>BTPG01000005.1:203684497-203992065 GCA_036245525.1 Semisulcospira habei
CTCAATGTATTAAAGAAACTTTGTTAATAACCCCTTGACCGCCGAGAAAACGTGAACACCACCCAACGACAAGAGACACAGATCTTCATGAGCCCGCGCAATTGCGGGGGCTCACGAGGATCTATGCCTCTTGCTGACAGCATTTTTGCGTCCATGCTCTTGACGAAGAAACACAATCTACATCAACTGGCAATGAATGGCTTTAAAAAAAAAAAAAAAAGTATTTGTGATCGTCTCCGCATAACGCGTTCAAAAGGGAAACTTACAGCAGTATCTCCCAAAATCCGGGTCTGCCTGCTATCAAAATTAACTCATTCAAGACGTGCTGCCTCCGGATACGCTTACGCCGCGTATCCGGAGGCGGCACGTCTCGAATGAGCTAAACATCTTTCAAAGGAGCTCAATAAAAAAAAAAATTAAAAAAGTTTTGTTTGGGCCGCAATAATCATTAGTAGATGTTATCCCTGAATTAGAAATAGCGGGTCCAATGAAAAGCACATAGATAAAATTTCAGTTGATTCGGCCCCTAATACTGACGTTGTTATAAATTTGAAACACATGAACAAGACCGTTTATGATCGAGTTGTGTAACTTGCTCACAACGAAAACTGATAGCGATATCATAATAATTCAAGGCCGGGTTTGCCTGTTGTCAAACTTAAACTTCTTTAAAAGGGAGTTCACTGAAAATAGTTGTTTGTTCCGGCCTCAATAGCCATGAATAGATTTTAAGCCTCAATTTGATTTAGGTATAAAATATGCACAGAGTTCAAATATTCAGCGGATTCAGCCAGCGCGCTCCGTCTGAGGGCGGCACCAGCTCCAGGAGTACTAATGCCGGTTGACTCCTTCGACTCGTGCGGCTTACGGATACGCGGCTTGTTGCCGCGTGTCCGGATGCCGCACATCTCGAATGAGTTAACCCTTTGGCTGTCGGTTGCGCTTTTTGTCGATGTGATTCCGGCAGGAATCCCCATGACAAAAAGCGCCACCGACAGCCAAACAGTGTTACCCGCTACATAACGACTGTTATCGACGAGGCCACGGCCAATGAGCCAAACGATCCTCCTCTGCTGCTTTGACTCATTCAAGGCGTCCCCTCATCAATAGCTGCGGAAGTGTCGTATAGTGTTGCCTCCGGTCCTCGTCTGCTGCTTTAAGTCATTCAATGCGCCCCTCATCAATAGCTGCGAAAGTGTCGTATAGTGTTGCCTCCGGTCCTTGTCCGCTGCTGCTTGACTCATTCAATGCGCCCCTCACCAATCGGCTGCGGAAGTGTCGCATAGCGTTGCCTTCGGTCCTTGTCTGCTGCTTTAAGTCATGCAATGCGCCCTTCGTCAATAGCTGCGGAAGAGTCGCATAGCGTTGCCTTCGGTCCTTGTCTGCTGCTTTAAGTCATGCAATGCGCCCTTCGTCAATAGCTGCGGAAGTGTCGCATAGCGTTGCCGGAGGCAACGCTATACGACACTTTTGCAGCTATTGATGCTGGCACCTTGAATGAGTTAACGTCCTAACTGTCAATGAGCTCGATAGCTGCTTCGTTTGGCATAATTCTGACTGGTTTCGGAATACATTTCATGGTTTTACGGGCATGTATTTTACGATTTTGAAAGACGGGTTTGACTGACGTATCGCGCGTAGACGTACGTACCCCGACACACACATATTTCATCACAAGGTGTACTTATCAGGCCCCGTCACCGATGTATCTTAAATAAATCTGTAGTTTCTTTGTCTTTCATCGTCGCGGTTCAACCAAGTGCCTTTGGCCATAAATTGTCTGGATGGGCGGGGGCACTGGGTGCTTTCAAGTTTGAATTTTATTGCAGTTCCGCGGTCGTGTGTCCGCGCGCGCTTTGGACAGAAACTCAGACGTGACCCGGACTGACACAAATCAGTCATTGGCTAAAATTGCGGCCGAGAGACAAAGAGTGCTTTGACATAATCTGAAGCGGTTCAGCTAGGTGCCTTTGGACATAAATTGTACGGTTTTTCCTTCTTTTTCTTCTTCTTCTCAAGTTCTTTTTCTGCGTATGTTTTACGTCTGCTGCAGCAAGCCGGTCTGGGAAATTAAACATGCTGATTAGCTCTTCGTTTTGTTTGTCTCTGTGTATGCGTACAAGGATGTCCTGCTGCGCGTTCAAATTAACCCATTTAGCCCCGAGTCCCTACTGCAGGAGATGGATTGACCACGATAAATCAAGGGTAGTGCCAGATTTGCTTGGCGCCTGAAGGCGCCAAGCTAATCTAGCACTACCCTTGAATTATTATGGCCAATCTATCACCTGCAACTGGTACATAGTCGTTAGGCAACACCTCCCAAATTTGAGAAATGGGACCTTGGGGCTAAAAGGGTTAATACACTGCGAGAGAGAACTTACATTTAAACCCCCCGCCCCTTCCCCTCCCCCTCCACGCCTGTGCATTCCATCCGCAGGGGCTCATGAGGACCTATGCCTCTTCAGTGCTGGGCGAGATTGGGAGCATGCGTATCATCAGAGCAGAAGGCCATCGGGGTTTAAATTCTTTTGTTTTCATCCCTACGTCACACGACCAATCACTTTAGCGCAAACCGTACCATGTGACGGAGCTACAAAAACCCTTGTAGCGACTAATGGCGGACCTTTTGTAGTCCAGTCTTTCTGACGCGTCTTGGATGCCAGTTGTGTTCTATAAAAGATCGCCAAAACTCTCTAAAGTACAAAGTTACTTAGTGTTGTTCAAAACAACAGGCACACTACTGGAGACGTCAACGTCATGAAAGATTATAAATTACGTCATAAATTTATTATGTATAAATGTATATTTCTTTGACGTCAGTAATGTCTAGCGTGATCCCGGTCGGAAGATTTCTTCTTGATTTCTATTACAAAAAAATAAAATAAAATAACGGAGGAATGAAAACAAATACGTTATTGGTAGCAGGGGCTTGCTCCACGGAGCCTTGTAGGCCTTCGGGAGGTCAAAGGAACCATTGTACACCTCAGGCCTTCGGGGTACAATGGTTCCTTTGACCTACCTCAGGCTTACACGGGTCCGTGTGGAAAACCCCTGCTACCAATAACATATTGTAATCTCCGCTTCAGACCCTCGGTCCTAAGGTCACGTGGGTACATATAAGGGCGCAGATACTAGGCTAAGTCTTTGGCTGTGGGTATCGCTTTTTTTTTTGGCCGATGTCATTCCTGCATGAATCACTGACGTCGACTAAAATCGCTACCGACAACCAAAGGGTTAAAAGCTGGAGCTATATAGATATCAACGGTCCATGTTTTACGTCACTGTTTTGGCGTCATCATTTTTTTCTTTTTTTTTCTTGCGCTAAACCGTCGTGGCTGCTGGCTGTCACGGCATCTTCTTGAACCCAGCGGACCATTGTCAAGAATCTGGTGGTGTCCTCCCATTGTGGTGTCCTTCACAGCCAATACGCTGACGAGCAAAAGAAATGCGACTATCGCTGATAGTGATAGTCGCATTTCTTTTGCTCGTCAGTACGTTGGGACGAATACATTACTTATTTCTTACGCCGATCCGAGAACACTTTTTAGAGCATTAGAAGATGTTCGTTATCTAGACACTTTCGAACTCGAGGATGAGAGATGTGTGCTGGGTCTGCGGGGGGGGGGGGGGGGGGGGGAGGAGGAGGGGGGAGGATGGGGGGGGGCAGATAGAGCAAGACGAACACCTTTTCATTTCTTCAGAAGATCCGGCAAACACTGAGCACTCCGGCACATGTACCTTCCTGTACTTTGGACTAGTACCGCGAGTATGTTTGATCGTTGTTTCATACGCCATACCCCAGCGGTGCTTTCAAATGTTGATCCCCAGACAAACACCCTGATTTACATCTTGCTCTCTAAGCTTTCAGTGGCGCCACCAAGAGTATTTAAAAAGTCGGTCGTGATAGCTCAACGGCACTATTGAAGTGTGTGTGAACAACTCAGCGATGGCCCTAACCGCTGTTCGGAACTAACTGCACTTGATAAACGGGTCCTGGCTACTGATTTTGCACGCAATGCTAAGAGGGCGATTATGTAAAGTGGGCGCTGGCCTGTGATTTTGGACCTTGCGGCTGGAAGCCGCAAGGTCCAAAATCACAGACTAGCGCACACCTTGCGTGCAGACATTTGGCCGCAGCAGTGAAGAGATTACCCTGAGAGCTGTCACATTTGCCACGACACAGAAATGGGACGAGGTTATGTCAGCGCGCAAGGAAACGTCTTATTTTTTTATTCTTTTTTTTCTTCTGAGATATAAATGAAGGCCACATCTCGTTAACCCGTTCAGCCTGACACATTAAAGCAAATAATAATAATAATAATAATGATTTCTATGGCGCCTAACCTCAGGTAGAGCTCTAGGCGCCTTACAAATTTCAAAAATACAATTACAAAAACTGTACTCAATATTACACACACACATACACACACACACACACACACACACACACACACACACACACACACACACACACACACACACATTCCAGGCACCACAGCAAATACAACAGAATCCTCAGCAGTCAATGATTAGTCAGTGCGGTAATGGAGTTGGAAAAGGTGTGTTTTTAGCGCAGATTTAAAAACGTCTTTTGAAGCACTGTGGCGGACATGGGAGGGGAGTTCGTCCCAGTACAGCGGCCCAAGATATGAAAAAGACCGCTGACCAAAAGACTTGGTACGGACAAAAAGTACACGCAAAATGCGGCTGTCAGCAGCGGATCTGAGTTGTCTTGAGGGAGTGTACAGCTTCAGGAGAGAGGACAGGTACGGGGGGCTTGATGTGGAAATGCAGCTGAAGCAGACAGAAGAAAGTTAACACTAAATTCTTGCAGCCACAGGGAGCCAGTGGAGGGATTTCATTACAGGTGTAATATGATCAGTTTTGCGCGTTTTGGTGATGAGCATCGCAGCAGAATTCTGAACTTTTTGAAGTCTGTCAATCTGATATTTGGGACAACCTGCATACAGTGAATTATGTGACCGGATACACCCACAATAGTCCAGCTTGGAAAGAACAAATGCACAGATGAGGTTTTTGTGGCTTCGATGGTCAAAATAGTGTCTGATAGAAGTAATTCGACGGAGCTCCATGTAGGCTGTGCGACAAGTGTTGACAATCTGTTGGACAAGCAAGAGATAGATGGACAAAGATAGTTCACATTCGCCACGACAGACAAATGAGACCGGGTTATGTCACATGCATCCCCTTTTTATTAAAAAAATTCAGTTTTTTTGTTTGTGTGTGTGTGTGTGTGTGTGTGTGTGTGTGTGGTGTGTGTGTGTGTGTGTGTGTGTGTGTGTGTGTGTGGGTTTTTTTTAAAGGGGGTGGGGTGGTGAGATATGAAGGCCAGATATCGTTAACCCATTCAGCCCTGACACATGAAAGCAAGAGGTGGATCGACCACGATAGTTCACATTCGCCACGACACAGAAATGGGGTCGAGGTTATGTCAGGGCGCATGGAAACTTTCTTTTTAAATTTGCACTGAGATATGAAGACCCGATATTGTTACCGCATCGAGACCTGATTCTACAGCAAGAAGGAAAAAAAAAAAACACAGTTAAACGTTTAGAGCTTAACTCATTCAGCCCGACGCACGTATTTCCCAAATTTTGGAGGCGTTATCTAACGACTATAGGCACCTGTTACAGGAGATGGATCCACCATGATAATTTAAGGGTAGTGCCAGATTAACTTGTTGCCTGTCGGCGCCAAGCTAATCTGGCACTGCCCTTGAATTATCATGGTCGACCCATCTCCTGCTGTAGTGCGTCAGGGCTGAATGGGTAACGTCTTTTGTCCATCACAAAGGTGATTTCGAAGAGGGGGCATCGAATAGGGTCTGAACCGGCAAATTTTGACCCCAGCTGGATTCGAAACCGCGACCTTTCGGAGGAGAGCTCCCCACTGATGAATCGGCTATGCTAGTTCAAGGGTGGTGCCAGAATAGCTTGGCGCCTCTAGGCGCCAAGCTTTTCTATCACCACCCTTGAACTATCACGGTATGCGTGTCTTCAGAGGACGTACAGCCCACACCTCTGGGAATTAATTGCATTCGTAGGCGCCAGTGTGCTAACATGATCCCAGAACGCAACAGGTCATCGTGCCGACTGCGGCTGGCGTCGGCCCGAGATAGAGTCTGCTTACTGTGATGATATCCACTCTTCGAGGAAACGCTGTCAATCTGCAGAACGCACAGGCCTCACGAGCCACCTCGCACACGTCAGGATAGTTTGTGGTCCTCAGCAGAACGCGGTTGTCAGACTTACTTGCCGGGTGATGGGCTGGGAAGGGACGGGGGGGTGGGGGTGGGGGGGGGGTGGAGGAGAGAGGGGAAATGGGGGTGGTGGGGGTGGGACTAAAGACTCCGAGCATAAAAAAAAACTAAACAAGAAATGGTGCAGTCCGCAGCAAGAAAACGTATGACATGCACACTTAACCCATATCATATTGAGGCTAACAGCTTCAAATTTGTACACCGCTGCCATATGCAAGCTACATTATAGTACTTACAGATAAGGATATAGACCAATGGCTTTAGTTCAAGGGTGGTGCCAGAATAGCTTGGCGCCTAAAGGCGCCAAGCTATCCTGGCACTACCCTTGAACTATTTCAGTGAAACTTCAGTATTTCACACACTGGTGTATTCCGAATGATAAGGGTTAATCTTCTCCCTATCTAACCTCACTTTAACCCAAATTCCCTGCCGACCCCCCACCCCACCCCAACCCCTTTCTCCTCCCCGGCCCCCTCCATCCCATCCTTCGCCGCATAACGGCAGGTTCAAGTACTATACACATAATATGTGCTAGTCCGCTTCAAGTTTGGATCTTCTGACGCTAGGCCATGCTGAGATCCAAAATTACAGTACACATTTTGTCTCTACTTTAGCCTGCACTCTCGTTATCCGCGAACCACTACACCACACGAAAAAAGACTGACTGACTTTGGGGATTTTTTCTGTGCGGTGTTATCAGACGTTTTGAGCGCAGTGCAGATGAGGCTTCAGCTGCAGTTTTTGCGACCTTTAGCCGTGACGTCCAAAACCATAGCGCGTCTCGTTTGTTCACGTGACAATAGCTGCGAGGTTTCGTTTACACCGAACGATTCCCAACAACGAACAAGAGCGAAGTAACGGCACCAGCTTGAACCATAAGCATAGACAGCCCTCCAAACATCTCCGAGAGGCATAGATCCTCATGATAAAAAGCGAGCGCGCGAGCGCAGTCAAACTCTGCGTAGGAGAATGGGGAATGTGTGCGTCTTGCTGGTTCCAGATCGGACAATATTGCGTCCTATTAACCCCCTATGCGCATGCAGCCATCCGCATTATATACAGTACCGATGTCTGGATCCGTAAGGGGGTTAAATAGCCTTCTATGTACGACTTTGTCTGGGAATTTACAACTGAAGCGGCCGCAGGCAAAAATCGCTTTTGATGGTCCATATTTTGACCCTGGCCGATGGGGTGTCATGGTATGGCATGTCAATCCAGGAATATATCTACTTAGTCTGACACTAAGCTCAGTTAGTACAGCCAAACCTAAGCTTAGATATCCAAGATATGTTCCCGTATTGCCCACGTACAGCTAAAGTTCAGGACCGAAGTATGAGCTTCGCAGCATTGCGCAAAACGTGAAACACTATCTGAACTGGACACGCGGTGTCGTGAGGAATGCGGCCTTTGCTGTGTTTGAATCACAGGTGATCAACGGCCGGTATAACACGCCAAAATGACCCTCACGTCAGATCGACCCGGAGTCACTTTGGCGTACGCCAAAGTGACTCCGGGTCGATCTGACGTAAGAGTCATTTTGGAGTGTGAGTATACCAATAACTGACTCTGGGTTGAGCTTGCGTGAGAGTCATTTTAGAGTGTGAGTATACCAATAACTGACTCTGGGTTGAGCTTGCGTGACAGTCATTTTGGAGTGTGAATATTACGCCAGTGAGTGACTCTTGATCGAGCTCGCGTGCTCGCGTGCGTCATTTTGGAGCATGAGTACGCCGCCAATGAGTGACTCTGGGTACAGCTTGTGTGAGAGTCATTTTGGAGTGTCCTACACTAGTGAGTGACTCAAGGTTAAACAAGTCCGAAATAGCTCAGACGGTTAAGCGTCGGAGCAGGAGAGCGAAGGGAATCGCCGGGTCATGGTTTCGAATCCCCGTCCCGGCACCGGTAGCTGGACTCGCAATCCAGGGAGAAAAGACGGGCTTGTTCAATAGCATGTCCGTTGAAAGGTCCTTGCAAAATTAAAGTGGCAAAGTTGGAGTGCGCCTAAGTTGATCAGTGTTCAGGTCGTACTCCATAGGTAGATTTCCTTGTGCCCCATAACCCGCCCGTCAGGGCCGTCCATTATCACTTGAGTGAGTGACTCTGGGTAGAAAATGAAAAGAAAAGGGGAGACTGCCAGTGCTAATATTTTAGGAAGGTTACAAAGTAAAGTAGATAATAGCACTGTCAGGGGAGAGAAATGAATGTGCATGATCGACCAGTGATCATAGATCTACTGTGGCCAAACCACCAAAAAAAAAAAAAAAAAAAAAAGAGATAGGAAAGAGAGGGGGCGCTAAAAAAGTGACTGAAAGACTTGCATATGGAAGCCCCCCCGAAGGGGGGCGTATCACATATCTCACTGTTCCAGCCACTCAGTGCATGGAAATTTAAATCTAGGTCCCCCCAAGGGGGGATCCAGATATTTAGCCGGTGTGGACAGCTGTTTCGGTCTTGGCGACCTCTTTAACACACCATCGGCGATACTGGAGGAGGCAGAAATTTCTGCCTACCTGCAAAGACAACCACATTTTACTGTGGTGTCTGCAGGGGCATACATTCCATGCCACCACCTAGAGCTAAATTTCCATGCACCCTAAAAGAGAACCTACCAAAAGGGGGGAAGGGGTTGCAGTCGATATTGTAGTAGTAAATGAAAAGAAAAGGGGAGACTGCCAGTGCTAATATTTTAGGAAGGTTACAAAGTAAAGTAGATAATAGCACTGTCAGGGGAGGGAAATGTGCATGATCGACCAGTGATCATAGATCTACTGTGGCCAAAGCACACACAAAAAAAAAGACAGGAAAGCGAGGGGGCGCTAAAAAAAAGTGACTGAAAGCAATTCATATGGAAGCTCCCACCCCCCCCCCCCCCCCCCCCGATTATAACTGGGGTTGATTTTTGTGCTTTGGCCACAGTAGATCTATGATCACTGGTCGACCATGCACATTTCTCTCCCCTGACAGTGCTATTATCTACTTTACTTTGTAACCGACTCTGGGTAGAGCTTGTGTGGGAGTCATTTTGGAGTGTGAGTAGGCTAGACGAATGACTCTCGCCTTTTTGGAGTTAGAAAGTTGTTGTTGTTTTTTTTTTGTTTGTTTGTTTGTTTGTTTGTTTGTTTGTTTTTGCGTGTAGGTAAATCACAGGTTTGCCAGCCATGAACTTCATTTTGGCGTGTTACTTACTTTGAACAGCAAAATTGCTAGGCCAAACTAGCGGAATATTTCTGATAGACGTGCCTCTTCCATGTCTTGGCTGAAAATAACTTCATCCTTTTCTTGTCTCTTTTTTTTTTTTTTTTTTTTTTTTGACAGCTTCCCAATGCGCACAAGGTCACCGCGGTGACCTTGTGCGCATTGGGTTTGGATCTTTGACGTTGAGCTGACAATAACACAATCTGCGTCCACTCGTTACAGAGGGGTTAACCAGTATGACACACTGCGCTCAGTCAAAAAAACGGTTATGTTACCATTCCCACGTTCAAAACTTTGTTGTTTCAGAACGTTGATCCGTTCATTGCTGAGGGGAAAAAAATGACCAACACCCAACTGAAAGAGGCATAGATCCTCATGAGCCCCCGCAGTCGCGGGGGCTCATGAGGATCTATGCCTCTTGATGACACCACTTTGAATCCATGTTCCTGGGACGTCTAGGGTTTTCAGAAGTACGGTCTGCGTCATTGTGAGACTCAGTGAACGAGTTAAAGTAATATAGATCAATAGAAAAACAATCAACCCCAGTTATAATCAATGAGCATGTCACTACTCGAACCTCCTCCTGTCCAGCTTCTCACTCCGACCTCCCCCCTCCCTCCAACCCCTCCCCCTCCACCCCCTCCCCTCTTCCATCAACATCCTGTTTCCCTTATCGACTTATCCGCACACCCCCTCCCTCATCCCCCCCTTCCTTCGTCTCTTTGTTCAAATCGTCAAATAGAAAGTCATTACACGAGCTGTCGATAGACGTGATAGAACAGTGCAAAAAACGCAACAGTGCACAGCTAGCAAAAGGCCATCGGGCTGACAGCAGCAGACGTCAGCCAGGTGATGGTTTGTCTACTGGATGTTTCGCAGCCACGTGCAATAGTGCACATTCAGCAATTATGCACACGGCGTCATATTTTCAACCCTGCCCTACCCCCGCCGGCAAGAATCGAGCGTTCCTTAATTTAAATTGAGTGACAGCTTGACGTTGGAGTACTACGTGTCTGCGTGACACTTTTCTCTTTTAAGACAACTTTGTGTCGACGTGGTTCCTGTGGACCCCAGTCGGTATCTATCTTACTAGACTTAGAAGCTACACAAAACTCACTATCAATTACCCCAACTACAAAAAGGCTGTAATTGTTTTCATCTGCCGAGCAAGAGGAAGTAATAACCTGCATTTGTACATCGCGGGAGGTGACCAGGAGGTGTTTCGACTGTGCTAGGTCAAGGGTGGTGCTTGTTCAGCTTGGCGCCTGCAAGCACCGCCCTTGACCTAGCACAGTCGACTAATCTTTCGCATTTTTCTACATCCTCTCCTTTAATGGCAACACAAATGAAGAGTATAATTTTGCCTCATCGGCCAAAATTAAACAAACACTACCCTAGCGCGATCCAGCCATCAATCCGAGTTCTTCAGACCTTTTTTGATCGATTACGTCACAAAAATTCACAGTTCACCTTTTCATACTTTTAAAAGATGGAAGCCAAAAAGATTTTTTTTTTTAATCTTAGTTCGATTTCACATCCAATCGATCAAACTGGATTACGTCATTTGCAAAGGAATCCCAGACACGCTTTGACGTCCCTGGTGACACTAAACTGGTCCCGCACGCGAAAGAGACATCCTGGTTCACGATGACCTTTTCCGTGCGGCGGAGTATCAATCTATTCGCGTCGCGTCCCACTGACACATATTCGTTTTATCAATACAATACCGTCGCTGGATTCACACATGACGTAAGTGTCTCCCTCGTGGTCTATCTGATTTCGCGGCGTCGTGCGTATTTTGTTATCGATTGTAACATACTGACACACTGAGGACGGTTTACCAGCAGGTATGAATCCCCTTAATGGGTCCGCCTATAAACAGATATAAATCATTATGCGCAAAACCATGTATAAATTCGTATGTGCCCACGTGTGAACAGATATAAATTCGTATGAATCCACATAGCCACAAGTCAGCACCAAAAAAATAGTCTTCCCTACTAGATGTCAGCCGCAGTGGACCCGCGCACGGCCGTGGAAGGGCCCACTGCGGCCGACTTCGGGCTGAGGACCTTTGCTTACTCTCTGAGAGTTGGACGAAGCTCATCAGAAGCCTTTTTACGTAGACAGATGGGTGATTGCGACACTGAGGCGCCAAGGGGACGCAAAATTGCTTCCCAACACACACAAAAATTGTAATGAGACATCTGCGTAAGCTATAAAACCCGTCCATTGCCGGCGGTTGGAAATGATATCTCTGAGACTGTCACAATCATTAGAAACGCGCCGCTTCTGGATCAGTACGCGGCATAGAGCCGCGTGTTCGAACGCGGCACGTTTCCAGTGAATTCGAAAGGCCAGAAAGTGGTATGCATTACATTTCTTGAATCTTTTGACTGTGGCGGATCATTGGGATCTCTTGCAAATGTGTGTTAGGCCTACTTGCTGAGTTCTGGTACTGAAACAAATGTTAATCCTTTGACTATCGGTAGCTCGTTTTGTCGAGGTGATTCTTGAAAGAACCACCTCGACAACACGCGCAACCGACAGCCAATTTTTTTAAAGGGTTAAAAACCTTTCCACACAAGAAGCAAGTGTGCTATTCAAAATGATACATGACAAGTTTATTGTAGAGAATTACTGAAAATAATGCCAAAAAAAAAAAACTAAAGAAATAAATCGTTCCCCAAAATATACATGTTACTGGCAACCCCCCCCCCCCCCCATACACACACACACACCTTCCCCTCCCCCCCTCCCCTCCCCCCTTCCCCATTTACACCCGCGTACTTTTGTGCATAGAGAAGAGTCGGCCATAAATTTATGAGGCATTTTCAAGTACGTCTACAATATTCCTGTGCCACTGAGATAACAATGTCTAAAAGTAGTCTATGAAGAAGATAATCTTTTCCCCAAAATATATGGACACCCACTGTCTGCCACAATACTGACTACCGTTCGCGTAGATAAAGTCTCCTGTAAAAAAAAATTTTTAAAATTTATTAAAAAAAAAAAAAAAAAAAAAAAAAAAAAGACATTGCCAAGAACGCAGCACAAATTCGTCACACAGCAGACACGGTATATTTACATACAACAATGCCGAGGGTTTGCCGTGTTAGTAGGCCACTCGGTAATTTATGCGTGCAGGTCTCTAGCAACGTGACTCCAAGCACGTATGATTATAGCACACTTACAATGGACAGACAAAAATAACATCGTGTTGACTTAAACCAGAACGGTTCCACAATCGAACGATGTAAACATGGCTTACCCAAGCAAAGAGGCATAGATTCTCATGGGTCCCTGCGTTCGCAGGGGCTCATGAGAATCTATGCCTCTCGCGCTGGCGATGTTGGTGAGGGGACTGATTAGTTCGGATTGTTAAATCAATGATTTAATACCCGATAGTCATTTATCTACAGATCTAGTCTAGTTGTGGGGTGTTTTTTTTTTTTTGTTTTTGTTGTTTTTTTGGGTTTTTTGGTGAGCGACGCAAGGAAGAGGCATAGATTCGTCTGTGTCTGCAGGGGCCCATGAACGTCTATGCCTCTTGCAGAAGAACAATTTAGCTGTGGTACTTGATTAGTTTGCAATTTTCTTATGCCTCAGAGATTATGTTATGGCAGACAGATACACAGCGATAACGCCCTTTAATCAGACTGCTCTATTTTACGATCGAGACCAAAAAGGTGACTGCCAAGCGTGTAAACTGCACAGAAGACGCTTACAGAGGGCAATTACAAGACAGTGAATTGTGCTGTAATTGTCCGCTCTAAGCGTGTTTCTTTCTTTCATGGTGGTTTTTTTTTTTCTTTCGTTTATTTGTTTGGTTTTTTTTTTTTTTTTTTTGGTTTTTTTTTACGCTTTTCCGAGTTTCAGTTCATCAGAGAGCAACTCATCTATTGAATTCATGACAAAAATTAAATACAAAGACAAAATTTAAAATAATAAAAATAACGCCCAACCCGTTCCCGATCCTAACACATGAGGGTTTTTCTTTTTCACCTTATGGGACGCACTGGGATTAACTCATTACTCGCGACACACCGCATCAAGATATGAACCGACTCCAATAGTTCAAGGGTGGTGCCAGAATAGCTTGGCGCCCATAGGCGCCAAGCTATTCAGGCGCCACCCTTGAACTATCAGAGTCGATCTGTCTCCTGCGTTGTAATACAGTCTTCGGAGGACAACTCCAAAATGTGGGGATTTCGAGCTTGGGATCACAATGGGTAACGCCGTGTTTTGTTGTTGTTTTGGTTTGGTTTGGTTTAGGTTGGGGGTTTTTTCCTATGTGAGTGCAGTTGAGTGGACGCGGGTCAAATATGAAATAATGTGCAATTTCTGTCATCAACAGAATCACTAGCGGATAAACAGTAACAAGATCGGCTCTAGGGCCGAGACCACTGAAAGACTGACACCGCATTGAACCAGCCAAACTGAAGAACCAGAAGACAGCGGCAAAGCGGACACCGGATTTCACGCGTTGATATTATCCCGTGAACAGGATCCTACCACAAGAGACATAGATCCTCATGAGCCCCTTACAACTCCAGGGGGTTCATGAGGATCTATGTCTCTTGTTTACTATTTGTATGCATGTACGTATTCAGCCTTGGGCGGATGGGATTCTTCGGCGCTTAACCTGTTCAGAGTCGAGAAAATCAGCGTGAACACCATCAAACTGCAAGAGGCACAGATCCTCATGAGCCCCCGCAATTGCTGACACCACTTTGAATCCACGTTCGGCCCTCGACACCTAGGGTTTTGGGATCTTGAATTAACTCATTCTACCCCAGACACCCCACAGCAAGATAAGGACCGACCATGATAGTTCAAGGGTGATGCCAGAATAGCTTGGCGCCTATGGGCGCCAAGCTATTCTGGCATCACCCTTGAACTATCATGGTCGATCTGTGTCCTGCACTGCAAAGCAGTCTTCAGAGGACAACGGCAAAATTTTGGGATTTCGGTGTTGGCGTAGAATGAGTTAAGGAAGATCGCAGAAAGACAGTCTGCGTGGCGTGGCACTGAACGGGTGAAAAGAAAATAATCTTCGACAAATGGCTGGTAAAGGCTGATTACCCCTTTGACTCTTCGTACCGATTGTTGTCGAGATGATTCCTACAGGGAACCGTCGCGACCAAAACGACTACAGGCAGGCAAAGGGTTAAGACACGTAACAATTATTTCCTGAAAATCAATGAACTCCCGCAGCCTGGTCAACTACCGGCCACCCGAGAGATTCACATGACTGAGGAGATCCTAGTGTGTGCAATGTACTATATTGACTCATTTGCGGCCAGCCGCATCTGGATGCGCGGCTTATGCCGCGCTTCCGGATGCGTCTGGCCGCGAATGAGTTAACTTTAATACATGCTTAACGAGCGCCTTTGGCAAAGGCAGACAAAAATGATCGCAACCCAACGCCTCTGAAATAGAAACCGAACGGCCTATAGAACAGCTGCACTGTGGGTTTTATTGACGTCATTTTTGATATACGTGCGTTCTTCGATACGGATGCAACATGCGTTTAAAGTACAGTTGCAACATGCGATCTTGTTATACGGATGCAAGGTAGGCCTACATAGTTCAATACGGATGCAACATGCTTTTTTTTTTCTTTTTTTTTTCAATACGGATGTTCTGATCCGTTACATAGTTATCATTGCGCCAATTGTCCGGTGGATTAAGCAAAGTGACTTTTTTTTTTCTTTTTTATTTGAGAAAAATCGAAATTTCGCCAACATCAGTCGTACTTCCGTCGGTCACGTCACTGACAGGCGCCTACTGAGGATTGACGAGTGTCATATTTGTTTTGTATACATGTACAACTACAAAGCGAGCGTACATGACATGTGTGATCGGTGAGACCAGTCACAATAAGCGTTATACTTTTTTTCTGTGGTCGGCCAGACTAATCACGCTTCGCAGTGCACTTTCTTCTTGTCAGAAGAAAGTGTCGACGCGAAACGTGATTGGTCTGGCCGACCACAAAGTCTCATGCCAAGTAGGATTTAGTGACCAATCACGTTTTGTATTGCTCCTTTTTCGGAAAAGAAGGTGCCACGAGACACGTGATTGGTCTGACCGGTTTCAATTCTGACCAGTTACGTTTTTCGTTGCTCATTCCGCTCTGACTAGGAGAAGGTGCAAGGAGAAATGTGACTGGTCATGCCGATCACATGTAATGCAAATAGGGTCTAGTGACCAATGACACGTCTTGTTGCTCTTGCTTCACATGTCTCCCTGAAATTCTCTGCTGAAGGAGAGACCAAGTATGCTTCAGCTTCTCAGTGAAGTCTATAGCTGAGAAGTTGACATGTGCAATGTCACTGGTTATGCCGACCACATCCCATGCAAACGCGTGGCATTTCTTTTGCTCGTCAGTATATGTCGGTCATCCTCTGCCGCCGGTGAGCAGATTTTACCTTCAGAACGTCTGTACCACGCCATTGGCGACACCTGTGGCTTACGTGGAATTGCCATGACCTATTTTATTTTATAGTTTCGCATCATTTGGAAGCAGGTGTTACAAAAAGTGTGTTAATTTTCTTTTAAATCTGTCACAATGGCTTTAAACGTCATTAATGACCTCGACGTGGAGCATGCGCAGATGACAGTTGAAATCTAACCAGTGTGCATCGTCACTGGGGTCCGTATGATTGAGAATATATTCACCGCTTGGAAGAAGTCAAGGAAGGAAGAAACACGCTTAGAAAAGAAAAGTGCAATATTAATATTTAAGCTTTTTTGTTTGTTTGTTTGTTTTTAATAGACATATAATCAAGAACGTACGTCTATTTTAGCGGAAAAGGGGTTTCACTCGAAATATTAATCAGTTCTGTTGTAACT
Source organism: Semisulcospira habei (assembly GCA_036245525.1). Classification (NCBI taxonomy): domain Eukaryota; kingdom Metazoa; phylum Mollusca; class Gastropoda; family Semisulcospiridae; genus Semisulcospira; species Semisulcospira habei. Next base: position 203,700,828 of record BTPG01000005.1, read on the forward strand.
AATAATAATAATAATAATAATAATAATAATAATAATAATAATAATAATAATAATAATAATAATAATAATAATAATAAGTACTTGTATAGCGCCTAACCTCGGATTAGAGCTCTAGGCGCTTAACAAAACAAAACGACTAAACTAATTGTATAAAAATAACTAATTACAAAAACACAATATCATTTACAAAAAGTATTTAAAAAATACAACGCACTCGATAAACAATCTATAAAGCCACCATTCAAAAATGCTGCGCTTATGGACTCATACTCGCACTCACGCACGCGCGCGCGCGCGCGCAAATACACACACACACACACACACACACACACACACACACACACATACACACGCACACACATACACACACACACACACACACACACACACACACACACACACACACACACACACACACACTACTTCTAATAGAGATAGAGATGACTTCAACATGACTCAACATAACTGTCTTTTTTAAGCGTGTTTCTTTCTTCGATGGGTTCTTCTTTGAATATTAACCGCTTCGCTGCCACTCATTGCGGATTTCGTGTCTGAAACTACTGCACACTGTCCGACATTCGCGTGAACAACGCAAATGAAATGGGACCCAAAACAGTCTTAGGTACAACGCCACCGGAGTCCCTGAAATTTCAGGAAAATCCGATACCCCCGGACCGCGGGGTGTGGTCAGAAAACTCAAACTGGTACCGACAGCCCATTGTTTATCAACGCAACACTTCCCCTTTCTTTCTGTCCCCTCTTCATTTTGCCTGGAAAAAGTGTCTAAGTCAGACCATTACACTGAACTGCAATTGACATATACTAATGGTCAAAACTTAAGGGCCACTTTTTATCGCAGACGCACCGACAACACCACACAAATAATGTAACAATACTTTGAGTCAGTACTTTGCTAATTTATTCAGTAACAATTTCATTCAAGTTTTGAGTAAATCAATCAATTGTAACAACAACAGTACGTTAGAATGTTCACCCACCCCTCATTTGAAAAGTCACACAAGACTGGTCCAATCAGTAGCGAGTGTACCCACCGTTTGCAGCCAAGGGCAATGCAGCGTTGACGCATGGAGTTCACCAGGGTTCGGAGAACATGTTGTGGGATCGCTTCCCACTCTTGATGTAGGAACTGAATCAGCTGGGGGACGCCTTAAGGTGGGGGGTGGTTGCTGACTACACGTTGCCCCAGCACGTCCCAGAGGTGCTTGATGGGAGCCAGATCAGGTGAACAAACTGGCCACTCCATCCTCATGATGCCCCGTTGCTCACACGGGCGCAATGAGGTCGAGCGTTGTCGTCCTGCAGAACAGCATTGTCGCCTATGGCTTGGAGAGCTGGCTGGATGAGGAGCTGCACAATCTCGTCCCGATAGCGCAGGCCAGCCAGAGTGCCTCGGATGACGTGGAGGGGGGCCCTGCCTTCCCTGCTGAAGCCTGCCCAGACCATGACTGAGCCTCCTCCTTAGCGATCCACCTCTTGGACGCATCCATCCGTGAATTGCTCGCCCTGGCATCTCCAGACCCTCACCCTACCGTCGTTGAAGGACAAAGTGAACCGTGACTCATCAGTAAGCAGAACTGACCTGAGTCCACTGGAGTCTGTTCCACCTCACATGTTGACGACACCAGGCAACCCGGGCTCTGCGATGAGCTGGAATGAGGGGTATTTTCACGGCTGTTCTGCATGAAGCCAGGCCAGTTTCGCGCAGACATCGGCAGACTGTGATTCTGCTGACATTAACTTTTGCAGCTTGCATCAGTTGACGACGCAGAGTGGTTGACGTGACAGTTCGGTCGCGCAGAGCCGCCACACAGAGGTATCTGTCCTCTCTTCTGCTGGTGCAGCGCAGGCGTCCTGAGCAGGGTCGTCGTTCTGCCCTTACAGTTTCTTGGAATCTTGCCAGCAGCCTCTGGATCACTGAATGGGACACAACAAGACGTCTCCCAACTTCTCGTCCAAAAATTCCATCGTACAGCCATGCTAGAGCCCGGCCTTGATCTACTGGAATTAGGCTTCGTCCTTGTGGCATGGTTAGGGAAGTGACAATTATACCTTTGCTGTACCGGTATTTGTAGTGAAACAGAGGTGCTCAGTGTTCACGACTGACCCCTTTAGCACGTGCATCATGACTTTACCGAGTTTTTCCACCTGCCTGCCTTTAGTACGCTTGCCAATATCGCACAGCTTTTCACAAAAACTGACGATGTTTCACGTGCATTTGACACGTTCGTGGAAATTGATGAATTATTGTCTATTGTTCCCTGTACAGTGGACTGACTAAGGTCAACCTTTAACCGACTTGGATCGAAAGAACATTGTATTTTATTAGCGTACTTGCGACGATAAACAATGCCACAAAACTGAAGTCGGGTGGCCCTTAAGTTTTGACCATTAGTATATAATAGATCACCATGAACTCCCAGAGATTGAATCGGCTGATGGGAATTTGTGCATTTTGCAGGTCTATTTTACACCCTTATTAGATATTCACCGGATGAGTAAGCCACCGCGGAATTATTTACTTATCCAGGGCCTTCCGCCTACATGAGGCATATATTTTCATAAGCTCATGCATGTTGTAAAGGCTGCTGAGAATCAAAGGGCTCTGTTTGATCGTCATTTATATGGATCGGCCTCGTTTGCATCCTAAAGTTGATGACGTTATTACTGCTTTAAAGCGTAGAGTGGACTAGAAGATGTAGAGCTGCCCATACTATATGAAACTGTGTGCACATAAATGTGCATTTCTGATACGTATGTAGTGTACATATTAAATCCACGATCTCTGCAATTAATTGTTTCGAAATATTGTTTTCGAAATTTGGTGTCACCTTGTGTTCCGTCATCGAATCTATCGGTTCAATTAGCCTGATTTTTTGCAATTATTAGTTCAGATAGCTCAACGCACTACCTGCGGTTTACCATCTCAGTAATAAATGAAAGAGAAAGCCTGATCAGGATCAGGAATTTATTTAACGTCTTTTCACACATTGGTGATATTAGACACACACACAAAAAATTCAACAACCAAACACACAACTTGTGAATATCAAAGAATAGCAATAATTAACATCCAACCACACACACAAATAATTACTTATTATAATAGTTTACCCACCGGACTATCAATTATTATATTAACTATTGGAATTGCAATATTTCTATGTAAGATGTCATACAAATTTTCTGCTAAGTGATCAACTGTTATGTTATTTTTTGTCAACAGATTCAGTATAATAGGACATTCACAGATTAGATGTTTAACAGAGATGGGGCTTAAGCACTCGCATTTGATGTCTTTTGCGAATTTTGTTTTCCAAGAATTTAGTCTTAACTTGTATATCAATGAAGCTGTTTTTCTTGAACAAGGAGGAACATGATAAGCATATTTCATATCATCTTTGTGAAAAAAGCTGTTTAGCACAGAGTACATTTCATGTAGAGATAATTGCATATTATTACAAACTGCTGAGTTTTCTCTATTTATAGCTCGCTTTTTTTCTTGTCTGTCACAAATTTCATTCCAAAAAATTCTGCAGTGTGAGGGTATCCAAAGACAATCGATCCCTATTCCTCTGGACATAATACAGCTCATAATATGTTTTATTTCATATACTAAGTCTTTTCTAGTGTTACAATCCCAGCTTTTTAGACTATATAGGACAGATTTAGAATCGACACAAATCAAAATGTTAAATATATCATAAGGTAGAAGTTGAATAAAAGTTAGTGCCATGAGAATCGCATACAGTTCAGACGTAAATATAGAAAATCCTTTACCGAGATAAAAAGATTTCTTCACTTTGAGATCTGGAATAACAAAGCCTGCACCACAGTCTGAAGAATCTAAGACAGACCCATCTGTGAAAATTTCAAATGTATAAAATATGTTGTCTGTAATTTTTCTTTCACTAAATTTGCTAAAACGTTCACATCCTCATCTTTTTTCAAATCTGTGTAATCTATATCGAAAGTAGCATTAATATGTTCCCACAGGTATAGGAGGTATAGTAGGTGTTACTGGTAAAACGGGAATAGACCTTGATATCTATATTGCAGTTTTTTATAGCATCTTTGACATAATTACCTATAGGACAGTCTCACTTCTCATCAAGTACGGGTTATCTTTCGCTGCTCTTTAGCGTAGGAGAACGCTCACTGAGTTCCGGCTGCTATGGCGTCAGCATTAAAGGCTAGATCGGCAAAAGTATGTGGAGATGGAAAACATTACTGTGTTATTTGCCATAACCACCGAGGAAAAATTATTGACGGAAGAGTTGTCAAGCTACATAGCTGTCCAGCAAACAAGCAACTTAAAAGAGCTACGGTTAGTAAATTATTTGAATTATTACTTGTGTTTTTATTTACTGAAGCTTTATTTAGTCTTCTTTAATGAAGCTTTATTTATTAATCACACTTTGAGATTTCCTCTAGTCTATAGTATTAGTATTAGTAGTACTAGTACTGTAGTAGTCCAGCAATGCCATCGCCCCGATGCAACAGGACAAAGAAGGTGTCACCCACACCACCACTTCATTTTCAAGATAAATAGTGGCCAATCCGTAAAATAAGCAAAAATACTGTATGAATGAAAATTGACAGTAAATGTTTTAAACAACACATCTGTGGTGTTATTACTAATAATAATGACACTCAGTTGTAATTTTAGAAGTCTTATAACAAATAAATAATTAGTAATATTATATAATATTGATTATGTTGGTATCTATTTTACAGCCTGCATTAGTTTAATTTGAATATGCGATTAAAAAAAAATGCAACAACTACTAGAAACTTCTACTTGTTACCTATAGCTCTCTCTTTTTTTTATTTTTATATATATATATATATATATTTTGTTTTTAAATCATATCATCTCATGTTACATCATTTTTAACTTCATACTCATTATTTGAAAGGAACTCTGACTACGACAATGAAATAGATGCTAGTAGTTAGCACTCACTCAGCATTTTGTAAAAAAAAAAAAAAATTAAATAATAATAAAGGGGACTGCTCGAAGTACGTTTGATAGCGCTACAAAAATGCATAGGTACTCAAGTAAACAGACATTGATTTTTTTAATAAAGTTTATGAATTTTTTTTTTTAAATATTAACAATTTCATGTACTTTATGCCATGTAGAATACTTTATTTATATAAGAAATCAGGGATAATTGATTTTACTTATATTACAAAACTACTAACTCGCAGATCAAATTTTACACACACACACACACACACACATATGACAATAATGTAATTTATAAACAGAGTCCAAAGCACAAGAAGCACATGCTGACAAATATGAAATATTTATAATATATCATATGGCAGTGGTCAGTGGAGTCAACTGTTTACTGACCTGCATCATTTCTTTCCACAGCATCATCGACAGCATCCTCAACATCTTTTCGCAGCAGAAATGTGCCTCTTGCTCTGCGCACTAATTCTTCTTTTTTTCCACTGACAAGTTGTCCATGTTTTCGAAGAAAATCTTTTAATTGTTTCACGTTCATGCGTTCTATGTCTGCTTCCATCTTGCCGGAACTCGGTGTAGCAAAGGGAGGATACTCGTGCTTAACTTCCTTATTACAAATGGGAAAGGGCTATAGGTAAAAGATACTGGATTGTTTGCGCTCTCTTCCGGAAATCCACATCTCCGTCTAAAAGTATGTCTTCTCGTACTGAATTTTGGACGGACTGGCTTCAGACAATGTATTTTGCAGTTGCTAATTTACGTTAGTCAGATAAAGACAGAATACCTGCTTCTTTGTAGGTTTTTACAGTATTAGTATGAACTGGCACTCCAAGGGCTAATTTAACTACTTTACTATCAATGCTTTGCAGCTTCTGTAGAAGTGTAGCTGGGGCAGTAAAGTAGACTTCCTGACCATAGATAAGTGTTGACCGAACTAAAGATGTACCAAGGTGTAAAGCAGTTTAAATGTCCTGACTCCATGGTTGTAAGTTTATAATTTTTAACAAGTTAAGTCTTTTTCTTGCCTTATTTAATATGGCTTCAATATGAATTCTCCAATATAATTTTGATGTAAAACGAACGCCTAAAAACTTTACACTCTGTTGGTAGTTTAAAGGCGTCCCGTTTAGGGATAAGTTAGGTAATGTTTTAGCACTTTCCCCATTATTGAAAAGCATTAGACATGTTTTTTCCCCAGATAGTTCTAGACCATTTTCTTTCATATAGTTTGATAGTTTGTCCAATTCAATCTGATAAATTTTTGGAACGTAATCTACCATTCTTTTTGGGGTACGTTTTCTGAGATTAGTGTTTATCCATATAGAAATATCATCTGCATATTGTACCACAGTTGTGTCCTGTGAAAGAGATTTTGGGAGGTCGTAAGTTAATTAACACAGTGAATAAAACGGGTGAAATTGTTGATCACTGTGGAATACCCATATCTATTTTCTTAAAGGTTGAATAACTGTTATCAACTTTGGTGCAGACAAATCTTTCAGACAAAAAGCTTTTAATGTACTCATACATAAACCTGGTTATGCCAATCTGTTTTATTTTGTATAATAATCTAGCATGCCAAACACTATCATAAGTTGTGTTTTTTTTACGTCAAAACAGGTTGGTAATATACCTTTTCTTCTAGAAAATTGCTTTTTAATGTTATTTGTGAGTTTAACTAAATGGTCTGTCGTACATCTACCTTTCTGAAAACCAGCTTGATGAACTGGAATTATATCCTGTTTTTCACAGTAATGATATAGCCGATTTAAAAGAATCTTTGCCATTACTTTGCAAGCTTGTGATGTTAGTGCAATAGGTCTATAACTACTAATCAATATACGTGTTTTACCCGATTTGAGTACTGGAACTACTACTGACTGCTTCCAGATAGTAGGAAGAGATCCATTAAACCAACATTTTTGGTAAAATTTATGTAGTAGTTTTTTCTACGACTCAGGTAAATGATAAAGTAGTTTGTAAGAAATTCCATCTATACCCACTGCACTAGAGGTATTTGCAAACGACTGTAAAACATCTAGGAACTCGTTATATTAAATTGGAGCATTGATATACTGAGAATGATTAGAAACTGGATCTTGACTGTTATGACTGCTATGACTTCTTCTTGTTTTCTGAGGTTTATGTTTGGTAAACTAAGACTTGATGTGAGACTACTTTCTGCAAACATATTAACAAAGGCCTCCGCTTTATCTACTGCACTAGGAAATGTGTTGCCTTCTACTGTGATGGGATACACTTGTAATTTGTATCCATTTTGTAATTCTGATATTTTTTTCCAAACCTTATATGTATCTTTTGATTCAGACACTTCATTTTTACAGAACTCAGCCCAGTGAATCGTTTTGGCTCTCGCCACAATTCTGTTACAGTGTATTATCGTTTTCTTCATTTCCCTAAAGTTCTCTTCAGATTTGTTTCTTATCCATTTTTTAAAGTGTACCTTCTTAGTATTTACTGCTAGTTCACATTCCTTATTCCACCAAACATTACATTTACCCTTTGGTTTTCCTTTGCATTTTGATATGGACTTCTCTGCAGCAGAAAGAACAGCTTTTGTAATATTTCCGTAAAATGTATCTATACTTTCATGTTCTATACTTGAAATGTTATGGGCTAGCAAGATTGTCTCATACAGTTCCCAATTAGCATTGACATACTGAAACTTTGGAATTCTGTCCTCAATATTGCAATATTCATCTTTATCTTTAACGTTTAATTGTATAATGATTGGAAGATGATCACTTCCCAAACAATCTTCCTCAGTGATCCAAGTGCCATTTGTTGCCAGGGTAGTGCTTACTAGTGATATATCAAGAGCAGATGCTTTATGGGCATATACATCTGGGATTCTAGTGATTCTACCATCATTTAAAATGATTAACTTAGAGTCTGAAATATTTTCTACTAGACGATTGCTTGTACATATCATACATCCATACTCCCAGAATGGTGCATGAGCATTGAAGTCTCCTAGGACCATCCATTGACAGGAAGTTGTCTGCTGAGAATCAATATCTTTTAGCCAGTCAGTGTTGTCATCTTTTGGCCCTCTAGGAAGGTATACGGATATCACATTTAAAGTATTTTAATTATTAATTTTTACCATGGCCCCAGTGATATAGATATCATTTAGATCTTTGGTTATAGAGTACGTATTTAGTGGCGAATATTCTAGGTCATCCTCGCGCTGGGACCATATGGCGTTGAGACGCGTCCCCTGGGTGGTGGATAGGGGGTCCCTCGTGAGAGGGGTGCACCGAATGAAATAAGGTGCCGTGAACCAACATGGTCTAAGGGAAGGTGACCCCGACAGAAAACCCCTGGTCCTCCTAGTAAGGGGGTTGGGCGTGGGGGTAGCTTCCCCACCCTGCAAAAAAGGAAATAGCTACAAAAACGCCGACGAAAAGACTAACAGTAATTCCTTTCCTGGAGGAGGAAGGTTCTTCTACCAGAAGACTTATGACGTCCTGTGGTGAAAGCCGGAAGTCTTCGGAAGCCACAGGACCGAGCCGCCTCTCTCTATCCAGGGATACAACCATGGGCACATGGAACGTCAAGACCATGTACCAGAGCGGCAAGGCCGCCCAGATAGCAGCGGAAATGCAAAAGTACAACCTTTCCCTGCTAGGTATCAGTAAAGCCAGATGGACGCAGTCTGGCCAGAAAAGGCTGTTAAGTGGGGAGATGATTCTGTATTCAGGTCATGAAGAGGTGAATGCCCCCCATACAGAAGGTGTAGCATTCATGCTGTCACCAGTGGCACAGAGAGCGCTGATGGGCTGGGAACCTGTTGGGCCAAGAATTATCACAGCAGCCTTTAGAACCAAGAAAAAGCTCAAGCTGAACGTCATCCAGTGTTATGCGCCCACTAATGACAGTGACGAGGAAGAGAAACAAGAGTTCTACGACCGACTCCAGAGTGCCTTGGACAAATGTGCGTAGCGAGACATCACCATCGTCATGGGCGATTTTAATGCCAAAATAGGGGAGGACAACACCGGATACGAAGAGGTGATGGGGAGACACGGACTAGGCTCGGAGATGAGTGAGAACGGGGAGAGGTTTGTAGACTTTTGTGCTCTAAATCGACTTGTCATTAGAGGCAGCATCTTCCCACACAGAAGAATACACAAAGCAACTTGGGTCTCACCTTGGGTCATACAACAGAGAACCAAATAGACCATATCTGCATTAGCAAGAAATTTAGAAGATCCCTTCAAGATGTTCGAGTGAGGAGGGGAGCAGATGTCGCCTCCGACCACCATCTGCTTACCTTAAGAATGAAGCTCAAGCTAAAGAAAAGCCGCACAGAGACAACAAGAAGACAGCGCTATAATGTAGGCCTCCTGAGAGAAACTGGAGTTAGAGAAGAGTTCAACCTGGTGCTGTCCAACCGGTTTCAAGCGCTACAGGAGCTAGTAAATGAAGAGGAGGCGGTCACCACAGAGCAGCAGTGGAAGGCAGTTAGAGAGGCGCTGAACTCAACCTGCAAAGACACTGTAGGGTTCAGGAAACACCATCACAAGGACTGGCTGTCGGCACAGACCTTGAAGAAGATAGAAGTGAGGAAACAGAAGAAAGCAGCTGTCAACAATAGTCGCACGAGAGCAGCCAAAGTACGGGCACAGGGGGAATACTCGGAAGCCAACCGCGAGGTGAAGAGTAGTATCAGAGCAGACAAGAGGGCCTACACAGACAGCCTGGCAGCAGAGGCAGAAAAGGCAGCAGGCAGCGGCAACATGAAACAGCTCTACGACATTACCAGAAGATTGTCGGGTAAGTATGGCCATACAGAAAGACCAGTAAAAGACAAAGAAGGCAAGCCTATTGCAGACAGAGCAGACCAACTCGACAGATGGGCCGAGTATTTTGAAGAGTTACTGAACAGACCTAGCCCACCCGACCCCCCAGACATCCAGCCGGCAGAGACCGACCTACCCATCAGCTGTGACAGACCCAGCCGGGAAGAGATCAGAAGAGCAGTGGCATTCTTGAAGAACGGCAAAGCAGCAGGCCCAGATGGCATCCCAGCGGAGTCTCTGAAAGCAGACCTAGAGACAACAGTGGAGATGCTGTACCCACTGTTTGAAAAGATCTGGGAAGAGGAGGTGATGCCGGCTGACTGGAAGGAGGGGTACCTAATCAAGCTTCCCAAGAAAGGCGACCTCAGCAAGTGTTCCAACTACAGAGGAATCACCTTGCTGTCAGTACCAGGAAAGGTCTTCAACAGGATCATCCTGGAGAGAATGAAGAGCTCCGTTGACCCCCAGCTGAGAGACCAGCAAGCAAGATTCAGGAAGAACCGATCATGTACAGACCAGATCGCCACTCTCCGCATCATCGTGGAACAGTCTCTGGAGTGGAGCTCCCCGCTGTACGTTAACTTTGTGGATTATGAGAAAGCATTTGACAGTGTGGACCGAGAGACTCTGTGGAAACTCCTACGACACTACGGTGTACCCACAAAGCTCGTCCGCCTGATCAAGAGCAGCTAGGATGGGCATGACATGTCGCGTGATCCACGAAGGGCAGTTCACCAGGGAGCTCCAGGTCAGAACCGGTGTCAGGCAGGGGTGTCTGCTGTCTCCGTTCCTCTTCCTACTGGCCATAGACTGGGTCATGAAGATGACCACAGAGCACAGACGAAGTGGAATACAGTGGACACTGTGGACACAGCTTGACGACCTCGATTTTGCAGACGACTTGGCATTACTGTCCCACACTCATCAACAAATGCAGGACAAGACCACGAGGCTTGCTAACATCTCGTCCCAAGTGGGCCTCACCATTCACAAACAGAAAACAAAGACAATGAGGCTGAACGCAACCAGGGAAGAACCAGTCTTGCTTGCTGGCACCCCGTTGGAGGAGGTGGAGTCCTTAACCTATCTCGGGAGCATCATAGACAAAAAAGGCGGCACTGATGCAGATGTCAGAGCACGAATCGGTAAAGCCAGAGCAGCCTTTCTCCAGTTGAAAAAGGTGTGGAGCTCCAGAGAGCTGTCACAACACACCAAAGTCCGGATTTTCAACTCCAATGTAAAAGCAGTTCTCCTATATGGAGCAGAGACTTGGAGATTGACAAAAAACACAGTCAACAGAGTACAGACCTTCATGAACAGTTGCCTTAGAAGAATTTTGAAAATCCACTGGCCAGAGAAGATCAGCAACGTCAGACTCTGGGAGAGAACAGAGCAGATAATAGCAGAGAATGAAATTGGGCGAAGAAGATGGGGATGGATTGGTCACAGTCTGAGAAAGCCAGCTTCCAGTATCACGAGGCAGGCATTGTCATGGAACCCCCAGGGAAAAAGGAAAAGAGGTAGGCCGAGAAACTCCTGGCGTCGAGACCTCCAAGCAGACATCAAGAAACTGGGAACCACCTAGAGTAGAATCGAAGGAGAAGCACAGGACAGGAGTTGCTGGAGGTCTCTCGTCGACGGCCTATACCCGGGTAGGGGTGACAGGCGTAAGTAAGTATTCTAGGTCATCTCTAATGTATAACGCAGTTTGGACTTTATTCGATATAGCGTCATAATTGTATAGAGAAGGATAATAATATCCTCGTAGTTTTGGGAGTTTTTTTTACCTTCTACATTCAGAGATTGTAATGCCAAAATGCAATACTCAGACTGTGAGATGTGATTCTCGAAAGGATAGGAAATCTGTTGAAATAAATCTGCAGTTCCACTGAAACACTTTCAAATTGATTGTGCTCATCTTCATGGTCAGTGACCTCTTTGTAGCGAAAGAAGGTCAACTGAAGGAGAAGGAAAGCAAAACAAAAAACAAAAAACAAAAAACAAATACAAATAACTAATACAAAACAAAATGAGCTCTTTCAAAACACCAAGAATCGGTATATCTCAAACAGTTCATACTAAATCAAAAACTAGAACTAAACTATCTGGATATCATTTCAAAGTTGCTTTTGAACCGAACTTGATAATGTTGTTAAGTTTACCATATTTGAAATGATAATCAGTTAGCTTATTTATATATAATTCGGTCAGAAACTTAGTGTGAATACCAGGGACCCCTCCAATCATAGTATCCATTGGAAAGTTTGGGATAGTGGTAACTTAATGTACGTTTCGTTTCTTCCCAGAATAAGTTAGATAAATGTCTCCCGATGTTACGCGCAAAAGATGAAGATCCCTTTGCATTTGGATGGAGAAAGACTGAGACGGACAGTGCCGGTGAGAGAACGCCCGCTGACTGCTGGCTGGTGCTAAAGTTCGAAAAAGGAGGGACCTGAAATACGATGCCGTAATCAAACGCTGGGCCAGAAATTATGTGACGACAGCTTGACCCTCACCCACTCACCACCTTAGCACAGCACTCTCCCTCCCCTTGGCGTTGGGCCTATGACTGAAAATGGACACAAAGAACACAGGACCAACAAGAGACATAAATCCTCATGAGCCCCCGCGACTGCGGGGGCTCATGAGGATTTATGTCTCTTGCAAATGCCGCGTAGCGATCTCCTCGCCCCGGTAGTTAAACTCCTGGCACTCACGTGGTTTGTGTTTGTTCGGGATTTGTTTTTTTGGTCTGTATTACGGCATTTTGTGACCTCGCCCTATCTGCGTTTATCACCGGCGGCCAAGAGGTCGAGCGTGGAAACCATCAAGATTGACGACGCTGATGATTTGTGAGTGTAGTGCGCTTGGATCAAATGAAGATGCACCTGCTGGTCTGTCAGATTCTCTCCAGTTATCAACCATCATCAGTCATTTGCACACAAAATACAATGGTCTGAAAGAAACAGCAAGTTGCAAAAAGACAACAGCAGCCGGCAATCATTCATTCTGTATTATCATATCGACAAGAGGCATAGATTCTCATGCCCCCTCCCCCCCCCCCCCCGCCCCCGAATTGGGGGGGGGGAGGGGGAGGGGGCTCAAATTCTGTGCTATGGCACTCAAGGGGTTAACCCTTTCACTGCCAGTGGGCGCGTTTTGATTTTTAGAAATCATCGTGAATTCAACAACAGCAAAGATCCCCAAGCGTCAAAAGAATGTGAATACAAAGTGGTGTCAACAAGAGGCATAGATCCTCATGAGCCCTCGCTTAAGCGGAGGCTCATGAGGATCTATGCCTCTTGCAGTTGGATCACGTTTACGTTTCTCGGCAGTGAAAGGGTTTAAAGTAAACCGACACTTTTGCGTCTTATTTTCACCCCATACCAGCACTGAAATACTAGGGTTACGTCGAGTCCCTCACTGACCCATAGCCTGGAGTCTCGCCGCTTGCGTCATCGGCAGTCACCTTTCAAACTCCGTGTGGCGCACGTGCTGCTCGCGTCAATTTCACGTCCGTCTGTCAATTAGACCGTTTCCCTTTCAGCGCCAACAGTAATAGCTTAAAGTACCATTACGCATAAATCTGAAGACACGTTTCGGCACCGTTTGTGTTTATTATGCCTTGTCGACACACATAATGAACATTAACAGCAGTTGGGATACGCAGCAAAAGCGCTCTCGTAATCGCACTTATTTATTCTGCGCCGCTGCCGCTAGCGTGTCAATCTATTTTTAGCTGTTTCTCGTACTGACACCGTTGTATTTATAGGACGGAGTGGAGTCCTTGTCAACTGAACTGGATTGTCCTGTGTCTAAATGAACCATAATAATATCTAGACAGTTGTAGTCCTGTGTGTAGCGTTTTGTAACCATCTGTTACAGAAGAATATCTTTGAACAGTTAGGGCGGTAGTGGGACTTTAAGGAGGGTTAGTACATGGTAGGTTGTACTTCTCGACAGATATCATACAAATACCAAATTTGTTGGCGCAATGAGATGAGCTTGCAAGAAATGTTAACACGTGCATCCTTAACCAATCTTAACCCCTTCAATTGCGAGAGAAATTGATCCCCACCCAGCTGCAAGAGGTATAGATCCCCATGAGCCCCCGCAGTTGCGGGGGCTCATGGGGATCTATGCCTCTTGATGCAATCACTTTGTAGCCACGTTCTTGGACGGCTGAGGATCAATGACTGAGTTTACAAAGATTTTGAAAATACGGTCTCTTTTCACTGACAGTGAAGGGGGCAAGACACCAGAGAGAGAGAGAGAGAGAGAGAGAGATGATGATGATGATGATGATGATGATGATGATGATGATGATAAACGTTTTTAATTAGGATTAAACGTTTTAGGCATAGCAATGCCTATTTTCCAAACTGTCATGCTACTCTACACATATAATTATACATCAGACGATACAGCAAAAGATAAAACATTTATCAGTAAAAATATATATATATATATATATATATATATATATATATATAATATATATATATATATATATATATATATATATATATATATATATATATATATATATATATATATATATATATATATATATATATATATATATATATATATATATATACTTACTTACTTACTTACGCCTGTCACCCCTACCCGGGTATAGGCCGTCGACGAGGGACCTCCAGCAACTCCTGTCCTGTGCTTCTCCTTCGATTCTACTCCAGGCCTTCGATTCTACTCCAGGTGGTTCCCAGTCTCTTGATGTCTGCTTGGAGGTCTCGACGCCAGGAGTTTCTCGGCCTACCTCTTTTCCTCTTTCCCTGGGGGTTCCATGACAATGCCTGCCTAGTGATACTGGAAACTGGCTTTCTCAGACTGTGACCAATCCATCCCCATCTTTTTCGTCCAATTTCATTCTCTGCTGTTTTCTGCTCTGTTCTCTCCCAGAGTCTGACGTTGCTGATCTTCTCTGGCCAGTGGATTTTCAAGATTCTTCTAAGGCAACTGTTTATGAAGATCTGTACTCTGTTGACTGTGGTTTTTGTCAACCTCCAAGTCTCTGCTCCATATAGGAGAACTGCTTTTACGTTTGAGTTGAAAATCCGGATTTTGGTGTGTTGTGACAGCTCTCTGGAACTTCACGCTTTTTTTCAGCTGGAGAAAGGCTGCTCTGGCTTTACCGATTCGTGCTCTGACATCTGCATCAGTGCCACCTTTTTTGTCGATGATGCTCCCGAGATAGGTGAAGGACTCCACCTCCTCCAACGGGGTGCCAGCAAGCAACACTGGTTCTTCCCTGGTTGCGTACAGCCTCATTGTCTTTGTTTTCTGTTTGTGGATGGTGAGGCCCACTTGGGACGAGATGTCAGCAAGCCTCGTGGTCTTGTCCTGCATTTGTTGATGAGTGTGGGACAGTAAAGCCAGGTCGTCTGCAAAATCGAGGTCGTCAAGCTGTGTCCACAGTGTCCACGGTATTCCGCTTCTTCTTTGCTCTGTGGTCCTCTTCATGACCCAGTCTATGGCCAGTAGGAAGAGGAACGGAGACAGCAAACACCCCTGCTTGACGCCGGTTCTGACCTGGAGCTCCCTGGTGAACTGCCCTTTATGGATCATGCGACATGTCATGCCATCGTAGCTGCTCTTGATCAGGCAGCGCAGACGAGTTTTGTGGGTACACCGTAGTGTCGTAGGAGTTTCTACAAAGTCTCCCGGTCCACACTGTCAAATGCTTTCTCGTAATCCACAAAGTTGACGTACAGCGGGGAGCTCCACTCCAGAGACTGCTTCACGATGATGCGGAGAGTGGCAATCTGGTATATATATATATATATATATATATATATATATATATATATATATATATATATATATATATATATATATATATATATATATATATATATATATATATATATATATATATATATAATATATATATATATATATATATATATATATATATATATATATATATATATATATATATATATATATATATATATATATTGTTGGCATCCTTCTGTCTCGGAAGACAATGGAGTGTATGCGCTTGCTGGGTCAGTCCGTTTTTTAAGATTTGCAGTGCCTGCTTTGACTAATTAGTCCAATGCGAGAGCGGCAGTGTTTGTTACATTTGCTACAGGTGAAGCCTGTGACTGTTGCTGTGGGCACTGGCTCTTCTTTCTTTCGTCTGCGCTGCCTCTTCTCCTCCCACTGGCTTTCTCTCCTTCCCTCGCTCAGCTTTATGCTGGTCTTCACTGCGAGCCGCCAGCTAGCACGATCTGCGGTGGTGGCTTCTAAGTCTGCGGGATTCAGGCTTCCAGCTTTCAGATCAAGCTTGCAGACATCTTTGTATCTAAGCGCTGGTCTGCCTGCTGGTCTGGTGCCGGAGGCGAGCTCACCATACAAGATGTCCTTAGGCATCCTACCATCCTGCATGCGGCAGACATGACCGAGCCAGGCGTAGGTGTCTTTGTGAAAGGAGTGCGTACATGCTAGGAATGTTTGCCTGGGCCAGCACTTCAGTGTTTGGAACACGGTCCTTCCAAGTGATTCCCAAGATTCTCCTCAGACTGCGCAGATGGAAAGAGTTGAGTCTGCGCTCTTGACGGGTGTACAAACTCCACGTCTCGCTGCTGTAGAGAAGAATTCTGAGCACACAGGTCTGGTACACTTTCATCCTAGTGTTGATGGTAAGCAAGCTGTTGTTCCACACTCTCTTGGTCAGGCGAGCCTTCGCTGTTGATGCCTTGCCGATTCTGGAGTCCAGTTCGTTGTCCAAAGAGAGGTTATTGGAGATAGTTGAGCCAAGGTATGTAAAGTTCTCCACTATCTCGAGGGTGTGATCGCCTATAGAGATGCAAGGGGTGCTGCTGACATCCTGGCCCATGATGTTTGTCTTCGTCAGGCTGATGGTCAGCCCAAACTCATCGGTGGCGCGAGCGAAGCTGCTGACGAGACGCTGTAGTGCTTCCTCAGTGTGGGCGGTCAGGGCAGCATCATCAGCAAACATCATCTCTCTGATCAGGACCCTGCGCACCTTGATCTTTGCGCGCAGACGTGAAAGGTTGAAGAGGCTACCTTTACTCCTAGTGTGGATGAAGACGCCATCTTCTGACTGACTGAAGGCATGGCACATCAGCAGGGAGAAGAAAATGCCGAAAAGTGTAGGGGCGAGTACGCAGCCTTGCTTCACGCCGCTTCGGATCGGGAAGGGTTCTGAGGATGAGCCATAATACTGTACAGTACCTTTCATTTCGTCATGAAAGGATGTGACCACCTTCAGAAGCTTGGGGGGACATCCGATCCTGTGTAATAGGGTGAAGAGACCTCTTCTGCTGACCAAGTCGAAGGCCTTGGTCAGGTCAATGAAGGCGATGTAAAGTGGCTGTCTCTGCTCCCGGCACTTCTTCTGCAGCTGTCTCAATGAGAAAATCATGTCGACTGTTGATCTTTGAGGTCTGAAGCCGCACTGCGCCTCTGGGTAAACGCGTTCGGCCAACACTTGGAGTCTGTTCAGCACCACGCGAGCGAAGACCTTCCCCACAGTGCTCAGCAAGGAGATGCCTCGATAGTTGTTACAGTCACTGCGGTCTCCTTTGTTCTTGTAGAGCGTAATGATTTTGGCATCCCGCATGTCCTGAGGGACTGTTCCCTCCTCCCAGCACTGAAGTAAAAGCTCATGGAGGTGGTCAAGGAGGACACTCTTTTTACCAGCCTTGAGAACCTCTGGGGGAATACTGTCATTGCCTGGAGCTTTACCACATGCTAAGGAGTCAATGGCCTTGCTGAGTTCGTCTACAGTTGGCAGAGTGTCAAGTTCTTCCATCACAGAGGGGTAGTGCTCTCCACTGCAGTGTCAGTGACGTTGTTCTCCCTCGAATACAGCTGCTCTAAAAAAAAAAAAAATATATATATATATATATATATATATATATATATATATATATATATATATATATATATATATATATATATATATATATATATGTTCATTATACAACTATAATAACAACCATTTTTCGAACATGCCTTTGCTAATCTACTGATTAATTACTATCGCACTAATTTTGTTCTACTATTGAACAGAGAAAAAAATCTTGACAAACACAAGCCAATAGAGAAGAAGAGAGAGAGAGAGAGAGAGAGAGAGAGAGAGAGAGAGAGAGAGAGAGAGAGAGAGAGAGAGAGAGAGAGAGAGAGAGAGAGAGAGAGAGAGAGAGATGATGATGATGATGATGATGACACTTTTACTGCAGGATAAAGTTTTTAGGTAATTTACTCAATGCCTGTCTTACAAGCTGCCCTGTAAACAAAACAGAACACAACATGCAAACAAACACAGCATACCCACCAAAAAAAAAAAAAAAATCAAGGGAAAAAATTAACAAACACAATAGGTGATTTTTTTTTAAACTAACAAAAAAAAATCAAAAACTGGCGTTGGAGAATTTGTAACTGGAAAAGTAAGGGAAATAAATTGGTGCATAGCATTAATCTTAGAGAGAGAGAGAGAGAGAGAGAGAGAGAGAGAGAGAGAGAGAGAGAGAGAGAGAGAGAGAGAGAGACGGACAGACAGACAGACAGACAGAGGCAGACAGACAGACAGAAACAGACACTCAGACAGACAGACAGACAGACAGACAGAAAGCAGCCATGACAATTCAACGGTAAGTTAGCTTGGTGGCTGCATGATGATCCATCCACCTCCCGCGTCTGCTGAAAGGTCTTCATTAGACACCCCGCAAAGTTGCGTACGTCATACAAATCATTAAAGAATTTTAAAAGTGCAAAAAGTGCGAAACACCTGTTTAAAAATATCCATCCGTCAGGTCAGTAATCACGCCAGTTTTTACCGCGGTTCATGACGCTCTGTTGTAATTATACAACGAGGTAGGTGGCACTGAACATTAAAGCTGTGGTGCAAACGATTGACGCAAGAGGTGGTTTTTATAAAAACTGTGTTCGGAATCTATGTCGAACGCGATACCCTCAGTTACCGCCCTTTCTTGCTACAGCGAACTCCCACCAGCTGCAAGAGGCATAGACCATCATGTGCACCCGCCTCTTCAGTGCTAGTCATTTTTACATCTGTTCTCGTACGTCGGTGGTATCGACGAGGTATTACTGAATGATGGTGCGAACAAGCCTCGGGCTGAAGAAATCAAATTAGTCGCTAACGACTGACGCAGACAACGTGAAAAGAAAGGGAGGGACATGTGGGGAGAGAGGGGGGAGGGGAAGGGGGAAGTAGGGATGGAACGTTGGGGACAGGGTAGGTCACGGAATGTAGGGGACATGCTGTTTGTCAAATCGAACCAGTAGGGAATTAGCACTAGCAGTGGGTTTTTTAATGGTGTATTTTTTTTTAGAAATAGGTACTGAGAACTCCAGAGAGAATCAGTCTTTACTCGGCATTACCCCCGAGCTACGAAATAACCACATTTTGGAGTTATCCTTGAGGACTACATTACAATTCAGGAGACAGATCAACCATGATAGTTCAAGGGTGGTGGCAAAATAGCTTGGCGCCTATAGGCGCCAAGCTATTCTGCCACCACCCTTGAACTATCATGATCGAGCCATGATCTCAAGTTGCTGTGGTGTGTCGCAGGCAGACTGAGTTAAAATAGAAACTCCAGATTCAGAGTAGGCAGAATGGGTGTTCAAGTTCTGAGAAACTCGAACACGAAAATAATGCCTACTCGACAATCTGCTAAAAACTGAGTGACGCATGCGACTGACCGTAAGAAAACAAGCTGGTTTTACTTGCAGGTCGCTCAGTGTTCAACTTGTAAAAATAACCGACCTTGCAAGCAAACAATCAAATGACCAAATGACCAACCAGCGGAAGAATCCACGAACCTACCAAGAACAAAGGTCACTACATGACTGTTTTCTCATGCCGTAGCCGTACGCAGACATAACAACAAATAAACAAACAAAACAGACGCTTTAAAAGGAAGAGCACCACTCCAACAGTTTACTGCATTTTCGCGGTAAAGTCAATTCAGTTTCACAGCAGAAAACTGACATCAGTGAAGGACAATGCGTTATTTATTATTTGGGAGCAAATTTGCTGAAGCAAAATAAGTAAAACCTTGTTCTTCTTTGTTTGTCTACTTTGTAAAAGGGCTTTAGCTGTTTTGTGCTCGCCCTTTCAAGATGTTTTTCTTATTTTTGAGTTTTTTTTTATTTAATTTTGTGTATTTATTTATTTATTTATTTATTTATTATATTATTATATTTATTTTTTTTATTTTTGTGTATATTTTATTTTATTTTATTTTGTTTTGCTTTATTTCTGCATTTGACATTAAGGTGCACACACACACACACACATACAAGCGCGCGCACGCACACATACGAGCGCGCGCGCGAACGCACGCGCACACACACACACCATCACATACACTCACACACACACGCACGCACGCGCGGGCGCGCGCGCGCACACACACACACACACACACACACACACACACACACACACACACACACACACACACACACCGCAAACAAGCAAACAAGTAGTAGGCCTCACATAGGCCTGCCCGTAAACCATTCACTTACACAATAAACGTCTGTCATATCACACAGTCATGTCATTGTTTTATTAACCTGTGGCAACGACATCAGAGAAAAGACGTCACGCTAGTTGATCACTTGTCACGTACCCGCGACGCCGTGACACTCTGTCAGTCACGACCTGGATGCGCGCGCATGCCGGAAGCGGAAGTGGCCCGCAGGCAACGTCATCCGGCGTAACTGCACTGAAAATAAAATCTGACACATACTGGTAGTATCCCTTTTCATCCTGATACACCCGTTGCTTGAAATAAATTTGACTATGAATCAGTTCGAGGGTGGTGCTAGAATAGCTTGGCGCCAGAGGCGCCAAGCTATTCTGGCTCCACCCTTGAACTAAGTTGATCTATCTCCTAATCTGTACTGCAGCCTTCAAAGGACAATAAACAAATTTTCTAGAAATTAGCTTCAGAATGTAGGCTAATGGGTGAATGCTCGGACCTCCACCTTGAATACTCACAAACCAGATAGGTGAGGCTAGCGCTGGCAGAATTGTACAACAAACCAAGGGGAATCACTCAGCGCTGGACAGACGAACAGTTAGATCCCCTGCCCCCGCCTATCAGGCACCCATTCGCCAGCCCACAGAGAAATACGCAGGTATAGAACAAGACGATCATCTACCTCCCTAAAAAGGATGCATCAGGTCTCTTATATAACCCATGTCTTTCTCCGGAACTTAGGAACTAGGCAGGAGAAACATACATACACAAACACGAAGGTGCATTACTATATGTGGTCGGGTAAATACCCTGAATGCCCACAGTAGATGCACAGAACATTACACAACAATGTATCGATAAAAATTTTGCCTCGAGTTATACTGAGATACTCACAAACCAGATAGGTGAGGCTAGCGCTGGCAGACATGGGTTATATAAGAGACCTGATGCATCCTTTTTAGGGATGTAGATGATCGTCTTGTTCTATACCTGCGTATTTCTCTGTGGGCTGGCGAATGGGTGCCTGATAGGCGGGGGCAGGGGATCTAACTGTTCGTCTGTCCGGCGCTGAGTGATTCCCCTTGGTTTGTTGTACAACTCCACCTTGAAGAATGCTCCGATTAACAATTGCGACGATGTTCTCCGAATTGCCATGTTAACAAAAGGTCGACCCACTAAGCCCTCTGTGTGAGTGCGAAATCTTTTTGTTCAGGTAATGACGTACCTACGCCTACTGCAGACCTCATACTTTGCGATTAACACCTCTGCTGCCGCACGACGCAGAATGTGTTTTTGAAAAGAAAAGAAAAGAAAAAAGGTCGTTGATTGAACGTCAATGATCCTCGGCCATCCAAGGAGCGTGGATACGATGTAGAGTCAGCAAGAGACATAGATCCTCATGAGCCCCCGCTGAAGCGGGGGCTCATGAGGATCTATGCCTTTTGTAGTTGGATTGTGTTCGGATTTCCTCGGCAGTGAAGGGGTTAATGGTCAGACCGCTATCACGGAGAGTGGTCTGATTAACAGCGCTTGTATCGTGCTCAGAGCAAGGGAATCTAATCGCGAGCGTTCCTTTCTTCAACCCATCCATGTCATACTGAGGCTAAGAGCTTCAGATGTGTACACTGCTGTATGCAAGCTACATTACAGTACTTACCGATAAGGATACAGACCAATGGCTTTAGTTCAAGGGTGGTGCCAGAATAGCTTGGCGCCTAGAGGCGCCAAGCTATTCTGGCACTACCCTTGAACTATTTAGTCAAACTTATTTCACACACTGGTGTATTCCGAATGATAAGGGTTAAATTTGCCTTTACGGCTCGGACAGTTTTCTCTTCCATCATTGATAATGCCAGTAATTTAATTTTAACCTTTTTTTTCTATTTAAATTTTTATTTATATTTGTTTAAAATTTTAATTATCATATATACAATTTGTTTTTATTTTTCATTTATTATTACTGATTTTCTTTTGTTTCGTTTATTTAATTTTTTTTAAAAAATGTATTAAATTGATTACCGTTTTATACTTGTTTAACTGCTGTGCATTTTGTGGTGTAGTGATGTGAGCTGATGTGATCTCGTATGTTTTTATGAATGTTGTATTATTTTAAATGCTTACATTAGTACATTAGATTGTTCATTATTATTGTGTGTACGTGTTTTAATGTCATTGTTTGTTTATACTCGGACCGCTTTAAATGCCCCTAGCGAGATCCGCCGTGAGATGACCTTAGTCGCCTGCTTCGCGTTAAGCCCCAATAACTAACTAACCCTAGCGGGATGAATACAGTTTATTGAATTGAATTGAATTGAATTGAATTGAATTGAATTGAATTGAACTGAACCGGAAAGATTCCTCGGGGACCGGGTCACAGAATGTCAACTGTTAATCAGTTAGTTCAGAGACGCACTGTAGATCTCATACATTCAGTTATTATAATTTCTCTTTTGAAAAGAAAAGCAGTTACTTATTTCTCATTTTTAACTTTACACTTTGATAATGTCACAGTAATGTCTCGCCCCCACCCCCACCCCCCCCCACCCCCCCCCCACCCTCATCCACCCACCCACCCAAAAAGAAGGAATTTAACCCGTTCAGTGCCAGTTGAGGCAGATTGTGTTTCTCAGAGCAATCTTCGTTAACCCGACACGCAAAACCCTGTTCCGGGAACATGAATTCAAAGTGGGATCAGCAAGAGGCATAGATCCTCATGAGCCCCCGCGACAGCGGGGCCGGCTCATGAGGATCTATACCTCTTGCAGTTGGGTGGTGTTCAGATTTCCTTGGCACTGAACGAGTTAAAAGGCAACGCCGCAACGCACACGAACGATCGATGGCTTAACTACACTCGAAAGTTTTTTTTTAGGTTTTTTTCTCCTTGAAACAATTACGGTGACCTCCCAATTTAATCTAAAAGGTGCAAGTTGGCCTCCTGCGAACTATTTGCGTGAAGATAATTTTCGAATGGAA
The DNA here is from genome assembly GCA_036245525.1 of Semisulcospira habei. NCBI lineage: Eukaryota > Metazoa > Mollusca > Gastropoda > Semisulcospiridae > Semisulcospira > Semisulcospira habei. Next base: position 203,724,134 of record BTPG01000005.1, read on the forward strand.
TGTAATGTTCCGAAAAACTACTTTTTAACCCTTTCACCCTGAGAACTGTTTAACGCTTTAACCCTTCGGATGTCGGTGGCGGTTTTTTTGTCGAGGTGATTTCTGCAGGAATCACTGACCTCGACAAAAAGCGCCACCGACAACCAAAGGCTTAATTCTGCCAACCCCCCTGGTTCCTCACATACAGATTCGCCAGCTAAGCGCTACTAAACTTTTTGTACCTTTTATCCTGTAGAAGTCGGAGACGATTTGATCGTGACAGCTGAAGGGTAATGCTTGATTAGCTTGGCGCCTGTCTTCGACAGACGCCAAGCTAATCAGGCACTACCCTGAAGCGTTCAAGCTGGACCCACTTCAGTAAATGGCGCTGAAAGCGAAAATAACTTTCAGCGCCGCGAATAAAAATAGTTTTCATTATTAAAGTAAAAGTTCAGTAGCCCGATATATATATATATATCTCTCTGTAATCAGGCAACTCTTCAACAGTCCGAAGGATCTGCTCAGGTTTTGCATGAACCGCGTCTATTTCGGGCCAGTGTGCAGCTTTTAAACGTGCAGTCCTTAACTCGTTCTGCCCGCGACACACCACAAGATATGGCTCGACCATGATAGTTCAACATATGGGGTGGTGGCAGAATAGCTTTGCGCCTATAGGCGCCAAGTTATTATGCCACCACCTTGAACTATCATGATCGCGCTGTCTCCTGAATTGTCATGCAGTCCTCAGAGGATAACTCCCAAATGTGGGTTTTTCGTACCTCGGGCACAATGAGTTAAAGATGTCGTCACATGGGATTATCTATACTGTTCGTCTTTGGTCCAGGGTGGCGCCAGAACTAGCTTGGCGATTCAGGCATCACCTTCAACCTATCATGGTCGATTTTTATCGTGATGCAATGCGGCCTCAGGTGCGCACGGAATACAGATTTCGCCGTTTTTTCATACATCCCAAGACTGGCACAAAACGACTGAAAAAAGACAAATTTTGAAGTTGCCATCTGAAGGACTGTATTACTCTAGAGACAGATCGAGCATGATAGTTCAAGGGTGGTGCCAGAATAGCTTGGCGCCTATGGGCGCCAAGCTATTCTGGCACCACCCTTGAACTATCATGCTCGATCCATGTCTTGCTGTGGTGTGTCGGGGCTGAATGACTTGAACTCATTCTACCCCAACACCGAAATCCCCAAATTTTGCCGTTGTCCTCTGAAGACTGCACTCTAGTGCAGGACACAGATCGACCTTGATAGTTCAAGGGTGATGCCAGAATAGCTTGGTACCCATAGATAATAATAATAATAATAAATAATTACGGTATTTATAATGCGCTTATCTTATAATAATTATAACTCTAAGCGCGCACTCACAACTCGCGCACGCATGCGCACGCTTTAGACAACGACTCACGAACCACAAATAGTGAAAAACATTACGACAGTCTGCTTAGGGTGGGGATGTGGTGGTATAGTGCTAGAACTGTTGAAAGAGGTGAGTTTTGAGGGCGGAGTGGAAGGAGGAGAGAGAGTGTTTCTGACGGAGAGAGAGTGGGAGAGTGTTCCAGATGGATGGACCGTATACTGAGAAGGAGCGGGGGCCGAAAGTGCTGAGTTTAGTGCGGGGGATGTGGAGGCGGAGAGGGTCGGAGGCGGAGCGGAGGGAGCGGGAGGAGTGTAGGGGTGAAGTAAGTTTGAGAGATAGGCGGGAGCGCAGTTGTTCAGGGATTTGTAGCAGAGAGACAGAATCTTGTACTGGATGCGTTGTGGGATGGGAAGCCAGTGAAGGAGTTTGAGCAGGGGAGTGATGTGGTCGGATTTTTTATTTCTGAGGACGAGGCGGGCAGCATTGTTCTGGACGCGCTGGAGAGTGAAAGTAGTGGAGTGAGGGAGGCCGGAAAGGAGAGAGTTGCAGTAGTCGATGCGAGATAGGATGAGAGAGACAGCAAGTTTGGTCGCAGCTTCGGTAGTGAGGTATTTTCTGATCTGACCGATGCGGCGGAGGTGGAAGTAGCATGCCTGGGCTGTGGCGGAAACAAAGCTGGTCATGGAAAGAGAGGAATCGAGGATAACGCCGAGGTTTTTGGCCGAGTCAGAGAGGGATGGGGGTGCTGTCGAGTTGAAGGTGGAGGGAGGGAGGGAGCTGGGAAAGTTTCTGGCGAGTGCCTACCAGCATGGCTTCCGTTTTGTCGTCATTCAGTTTAAGCTTGTTTGCTGTCATCCAGTTTTTCACGTCTTCGTAGCAGCGTCAGCCGTGCGAGTCAGTAGTGACTGAGTGTTGTCGAGTTTGTCTTTGTCTAGTAGTTGTCAGTCATCAGCGTAGAGGTGGTGGTGTATGTGGTGAGACTGGATGATGTTGGACAGGGGAGAGGTGTAGAGTGTGAGAAGGACCGGGCCCAAGACGGACCCCTGTGGAACTCCGCAGGAGAGCGTGACTGGGTTGGAGGAGACGCCATCGATGGTGACGGACTGCTGTCTGTCGGAGAGGTAGGAGAGAAACCAGGAGTGAGCAGAGTCAGTGATGCCAAAGGAATGGTGAAGGCGGTGGATTGATTGAGGAGGATAGAGTGGTCTATAGTGTCGAAGGCGGCAGAAAGGTCGAGTAGCGTAAGAAGGGAGATGTTGCCCGAGTCGGTGGAGAGAAGCAGGTCGTTTAAGATATGTAGAAGGGCTGTTTCCGTGCTGTGATGTTTGCGATAGGCAGACTGGAAGGGACTGAGGAGGTTGTTGTCGGCGAGGTGGAAGTTGAGCTGGTTGAGAACGACCTTCTCAAGAAGCTTGGACAGGAAAGATAGGTTGGAGACTGGGCGATAGTTTTTGAGTTCGTTTGGGTCGAGGTTGTGTTTTTTGAGGAGAGGACGGACGATGGCGTACTGGAAGATATCAGGGACGGAGCCGTTCTCTAGAGATGTGTTGATGATGTCGGTAATGAATGGCAGAAGTTTTGGAAGGCCGTCCCGGTAGAGAGAAGCTGGGAGAGGGTCTAGTTCGCAGGTTTTGAGAGACATGGACTTTATGGTCTTGAGGACTTCATCCTGAGAGACGGGCTGGAAGGACAAGAGGGGGGTGCCGGAAAAGGGGGTGTCGGGAGGGCAAGGCGGAGAAGGAAGAGTGTCGAGTGTGTTGCGCAGAGTTTGGATTTTGTCGGAAAAAATAGGTGGAAAAAGCGGACGGGAGTTCTTCTTTGCTGTATGTGTTGGGGAGAGGAGAGTCTTTAGAAATGCCTAGGAGTGAGTTCATGGTAGCGTAGAGGGTTTTGGAAGAAGTGGATTCCAGGATTTTGTTTTCAAGGTGTTTACGTTTGGAGTCGGAGATCATTCTGCAGACTTTGGATCTAGTTGTTTGGAAGATCTGTCTGTGAACGGTAAGGTCAGATGAGCGCCAGCGGCGTTCTGCTTGTCGGCGCTCGCGCTTGGCCTCAGCTATGTCGTCAGAGAGCCAGGGGGAGGGGGGTCGGTTGGGTATGGAACAGGTGGTGACAGGTGCATGGGTGTCTAGAAGTTTTCGAAGGGAGGAGTCGAAATGGGAAGCAAGATCAGGAGAGGAGGCGGGATCCAGGAGAAGGTCGACAGCTTCGTCGAAGAAGCTCTCTCGGTTGACAGATTTTAGTTTGCGACGAGAGACAAGGAGCTTGGGTTTTTTGGGGGTAGGTAGGTTGAGGGAGACGAGAATAGCGAGGTGGTCAGAGGGAAGCACAGAGGAGGTGTCAGAGTCGAAAAAGAGTTGGTCGGAGGTGCGGGTGATGATCCAGTCGAGGGTGTGGCCGAGTCGCTGGGTGGGTTTAGTGATGTGCTGGGTAAGATTGTGGTTTGAAAGTGATGTGCAAAGGCGTTTTGTGTCAGGGTGGTCAGGTTTGTCGAAGTGGAAGTTGAAGTCGCCAAGAAGGATGTGTTTTCCGGGTCGTGTGGTCGAGGAGGAGGTCGAACTCGGTGAGGAACATGGAGTTTGTGAGTTTGTTTTGAGAGCTTGGAGGGGGGGGGGGGGCGATAGATACATGAGAAGATGAGGGACTGGCCAGAGAGTGTTGCTACGGCCTCGACAGATTCAAAGGAGGGATGAGCAAAAGGTAGAGTCTGAGAGAAGGAGAGGTGAGCGGAGAGACAGTCCCTATAGATGATGGCAATGCCACCCTCTCTGGAAGCGCGCGGGAAGGAGGCCAGGCGGTAGCCACTCGGAGTGACGCTGGCGATGATGGGTTCATCGCCAGCTGAGCGGAGCCATAGGCGCCAAGCTATTCTGGCACAACCCTTGAACTATCATGGTCGATCCTTATCTTGCTGTGGTGTGTCTGGGGTACAATGACAAACGTACATTCAACTACAATTTTGTCAGTTCTGAAAAGTACGAGTGAAAGCTTGTAGAAAGTTTGAACCGATTTCTCCTGGCACACTGGCACATAAAAAGTCGTGTATGTGTGTGTGTGTGTGTGTGTGTGTGTGTGTGTGCGTGCGTGCGTGCGTGCGTGCGTGCGTGCGTGCGTGTGTGTGTGTGTGTGTGTGTGTGTGTGTGTGTGTGTGTGTGTGTGTGTGTGTGTGTGTGTGTGTGTGTGTGTGTGTGTGTTTTGTGTTTTCTTCCGTTGCTGTTTTTGTTGTTGTATTGTTGTTGGTCGTGGTGGCGGTGGTGGTGGTGGTGGTAGTCAGTGGTGGTGGCGATGGTGGCAGGGGTGGTTGTTGTTTTCTTTTCTCTTCTTTTCTTTTCTGTTATTTTATTTTATTTTATTTTCTATTATTTTTATTTTATTTTATTTTATTCTTTTTCCGCATTACACAGAGACATGTGAACACCAATATTCATGTGGACACCGATACAGTTGTCTAAGTTGGCTATCCCTTAAACTGTGCTCCTTGCTTTTGACTGGCTAACGAATCTAAGAATGCAGGGGAACGTCCGTTTAAGAAAAGTACAAATAGCATCCAGTATCGATTCCTGCCTGGTCAGGAACAGATCACGATCATAGCTGCTATTTCCAGACGCTCAAATTAGAAGAAAGTAAAGAGCTCTCCAGTCCCCAGCGAAATCGGCCTTAATGATTGCCTGGCCGCTTAGAAGCCGTGGCGAATTCAGAAGACGTTCTAATTGAGACGCAATACGTTTATTGACGTACTTGCACTGCTAATGGGCTGCAAACGACACCGATCTGCAAGAGGTATAGATCCTCATGAGCCCCCGCTAGCGGGGGCTCATGAGGATCTATACCTCTTGCTTGAAATAATTTTTATCGATGTTCTTTGCGATTATACAATTTTGGCTTTTCCTGGTTATTATATAGTTGTGTACATGTATTTTGCATTTTTTCTTTCATATTTTGCTATTTCTGTATTTATCTGACAAAGATTAACTGCACTTATAAGTTTCTATATAATGCTGGCCCCTCTTAACTCCTAGTTTCCCTCCTGCAAGATTCATATTTATCTATTTTCCTCCAAGAGACAAGATCACTGAGTGTTCATTATGCGCCGCCCGGGGCAAGTAAGTAAGTGTGCTTCAGGTGGTTAGCATGCATTTTAATTACCTAGCTCCTGAGCGTTTGCGCATGCGTTTTGGGGATTTATAATGGATTCGCCTATATTCAGCATTAAAGAAACATAAAAAAAATCTATATATGAATCTTCTATGCTGATAGTTTCCTTTTGGGGGCGTGGATTCATTGTATTGACCAAACTAGTAACCCACAGTGTAGCAAAGAAGAGGTGGAGTCCTAGTTATTGTCTTCAAATTAACCCATTTACCCCCGGGACCCTGCAGCAAGGGATGGATTGACCATGATAATTCAAGGGTAGTGCCAGATTAGCTTGGCGCCTGAACAGCGCCAAGCTCATCAGGCACTACCCTTGAATTATCATGGTCAATCCATCCCCTGCAACTGGTACATAGTCGTTAGGCAACACCTCCAAAATTTGAGAAATGGGACCTTGAGGCTAAAAGGATTAATTGAATAATGACGGATTTCTCTCTGTACTTCGAATTAATTAAATATTAAATACTAATATAATAATAATATAACTATACACGTATTGTGCGTGTATTTCCCGGGTGGGGGAGCAGAAGTGGGTACACTGTACTATGATTTGGGGGGAGGGCTAGGAGGTGAATATGCCTACATCTTTGTCAAAATAATTTTTAGATAAGCGGCACACTGATATTATATTATATTATATTGAGCTACATCTTGCTTGATATAGTGCCGATAGCCGACTATGTGATCACGAGTCACAAATCAATATGTCCTAGGCGTCCAGCCGAGGACATTTCTTTTTTAAATTTCGGTCGAGCAATCACATCTGTACCCACAGTAATCACATCCGTCTAAAATAAAACAGTACCTCGCGTCCTTTAATGAGCGTTACGGCTGATTGCGGTTTATAAACAAAACAATGGCGGACGACCTCGTATCGGATTGTCAACACAGTGCGCGATTTCGTCGGATTACTGATTTAGACATCAGTGCTTTCTATAACAATACACGTTTTAGGAAATTCTGCTTGTAATTACGTCAAGAATAATAACGGAAAATGCCAGCAGGTTTGTCTACTTAATCCGGGTAATCCGGCTGTCGTCAGAAATGTCAGCGGACATCTAATCAGTTTCACTCGCATAGGGGCCTGACGATGGTGACTAAATGCAAATTCGCTGCGCCATCGCGAGCGCGCGCTACCGCGTCACAAAGTTCAATTCATACTGAATTGAGCTTTGTGACGCGGTGGCGCGCACTCGCGATGGCGCAGAGGATTTACATTTCGTCACCATCGTCAGGCCCCTATGGTTTCACTAATGCAGCGATTCGCTTCGCATGTTTGCGGCTGCTCTTTGTTCTCCGTTCCACGGGAAAGAAATTTCTAGAATACGTACTAGTGGGCATACTGAGCGTTTTCGTGTAGCAGAATGAGCACATTTTGTCAGTGTTTTCGTTGTGACAAATGCCAGTAGCCAGATTGCGTCATCTTGGCCTGAAATTAATATTCACGAATTTTAATGTGCTTGTTATACAATATATCAGTAGATGTGTCCAAGAAAGGAGTAGGTACATATAGAAATACCTAGCAAAGAAAGGATCACGCTTAGATAAGCCAAGTTTAACACAATGTATTAATTATTTATTTATTTATTTATTTATGACAAGTACAACATAGTTTATACAATTTTTAAAAATTTCCTATTTTGTCAAGATCGGCATACGGTCAAAAATACAATGCACTAAGTATCCCAGTGCGCAAAGGCCATCGGGCCGATGTCGACCCGATGGCCTTTGCGCACTGGGATCTTTATGCGGCCAATATCTGGCAGACTTATAAGATCAGCAGATCTCAGTTCTCCGCCTTTCGCTTCCATCGGCCCAGTTGCAGAGGGTAGATCCACCCTGAAAGGCCAAATACTGTGCCCCATTACTGACATGTAACGAAACGCGCACGTGTAGTGCTTATCTGAAAACTTAACAAGTCCGGCTATGAGCCCATTCGCCGCCTGGGGAGGTGAACTTGGCATGCATAGACAAGCCATGAGAAAGTCCGGAGCCTTCAGTTTGTCTCGGGAGATAGGAAAGGTGTACGTAATCATTCAGCGCGCGAAAAACGACTAAACAAAAAAACGACGCAGGTCCGAAGACCCATTTCGCTGACTGACTGGGCGGCCACAAATCGAAGCTGCTGTTAGCGTGCATAATTGCCAGTGTCAGAACGGTTTCTGGGTCAAGCTGAATTCCAATAGAGAAACGGCTCTTCCACGTGAGTGCTGCTTCAGTCCTGATCGTTTTCGACCTTGCAGCACCAGGAACATAAAGTCCAAAATCACAGACCAGCACCCACCTGTGTACTTTAATCCATACTTTTAATCCCGGTACACCACTCATTGCTTGAAACACATTAGATGATAGTTGAAGGGTGGTGCCACTGAGAATAGCTTGGCGCCTGAGGCGCCAAGCTATTCTGGCACCACCCTTCAACTGAAATGATTGACCTGTCTCCTAATCTGTAATGTAGCCTTCAAAGGACAATAAGCTTTATTTTTGTTAAGGATCAGCTTGAGCCGGGATGCAATGGGTTACACGGACCCGATTAAGGTTTACGTGCATGCACAATACTTATCTCGTGTTCTCTGTTTCTGAACTTGCAAACACAAGGCCAGTGTACTTCTCCTCTCCCGGCCCATGCATTGTGCCACACGCCCGGCATTACTATCGAACTTTTTGGCCCTTTCATATGGGAGCACAACACATGTATGCACCCTCATTACCGCCCTTGCGGTGTGGGAAGCAGCGCGGCGGAGGGGCATATGGCATCAGTTTATCCAGCTGTTCTCCCACCGCCTGGTGACACATTCCAGAGATTCGGACCCCGAAACTTTTTACGTGTGTGTGTCTGGGGGGAAAAAAATTAAAATAAAAACATGCGTAGTTTTACCCAGTGCGCCATTTTCCAGTTGGACTGAGAGTCAGCGATAAGGTCTCTCTGACAATATACTTCCTTTGCATAACGACCTAGTAATTGCGGATCATTATGTCTCAAAACGAAATTTGGACAGCTGAGATCAAGCGATTTTTGACCCGACTTAGTTCAAGGGCGAGAACCACAGCTGTGTTCTGGTTAGTCCCCCAGCGGAGCCTGGCAGGTTGATTGACACGGAGCGTCAACAGCACTGTCAAAAGTTGACTGGCCGGCAAACGCTGGTATGGCCAATGTGCACCAGCTCTAAGCGGACACAGCAGGCACGGATCAGTTACCTCCCGGAGGTGGGGAGGGGGAGGGAGGGCGAGAGGGGGGATCAGAAGTTCCAACTTTTTGTTTGGGACCTTCAACCTTCAACCTGACGTACACATGTTGGCCAGGCAAAAAGACGGGCTTGTTCAGATAGTATGTCCGTTAAAAGGTTCCGATAAACCAGAGTGGCACAGTTGCAGTGTGCTTGAATTGATCAGCGTTCAGGTCGTACTCCATAGGCAATAGCTATCCCTGTCCCCACCCGTTAGGGCCGTCCATTATCACTCAGGTGCCGTGGACGGACGTTAAACCCCGAACTAACCAACCAACCTGACACAAAAGATTCCAGATGCCAGACCTTACTACCCCAGTGGCTGAATTTTTTTTTTAAAAAAAAAGACGAGGTGGGGTGGGGGGGGGGTGAAGGTGTGTGGGTGGGGGGGGGGGGTGGGGGGGGGGGGGCAAAATATCGGAAAGCGGGTGTAGGAGGGGTGGTTTCCAAACTCATAGCATGTAAACATATTTTTGGAGTGGGGGAGGGTCCGGAAACCCTTACACCCCCCCCCCCCACAGACACACACACACACACACACACACACACCCTTTCCCAGATCCGCCCCTGCCCAGAGATCAATACGGGGCAGGGCCGGATCACTTAGCTCCAAGGGGGGGGGTCCAACTTTTTGTTTCGGACCTTGAACCTGATACAGAGGGCCTCCACCACGCTAGATCTTCTTTCCGCGAGGGCCAACAAAATCAAACGGGAGGGGGGGGGGGGGGGGGAGGGGGGGAGGGGGGAGGGGGGTGGAGGGAGGGGGTGGATGGTAGGCGACGGACTTTGCTTGCTTCCAGGCGCCGAAAAATCAAACAGTGGAGGTCGGGGGGGGGGGGGGGGTACGCGACGGAAAGGGGGGGGGGAGTAGGCGACGGACTTTGCTTGCTTCCAGGCGCCGAACGGGGGAAGGGGGGGGGGGGCAAACACCCCCGAAAAGGGACTTTGTTATAGCATTTTAACAAATTTGGGGTCTTGCGGGGGGGGGGGGGGGGCAGGGCATTTACCCCCCGGCCCCACCCCCCTGGATCCACCCCTGCGGGGAAACCGATACATGTTTCACTTTGAGAGCCAGCTACGGAAGATAACCTACGATGATACCACTTTCCTTTACCGGCATTGACCCGTTCAATGCCGAGAAAAACAGAACATGGCACCGCCCAACTGAAGAGGTATAGATCCTCATGAACCTCCCCCTCCCCCCCCCCTCCCCCCTCCCCGCAGTGGGGATCTATGCCTCTTGGTAAACTACTTTGTGGCCCTGTTCCTTGGACGTCATACGCCATTACGCGTCTTTTACACAGAACGGTATCGTCAGTAGCAGCCAAAGGGTTAACCTACAAGGGGGCTTGGGTCGACAGTTCTAAACCTGGAGGGTAGTCAAGTGAAGACTACAAGACGCTTAACAGTTTAGGATGCAGATCCGCTATGGTTATGCCAGAATAACTTGAATAGTGGTTCAAGGGTGGTGCCAGAATAGCTTGGCGCCTTCAGGCGCCAAGCTATTCTGGCACCACCCTTGAACTGTCATGGTCGATTCCTGTTGTAACGTAAAGTAAGTAACTGGCATGTAAAAGATCACATTCATAGTTCGAAATGTCTCCTTTTATAAATATTCTCAGTGTGTATTACAATAATGCCGGACAAATTTTGAATTTTCAATGTTCTTCTTCTCCTTTGAATGTAGGAGAGTCCCACCGATTCGCACCAGGGTAAGCAGAACTAAATCTGCAGCATGTGCACCAGGGTAAGCAGAACTAATTCTGCAGCATGTGCACCAGGGTAAGCAAAACTATATCTGCAGCACTGATGTGCACCAGGGTAAGCAAAACTAAATCCGCATCATGTGCACCACAGTAAGCAGAAGTAAATCTGCAGCACTGATGTGCACCAGGGTAAGCAGAACTAAATCTGCAGCATGTGCACCAGGGTAAGCAGAACTAAATCTGCAGCACTGATGTGCACCAGGGTAAGCAGAACTAATTCTGCAGCATGTGCACCAGGGTAAGCAGAACTAAATCTGCAGCACTGATGTGCACCAGGATAAGCTAAACTAAATCTGCAGCATGTGCACCAGGGTAAGCAGAACTAAATCTGCAGCACTGATGTGCACCAGGGTAAGCAGAACAATTCTGCAGCATGTGCCTATTCATGCGGATTATAGAAAGAAGCAGAAAAGTATTTATTGAGAACACCAATGAAAATCTGTTGCATCGGCACATTTTAACACTCAAAGCCCGCCCGGAGGCAGATCAGTGTCAAGGGGAGAGGGCGGGGGTAAGGGGGGGTGGGGGGGGGGGGAGTGGGTAGAGGAGAAGCCTGGGATGGTGAAGGGGGGAATGAGCTGTTTCCCGCACAGACCGCTACTCTGAGTACAGCATTATGTGATAATGTCCTTGTGATCTTTTCTGTGCAGCCTATTTTATGCCAACCTATAATCACATGTAAATTACATCTTAGATGCATAATTACGTTTACGAAAGAAAAATATGGCACAGCTGCACAATGAACTGTAATGTGTTTCACACGCTTGGCTGCCACGTTTTGGTAAGAAATTTGTATTTCATGTCATTTCATCCTTGTAAAAAAATGAAATTAACCAGAGAAAAGCACTCTGTGCTCCATTGCTCCGTGAAGGCAAGACAGTAAGTATCATCATCATCATCAGTCCCTTGCCCGAACTGGGCGTTGGGGGGACTGAAAGGCAGCAGCAACAGACAGTGCTCTCCACTGAGTTCTATTTTGGGCGGTGGCAAGCAAGTCTGACATCTCGAGTTCGGTCCATTCTTTTATGTTTGCGACCCAACTCTTTCTCTGACGACCTCGCCGACGACTTCCTTCGAGAGTGCCTTGGAGGATAGTCTTGGACAAGGTGTTGTGTCGGGTCACGTGGCCAAACCAAGCAAGCTTGCGCCGTTTCACGGTTGCCAGAAGGGGTTCATGTGGGCCCACCAGGGAAGTGACGATGCTCCGTACATATTCGTTGGTCTTGTGCTCGCGGTACGAGATGCGGAGCAACTTCCTCAGGCACTTGTTCTCAAAGGCCTGGATTTTCTTTTCTGAGTCTGCAAGCAGTGTCCAAGTCTCACAGCCGTAGAGTAGAATAGACACTATGAGGGACTTGTAAAGCCTGTACTTGATGGTGAAGCTGATGGAGTTACTTCGCCATATCCTGTCCAGCCTGGCCATTGCGGATGTTGCTGTACCTATCCTGATACGGATCTCTGCTATGCAACTACCGTCTTTGGATAGGGTGGCTCCCAAGTACTTGAAGCTATTGACCTCTTCTAGCTTTTGGCCATTCATGTGAATGTTGCTGCTGCTGTCGCTTGTGGTGTTGATCATCACTTTGCTTTTATCCGTACTGATCTCCATGCCATAAGACCCTGCGCTACTTGAAAGTTTGTCTGTCAGGTTTTGGAGCTCACTATTGCTGCCTGCCATGAGGTCAATGTCGTCTGCGAATCGAAGATTGCACAGGGATCTGCCACCAATAGAGATTGAAGTATGGTGGTCGTGGAGGGTTTCCTGCATGATCTTCTCCAGGAATATGTTGAAAAGGACAGGAGAGAGCAGGCATCCTTGACGGACACCGATCGTCGTCCTGAAGAACTCGCCTGACTGATTGTTAAGTAGAACCGCGCTGCAGGCGTTCTTGTAAAGCGCTTCTATCATTTGGATCAATCCCTCCTCTATGTTGAACGATCTCATGACTTGCCAGAGTCCGTCGTGCCAGACGCGATCAAATGCTTTCCTGAAATCAATGAAGTTGTGGTAGAGTTCGCGCTGATGCTGCAGATGTTTCTCGATCAGGACGCGGCAGTTGAAAATCTGCTCTACAGTGCTTCTTCCAACTCTGAAGCCAGCCTGTTCTTCTGCCAGCAGTTCCTCGGCGAAAGTTTTGAGGCGGTTGAGAATGATTCTAAGCATTACTTTGCTAGGGTGACTTATCAGACTGATAGTTCTGTAGTTCTGGCACTGTTTCAGGTTTCCTTTTTTGGGGAGCGGGATCACTAGAGACTGTGTCCATTCTACTGGCCATTTCTTTTGCTCCCAGATCTTTTGACAGAGTGTAGTGAGGACCTTCGTTGTTACTTCTCCTCCATGCTTCAACACTTCAGCAGGTACGTTGTCTACACCTGGAGACTTTCCTCCCTTCAGGCCGCGTACGGCTGCTTCCACCTCTTCAGCTAACACTGGCAGGTCTTCAGCCTTCCTGGCCCCAGCCTGGTTGTTTTGGAGGATGCTGGTGTCTGGCTCAGCCTTGTAGTTATACAAGTCTCGGCAGTACTCAGTCCATCTGTTTAGTACAACAGTGTTTTCCGTAAGGAGTTGGCCGCTGCTGTCTTCGATGACTGTGGCTGTTCGCTGTTGAGTCTTGGTGAGGGTCCTTAGCGTTTCATAAGCCTTCTTGCTGTTGCCATTTGCCATGCCCTCTTCCACGCTACAACACTGGTCTTCAATCCAATCTTCTTTGGCTTCTTTCATCCTCTTCCTGATCTTCTTGTTGACAAGTCTGTACTTGTTTGCTGATGTGAGGTCTTGGCCTCTCTTTTTCTTCCAGGCTCTCCTCTCATCACAGAGATCGAGGATGTCATCGGTGACCCAGGGCTGTTTGCGCTTCCTCTGCTTCCCCAGCACTTCTTCTGCTGTAGAAAGTAACACCTCTTTTATATTTCCAGCAAGGGTGTCTACGTCGCAGTCCAAAGTAGCCAAGGCTGCAAATCTGCCTCCCACCTGGGCTTGGAAGAGCTCTTCTACTTCCGGGTCTTTTAGCTTCTGGAGGTCGAATCTGATGCGAGGGTTCTTGCTATCTCGTTTCAATGCCAGCTTCAACTTGAGGCTAGTAAGGACGAGGTTGTGGTCGCTGCCAATATCAGCGCCAGGAAAGGACCTCGTTTGTGCTTTGTTAACGCTGGATTTGAATCGTCGAGGCAGCAAGATGAAGTCAATCTGGTTATGGACCAGGCCTCCTGGCGATTGCCATGTCACTGTTCTTGACTTCTTGTGTGGATGGAGGGTATTAGCAACGGTGAGACGGTGACTCTCTGCGAACTCTAAAAGTCGCAGGCCTCTGTCATTTGTTTCTCCAAGGCCAAACTTGCCAGCTGTTCCTGCCCATTGTTGGTAGGCGTCAGGGTCGATCTTTGCATTCCAGTCACCGAGGACAGTCAGAATGTAAGACAGTAAGTATATTTTGGTGCAAAGCGAGATTTTTATTGTAATATAATGAAAATCTCGCTTTCACCAAAAATGGACTTACTGTCTTGTGTCTTGACAGGCCACAGGCTTACTCAAGGCCACAGCCCAGACTAGGAACAGACTACTAATTTAAATTTTATTGATTTTTCTTTTCATTGGTGACCCAAAAACGCTTCAAAGTCGGTGCTGAGGAACTAGTGCACGTGCACTCCATCGACCTTAGTGTTAGGGATGATTGCACTGTGACATTGCACAGTCCGACAGAACCTAATTGAAAACTCCAGAATTGATGTGTGCGTGCTGGTCTGTGATTTTGGACCTTACGGCCGGAGGCCGTGGGGTCCAAAATCACAGCCCAACGCACATCTGTCCTACATTTCTCCGTTTTCCAGTAACCCAGACACTACTTGTCTGTGCGTGGAAGTTTATTTGGTATCGGTCCTTCAGGCGATCCGGGTGTGCTCATGAGGTTCTATGCCGCTTGCTGGAAGTGTTTATGTCTGTGGTCTGAAAGTCAGATGACAGTTGTTTAACGACAGTGCTGCACTCTGAAACTTTCTTCGTTACATGCATGCAGGCACCAATGTACACACGCACGCGCGTAGGCCTACACACGCGAACACACACACACACACACACACACACACACACACACACACACACACACACACACACACACACACACACACACACACACACAAATTCTTTACTTTTAAACAAAGGCGTCGCAAAAAGCCAAAAGTGCACTGAATCAGATTAGCTCCAAGGGACGTAATTTTTCATTTCAATTCTGAGAATGCTCTTGCTGTGCTAATGCCATGGAATTCTAGGCTGGTAAGCCTGCATTGTGTCATCAGGACATCAGCTGCCCTTTTTGTGAGTGCATCGCTCACTAGATCTAGAAAGAGAGGGTAGTGGGAAAGAAGGAATGACAGTCCTATCTTTTTGAGCCTTCCACTGAACACCTACTGCATATAGCCGGGGACTACCCCCCCCCCCCCCCCCACTGAGGCGCCCCGCAATCCGCTGGAGAATATCCTAACCTCCCCCCCGAGGGGATATTCTCAAACAGATCTTGGACCTGCTGGGTAGATTTTTGTTTTTGCCGCCTACGACCGGTTTCGCCCCAAGGGAGGGCTCTTCAGGTAGGCATACGGCGTAACCTGAAAATTGCAAACACAACATGTGTACTCGAAGCAGCCTCCAGAATTTACTGTTAGTACCACTAGTACAGCGCGGATTGCATCCCTAAAGCTTTATGTGGTGCTGCAGTGGAAGAAGACAGACTAATTTTGAAAAGGCAACACCTAGGCAGTTTTGTGGTGTAATTATTCTTTACTTTTAAACAAAGGCGTCGCCCAAAGCCAAACGTGCACTCAATCAGATTAGCTCCAAGAGACGTATTTTGCATTTCAGTTCTGAGAACGCTCTTGCTGTGCTAATGCCATGGAATTCCAGCCTGGTAAGCCTGCATTGTGTCATCAGGACATCAGCTGCCCTTTTTGTGACTGCATCGCTCACTGCGTCTAGAAAGAGAGGGTAGTGGGGAAAAACGAAAGAAAGACCTTTTTTTTTTTTTTAGCCTTCCACTGAACACCTACTGCATATAGCAATAGGGACTACGACAAGGCGCCCCGCAATCCGCTGGAGAATATCCTGACCTCCCCCCCCCCCCCCCCCCCCCCGAGTGGGGAGTAGTATATGAATATTCCCAAACAGATCTTGGACCTGCTGGGTTCAGATGGCGCGTTGGGATATCTGCAAGAGCCGTTGATTCCACCATGCCGACCACTCACAAAGAAGTTGACAGAGCCTGTGACCTGGTTAGCCTGGTTTAGCTAAGAAAGCAAAACGAAAAAACAAAAAATCAAAAAGGAAACGAACAACAAAAACAAAACTATAACACAAACTCCAGACCCAAAAGGTCACTGCCAAGCGTCTTAATTTAATTAATTAAATGCAGAAATGAAGCCAACTGTGAGTTTTTCATCTCAGTATTGTTGCACGTCACACCTTCAGTTGCAACCACCCATCACGAAAGATAAGTTGCAAATATGTGTGTACTGTCAAACCCGAAAACCCGAAATATTAATAAATCGTGTTTTTCAATCGTGTTTCTTTACTTTTATAACACAGACGTAAAGAAGAACGTGAAAGCCAATAGGAAAGACAAGAGAAAAAGAAAAAAGACATACAAAATAAACGAAAAAACAAACAAACGAAGAACAAGAATGACACAGTAACGCCATGTTCCAGAAAACGGACACGCGCGCACGCGTCACCGGGTTGCACTCAACAAAAGTTCTAATGTCAGCTAATAATGTCAGTCGTCCTCAGTCAAAGCATCCGGCAGCCCGTCAGTCAGCCTTCTTTCATCTGCATAAGGCACATACCTTCATGTCCCCCTTTAGCCGCAGGGTCTGATGTAAACGTAGCTCGTAGACCTCTCGCAGAAAAGAACACTGCAGTGATTTGGCCAAAGTATGTCCATGTTATATATTTAACTCGTTCTACCCCATCACCGAAATCCCCAAATTTTGCCGTCGTCCTCTGAAGACTGCTTTGCAGTGCAGGACACAGATCGACCATGATAGTTCAAGGGTGATGCCAGAATAGCTTGGCGCCCATAGGCGCCAAGCTATTCTGGCATCACGCTTGAACTATCATGGTCGATCTTCATCTTGCTATGCGGTGTCTGGGGTAGAATGAGATAAGGAAAATCTCGGTTTAATGAGATAAGGAAAATCTGGGCAAATTGAAAAGCAAGTACATAATTATGTCCTAGCAGTGCAGTGCAAATGTTAAATAGTAAAACGTATACGGGCTCACTGCGGCCGTCGTGAGCCCGAAGACGTCTGCTTACTGGGTGTTATTCATTTCGCATCACTAATCCGATGCCGACAGACTGAACTGATAACACTATTGAACAAAAAAAGAAACCGGTCGACTAAAAACCCAACTAGTGGTTTCATGTACGAGCATTCGTTAGGTATTCAGTCAGCTTTATATTTGTTCATGCCAGGATGCTGCCAAAAGGCGCCCTTCGATTCAGTTTATATCACTTGACGCCTACGGGGCTGACTCGAGTCTGAAAGGTTGCGGCTTAGTTGCGCCTTTTGGCGTGAGCAGGGACCGAAATCTGGACTCTTGAAAGGTTGCGGGTTTGAACCCAGCTGGGGATCAAAGTTTGTCAACTTCAGACCCTATTCGGTACCCCGTCTTTGAAATCACCTACTTGGTGGACAAAAGTCAGGCCTACTACTTGGTGGACAAAAGTCAGGCCTACTTGGTGGACAAAAGTCAGGCCTACTTGGTGGACAAAAGTCAGGCCGTAACCGTTTTACAGTTTAACTCGTTCAGATAATAAACATCAATAGCCGGCAACGCCATACGACACTTTCGCAGCTGTTGATGAGGGACACCTTGAATGAGTTAATATCAGTGTGACGGGCGCCTTTTGGTTCTGTGTATGAGCCATGATTTCTAGTGAATGAGTTGTGTGGGTGTCATAATAACCTCGGTTTTGTGTAAAAAACACTTCCGCTACGATCTGATTGGCTGTTTGCGTTAGCATGACCCAGATAGGAATTTGTAGGAAATGGTCCGAAAACAGTAAAATGATCTGGAAAATGGACTTTGGGATTTTCGAATTTGATCTCTCTCTCTCTCTCTCTCTCTCCTCTCTCTCTCTCCTCTCTCTCTCTCTCACTCTCTCCTCTCCTCTCTCTCTCGTCCTCCTCTCTCTCTCCTCCTCTCTCTCTCCTCTCTCTCCGCTCTCTCTCTCTCTCTCTCTCTCTCTCTCTCTCTCTCTCTCTCTCTCTCTCTCTCCTCTCTCTCCTCTCTCTTTCTCTCTCTTACTTCCTGGTCTCATACTCATACTTCCTGGACCCGCCCCCACAGACAAAAAAATCAAATCTCTTAAATTGCTGGCATTAAACAAACAATTCGAATTTAATCGGTGTGTATTAATGTACAAGATTCTACACGAGAGCGCCCCACTCCATTTGCGAACTTTGTTTTCAGATAATTATAGACAAAACACGAGAAACAGGTCGCTCCACCTACCAAGAACAAGATTAGATATATATAAAACTAGCCTGGCTTTTTCAGGTGCAAAAGCATGGAATAATTTACCCCAGCATCTTAAGTCTATTTCTAAAGTTAGTATATTTAAGGATCGCCTTTATCGCCTACTTCTAAACAAATACGACGATTTAATTTTCCTCTATTAATGCTGTACTCTCAGAGACATATTCTAATTATACCATGACCTTCAGCTTATGTCGATGTTATTATGTTTTTTGTTGATCTGGTTTTGTTTGTTTGTTTGTTGTTGTTTTTTTTCGCCTTTTATATTTTTCGTTCATTTAATGATACTATGGGTTTTTGTTTGTTTGTTTGTTTGTTTTTTTGTTTGTTTTTTCTTTAATATTTTATTGTGTTGCTCGATGTATATTTATGGATGTAGTGTAGCAGGACAGTTTGTAAGAGAGGCATTCGCATGCCTAAAACTTTATCCTGAATAAAAACGTTTCATCATCATCATCATCATCATCTCATCTCTCTCTCTCTCTCTCTCACAGTCTCTCTCTCTCTCTCTCTCTCTCTCTCTCTCTCTCTCTCTCACAGTCTCTCTCTCTCTCTCTCTCTCTCTCTCTCTCTCTCTCGCACAGTCTCTCTCTCTCTCTCTCTCTCTCTCTCTCTCTCTCTCTCTCTCTCTCTCTCTCTCTCTCTCTCTCTCTCTCTCTCTCTCTCATTATTTGTATAGTTAGTGACAAGTTTCCCATCACCTGACAACCTTCTACTGTTGCTGCAGATTATGTAATAGTTCGACTGTCTGCATTCACTTGTCAGTTTGGTTTTTATTCCTTTTTCTGCTTGCTCCTACCGGTATATCTTTTTGGTTTGTTTTTCTTTTCCATAAGTTTTATTTTTTTAATTTTTACTTATTTTTTAAAATTATTATTATTTATTATTTATTATTATTATTATTATTATTATTATTTAATTTGATTTTATTTATTTTTTATTTATTTATTTATATTATTTTTATTTTATTTTTATTTTTATTATTTTTTTAATTTTTATTTATTTATTTATTTATTTTATTTATTTATTTTGTTTTTTGTTGTTTTTTTGGGGGGGGGGGGCGGGGGTGGAGGGGGGGGGGTGATACTGTATCGGCTGATGTATAATTGTAGAGTGGTTTGCTATGTCTAAAACTTGTAACCTGATTAAAAACATTTCATACTGATCATCAGTCACCATCATCATCATCACATCATCTCTCTCTCTCTCTCTCTCTCTCTCTCTCTCTCTCTCTCTCTCTCTCTCTCTCTCTCTCTCTCTCTCTCTCTCTCTCTCTCTTCCAGAGGTAGTTGCGTCGCTTTAAGAATCTCCAAAAGCAAAACTGATTTTCAGATAGCAACTCCGTTCAAGTAACGGAACAACGTCGAGAAAATGCTATTGCGGGTTAACTCCTTCTACCCCAGACACACCACAGCAAGATATGGATCGACCATAATAGTTCAAAGGTGATGCCAGAATAGCTTGGCGCCTTTGGGCGCCAAGCTATTCTGGCATCACCCTTGAACTATCATGGTCGATCTGTGTCCTGCACTACAACGCACTCTTCTGAGGATAACGGCAAAATTTGGGGATTTCGGTGTTGGGGTAGAATGAGTTAATGGGAACATAAAGGGGTTATATGCGTAATTACAATAACCCTTTGGCTGTCGGTAGCGCGTTCTGTCGAGGTGATTCCTACAGGAATCACCTCGACAGAACGCGCTACCGACAGCCAAAGGGCCAAAAAAATCAGACCTGTTGTATAATACATGTATCTTGATTGAAATTCATGCACTAGAAACTTCGTGTCTGCCAATCTTTACCCCGAAAGGGTGTATCGGTTCAATGACTAAAATTATTCTTGTTCTTGCTCCCCTTACAATTTGCAGGATATGGCCATGGGGCACCGAGCCAGCTGGTAGTGGTGCTGTAACTGAACGTCGGGCTGAGTGTACAGTGTTTTCGGTATTTGTCTTTCTTGTAGGCCAAAGACCGCGCAAAGAAAATGCCAACGAAGAAAGTAACACGCTGAAAAAAAAAAACCCACAATTACAGCATATATGTGATGCAACTGTCTTTTCTAAGCGTGTTTCTTTCTTCGTTGGCATTTTCTTGACATTTTTGGGTATGCATTTCTAGTACCGCGCCATTTTTGTTTGTTGTGTGTGTTTTTTTCAAGCTCATTTTTTTTCCTCGGAAAAACTCAGAAATTGCGAAATAAAAATGTCACTTGCTCCCTTAACGCCGGTCATCTGGAAGCAAATTTGAAATATAATCTTCCTTTTCCGACTGACACAGCATTTCGTTTGTCTGACAGATCCAGGTTAGGGTACTCACTCACGGTCGTACGGTAATTGCCACAACGCACTCTATAGCCACTAGGCCAACGGTTTAACGAGGGAGCGCGTGTACACGTTCACAACCATTGTCCGCAAATTGGGCCAAAGTCAGTGAAATACAGTTCTCGTCCAAAGCCACCTGCCGGAGGCCGGCACAGTTACATAGATTCTCGTCCCCTCCCTCCTGCGGCCGCACTGAAGAGGCCGCATAGATTGTCATGAGGTCCTGCTTCAGCAGCGGTTCGTAAGAATCTGTGCCTCTTGCTGAGACATCGTTTCCACTGAGTCTCCATCTGTTGCCCAGAATTTAAGAGGCCATCTTGACGTACAGCTAAATAGGGAAGCCTGTAATTAGAGTGCGAGTAGTCAGCCTCTGAGGCCGTGGAAATAGCTACATTTGGGACGTGTCCCTTGGAGACTCGGTACGTGACATTACAGTTAAAAACAAAAAGACAGACGGACGATGAAAGTTCAAAGGGTGGTAAGAGAAGAGCTTGGGGCCTTGGGGCGCCAAACTATTCTGTCGCCATCCTTGAACTGTCATGGCTGAGCCATTATCTTGTTGTAGTGTATCAGAGCTTAAAGAGGCCTTAGAGGTTAAAGGGTTTCTGAGACAGATGGAACGTGCCATGATAGTTCAAGGGTGGTGACAGAATAGCTTGGCTTCTTGAGGCGCTACGCTATTCTGTCCCTATCCTTGAACTATCATGGTTAAGCCTTGTCTTGTAATGTCAGAGCTTAAAGCAATCCGGCTGCTCCAGGAAATGAATTATTAATAATTTTCAATACCTCTTTTATATAGGCTTTTAGTATGTCCTACAATAAATATTGTTGCACAAAAAAATGCCTGCGGCAATAAACTGGACGCAGCAATGGGACGCCCAGACATGCAATGACCAACATACACAGCAATGGGACGATCAGAGAGGCGATGGCCAACATACACAGCAATTGGACGATCAGAGAGGCGATGGCCAACATACACAGCAATTGGACGATCAGAGAGGCGATGGCCAACATACACAGCAATGGGACGCCCAGACATGCAATGGCCAACATCACAGCAATGGGACGCCCAGACAGGCAATGGCAACATACACAACAATGGGACGATCAGAGAGGCGATGGCCAACATACACAGCAATGGGACGATCAGAGAGGCGATGGCCAACATACACAGCAATGGGACGATCAGGGAGGCGACGGCCAACATACACAGCAATGGGACGATCAGAGAGGCGATGGCCAACATACACAGCAATGGGACGCCCAGACATGCAATGGCCAACATCACAGCAATGGGACTCCCAGACAGGCAATGGCAACATACACAACAATGGGACGATCAGAGAGGCGATGGCCAACATACACAGCAATGGGACGCCCAGACAGGCAATGGCCAACATACACAGCAATGGGACGATCAGAGAGGCGATGGCCAACATACACAGCAATGGGACGATCAGGGAGACGACGGCCAACATACACAGCAATGGGACGATCAGAGAGACGATGGCCAACATACACAGCAATGGGACGATCAGAGAGGTGATGGCCAACATACACAGCAATGGGACGCCCAGACAGGCAATGGCAACATACACAAGAATGGGACGCCCAGACAGGCAATGGTCAACATACACAGCAATGGGACGATCAGAGAGGCAATGGCCAACATACACAGCAATGGGACGCCCAGACATGCAATGGCCAACATACACAGCAATGGGACGCCCAGACAGGCAATGGCAACATACACAACAATGGGACGATCAGAGAGGCGATGGTCAACATACACAGCAATGGGACGCCCAGACAAGCAATGGCCAACATACACAGCAATGGGAAGCCCAGACAGGCCATGTCTAACATACACAGCAATGGAAAGCCCAGACAGGCAATGGCCAACATACACAGCAATGGGAAGCCCAGACAGGCAATGGCCAATATGCACAGCAATTGGAAGCCCAGACAGGCAATGGCCAACATACACAGCAATGGGACGCCCAGACAGGCAATGGCGACATACACAACAATGGGACGATCAGAGAGGCAATGGCCAACATACACAGCAATGGGACACCCAGACAAGCAGGCAATGGCCAACGTACACAGCAATGGGAAGCCCAGACAGGCAATGGCCAACATACACAGCAGTTGGAAGCCCAGACAGACAATGGCCAACATACACAGCAATGGGAATCCCAGACAGGCAATGGCCAACATACACAGCAATGGGAAGCCCAGACAGGCAATGGCCAACATACACAGCAATGGGCCCAGAGCAATAGCCACTACACAGCAATGGGAAGCCCAGACAGGCAATGGCCAACATACACAGCAATGGGAAGCCCAGACAGGCAATGGCCAACATACACAGCAATGGGAAGCCCAGACAGGCAATGGCCAACATACACAGCAATGGGAAGCCCAGACAGGCAATAGCCAACATACACAGCAATGGGAAGCCCAGACAGGCAATGGCCAACATACACAGCAATGGGAAGCCCAGACAGGCAATGGCCAACATCCAACTGCAAAGACTTCTGTGGATCTGCTGTCCAGGCCGGACATGCTGGAGTCACCGTCCAAAGAAATGATCGAGCGGACACCCTCGTTAGCTACAAGGCTGAGGTCACACATGTCAGTGTGCGCTTCGCGTGTGTGTGAGCGTGTGTGTGTGTGTGTGTGTGTGTGTGTGTGTGTGTGTGTGTGTGTGTGTGTGTGTGTTGTATGTGTGTGTATGTGTGTGTGTGTATGTATGTGTGTGTATGTCAGTGTGTGTGTGTGTGTGTGTGTGTGTCTGTGTCTGTGTGCTGGCGCATGTGTTTATATTATAGTAGAGAGAGCTAGTATTTATTATATATTTATTGTAGCATTTTAAAGCTGTGATATTGTTTTTCGCTTTCTTTATTTTTTATTTTTATTTTTATAGATTGAGTTACTTAAAATGACCAATACGCAACAATTTACTTTTATCGATAATAAAGTTCTCTGAGTCTCAGTCTGAATCAGGAACAGAGTCAAGGGCACCACACAGTCGATCGCCTCCGGAGCAGGGGCCAGTTGCATGAGTGAGCCCAACTGACCATGCAACTGGCCCCAGAGGTGTGGAAGAAAGGCAGCGGGCGTTGGACAGACTCGAAAGGACGTGATAGTTCAAGGGTGGTGCCAGAATAGCTTGGCGCCTCCGGCGCCAAGCTATTCTGGCACCACCCTTGAACTAAAACAGTGAGCGCAGGATACACATTGAACCAGACCGTGTGTCAAAATGACGCGCGGCATGCAGGCCCACCGGTGTGTGCCGGTTAGGCACTGATGCCCGTGAACCTGACTCCCAACTATGGGTCGTAGTAAATAGCCCCACTGCCTTGTGGGTGCCTCGGGAGAGGCAACGGCTAGGGGAGCAAACCCCGACGGACAAAAAAAACAATCAATGACCAACGAAGTCGGAGTGTCGCTGACTATGCCATCTGGTATAGTGTGGAAACCCGTCAGGGAAACGCGAGCACACACGCAACCCTCATGGATTATGCCTCAGGTGGATATTAATCTTGACATCTGAGGCAGAACCTCGTGAACGCTGAAGAAGAAGAACGAAGAAGAAGCACCAGACCAATATTGGCATGATGATCTGGGGAGATTTCTCATGGGTCGGGTGGAGCACGTACTGGCCTTTCCAAGAGCACAGATCCCGTCGTCAACCGAACTGAAGCTTATCTGCACAAAAGTTTGAATGGCGTAAATTGAAAGACTTTTCTGCTCTCTTCTGCGGCTTTGTACATAGGATATTTCCACGGACGTGTACCGCCAGGGGCAGTGGCAAAGCTGTGCTTTGAGAAAAGAAGGGCAGACGCAAGTCTCAGTTGATACAACGCAACGTTGAGAATCAGTTGTTTCGGCGAATCTTAGCGTGCAATCGAGGCCCGCTTTCGCGCACAACGTTGTAACCCATTCAGCCCTGACGCACTACAGCAGGGGATGGGACGACCATGATAATTCAAGGGTAGTGCCAGATTAGCTTGGCGCCGACAGGCGCCAAGCTAATCTGGCACTACCCTTGAATTATCATGGTCGCTCCATCTCCTGCAACAGGTGCATAGTCGTTAGGCAACACCTCCAAAATTTGGGAAATACGTGCTGAATGAGTTAAGAAAAGAGAGAGAGAGAGAGAGAGAGAGAGATAGAGAGTGTGTGTGTGTGTGTGTGTGTGTGTGTGTGTGTGTGTGTGTGTGTGTGGGTGGTGGGTGTGTGGGGGGTTGATCTACCCCCCCCCCCCACCACCCCACCACACTCAATATTCCAGATTCATTAAAGATAAAGTAAAGTAAATCTGGCCCGCGTTAGAAACCCTAATTATGCAGTCGACTTTTGATGTGTTGTCGCCGCAGGGAGTCCATAGCCTTACTGATCCGCCCTCATTTCCATCTCATTATCACAGGTGGATATTATACCGCATTTCCAGAGCCTGTTGTGGCATAGCCCGGACCTGCGCGACCGAAAATCCCATATGTACGCTTACCAAAAAAACCGCAATATGCGATCTTTTGTGAATTTGACGTATGCATGGTGACGCAGAAGACAAAGCAATAGTTTTTTTGTATTATTTTTTACGGTCATCATTATATGTTGTTTACCCGTATCATTCTGATACACACATTACGTGAAATAAATTTGACTGATAGTTCAAGGGTGGTGCCAGAATAGCTTGGCGCCTCAGGCGCCAAGCTATTCTGGCACCATCCTTGAACTAAAACAGTTGATCTACCTCCTAATCTGTAATGCAACCTTTATAAGACAGTAAGCAAACTTTTACAAAATCAGCCTCAGGATGTAATGGGCTAACAAAGTTATTTAGTCTAAAAGTTATAAAGTTATTTAGACTAAAGTTATAAAGTTATTTAGACTAAAGTTATAAGGTTATTTAGACTAAAGTTATAAAGTTATTTAGACTAAAGTTATAAAGTTATTCAGACTAAAGTTATAAAGTTATTTAGACTAAAGTTATAAAGTTATTCAGACTATAGTTATAAAGTTATTCAGACTGAAGTTATAAAGTTATTCAGACTAAAGTTATAAAGTTATTTAGACTAAAGTTATAAAGTTATTCAGACTAAAGTTATAAAGTTATTTAGACTAAAGTTATAAAGTTATTCAGACTAAAGTTATAAAATTATTTAGACTAAAGTTATAAAGTTATTCAGACTAAAGTTATAAAGTTATTTAGACTAAAGTTATAAAGTTATTTAGACTAAAGTTATAAGTTATTTAGACTAAAGTTATAAAGTTATTTTGTTTCCTTTGGACTTAGTTTGTTTCAATAATTCTTTTTTATAGAAAGCAACGAAAAGCATTCTGCTATTGTCATTCCTTTTCCTTAACTAACTACGGGAAGTGACGTATATTGTTTAATGTGAAAATTAGCAAGGGGAAACCTTCCAGCAGTTCTGGCCAATCATTCAGTAGGAGGTAGAAAGCTACTTGGTCATCTCATTCTCCGTTAGGCAGACCCTGCCGTAGTTCTGCGATGGAGATTACCGCTGGAGACACCTAGTAGATTGAATTTTTTTCCCCTACAAACAATAATTTTAATGAAGTAATGAACACATCACCGTGTCACTTTTCACACGTTTTCTGTTCCTGCACTGCTGAAATAAATCACAAATTCTGACCGTTGCTTAGCACAGCGTATAAAAATACACAGGCACGAAACTGGTCTGGCGCCACCAGCCAACCACAATGGACACCATTATTTTCATTGTCCGTCGTGGCGTGGTCAGCACTTGTTTGTTAAAAGCTGCACCGACACACTACAAGGACATACGAATCGACTATGATGATGATGAAACTTTATTTTTTTATCAACGGTAAAAAGTTTTAACAGAAACAAATCGTCATTTTACAAACTTGCCGTTGCTAACATCTACAACATAAAATAGGTTTAAAAAAAATAAAAAAATAATAAAGACATTATATTTACACACATTATTTCATGCAACAATAATTAAAAAGAAACATAGAAACAAAATAATAATAAACTATGATAGTTGAAGGGTGGTGCCAGAATAGCTTGGCGCCTGTCATGGTCGAAGAATCTCCTGAACTGAACCGCATTGTAGTCTGCAGAAGACAACTTCAAATCTCTTGTATTATTGCATGCGACCTCAGGGTTCAATGTGAATAATTAGTCTACTCGCGGACAAAATGATTTGCGTGATGAAGGATTAGCGTGGTAGGGTGACCGGCCCAGGATTAAAGCTTAGCGGCTGCCCTACCCCACGCCTTACGGCCATGGATTTGTTGAGTAAAGTTACGGGTTCGATCCCGACCGTCTGAGCCGGATTTTTGTTGCCGCGTTGCCCTGACCTACATTTACGGTATAGTTCCCGCGGCTTATTAGCCTCTTCACCGCAGATAAAAAATTTTAAAAAAGCGAACGCGATTCAAGCGAACGCGATCCAAATGCAAGAGACATAGATCCTCATGAGCCCCCGCAGTTGCGGGGGCTCATGAGGATCTAAGCCTCTTGCTGAGACCAATTTGTATCCATGTTTCAGTCTTGGACGGTGTTGGCTTTTGGTCGTTAATGAACCAAGATTTCAGACACAAATGTACGTTTAGAGGCAGGGAATGTGGGGTTAAATGGTGACGCTTCTAGAAATGTAACAAATGAGCCTGAAAGGTGTATTTCATTAACCCCTTGCAGGGGCGGATCAGTTACCTGGAGAGGGGGTGTGGTCAAAATGTTTGTTTAGTACTTTCAACCTCATACTTGGGGTGGGGGGGGGGGGTGGGGAGAGAGACAAAAGGCGCGTGCGTGTTAAGGCTGTGACCATTCGCCAAAATATCAAACAACGGGGGGAGGGGGGGGGGGTAGAAAGAGAAAATGCGCGTGCGTGTTAAGGCTGTGACCATTCGCCAAAATATCAAACAACGGGCGGGAGAGGGGGGGGGGGAGGGGGGGGGAGGGGGGGACTTTGAGTTTTTCGAGCACCACACTATTTTTTTTACGAAAACAGAAAAAAAAGGCAGCAACCTAAATTAATCTCTAGGGTTGGCGTTAAAAAAAAAAAAAATTATTAAGTCATAAGACCCTACTCTATAAAGAAGGAACTTTCTGTGCGGTTGTGCAAGCATCAACAAAATGTGCTTGTAAAGGACAATAGCATTTTTTTTTAGGGGGGAAGAGGGGGGGGGGGTTCCATGGATCCCCCACCCCCACCCCCCCCCCTTGGATCCGGG
The DNA here is from genome assembly GCA_036245525.1 of Semisulcospira habei. NCBI lineage: Eukaryota > Metazoa > Mollusca > Gastropoda > Semisulcospiridae > Semisulcospira > Semisulcospira habei. The sequence continues at coordinate 203,751,723 of BTPG01000005.1, forward strand.
CCTGCCTTGAGTACTACGCGTCTTTTCCGCCAAGCGGTATTGTCAGTGAGGGGGTTAACGCAACTAGCGGGGCGGCCTTTTGGTCAAATTCCATTTAAACTTGTGAGTTTCCCCACGAAGACTACACTACAGACTCGGGGACAAATCGGTTGTATGACACTTCAAGGGTGGTGCCAGAAAAGCTCGGCGCCCCTGCTCTGGCACCACCGTTGAACTAACGTGGTCGATCCACGTCTAGGTGTAGTGCGCTGTAGTGTTTGTTAGGTGTGAACCATGTCAGTGTACTTGGTCACAAAATTAGTTAAACCATATCATACTGAGGTTAAAAGCTTCAAATTTGTACACTGCCATAAAATTATGCAAGCTACATTATAGTACTTACAGATAAGGATACAGAACAATGGCTTTAGTTCAAGGGTGGTGCCAGAATAGCTTGGCGCCTAGAGGCGCCAAGCTATTCTGGCACTACCCTTGAACTATTTTAGTCAAACTTATTTCACACACTGGTGTATTCCGAATGATAAGGGTTTATCGCTTTGACCTTCGGCTAGCGAGACTTGCACTGAACAACATGGGCAGAGGTTTCACTGACAGAAAATGCTCCCAAATTGAACCCATAGACAGCAAAGTCCAGCAACCTACACAACGTAGCTCGGTCTTGCAAAAAGCCAGTGGAAGCTTTGACCTAAACTATCTTATTAACGCCCCTGAAGTTTGACGTCATATCCGTCTATTTTTGTCGGCGCCGGCTCGCAGTTTGGCAGTCTGCTAACTGAATGCTTTGCCCGTCTTCATTTCTAACGCCATTTGTGGGAGATGGATCGACCATAATGTGTCAAGGGCAGCTTACCACTGACCTTCCAAGGGGTCAAGCAAGGAAACACAATCCTTAAGCCATTACTGTCGACGTCGCATTGGTTTTTTCTTGACCGCGGTAACTTGCTTGGCGACTATTGAAAAAAAAGGTGTCCGGTGTTAGGCTGTAGAATCTCACAGCTTATGATTAGCCCAACTGGACTACATTTCGTGGGGGACGGGAAATGAGGGGGCATGGATAGGGGTGTGAGACCGAAATAGCTCAGGCGGTTAAGCGTCGGAGCAGGAGAGCGAAGGGAATCGCCAGGTCATGGGTTCGAAACCATGTCCCGGCCCCGGTAGCTGGACTCTCAATCCAGGGGGAAAAGACGGGCTTGTTCAATAGCATGTCCGATGAAAGGTCCTTGTAAATCAAAGTGGCACAGTCACTTGCAGTGCGCCTGAGTTGATCAGTTTTCAGGTCGTACTCCATAGGCAATAGATTTCCCTGTCCCTGATGCCGTGGATGTTAAACCCCGAACTATGAATCCGGGACCCCCGCCCCTCCCTCTCCCATCCCCGGCTTTTTGACGTCAGGTCACGTTACATATTCAAATGAGGTAGGTGAGGCTGTGCAAGGACCGGCAAACATCTTCTGCCGCCTTCTTTGGCATTTTGTACAGAGGCAGTATGCTGGAATTTGCTTAAAATCTCTTGATAGATGAGTAGAGACATGTTTGGTGCTTTGATTCATACCAGCCGGCCATGGCTTAACCAGCGGACTCTTTTTGGCCTTGTGGCGGAGTTGCCAAGCAGATGGTGATTTGAGGTGTGTACCAGTTTTGGCTGCGCTTGAACGTAGGGTTGGTACATAATCATGTTGTCAGAAAATGAGACGGTGATGTCCTTATTTTTTAAATTTATTTATTTATTTTTTTGTGTGCATGGCAAATGTGCAGCAAGTGGGCGGTAGTGTTGTTTAGGGGATTGAAAAATTAGGGGATGACTGGGCAGACTAAGGCTAAGGCATTTTAACAGATGGGACTGCAGGGGTGGGGAATGTGCGCTTTGACCGTCAGGCCACTTATCACATCTGGCCAGACGCGAAACCCCGTTGTAGACTGTACACTCCGAGTGATTCCAGACTATCTAATCTGACCACAGAAATGGAACCAGTGTCTGATAGCATGAGGCATAGATTCTCATAAGCCCCTGCGGATGCAGGGGCTTATGAGAAGATGGCAGGGTCTAGTTGACGAAACGCAGTATACTTGCAAGGATACCTGAAAATGATTCCGTAATGAGCCTTGGTGTCACGGATTTGAAGGTTCATTGCAATGTGTGTGCTACCTGTAGGTGATAGGGATTTGAGAGATGTGAGAAACTGAGGATTGAACACACAACTTTGACAACAATCGCGTTCAGATTCCGGTGCAGCTGTACTTGAAACTGACAGCTGTCAACATGAAAGTCAGGAGTGGAACGTCAAGGAAAAGGACACGTAGGTCTACGCAAGTCTGTTGTTGTTCACATACCTAACCCCTTCATTGCAAGTGGTCGCAGATCGTGTTTCCAGAATCTTTGTTCATTCAATGCCAAACAGACCCAGCCCCGTCCGTCCGCCGTGAGATGGCCTTAGTCGCCTGCTCGGCGTTAAACTCAAGTAACTAACGAACTAAGTAACCAGACGTCAAAGGAACATGGATACAAGGTGGTGTCAGCAAGAGACGTAGATCCTCATGAGCCCCCGCAATTTATGTCTCTTGCAGTTGGCTCGTGTTCAGTATCACGGTTGTATTCTGCACTGACAGAACACATTAGCCAAAAAACAGTGTGCAGGTGATTTTTGCAAACTTACATATTTTGTCAAGCCTGAACATCGCACTGGTCGAACGTTTCTCATGCAAAATGCCTTAACTCATTCAGGCCCCGACACACCACAGCAAGACATTGATCGAGCATGATAGTTCAAGGGTGGTGCCAGAATAGCTTGGCGCCCATAGGCGCCAAGCTATTCTGGCACCACCCTTGATAGTGGGCGCCAAGCTATTCTGGCACCACCCTTGAACTATCATGCTCGACCTGTCTTTGAAATTCAAATACAATCCTTCAGATGGCAACTTTAAAATTTGGGGATTTCGGTCCTGGGGTAGAATGTGTTAAATCTAAGCCGGCTTTGATGTGACATTTCTTTTTATTGGAATGCAAAATAAAAATGCGGAAAAATTGTTACCATAGTGTCCAAGTATCGGCTTCCTCAGAAGTATGCAAGCCTAAAAAGCGAAAATAAAATCCAATCGAGACTTGTACGAAAATAGGGCTCGAAAAGTGCTTCCGGTGTACATTGGCCAAATCTTTTGCGTATTGGATTATCCCCCGTGTAAATGTCAGCGTTTTGTACTAGACCTGGCGAGCTCTTCAGTTGACGGCGGAAGGCCAAGCGATTTGGTCAGAATAGTAAATACCCCTCTGACTTCCAGGCCAAAATGACTTCCAATCCATAGAAAGGAAGTGACTTCGTCCTAGCAGTCAAAGGTTTATTCGTACGTATCCTTTTTATACATGACTGGTCAAAAACAACAAACCTCGAGTTGTTATTGGACCCCTTAACTCCTCACGACCTGAGGACAAAATTATCCAATGTTTGTAGATATCCTCTGAGGTCTATATCACAGTTCTGGAGACAGATCGACCATGACCTAGAGGCGCCAAGCTATTCTGACACCAACCTTGAAATATCATGGTCGACACACATCCTGTCGAAATCTTTCAGGGCTTCATGGGCTAAAATAACTGACCGACCCTTGACCTGTAGGTCAATCACACCCAACGTCACCGACGGGGGATTGGTTGACGTTGACTATGATAGATCATTGGTAGTGTCTGATTAACTTGTCTGAAGCATGTGTGGGAATTGCGTCTGTAACTGTGTAAGCATACGACTTTTTTTTTTTTTTTTTTTTTTTTTAGTAATTTTTTTAAAACCGTGCGTGTATTTTGTGCGTTTTAGTCACTCTATATCTTCATTGCCATTGGGCTCTGATCGTGCTTTGGATTGATTGTACAGTGCTTAACGTCCCGACAGCGACAAGGCTTTCTCAGGACGTGCCTGCACTGCTTGTGAAAAAAACCCCAACAGAATATTGAATGTATGTCGCCAGCCGGTCCAATACGTTAAATAAACCTACAACATGGGGCCTAAATAAAGCTAGGACCATTTAGCAACACACATCCAATATCAAGAGCTACAGGCAGCGCAGACAGTAGGGAGAGTTGAAAAAAGGAAAATATAGGTGAATGGACCAAGGGTAGACAGAAACACATGCCTCAGAATACAGAAGAAAGCCCACCCTGTGGGGCTGACCAGGGTGACCCTGGGAACTAAAAAGTAGTTACCCCACCCAAGTCCCCCAGGGCAGACCCGGGTGGGGATGATCGTGCTTTTGAGATCATTGCAAATTCAACGTCGTAGTTCACCCAGCCGTGTAAGGAACATAGACACAAAGTGGTTTCAACAAGAGGCATAGATCCTCAAGAGCCCCCGCAACTGCGGGCTCATGAGGATCTATACCTCTTGCTTACTTACTTACTTACGCCTGTCACCCCTACCCGGGTATAGGCCGTCGACGAGAGACCTCCAGCAACTCCTGTCCTGTGCTTCTCCTTCGATTCTACTCCAGGTGGTTCCCAGTCTCTTGATGTCTGCTTGGAGGTCTCGACGCCAGGAGTTTCTCGGCCTACCTCTTTTCCTCTTTCCCTGGGGGTTCCATGACAATGCCTGCCTAGTGATACTGGAAGCTGGCTTTCTCAGACTGTGACCGATCCATCCCCATCTTCTTCGCCCAATTTCATTCTCTGCTGTTATCTGCTCTGTTCTCTCCCAGAGTCTGACGTTGCTGATCTTCTCTGGCCAGTGGATTTTCAAAATTCTTCTAAGGCAACTGTTCATGAAGGTCTGTACTCTGTTGACTGTGGTTTTTGTCAATCTCCATGTCTCTGCTCCATATAGGAGAACTGCTTTTACATTGGAGTTGAAAATCCGGACTTTGGTGTGTTGTGACAGCTCTCTGGAACTCCACACTTTTTTCAACTGGAGTAAGGCTGCTCTGGCTTTACCGATTCGTGCTCTGACATCTGCATCAGTGCCGCCTTTTTTGTCTATGATGCTCCCGAGATAGGTGAAGGACTCCACCTCCTCCAACGGGGTGCCAGCAAGCAAGACTGGTTCTTCCCTGGTTGCGTTCAGCCTCATTGTCTTTGTTTTCTGTTTGTGAATGGTGAGGCCCACTTGGGATGAGATGTCAGCAAGCCTCGTGGTCTTGTCCTGCATTTGTTGATGAGTGTGGGACAGTAATGCCAAGTCGTCTGCAAAATCGAGGTCGTCAAGCTCTGTCCACAGTGTCCACTGTATTCCACTTCGTCTGTGCTCTGTGGTCATCTTCATGACCCAGTCTATGGCCAGTAGGAAGAGGAACGGAGACAGCAGACACCCCTGCCTGACACCAGTTCTGACCTGGAGCTCTCTGGTGAACTGCCCTTCGTGGATCACGCGACATGTCATGCCATCATAGCTGCTCTTGATCAGGCGGACGAGCTTTGTGGGTACACCGTAGTGTCGTAGGAGTTTCCACAGAGTCTCTCGGTCCATGCTGTCAAATGCTTTCTCATAATCCACAAAGTTGACGTACAGCGGGGAGCTCCACTCCAGAGACTGTTCCACGATGATGCGGAGAGTGGCGATCTGGTCTGTACATGATCGGTTCTTCCTGAATCCTGCTTGCTGGTCTCTCAGCTGGGGGTCAACGGAGCTCTTCATTCTCTCTAGGATGATCCTGTTGAAGACCTTTCCTGGTACTGACAGCAAGGTGATTCCTCTGTAGTTGGAACACTTGCTGAGGTCACCTTTCTTGGGAAGCTTGATTAGGTACCCCTCCTTCCAGTCAGCTGGCATCACCTCCTCTTCCCAGATCTTTCCAAACAGTGGGTACAGCATCTCAACTGTTGTCTCTAGGTCTGCTTTCAGAGACTCCGCTGGGATGCCATCTGGCCCTGCTGCTTTGCCATTCTTCAAAAATGCCACTGCTTTTCTGATCTCTTCCCGGCTGGGTCTGTCACAGCTGATGGGTAGGTCGGTCTCTGCCGGCTGGATGTCGGGGGGGTCGGGTGGGCTAGGTCTGTTCAGTGACTCTTCAAAATACTCGGCCCATCTGTCGAGTTGGTCTGCTCTGTCTGCAATAGGCTTGCCTTCTTTGTCTTTTACTGGTCTTTCTGTATGGCCATACTTACCCGACAATCTTCTGGTAATGTCGTAGAGCTGTTTCATGTTGCCGCTGCCTGCTGCCTTTTCTGCCTCTGCTGCCAGGCTGTCTGTGTAGGCCCTCTTGTCTGCCCTGATACTCCTCTTCACCTCGCGGTTGGCTTCCGAGTATTCCCCCTGTGCCCTTACTTTGGCTGCTCTCGTGCGACTGTTGTTGACCGCTGCTTTCTTCTGCTTCCTCGCTTCTATCTTCTTCAAGGTCTGTGCCGACAGCCAGTCCTTGTGGTGGTGTTTCCTGAACCCTACAGTGTCTTTGCAGGTTGAGTTCAGCGCCTCTCTAACTGCCTTCCACTGCTGCTCTGTGGTGACCGCCTCCTCTTCATTTACTAGCTCCTGTAGCGCTTGAAACCGGTTGGACAGCACCAGTTTGAACTCTTCTCTAACTCCAGTTTCTCTCAGGAGGCCTACATTATAGCGCTGTCTTCTTGTTGGCTCTGTGCGGCTTTTCTTTAGCTTGAGCTTCATTCTTAAGGTAAGCAGATGGTGGTCTGAGGCGACATCTGCTCCCCTCCTCACTCGAACATCTTGAAGGGATCTTCTAAATTTCTTGCTAATGCAGATATGGTCTATTTGGTTCTCTGTTGTATGGTCAGGTGAGACCCAAGTTGCTTTGTGTATTCTTCTGTGTGGGAAGATGCTGCCTCCAATGACAAGTCGGTTTAGAGCACAAAAGTCTACAAACCTCTCCCCGTTCTCACTCATCTCCGAGCCTAGTCCCTGTCTCCCCATCACCTCTTCGTATCCGGTGTTGTCCTCCCCTATTTTGGCATTAAAATCGCCCATGACGATGGTGATGTCTCGCTCCGCACATTTGTCCACGGCACTCTGGAGTCGGTCGTAGAACTCTTGTTTCTCTTCCTCGTCACTGTCATTGGTGGGCGCATAACACTGGATGACGTTCAGCTTGAGCTTTTTCTTGGTTCTAAAGGCTGCTGTTATAATTCTTGGCCCAAGAGGTTCCCAGCCCATCAGCGCTCTCTGTGCCACTGGTGACAGCATGAGTGCTACTCCTTCTGTATGGGGAGCATTCTCCTCTTCATGACCTGAATACAGAATCATCTCCCCACTTAACAGCCTTTTCTGGCCAGACTGCGTCCATCTGGCTTCACTGATGCCTAGCATGGAAAGGTTGTACTTTTGCATTTCCGCTGCTATCTGGGCGGCCTTGCCGCTCTGGTACATGGTCTTGACGTTCCATGTGCCCATGGTTGTATCCCTGGATAGATTGATTGATTGATTGTACATTGCTTAACGTCCCGACAGCAACAAGGCTTTCTCAGGACGTGCCTGCACTGCTTGTGAAAAAATAAAAAAGAAACAGAACATTGAATGTATGTCGCCAGCCGGTCAAATACGTTAAATAAACCTAACACATGGGGCCTAAATAAAGCTAAGACCATTTAGCAACACACATCCAATATCAAGAGCTACAGGCAGTGCAGACAGTAGGGAGAGTTTTAAAAAGGCAAATCCAGGTGAATGGACAAAGGGTAGACAGAAACACATGCCCCAGAATAGAGAGAAAAACCCACCCTGTGGGGCTGACCAGGGTGACCCTGGGAACTAAAAAATACCTAACCCCACCCAAGTCCCCCAGGGCAGACCCGGGTGGGGATGGATAGAGAGAGGCGGCTCGGTCCTGTGGCTTCCGAAGACTTCCGGCTTTCACCACAGGACGTCATAAGTCTTCTAGTAGAAGAACCTTCCTCCTCCAGGAAAGGAATTACTGTTAATCTTTTTGTCGGCGTTTTTGTAGCCATTTCCTTTTTTGCAGGGTGGGGAAGCTACCCCCACGCCCAACCCCCTTACTAGGAGGACCAGGGGTTTTCTGTCGGGGTCACCTTCCCTTAGACCATGTTGGTTCACGGCACCTTATTTCATTCGGTGCACCCCTCTCACGAGGGACCCCCTATCCACCACCCAGGGGACGCGCCTCAACGCCGTATGGTCCCAGCGCGAGGATACCTCTTGCAGGGTATATTCAAATTCCCTAGGCAGTGAATGGGTAAAACGGTTCCTCGTACCTTCTCTCCCCCTCTCTCTCCCTCACAAGACACACATTGCAAAAATAACAGTCCTGGTAACATTTAATTTGTTTATTTCGTATCATCATCGTACATACAAGCATCACATGCATACTGAACATCTTTCACATATAATGTATCGTGTGAACGAGTCAACTCCATTTATGCAAAGCATCCACAAATTCACTTGCGCATATTCTTCAACTCGATAACACATCCACGACTATTCAAAATACATTTTTCTTTTTCTCGCAAAATCGGTACAATTCCGCATTCAAACGCTGTACACGAATCCACACACGTCATAATAATATAATGATGATGACAACATTGGGTGAGAGAGTTAACAAAGTATACAGATGCTCCCCCCCCCCCCCCCCCCACAAAAAAAAAAAAAAAAAAAAAAAAAAAAAAAAAAGGGAAAGAAAAAAAGATGGACGCAGATGACGATTTTATCAAAGTTCGAAGACTCTACAGAAGCCATTCAGCGAGTCACTGTATCGGTATTAATAACATAGCGAGCACCAGACCCTCGGGCTGACGGGTCGCGTCGGGGCCCGAGGACATAGCGCTAACTGGACACAAATCACGCACGAACGGACGAGTAAACGGCCAAACAACGATCGTGTTCAACAAGGTTTCTGTACAGAATAAGTTGATGCTATACATGCACATGTACTTTCACAGACGATTTAAAAAAAAAAAAAAAAAAAAAAAAAAAGAAGTGAAGATTATTCACATACACGCCCCGACTTTCGGCGATTCCAACGAGCCAACACAGACATCCACCTGCAAAAGGCATAGATCCTCATGAGCCCCCGCATTCGCGGGGGCTCATGAGGATCTATGCCTCTTGCTATCGTTTTTTTTTTCTTTTTCAAACTAATAACTATCGTTCACTCGTCAGAAAGATCATGCAGAGAATCAACGAAAATTTATTTTACAACGGTTAAGAGAGAGAGAGAGAGAGAGAGAGAGAGAGAGAGAGAGAGAGAGAGAGAGAGAGAGAGAGAGAGAGAGAGAGAGAGAGAGAGAGGGAGAGAGAGAGAGAGAGAGAGAGAGATTGATTGATTGTACATTGCTTAACGTCCTCACAGCAACAAGGCTTTCTCAGGACGTGCCTGCACGGCTTGTGAAAAAAACAAACTAAACAGAACATTGAATGTATGTCGCCAGCCGGTCAAATACGTTAAATAAACCTAACACATGGGGCCTAAATAAAGCTAAGACCATTTAGCAACACACATCCAATATTAAGAGCTACAGGCAGTGCAGACAGGGAGATTTTTAAAAAGGCAAATACAGGTGAATGGACCTCAGGTAGACAGAAACACATGCCCCAGAATAGAGAGAAAAACTCACCCTGTGGGGCTGACCAGGGTGACCCTGGGAACTAAAAAGTACCTAACCCCACCCAAGTCCACCAGGGCAGACCCGGGTGGGGGGGGGGGGGGGGAGAGAGAGAGAGAGAGAGAGAGAGAGAGAGAGAGAGAGAGAGAGAGCTAGCACAAAGTCCAAGCAGCGTGTTCCATTCTATGTTTCAGGTGCGCACGCGACACAAAGAGGAAAACAAAGCTTTAATAGAAAAGACATTATTTAATTGTGACAAATTTCATACACTTCTACGGGCGTCTAAGCACTGTTGACGCCACGCCACCATTTTGCTCGCGGAAAAAAGTAATTGTCCAAAAATATAATATATGAGAAAGGGTTGTGTATATATATATATATATATATATATATATATATATATATATATATATATATATATATATATATATATATATGGAGGAAACTAGGCATTAGCACGATAATAAACATCTATCAAAAATAAACAGCGCCTACAAATAAATAAATAAAAGGTAACTCGTGACCCAATGCCAATGCCCCATTCAACACAAGGCATACGTGGACATGAAATGCACACTAAAACCCCTTTTACTCTGTTCCGATTACCATTTCGTATTATGCTGTTTACTGTCCCAACAAGTGGATACTAGGGAGTTCCAAACTACAAAAGCTTTGCAGACTACTTTATCTCATTCTACCCCAACACCGAAATCCCCAAATTGTGCCGATGTTCTCTGAACACTGCATTGCAGTGCAGGACACACATCGACCGTGATAGTTCAAGGGTGATGCCAGAATAGCTTGGCGCCTATGGGCGCCAAGCTATTCTGGCATCACCTCTCAACTATCATGGTGGATCCTTATCTTGCTGTGGTGTGTCTGGGGTAGAATGAGTTAACCCTTCACTGCCTGAACACAGCCACTGCACCAGTACCCGAATGCAAGAGGCATAGATCTTCATGAGCCCCGGCGACAGTGAGGGCTCATGAAGATCTGCGCCTCTTGTGGGTCGTATGTACGTCAAAAATAAATTTGCAATGGTCTTAGGGTGGTTATTTTCAGCTGCTGGTAGTGAATAAGTTAATATTTCGGCCAAAAAAAAAGAGAAGAGGCTTCATCCACAATGCCACAAATACTACTCTCCATGACGAAGCGGCACTAAACACGTATAAATGCACAAGACAGAGCACACTCGCACCCACAGGCTTTCTTAGTGACACTTTATAACAAGCATCGACCGACCAGCATTCGCAGGAAATAGGCGACACACGACACGCAAAGCGACCGACAGTGAATGGTTGGGGAGCGGTCACACCTCAAACCTTCCCAACAACACGGGTTGGTTGGTCGTACAAGACTCAAAAGAACATTGGTTTTGAGGGTGTGAGGTCACACTGGTTGTCACCCTCAGATTCACTATCGCTGGTAAGCGGTAGCTAATCGTGGATGATAATCAGTGCGAGAGCGAGGCAAAGGCCGCTCTGAAACCATCCACTGCTGATCGCTTGTATGTCAACATGACCAAATACATGGCAATGCCCAAAGTATCACAATGATATACACAATGCGAGGGCGGATAACAGGTTTAAGTAGCACTTGTAATATTGTCAATGACAGCAGCACGCCAGCTTTCTTTCATTTCACAGTTTTCGGATCAAAGAGCTGTAAGTGTTAAAAAAAAAAAAAAAAAAAAAAAACCGAAGAAAAAACAGATAATTTTGGCAAACCTCACCACACCCAACTCCTACGAGGGACTGACCTGCAGAGTGATCTGTGGAAACCAGCTCACCCACGCCTTCCAAGTCCGGACAGGGGTGAGACAGGGGTGTTTGCTGTCACCGTTCCTGTTCCTTCTGGCCATCGACTGGGTCATGACGACATCCACAGCACAGAAGCGAAATGGCATCCAGTGGACACTTTGGACCCAACTGGACGACCTGGACTTTGCAGATGACCTAGCCCTGCTCTCGCACACCCAACAACAGATGCAAGAAAAGACAAACGCAGTGGCAGTGAACTCCGCAAGGCTAGGCCTGAACATCCACCATGGAAAGAGCAAGGTGCTGAAAGTCAACGCTGCCAGTGGAACGCCCATCACACTGGAAGGCGAGGCGCTAGAAGAGGTGGAGAGCTTCACCTACCTCGGCAGCATAGTCGACAAGAAGGGGGGGGGGGGGGGGGGGACGGATGCTGATGTGAAGACCATGATTGATTGTACATTGCTTAACGTCCTGACAGCAACAAGGCTTTCTCAGGACGTGCCTGCACTGCTTGTGGAAAAAAAATAAACAGAACATTGAATGTATGTCGCCAGCCGGTCAAATACATTAAATAAACCTAACACATGGGGCCTAAATAAAGCTAAGACCATTTAGCAACATACATCCAATATCAAGAGCTACAGGCAGTGCAGACAGTAGGGAGAGTTTTAAAAAGGAAAATACAGGTGAATGGACAAAGGGTAGACAGAAACACATGCCCCAGAATAGAGAGAAAAACCCACCCTGTGGGGCTGACCAGGGTGACCCTGGGAACTAAAAAATACCTAACCCCACCCAAGTCCCCCAGGGCAGACCCGGGTGGGGTGATGTGAAGACCAGGATAGGCAAGGCCAGGGCAGCATTTCTCTAGCTAAAGAACGTCTGGACTTCAAGAGATCTGTCAGTCAACACCAAGATCCGACTGTTCAACACCAATGTGAAACCAGTACTCCTCTATGGAGCAGAGACCTGGAGGACCACAGTGTTGACCACCAAGAAAATACAGACGTTCATCAACAACAGTCTGAGAAGGCTCCTCGGGATACGCTGGCCGGACAAAATCAGCAACGAGGAATTGTGGCAGCGGACAAAGCAGAAGCCTGCAGAAGTGGAGCTTCAACAACGCCGCTGGAGATGGATAGGTCACACACTACGCAAGCCAGCAACCAACACCACAAAGCAAGCCCTAAGATGGAACCCACAGGGAAAAAGGAAGAGAGGTCGGCCACGAAACACCTGGCGACGTGACCTGGAGACAGATGCCAAGAAGATGGGCCACACCTGGGGACAGCTGGAGAGACTCGCCCAGGACAGAGACGGCTGGAGGGACCTTGTCGGCGGCCTATGCCCCAGGGGGGGTGATGGGCGTAAGTAAGTAAGTAAGTCACCACACCCAAAATACATCCATTCATATACCCCCCCCCCCCCCATTTTTTTTTTTTAACTCATTCAACCCCAGGCACGTATTTCCCAAATTTTGGAGGCGTCGTCTAACGACTATGCACCGACCATGATAAGTCAAGGGTGTGGTGCGTCATGGTTCAATGGGTTAAACTAACAGTACCCAACATATTTCGCCCTCTGCAACATCAACCAAAATGTCACCAAGATATTATAACGTGAAATGTAGTGTTATCAGAACAAAGTGAAAGTGTTTTAAGACAAAATTAATAGTCAGCATTACCCTGCTGTTACAAATCTTCACCAAGTCTTTCCTCCCTCATCGGCCTACAACACCACACACAAACCGCCTGTCAACATGTTCTGTCTTTGGTATGTACAGGTTCAGTCACGATACAGACTTCATCCTCAGCCATTTGTTTTGACTGTGATGCTGCTAAAAAAAAAAGACAGCTCCCATCAGCAAGCCCTTTCCCTGTCCGTAGCACTTTTTGTCGTGACGATTCCTGTCGGAATCATCGCGAGAAAAAGCGCTACCGGCAGTCGGAGGGTCTGTGAGTTTGGGCCTTGCAGCTCTAGAGACATAAGGACCAGAATCAGAGACCAGCACAGACTATAAGGTCCACAATTAAAGACGAGCAAACACTTTAGTAACATCGACCAGCACAGAGCTCGCGGTGATAGGGAACCAGTAAAAGTGCGACTCCAGTATAAACATCAACATATTGGACGCATGAATTGCCAAAGACAATCACGCTCCCTCTGCCTCACTCCAGAGAAAGCGACCAGAGACGCAGAGCTAGGCATACACATAACGCATGTTTAACAAGCTCATGTCGATCGATCAATCAACCAATCAATCCTCCAACAAGCAGATCTCCAGAAACTGCCATGTTATTTGTTTGAACCGGTAGCGCATTGAAAAAGCTCGCAATTATTTTTATAATATTAACACCGAGTTCAGGATGTATACAGGACTTTATCAGTAGGTTTCACACCGGTGCCAACATGACTCAGGGGTAACGCATGTCATTCCGTATTGCTCTGTTTGATCATTACAGCGCTTGCAATAGATATAGTTTTTACACCCTAAACAGAAGGGGAAAAAAGGCATTGTAAGACAGCCATTATCACTGTGTGAAAAAACACACACTCCAACAGTTCTTGCCAGTGAGCAAAAGATCCTGGCTGACGTTGCTTGCAGTTGGCTCGTGTGAAACTATGCTGGGCCAACTAAGACGCTTGAGAGGTCAGTTGCAAAAGTGAGCCGAGTACTGCGCCAGCCACTAAGCAAGGTGCTCCGCTATAGCGGAACACCTTGCTTAGTGGCTGGCGCAGGACTAAGCTCACTCACGAAACCTTTATACCATACAACCTTTTGCTTACTAGGAATGAATGAATCACCAAAACTCCAGCCAGGTTAGCTGCTGTACCGGGAATTCCAAGCATCACATATTTTTTAGGTGTGTAAAGTTATACCAGAGACAAAGTTCCAACGCCCTGAGCAAAAGGTCCCAGAGCCGATGTCAGCTTTAGTTGGCCAGCTGAGGCCCACGTGGGCCTGTGAGCTGGCCAACTAAAGCTGACGTCAGCCAAAAGGCCATTTGCTTACAGGAGTCGTATCATGCATCATTCTCCTGCAGATATTAACCCTTTTAGCCCCAAAGTCCCATTTCTCAAATTTGGGAGGTTTTGCCTAATGCACCAGTTGCAAGAGATTGACTATGATAATTTAAGGGTAGTGCCAGACTAGCTTAGCGCCTTCAGGCTCCAAGCTAATCGGGCACTACCCTTGAATTATCATGGTTGATCAATCTCCTGCTGTAGGGACTCAGGGCGAAGTGGGTTAAAAGTTTTCTCACGGACAGATGCATACTGTACACATTTCATACGCATTATCTTTCTTCATACTGGTGCCAACCAATGTTTCATCCTAGCTTCACAGAACAGTTATCATTCCACGCCTTTCTTTTCTCATGCCAGTTACTGCTACTGTTCCTTCTCCTTACAGGCCAACAACAAACGTTTACATTTTGCAAGATGCGCTAAGCCTCATCACTTATTTACATCTGCGTCTCTTCAAGTAAGGATAACAGGCATTCATTCAGGCTAAGTCAACGTTGGCCTGGCCTTAAACTTCGCTCTATCATTCAAAACCATACCAAATACACAGACACAAATTCACATCATCCAATACAAATCATTTGAAATGCACTGATCGGACACACACACTGACAAAAATATGAAAAACATTCAACCGATACATTCGGACACACCGCAACAAGATGGATTGACAGTGATAGTTCAAGGGGGGTGCCAGAATAGCTTGGCGCCGAAAGGTGCCAAGCTATTCTGGCACCAAACTTGAACTATCACCATTGATCTGTCTCATAAACAGTAGTGCTGTCTTTAGAGAGCAACTCGAAATTCCATCTCTAAAAGATTATTCAACGTATTAAAAGGAAAATGCCATTTATGGAAATGCAGCAGACGCTTTGTGACCATCACCTTTTTTTTTGTTGTTGGTCCAGAATGACAAAATCCATCCACACACAATGTGTTAAAATACAAAAATGATGACTGATGATACGGACACGGATTGAATACGCACTATGTGATGGAAAAACACATAACATTGCCATTTTTTCCAGTCACTCTGAATCAAACACAAATGCCTCAAATGGGGAAGCAGTGAAAGTACGCTTTCAGACAGACATTTGGTACATGATGTATTTCGAGTCAGTCATGTCAAACTGTTATCTTAATGGAAAGCAAAAATTGAAAATGCCTCAGCCTGTGATCTCGCGCAGAGTACTAACTGAAAACAAATGTGGAAATATACGGCGCAGTTGCGATTGAATGCTACGCTCGTTGAGACAGCCCGGACCTCGTGTGCTCGAATCCTCAACCGCGTTGCTCCCTCTGTCGAGAGGTCCTTGTATGCGGATCTGATGATTCCGCGGAGCCAAGCTGAAATCGTCTGAGCCGAAATATCATTCCTGCCCGGAGCTAAGGGCAGGAAGAGGCGTAAACGACCTCGTCGTATTGGTTTAGACCGACGGAGGTAAATGTGGAAATAAATTGGTACTGGTAGATAAATTAAGAAAGAACTAAAATGATTTTTTTTAAAAAATCAACATAGGTCTGATTGAAAAATGCACCCTATGATTTCATGATAGCTGCAGAAACGGCCATTTTGTTTGATATTGACATGTGCTGGTCTGTAATTATGATCTTAGACCATAACTCATTCAGCCCCATGCCCATGTTTCCCAAATTTTGGAGGCGACATCTACGCCTATGCACCAGTTGCAGGAGATGGGTCGACCATGGTAATTCAAGGGTAATGCCAGATTTGCTTAGCGCCGACAGGCACGAAGCTAATCTGGCACTACCCTTGAATCATCATGGTCGACCCATCTCCTGCTGTAGGGCGTCAGGGCTGAATGGGTTAAAGCTACCAGTGATTAAGTCCAAAATCACACAGAAGCACAACTTAACCCTTTGCGTGTCAGTAGTGGTTTGTGTCGTGATGAATCCTACAGGAATCAGTGACTAAAACCGCTGCCGACACACAAAGGTTTAACTCGTGGTTGCCTGGATAGAAACTGATGGTTATTTTTATGTCTTGACCATGTATGTCACGTCATCTTGTTCAACTCGGAACCAGGATAACAGGCATATATTTCACAAAGGCTTCTGGACTGCAGGAGAAGGGGTCCCCAATGAATCTCATCATGGCAGAAATTGTACAGCACACACACACACACACACACGCGTGCGCGCACAGGCTGTCAGAGTAAATCTTGTCCACATGATTCAAAACAGGCCAAAGCATCCATCCGCTCTCAATCTTGACACTGCCGGTATTTCAGCAAAGCTGAACGCATAAACATAGTAAGATGCTAAGAAACAAGACAACAGCTGTAGATGTGTTCAACAAGAAAAAATAAAATGCACGATGTCGGTGACAAAACGTAACACCAAACAAGGCAAAAATTCCACTGTTTTTCCTAGACAGCCACACGTCCGAACTGTACCCTCACATAGTTGCCCGTGAATGTGAAAGCTTAGTAAACCTTCCAGAAACTTGGGAAAGTAACAACATCCATGTGGTTGCTTTCTCTCTTCTGAATTCAGCTGCATGAGCTAGCTTAGTCCTGCGCCAGCCACTAAGCAAGGTGCTCCGCTGAAGCGGAGCACCTTGCTTAGTGGCTGGCGCAGGATTTATGCTCGCTCCCAGAGCAGCACCTTGGCTTGTGCAGGATTTAAGATGACTCTTGTAACAGACCTCTGTTGTGCACGTCCGAGAACAGCAACCACACATCAAAATCACATCGACGTTGTGAAAGTTCCGACCACACCTCATAATGTATCTGAACTTGTCCAACAACGTAGCCAAACATTATCCACCCGATTCACGGGTCATTACAAACTTCATTGGTCCATTATCCACGAAAGTTCAGTCTCCATGTTTACATCCAGTGATCTGAAATCCAGACGGTAGACAAGTATCCAGACGGTATACAAGTATCCAGATGGTACAACTTTCATTTCTATGCAAAAGGCTTCGGTTTCATCTGTTGTCTTAAAACACTGTTCTTGAAGAAAGACTTAGGGGTATGAGGGTTCAGTTGACACCGTTATTTTAGTTCTTGACCATCTCAAACTTCACTGTATAGTATCTGTGCCACATACCCGTCCAAGCTGCAGTAGCCAGTGTATGGATGGCACAACACGTGTGGAACTCCTGCCCTGTGAAGATGTTTCGCTGCAAGCAAGTCCACTATGGCTCTCATGCACAGTACATCGTCCATTCCTCTTTCGTTTCTCTTCTGCAGTTCAATCTGCTCCATTAATGACTGGTTTCTCACATCATAGAGTTTTGATTCCCTTTTTTTCTGCAACTGAATTAATTGTATAAACTTATCTTAAATCTCTGTTCCCTAGGTCCATAGTGAAAGGTCAGCCCATGACCATCAGTTAAATGGGTCCCTGTATATCGCTGAGCACGTTCCTGTCGCAAAATGATAAATGGTCCTTTCATTTTCCTCTCCAACATAAGTACCTGAATCAAGTGAAGTGGTCTATTTTCATACTTTACTGAGCACGTCTGAGCACATTCAATCAATCCACAGTGAAGCTGAAAAAGTCGATGACGGACTAGTTGATAGCATGATTACTGCTGCTGCATGCGAAGGTAGACATCGTTGTGCGGCTGGGGGGCAGCTCCCGGCGCCCGCACAGGGTACAGAAGTCGGACGTCAAGGTCGTTGTTGTGTTCGGCCAGGGATGTTCGGTGGTAGTGCATGACCAAATCCTTTAGCGTCGGAAAGATGAAGTAGGGGTCCGCAAAGCCGTAGCCCGTGTCTCGGTGCAGGATCTTGCAGTGGCCCACTGTTCCTCGACACCTAAAGGAATACATCACATCGTGAGCATGTAATCTAGACCAAAAAGGTCAAATATGTAAAATGCACAGAAATTCCAACAGACAGAAAGACTCTGACAGGACAATAAATGTGTTGTAATTGTCCTTTCTAAGCACGTTTCTTTCTTTGTTGGGATTTTGTACAGAACGAAAACGAGTAAGAGCACAGAAAACCAGCGTATTTTCAACTGCGGCCACTTACACAATGGATAGAACGTGGTTGCCCTCCTCTGGTTTTGGTCGGATGAGGAAGGTTCCATCAGTTCGGTTCTGGAGCATAGACTCGGCGAGGTCACGCACGCAGCTGAGGAACCACTTAGACTCGTCCAGCTGAGGAAGCGTGTACTCGCTTTCAGTCATCAACACCGTGTCCGCCGGACTGAAAAAACAAAACAAACCCGATCCGTGTAAACACACTGCAGATATTTTACTTATTATGCCAGCACAGGAAGTGTGCCTACAGTGAGCGATTACATAGTTACGTGTGTACGTTATCTACTCTCTTTGGGACATTTTATTGTCTCGTGTGCATGTGCGCGTGTGAGTGTGTACAAACTGTTGCATCAAATTCGATAATGTATAAATTTTGAAGGCAAGACACTTCAGCGTTGAACCTAATAGTTTCATACAGTAAAAATAATACAGTCATCGTCAGCTGACTGCAGCTAAACTATACAGACGAGCAAAACAAAACGACTTTCTTGGCATCATTGGAAACACTAAAACGTTTCTAATGATTCCAAAACTGTTGTTTTTCTTTTGCTTGTCAGTACAATTTCCAACGATCAAACACCACCTACTTGTCTTTTTTTTCCTCCAGAATGTTGTCGAGAAAGTCGTGCGTCTTGCCGTGGTCCAGCAGCCATTTTTTCAACTGGTCTCGCTGTCGCTGTAGCCGCTTGATCTCAGGTTTCATGGCGTTCATGTCCGAGATGAGCGAGCGGTTGTGATGTGACTTGCGTTCAAGGTCGACCTCAAGGGCACTCTTGCTCTCCTGGATCTTCAAGTATCGCGATTTGAGCAGCTCAAAGTTCTCATGCAACCTGCAATAATAATAATATACTAATAATTGATTGTCCTATCTTATACTAAGAACTGGTTGTCCTACACTATAACCCTTTGTGTGTCGGGAGCGGTTTGAGTAGCGATGATTCCTACAGGAATTATAGCGACTAAACCATTAAAGACACGCAAAGGGTTAAACACTAATAACTGATTGTTTTGACTAGGGAAGTTTGCCATGCATTGTTGGATTGTTTTGACTAGGGAAGTTTGCCATGCATTGTTGGATTGTTTTGACTAGGGAAGTTTGCCATGCATTGTTGATTTCTTCTGTGCTCATACCCAAACTCAAATAAAAGTTACAAGAGTTTATGATAATAAATTATATTTTCTTTTCAACTCACTTTTGAATTTCGTGCGGCTGTGCCTCAGCATGCGATCTCCGATGGAGGTCCATCTGTTCCTGGAAGACGATGAGCGTTTCTTTGAAGGCGTCCAGCGCCTGATGTTTGAGTTGCATCTCCTGCGACGTGCGCGTGTGGAGGGCGTACAGGTGATCGTACCTTGCTCGTCGGTCAAGGTATTGGCGGTTCACATCGATCAGGTTCTTCACTTCCTCGGACACATCTTCTGTGAGTTCGTTCTCCTGTTGGTGAAGAAAGCTTGGGTGAATGACAAGTTCTTTTGTCCACAAAACACATTAAATAATGTGGAATACAGATTTTTACATTTTAAAATGATCCTCTGAAGTCAGCATCATTCAGGAGATAGTTCAAGGATGGTGCCAGTTGCTTGACACCTTGAGGCTACATTACAGATCAGGAGACATGCCAACTGTGGTAGTTCAAAGGTGGTGCCGGAATAGCTTGGTGCCTCAATGTGCCAAGCTATTCTGACACCACCCTTGAACCATTATTGTCAATCAACATCTTAACAAGTTACTGATTGAAAGGTGTCACTCACCAATCCCTGGCTGCGACTGACAGGATACATGAGTCGTGTGTCCAACGTTCGGTTGTACATGGCCAGAGAGTTATTCTGGTAGTGCTGGATAAGGTCTACCACTGAGTTGAACTCCAGCGGCTCCACGAAGCCATACTTGTTGTCCTTGTGCAGGATCTTGATCAGCTTGTTGCTGCCGCCCTTCCTGTTGGCAAAAGAAAAATGTCGTGAATTTTTGTCCACAATTCTTCAATGAACACATGAGGGCCAGTTTGTGGATCTTACATGGGGCACTTATCTTAACCCTCTGGCTGTGGGTACTGCATTTTGTCGCGATGATTCCTATAGGAATCATCGCGACAAAATGCGCTACCCGCAGCCAAAAAGTTAATTGTGCAGGAATCATTGCACCAAAATGCACTACTGGCAGCAGGTATATCTAAGCATTGAAACTAAAGAAGAATAAAAGCTAACAAACACACACACACATTTACAGTGATGGTGATCATAAAGTAACTTCATAAAATTGTTTGTTGTGTTGTCAACATTGTTTTGATTCATTCATCAAAATCAAGATTCTGTATTACATCTGCCAGAACCGAGCTGAACACAGGTGTAAGGCCCATACGGCAACTTAGAAAATAATTTTGCTGTGACCAACCTGAGCGTTAGAGTGTAGTCGCCGGGTGTGGTGGCGTCACGCACGAGGAAGGTACCATCCGGCATGTCTTTCAGCTTCTCGTTGACCTCCTCACGCGTGATGTCCCCCCAGTACCACTCCGCCTCCTTCAGGCGTTCCTCCGCAGACAGCGGGGACGGGGCGATGGGCTCGGCTTGCCTTTGGCCTGCACAACACACGGTCACAATGTAACTCTGTTCCTTCAAGAAACACATGTGCCTACAGACTCCGATATGCCTAATCATTTTGATTCGTGCGCCCGGCGCTATTCTCTTTCCCGTCCCACCAGCCCGACCGAACGGCTTGTTTAACTTGCTGTCAACAAGTGATGAGTGTCATGCATTACATTGGGTAGACCCGATTCCGATGCCGAATGAGGGTCATAGACGTAAATAAAGTGTGCAAGGTATATGTATTCTCATGAAACCTAGCAGCCCCATTTGGACATATTTCATGTCTTGCACTGAGACAATGGCAGGTGTTCAGTGAATAATCTCAGTCGCGCAGCATCCTCAATGTGATGACCAGTATGTATTCATGAGGCAGGCACTGAAGAGGCATGATTCTCGTTAGCTCTTGCATGAGCGGGCGGCATGAGGATCTATGCCTACCCCAGACGGAAAAAGTTGTTAATTAGTGAATGGTATAAATCAGTGTGAGATTGAGCCCTTCTACACAGGGACAAAATGTTTAGATTTTCACGAGTCCATGCAAAAAATTATACGCTCTATGGCCGGTTTCAGTCTTTTGTTTTTCAGTAACCGTAAATCTATGGCCACTAATGAACACACTCCCCCCCCCCCCCCCCCCCCCCCCTTTCGTTCTGGTAAAGACCGAGTCGGGTTCACTACGGAACATACTTGGATCTGCTGAGGCACATATAAGGGCGGGTTTATTTCTGAAAACTCAAGATATGTAACACCAATGTTACAAATTAAAAATATATACTGACATGGGCTTGGACATGGCTGTTATTTGGTTGAGGGCTGTACACAGTTCTAACTCCAAAAAGTCTAATCATTTTGATTCGCTGGAATGTGAGCTCGCGCTATTCTGTTTCTGTCCCCTTTTTCCAGCAGAGCGGTTTGTTTATAATTGCTGTCAACGTAATACACTACAGAAGGCAGTCAGTGAATCAGCTCGAGCAGCTTCTTCTATGTAAGGACCAGCATAATCATAAAGGCAGGCAAGAGACATGATTCTCATTAGCTTTCGCACCTGCGGGCGCCATGAGGATCTATGTTTATTCCAGACAGAAGGTGCGTATCTGTGAGTGTATCTAGTTCAGTGTGATAGTGGCCCTTTCTACTGATGAGAAAATGCATAGATCCTCAGGAGTACATCATGCAAGTTACAGGACTGTGACCCATGAGAATCTGTGCCCAAGTTTTGCTTTTTCAGTTCACACAATTTTAATTTCCAGGCTTGGGAGGGGAGAGATGTGTGGTTTGCAGTGAGTTTCAGCCGTTTCTTTTGTTTTTCAGTAACCTACATCAATGATCATATAAATGAACACCCCCCCCCCCCCCCCTCTTTCGTTCTGATGATTGATTGATTGTACATTGCTTTAACGTCCCGACAGCAACAAGGCTTTCTCAGGACTTGCCTGCACTGCTTGTGAAAAAAAAAAAAAAATAAACAGAAAATTGAATGTATGTCGCCAGCCGGTCAAATACGTTAAATAAACCTACATCATGGGGCCTAAATAAAGCTGTGACCATTTAGCAACACACATCCAATATCAAGAGCTACAGGCAGCGCAGACAGTAGGGAGAGTTTTAAAAAGACAAATACAGGTGAATGGACCAAGGGTAGACAGAAACACATGCCCCAGAATAGAAAGGAAACCCACCCTGTGGGGCTGACCAGGGTGACCCTGGGAACTAAAAAGTACCTAACCCCACCCAAGTCCCCCAGGGCAGACCCGGGTGGGGACATTCGTTCTGATGAAGACAGTCGGGTTCACTATGGAATATACTTGATGCGGAGGCACATATACGGGCAGCAATTTAAAAGCCAGGTTACAAATTAAAAATATATACTGAAATTGGCTTGGATAGGGCTGTTATTTAGTCGAGGGCTGGGGACAGTACAAGGCTAGAGCCAGCCTTGAAGGCCGCTTTCAGCGGAATTTCCACTGTTACGGCATAATTTCAGGAGGATAAATATATTCTTGTTTTTACATCAGACGGATGGCATTCACTGTTTAGCAATGTTCGCCTATAACCATAGACAAAACTCCCCAAGAGGCATAGATCGTCATGAGTTCTGCGCAGAGTGCGGGGACTTGTCAAGTTGAGAAGCTAAATGTATTTCTGAGTGGAATTACCTTCATGCTGCTATGTTTACGTAGTTTAATCGGGTTGTGGTGATGAAAAGAACACAGGCAAAACGTCGACAGCTGCAAGAGTCAAATATGCTCATACCGGCGCGTCTAGGAGTTGGCGCGGTCATAAGAATCTGTATGTATCTTGCTGGCTAGTGTTGCCTCTATGCTGCTATGTTAATGCAGCCGGGATAAAATCGCGACCACCGAGCCCAAAACAACACACCCATGGCTGTCAACACGCGCGATTCGACGACCGTCTTAGCTCTGCGGCGTAGAATAGCGCGATGCTCATGCGCCTTATAGGTTCACGGCAGTGCAAACTCGGGTCTGGAGACTAACTGTAGTAGCAGTTGAATCAAAGGAGTAAATTAATGTCCATCCGCAGTCCATCTGCAAGAGACTAGTTCCTCACGCGCCCCCACAGCTTCGCAGCCGGGGGGGCGCGTGAGGAACTAGTCTCTTGCAGATGGACGGTCGAAGTACCAGGTATTGTCGACTTACGTGGAGGAAGGGCGGGGTTTGGAGAGGGGATGGGGGGTATCTGCTCGCCCCAGTTTCCGTTTCGCAGCAGCTCCTCCATAATGTCAATATGCACCTTCGTGTTCTCGATAATCTCTCTGCAACACAGGGAAAAGACAAAACACGGGTTAGTCGTGAGTCATTTCCGACAAAGCGACGAGTCCACTTTTCCAGCAGAAAACCCTGCAAGTGGCATAAAGCCTCATGAGACTCCACGCTCCTTGCTTGCATTAACTGGCCTACATCAACATCCTCGGAATGAGTGACCCGTTCTGGGTTAAACGTCAAATAGAGTCATATCAGCAAGACGTACACACTCAGCCAGCAACTGTATGGCACATTTACCGATGTAAATCGATACGTGCTGACTGATATGAATTGAGAAACCCATCTACACGGATCTACTTCTTGCTACCTTACACCGAGTAGCATAGGTGAACCATTTGGGTGTCGGTAGCGGTTTTAGTCACGACGATTCCTGTGGGTGTACACAATGTCGTACAACACTGAAATCTGACATCACAAATCAAAACCTACAAATCAACTTAAGGAGCAGGAGACAATACAAACACACACGAGTGTAGATAGACCGCAGCGGCATTATCAATTGAGGTTAGCAGGCAGCGAGTTATCTACATGTAACAGAATTCACCATCACAACTGCACTGCATACACCGCGTCTCCGTTATCTTTTGGGTTATCACTACGTCTGCATTATCGCTAACCCCTTCACTGTCAGCCGACACAAAACCATGGGAAATTCAGCGTCAACATCTCAAACCGTCTTGAGCAACACGGATACGAATGAAGGCCAGCAATGAACATCCTTCATCCCTGCAGCTCATGAGGTTCTTTGCTTTCAGCAGTTGGGCCCCCCCCCCCTCCCCTTTTTTTTTGCAGTGAAGGTGTTAACCCGTTGCATCCTGAGGCCGATTTAGAAAAAAAATTGCTTAAATGTCCTATCAAAGCTTCATGACAGATTAGGAGAAACATCAACCCTTTTAGTTCAAGGGTGGTGCCAGAATAGCTTGAGCCCCGTGCGTGTGTGTGTGTGTGTGTGTGTGTGTGTGTGTGTGTGTGTGTGTGTGTGTGTGAGTGTGTTTAACCCATTACATCCCGAGGATGATTTTCTTTAAAAAACCTGCTTATTGTCCAATGAAGGCTGCATTACTGATTAGGAGATAAATCAACCGTTTTAGTTCAAGGGTGGTGCCAGAATTGCTTGGCGCCTCAGGCGCCAAGCTATTCTAGCACAACCCTTGAACTATCATAGTCAAATTAGTTTCAAGCAGTAGTGTATCAAGATGAAAAGGTGTTAAGGTTATCATCACCCCGATAAGTATATAGTATGCTTGTTTATCGCGTCTCCATGACAGCCAACGGTATCAGCGTCCTGTATGGCGTCGTGAGAACGCTCGGCACTTTCAGCGTATCACGACACAGTGACCTAACCTTAACCCCGCGTTTCTCTTTATAGACGGGAACACAAATATGAGGGAGTGTGTGTAATGACAAGCCGTCAGGCCATGCTAACCCAGACATCACTGATGGATGCAGACCCGAGATCTGATGATCAGCTGATGCTAGTGATGCGCCTGTCCATCAAACACACACGCACACATAAACTCAAGCGCACAGCACGACTTAAAATAAAGGAGGAATTCAACCCATAAAGCCGTGACATGCTACGACATGTGGATCGACCATGATCGTTCAAGGGTGGCAGTGGAATAGCTTGGCGCCGGTAGCTATTAAGACACCACCCCTTTAACAACCATGGTCGATCCGTGGCGTCAAAGGATATCTATATTAAAAAAAAATAAAAAATTGATCCTCAGGATGTATATGTAATGAGTTGTTCAACACTAAGCCCCATGACATTTTGAAAACCACATATCAATTCACGGGGCAGAGTGACCACTACATGAAAGTTCCAAAGTTGGGGGTGGGGGTGGGGGGGGGGGGTGCCAGAATAGCTTGGCACCCAGAGTAACCATGCTAGTCTGGCTCCCCCCATTCACGGTGGATTGACACATCCCGTTGTAGTGCGATCGGGCTTACAATACATGTTTGATAGTAAACCATGCTTTTCCCCTCGGTAACAAAATTACTGTGTAAAAGTAAGACCAGCAGGGTGGGGTTGGGGGGGGGGGGGGGGAATGAAGGAGATCTCCACACGCACACACAGAGGAAAGAGACAAACTGTAGACACCCTCCCCCCCCCCCCCCCCCCCCCCCCCCCACTCTCGCCCCCCAGTAAAAAAAAAAAAAAGCCCCATCCACCTTATCTCCGCACGAAATACCCTAAGGGCACAGGATATTACCCGTCACATGCGTCATTATGTCTCGCACATAACCCCCCCCGGCCTGACTCTCTTTTTCGACTTTATGCGAGTGTCACAAGCTGTGCCGTTTCTTCAACTAGAATTTTACAGTTATCTTCCACTTTAGAATGCCACCGATTCATGTTTCAGGCGTCATTTTATTTGCATTTAGCTCATTTGACACACGAAGCACACAGGGTAGTTGCGTATAACGCGAAATATTGTCTGATTTAAAAAAAAATAAAATGCACCGTGTGTGTGCGCGTGTGTCGCAAGATGTTTCACTTTCATGAACACGGAACACTGTTCATCAGGAAAGCCTTTCACTCTCGAAACAATCAGACTGTAACAGAAGGGTAAAAACCCACCAACACACCAAAGCAAAATTCTGACTGCATATACTGCTATGTACACACAGTTACAACAAAATTAGGAAAGAGTTCTTTGTGGCGCACGTATACACATTAACCCTCTCAACCCCCAAGGCCCCATTTCCCAATTTTTGGCGTCGTCACCCGACTACAGTGTACCAGCTGCAGGAGACGGATGGACCGTGATATTTCGAGGGTAGTGCCAGATTAGCTTGGCGCCTGAAGGCGCCAATCTAATCTGGCACTACCCTCGAATTATCACGTTCCATTCAGCTCCTGCGGTAGGGTCTTGGGGCTAATTGGGTTTAACGTCAACTCTCTCGTTTTTCAACGCCAAAGTGCAGAACAGATCCCAAAGCCAATCCAGCAGGGCCTATCTTCGAGCTTTCAGGTTTCAAGTTCACGTGGCCCTACTGCTAAGCTATCACAGTTGATCTGTTCAGCTATACACTGAGCCAAGCTAACCCTTGCGCTACCAAAGTCCGCTCCGTCTCCCATCCCCTGTACCTCTCGCTAACTGCGAGCCACTTCAAGTTATTTTCTGGGAGCGAAAGAGCGCCGACGACCCTAAATATTATGCCCAGAGGGAAGAGGCACTTCATCAAAGCTTGTGACAACTTGCTGACCCACCCTCCGCAACACAGCACGCTTGGGGGGAAGGGGGAGGGGCTGAGTGGGGAGAGGGTGGGGGTGGGGGTGGGGGGGGGTAACAATCAAGTGGCAAAACAGAAGTCAGACCCAGCCGGAATTATGGCGGAAAACTGGTCTCTGCTTTTAGTCGACTTTACGTTCTTATTTTACTTCGTGTAACATTCTGTACCATTTGTCATTTTAACCCATTAAGCCCTGACACGCCGCGACACGCGCAGCGACCATGGACGCTCAAGGGTGGCTTCTTCATCTTGCCCATTTTTATTTTTTCTTTACTTATTCTTTTTCTACTTTACATACACTTTCCGTTTATTTATTTAATTTACACATCACCATCGCACGTCTATAAATATTAACCCATTTAACCAGAACGCCCTAAAACAGGAGATGGACCTACTGTGATAATTCAAGGTAGTGCCAGATGAGCTTCGCGCCTTCAGGCGCTAAGCTCATCTGGCACTACCACTGAATTATCATGGGTTGATAAATCTTCTGCCGCTGGCACATAGTCATCCACAACTTGGAAATGCGGCCATGGGGTTAAAAAACCTTTTCCATCCACCAACAAAATCATCTTTGATCACGCTTTCATTTGCGAAAACACGTACGCGTGAGGGAAAAAAAAAATCGACAGACCAACGTCACATCATGCGTGTCAAAGCAGAGAGAGAGAGAGAGAGAGAGAGAGAGAGAGAGAGAGAGAGAGAGAGAGAGAGAGAGAGAGAGGAGGGGGGAAGGGGGGGGGGAGTGATAAACGTAAATTTATGTACTCACATGATTTTTTCCCAGGGCGGCCTCATCAGTATATGGCAGAAAACGTGAGACAGCTTGTCGATGCCGTCCATGGTGCCGGACTCGTTCTGGTAGCGCCACAGGCGGCAGAAGTGGCCCATGACGTAGGCCAGCGTGGACTTGTGCGGGGCGGGGAGGTCATCCACCAGGTCCACCAGCGACTTGGACAGGTCAGTTTTACTGGACAGCTCTGGCGACGGACAGAGGACAAAATCGTTATTTTCATCGTCTGCACCTTTATCATTATCTGCTGTTTCTTTAACCCTTTTCATCCTGATACACTACTGCTTGAAATAAATGTGACTACGATAGTTCAAGGGTGGTGCCAGAATAGCTTGGCGCCCATGGCGCCAAGCTATTCTGGCACCATCCTTGAACTAAAATGGTTGATGTATCTCCTGATCTGTAATGTAGCCTTCGTAGGACAATAAGCAAATTGTTATAGATTTTTAAAAAAAAATCAGCCCGAGGATGTAATGGATTACATGCAAAAATATCCTTTGATGACTACTAAGAAACTGAAATGGCTATCACACATAGACCACAGACAAAGTAATCACTACTTACTGGCTGTTTCGATGAATTTGCTGTACATCTCGACGGGAATAACGGGGTTGGGCAGTTCGCGCAGGTATTTTTTCAAGACGCCCGCGATGCAATGAACATCGTATGTGGACAGGTTGACTTTTTCTTGCTCGCCCATGTTGAAGGCGGCTTTAATCTCATTGATATCTTCTGTCTTCGCAGATATCCTATAAATGCTGAGGGCTTCCGGTTCTGCACAGAGCGAAGCATAAAAAAGCCACATCAGAAACTGTAAGCTCAATGACAGAAAAGATATGAACTAGACCATGAAGAGGCAAAGAGCCTCATGCGCCCAGCAGCCTGCAGGAGCCCGTCAGGATCTATCCCTCGTTCATCTGCTGAAGGAACTATTCCCTTTTAAAACCTTTCAACTTCAAGGCACCCCGCATCAACAGCTGCCAACGTTATAGGGCACTTCTTGCGGCTACTGATGTGGAGCAACCCTGAACGAGTTAAAACTGTCACACTAACAATATTCCCTATACAGGCGCAACGCTAAGCGGACACTACCCTTGAACTATATCAAGGCGTATACACCTCCTCCTACTATTAACTCGTTCAGCCCCGACACACCACAGCAAGACAAGGATCGAGCATGATAGTTCAAGGGTGGTGCCAGAATAGCTTCTGGCATCACCCTTGAACTATCATGCTCGATCTGTCTCTAGAATTGTTAATACAGTCCTTCAGGGGGCAACTTCAAATTTTGGAAATTTCGGTCCTGGGGTAGAATACATCCCAGTCTTATCCTGCACTACCAACCAACAAAAGACAGCCTAGTGGCTTTTTTTTCACAGGCAAGACAACGCTGACAGTGGAAGAGAAAGTAAAGCACAACCACAGACACATATTCATCACACTGAGACAGCTGAAAGTTACTGACTGTGTTCCCTGCACCACTGCTCGATCTCTTCCACGCACTTGACCACCACCCAGGGTGCTTCCATCCGGGACTTCTCCACCTCCTCCGCTAGGTCAGACCCGAACACAGCATCTGGAAACGCCACCAGCAATTTTTCCGTTACAACACTCTCTCTCTTAAACGAAACACCGCAATTGGGTGCAGTTGCGTGAGTGGACTTGAATCCTGCGCCAGTCACGAAGCAGGGTGCTCCGCTAAAGCGGAGCACTTTGCTTCAAGGCTGGCGCAGGATTTAAGTCCACTCACTCGACGGACGCCTTGCGTAGAACGAAAGTGTCTGTGAGACTGAGATCTGTGATGGAAAATCACTGACAAAACAAATGCTGTCTACCAGCTTTATTGGCCCTCACACCAGAACATGTCAAGGAAAGCCATAACAAAACAAAATATTGACCATTTGTTTAATGTAGTGTTATATTTACGACCCGTAGAGGTCTGCTCGCTGTCATTAAAAAAAAAATTATGTTGACGATTCTAATTTATCATTACCATTTCATGCAGGAAAACATGACCGCGTTTCTAATTCTGTTTTCGTTTCTGAATTATAACAGAAAAATGTATTTTGAAAGCATCGTGTTGGCGTAACTCACTTTGTGCAAAACTCGGTCGTCGTAGTCGTTCCAATTTCGGAACGCTACACTCTGTTGGTCTCTGGGCTGAGCAAAATTGGTGGCAACACAAGCCACATTCTGAAAACAGACAAAAAATATGGATGAACGTATCGTAGAAAATATGACCATAAATTATCAAAATTATTACCCTTTTAGCGCCATGGACGCATTTCCCAAATTTTGGAAGTGTTACTTAACGACTATGTACCACTTGCAGGAGGTGGATTGACCATGATAATTCAAGGGTAGTGTCAGATTAGCTTGGCGCCTTCAGGCGCCAAGCTAATCTGACACTACCCTTGAATTATCATGGTCAATCAATCTCCTGCTGTAGGGTGTTGGCGCTGAAAGGGTAAACAACACAGATCTCACGTATGCTTCAGTGTGCATCATGCTGGAAGAAAGCGAAATAAGACGATGAACGCTGGGTGCGCAAATTAAACTGGCTGGCAAATTACACCAACGGGACACGAGCCACAAAACGCATTGCGTTTCTTAACCCTATTCGCTGCCGGCTGCCGCGAATAGCGCGTCTGAACTCACTGCACACTGACCGACATTCGCTTGAAGAGCACAATAAAACGGGGACCAAAATTAGGCACACAGAACACAAGGACTAGCAAGAGACACAAACCCTCATGAGCCCCTCGCGACAGCGGGGGGGGGGGGGGGGGGGGGGGGTGGGGGGGGGGGGGGGGGGGGGGGGGGGGGGGGGGGGCTCATGAGGGTTTATGTCTCTTACAGGAGGATATCCGTCGACTTTTCCCAGCAGTTATGGGTTAACATGACTCGTCTTGTAAATCGCTCTCTACTGGTCAAATGACTCTGGACACTAAGTTTCCCCACTCCCCGCACAACTCTGAAGCGTCACGGAAAAAACATTTAACGAAACTAATCTGGCAGAGGAAAGTACAGAAGTGAGACGACAGCTCAGCAGGAGGAACAGATCTTCATGAGTCCACGCATATGCGTGGACTCATGAAGATCTGTGCCTCTTGCTGATAGAAAAAGTGAAGTTAGCACACGTGACTCACCCCTGCACTGGAGTCCTTGTCGCACAAGGCCGTAGAGAAATTTATCGCACAAATGACATCGCTGGAGCGAGGAGAAGTTGTACTCTGCAAATCTGTGCTCCGAATCACCTGAACACCCGGCAGCTGCAACAATAAAGACAGAACAAAACCCGATTATTTTTGTGGAAAATTGAAAAGAAAGCATTTGTTTTATAAAATATGCGTGCGGAAGTGCAAATCGGCTGGAATAACGGTTAAATTTCTAAACGGCACAATAATGCAAAGCACAATAATGCAAAAATGAAGCGGCAAAACTGACAGAGAAACTGCATGCCTTCCTCAACACTTGCACCTTATCAATAAATTGAGTATTGGGTGCAGACATTTAAATACGAGTCAATTAAACATTCAGGACATTAACTGACAAAAAAATGAACAATAAGAACAGTAAAACCTAATTACAAAACTTATTAGCATGACGAATGTAAACGTCTTTTTCATTAAAAAAAAAAAACTAAACGTTTGAGCAGTCATAATTACTCGACATATAACTGTCCCCCATCTATCACAGGAAGGCCTCAGTGTCACCCGGCGACTCCACACATTTCTACCAGGCCTCGCCGCCACCGACTTTAGTTTCTGTGCAGAAATCTCTCACCTTTATAACTTTTAATGAACCTCTCTCGTGAACTTTGTCTGAGTCACGCCGACAAGACACGACTGTCGCAGACAAATGATCCGCCAGGCAGCGCGACCACGCAAGCCTAGGGACAAGTTCCATACTGCTAACGCACTGCTAGTCCACATTTACAAAGATTGCATGAAATCGGCGCCTCCGTCCGCCTCAAGAAGCCAAGAGGCGTAGATTCTCATGAGCCCCTGCGTTCCGCAGGGGCTCATGAGAATCTACGCCTCTTGCAGCGGGGCCTGTGAGCGTCTATACCTCTCGCAGACGGTGCGGGGAAAAAGCATGCCTCCACTGGAAGGGTCATGTTCAATGTGTGTCGCCGCGCGTGCGTCTGACATTTAGACATACCGACGACAGACGTAATCACGGTTCAATATCTACCCGGCAGCTCGCGGATTCCATGACGGATGCTGATTACAACTCTCTCTCTTTCTCTTGTGAACGCCACCTCTTCTGCTAGAGGCATAGATTCTCTTTAGCCCCCGCTGTCGCGGGGCCTCAAGAGGATCTTTACCTCTATGGCTGAACCTTTTGTGAAAAATCAAAATTCCTTTCCAACTACATGAAAAGGAAGTTCCACGCCTTACTCAGATTTACGTATAATACATTATATATAATGCTCTGTGTGTCTTCTTCAGGTCAATGTATATCTATGTTCTACATCCGAGGGTGGCATCAGGGAGTTCAGACAAGGACGGTCTCCTACGATTGCTGCTGATGACGCTGATGCTACAATGGGCCACTGGGTCTTCAGGTCGCTACGACACAGGGCGACTCGTCTCCGACAGCCAGGCGTGAACACGCATCGGGTACAGGTTAGGCAGACGAGTCATAGAATGAAAGCGACCAAAAAGGAAAGGGCCGCAATTGATTCAAGGGTTTTGGCTGAATGGCTTGACGCTAAAACTGTACATGTTCCAAGTTGATCATTTGAAATGGTCAAATTCCTCTCGTACCTGATTGATGAACGGCAAACAATCAGGCCGGTGAAAAGAACGTTTTGGATAGGCAGACCTCAAAACTAATGAAATATCAAGTGCTTCATAATGTAACGATCACAGGACTAATCCTTCTGCCTTTCTTCCATTGTGCAACAATTTGTCCGCATACAAAAGGTATCTCTGTGATCCGCACTCTCCAGGCTGTGATTGAAAATTACTCTACTGTCAAAGGTCTTGAAAAATGTCAAGTGGGGGAAATCGGAAGATGAGGAATGACGCAAGTGACACACTACCTAGCGACAGCCATTGACGAATTCTTTCCCCGCGTGTCAGTTAACCCGTGTGCGGGCTTTTAAATTGCCAGCCGACTTCCTTTAAGACTTTAACCCCCCATTTTGCGCCTGCAGACAATGATACTGTTTACAGTACCGATGGCTGCAGGCGCAATGGGTTAACCCTTTTAGACCCGGATCCCTAAAGCAGGAGATGGCCTGACCATGATAATTCAAGGGTAGTGCCAGATTAGCTTGGCGCCTGAAGGCGCCAAGCTAATTCAGGTGCCAACCTAATCTGGCACTACCCTGGAATTATTATGGTCAATCCATCTCCTGCGACTGGTACAAAGTCGTTAGGCAGCACTTCCAAAAATGTGAGAAATGGGACCTTGGGGCTAAATGGGTTAAAGAACAATCCCGATAATTGCACAGAAGAAAGAAAATAACTAGGACCTGACTTTCTAGTCGCGACGTCCAGGGCAGAAAACCGAACAGCTCAAAGGTCGTTTCTATACTTTCACCTCCAGCTGCGACTGTGCGAGATGGACTGACCGCGACAGCTCAACGGGAATGACCTGATTACCTCGTCGCCTACAGACACACCCCGGACTCGCCCTCAGGCATCAGTGGACAGCTAAAACGATTAGACTCGCGTCTAGGGCCCGTCCATCCTAAACTGACAAGACCAGTTTATCACAAATGTGCTGGTCTGTGATTTTGGACCTTACGGCCGGAGGCCGTAAGGTCCAAAATCACAAACCAGCACACACAATAATGACTTGATTGACATTACTCCGCTTTCGTGATGTACCACATAATCACTAAATTAAACTCGGATAATGGCTTTAAACTCGAGCCGGACTGTGGTGGCAAAACCCTCATTTGAAACATAAGCGGTTTAACTCATTCTACCCCATCACCGAAATCCCTAAATTTTGCCCTTGTCCTCTGAAGACTGCATTGCAGTGCAGGCCACAGATCGACCATGATAGTTCAAGGGTGGTGCCAGAATAGCTTGGCGCCCATAGGCGCCAAGCTATTCTGGCATCACCCTTGAACTATCACGGTCGATCCTTATCTTGCTGTTGTGTGTCTGGGGTAGAATGAGTTAACTGAATAATCACTGCCGCACACCTGTAAGCTAACCGATCAGGGGTAGGACGCCAACCCTTTGGCTGTCGGTAGGGGTTTTTGTCACGAGGATTCCTGCCGGAATCCTCGCGACAAAAACCGCTACCGACAACCACAGGGTTAAAACTGCCTATGTAACCTACTCAGGGCTAAATCACTACTACACCGAACGCGATACCGATCCGATTTCCAAGAGTCCGAAATAGCTCAGGCGGTTAAGCGTCGGAGCAGGAGAGCGAAGGGAATCGCCGGGTCGTGGGTTCGAATCCCCGTCCCGCCCCGGTGGATGGACTCGCAATCCAGGGGGGGAAAAGACGGGCTTGTTCAATAGCATGTCCGTTGAAAGGTCCTTGTAAATCAAAGTGGCACAGTTGGAGTGCGCCTGAGTTGATCAGTGTTCAGGTCGTACTCCATAGGTAATAGATTTTCCCGTTCCCCATAACCCGCCCGTCAGGGCCGTACATTATCACTTCGGTGCGGTGGACGTTAAACCCGAACTAACCAACCAACCATCCGATTTCCATTCTTCGGTGGTGCAATCCAGGCTTTGGTCTACCTGCTACACACACAGTTGTTAGTGCCTGAGACAACTATGAACTCGCAGGACAAGGACACAAAGTGCGGAAGAGCACAGAATGACAACAGAGGGGAAAACAAAACAAAACAATAAACAAAGAAGCAAACAAAAAAAACAAAACAAAACAAAAAAAAAAAAAAACCCAAACCACAACAAGAACAGACGAATACATAAAACAGAATGTATCGTCTATGTGTCGTCTTACCTTCCATCTCTAAGCACTGACCAGATGTAGGCAAACTTGAAGCGTATGGTTGCTGAAACAGAACAGAAAGGATCTTATTAATGATGCATACATCAATCAGCATTTAAAATGGCATGGCCTGTACGCTCAACAAACACAAAGGTGCCTTTCTCATCACAAAACGTTTGAATCACCTCTATGCATGTACTTAGCAAACAAATATTTGCGCGTTCCCATCTTTTAACATGAAAACTTTAATTTTTTTTTTTTTTAACCCATATCATACAGAAGCTAAAAGCTTCAAATTTGTACACTGCCATATGAAAGCTACATTATAGTACTTACTAGGCGCCAAGCTATTCTGGCACTAACCTTGAACTATTTTAGTCAAACTTATTTCACACACTGGTGTATTACGAATTAGGGTTAAAAAAACAACAACAACTGATTTAAAAACAATTTTACCATGAAGAAGTAACAAGGCATTGCGCTGTGACGGCGAATTGTGAATGACTATGACCAGAAGGCTGGCCCTCTGGCAGGCCAGCTGAGCTCAGGAAACCGGAGTGCATGCGAGCTCTTGACTTAGCACTAACCACCCCCCCCCCCCCCCCCCCCCCCCCCCCCTGGAGCATTTCTGGCCAGTGGAGTTTTCGCGAGTCGCGATGACCAGAAACGACACTGCCGATGATCGCGGAAGGAGTCACGTTGGCCTCCGCGTGCAGGTTTGCGATTTTGGACCTTACGGCCTTGGCCGTACGGTCCACAATCACAGACCAGCACGCAGTACCACAGTTACATTATGACCATCGTTTAGGAAACACGCTAAAAATCAAACCACGGAAACAGGATCACTGAATGGACGAACGCTCAAAGACGTCCAATGAAAACGGCGGCAGCAAGAGGCATTGATCCTCATGAGCTCCCGCAGTTGCGGCGGCTCATGAGAATCTATGCCTCTTTAAGGCGGGCGAGGTTGTCTAACCACGGAAACACTCGAGAACTTTCTGGCCGCCACTTGGCTCATTCTTGTAGTATTGCAGCAATTAAACTTATCTACAGTTACATCTCTTTCTGTGTGTGTGCAACACCGAGTGTACAGTAAAGAATTGGCGTTTCGGGAAAAGCCTCGATTCATGACTGGAAGCAGGCAGCATCTACACACACACACACACACACACACACACACACACACACCACACACACACACACACACACACACACTATTACAACTAA
The DNA here is from genome assembly GCA_036245525.1 of Semisulcospira habei. NCBI lineage: Eukaryota > Metazoa > Mollusca > Gastropoda > Semisulcospiridae > Semisulcospira > Semisulcospira habei. The sequence continues at coordinate 203,787,570 of BTPG01000005.1, forward strand.
TAAACTATAGTTCACTGGACGCATATTTTGCCATATCGCGTTATCTTGTTCACGCAAGTTAGAATTTTTTTTTTTAACCCCTAGACCAACATAATCCAAAAGACATCAGAATCAAAACATTTGTGTTCGCACATGCACCATCACCTGACCAATTAACTGGTTTTGCCTGTCACAGGTTTTTTCAACGTATTCCTTCGAATATCCCTAACTATCCGACATGCAAAACCTGCCCGTTAACCCTTGCAGCCGCGTGGTTCCATTTCTCAAAGTTTAGAGATGTTGCCTAATGACAACGTATCAGCTGCAGGAGATGGAATGACCATGATAATTCAAGGGTAGTGCCAGATTAGCTTGGCGCCTGCAGGCGCCAAGCTAATCTGGCATTACCCTTGAATTATCATGGTCAATCCATCTCCTGCTGTAGGGACTCGGGGTTAAATGGGTTAATACATTCCAGCCGAGACCACACAGTAAATGTGTCCCCAAACACAACAGAAACGACGTTAACCAGTACTGCACTAAACGTCCGGCATTTCTAAACCTGCATGTGTGGAAAGAGCTCCCGCAAGCAAGAGGCACAGATCCTCATGAAGCCCCTGCAACTGCAGGGGTTCATGAGGATTTATTCCTCGTGCAAACGTCCCTTTTGCTGCACTGCACCTAATAATTATACCAGCGCCTGTAGGGTCGTGCTTGTACTGTACTGAACCGGATGACAAGCTCACCAAGCAGTAAGCGGCGCCCGTGTGTCGCCAGCCTAGAACAAAAGGGGAAGTGGGCCCTCAGCAAAACACTTTCGCCGACCCATGTCAAATTACAAAATGCTAAGTATACCAGGCAGCAAAAAAGTCTCTCTTGCTAGCCAGTGAGTCCCTCATCTCGGGCTCTCGTATCTTTCCGTGACATAGATTCTCATGTGCAGCTGCTGTATCAGGGGCTCACGATAACATACAGCAATAGTTCACTGACATCGGCTCAAGTTTTTTTCCCTCTCTCCCTCAAATGGATATATTAAAACTTGCATATGACCGTGACTGTGAAATGGTATAGTTTTGATGTTTCTCGATGGTTGTGCACTTTGTAGTGTTCTTTTTCTCACTAAACTCATTCAAGCTCTTTTCGAGTTAGCTTCCATTTGTAAATGATACTAGATAATAATGCAAAGCTTGCTACTAAGACGACACCCAACACGACTCATAAATGACAGTGGTAACAGACTGCAACAGTCCATTATACAGACCCTTTCATATACAACAGACATTGATTCTCACGAGGTTGCTGCTCTTTTTGACCTAGAATAGTGTCTCCCGTTATCATATTAACACATTCGTCACATGCTGCATCCGGATACGCGGCGTGATGCCGCGTATCCGGATGCGGCACGTCTCGAATGTGTTAAAAATGTTCGGCAACTAAAATTCACTGAAAATTTGCGAACAGCCTCCTTCGAGTGTCTGTAGCTCACGCCCCACAGAACGCGAGGGGGTGGGGTTGGGGGTGGAAAGAGGGGGAGGTGTTAAAGAGATGTTTATGGCTGATGTACGAGGTCGGTTCCAAAATAGCTCGACATATGCTTGGCCACGTAAAGTGTGCGGGAGTTGGCTCGAAACCCAGACGACGAGACGAGTTAGTGAACTGGCGAAAAAACAACAGTAACCAATTCATTCCACTCTGATGGAGGGGATGCGCCGTCAGTAACCAATGCACTCTTATCGTCAGCTGACTCCCCCCCCCCCCCCCCCCACTGTAAAGGGAGGGGCGCAATGTTTTAACTCATTTACCCCCACGCCCATATTTGCCAAATTTTGGAGGCGTCATCTAATGACTACTTCACCAGTTGCAGATGGATCGACCATGATAATTCAAGGGAAGTGCCAGATTAGCTTGGCGCCTGAAGGCGCCAAGCTAATCTGGCACTACCCTTGAATTATCATGGTCGATCCATCTCCTGCTGTAGGGCGTCGGGGCTGAATGGGTTAAACGAATGAACGATTGCGTGAATGGATGGATGGATGGATGAATGAATTATGCATAGCCAAGCCACTGCAATCCATACATAGACCTACAAGAGACACAGACCATTATAAATCCTAGCCCCATCTACATCCTAACATTGAGGCACATCATCTGGTTTTAGCCTACGGTTGAAAGGACAGCAGCTTCATAGGCGAGGGTCTGTTCCACCATCATTTACTGATATTTGCGTACAGACAATAATAACACGGTCATTAATTTCCGGCCTACTGGCCTCAAAGGCAAATAAGCGACACCTGGCGGCAAAAATCTATTTCCTCGTGTAAGCGTGCACACCATTATTATCTTTATACATCCTGTTCAATAACTGGCTCCTCTGGCACGGTTCCTTCCCTTATCTGCCAAAATAGACTTGTTTTTATATAACGATATGTCCTATGTGATTTGTGTTACTGTGAAATCGTGTTTATTGCCTTTATGTTTAGACCACAATAGTTACTAAGGCATCGGGTGTATATGAGTTAATGTGTGAGTACGTGTCTGTGTGCACGTATGTAGTTTAATTACATTTTGATGTGTTTCATGTTCTTTTTAAGTTGCGCAGCACCGGAACGATTTCCTAAAGTATTATTACATATTGCAATAAAGTTAGCATTAGCATCAAAAGACTTCCTCGTGACAAGCAAGAGGCGTAAATTCTAACGAGCCCCTGCGACCGCAGGGGCTCGTTAGAATTTACGCCTCCTGCTAATATAAGTATTAGCAGATTGAATGAGTTTGTCCAACTACTAGCGGTTCCCCTACTTTTCTCACACGCAAAACCTAAGCCAAAGTACTAACCCGGGATCAATCTTAAACAGCGTAAGCAGGTTGTGCACGCTCGTGCTATCTATCGTTCCCATCCACCTCTTGCCAAGCAAAACTATTTTTGCCTAACACCTGTGTCTTAATTACCAGCAGATGGCCAAAAGACTTCATCTTGCTAAAGTGATCCATACACCGTGAAGGAGCCGGTTTTTGATGACCTTTGCTTGCAGGACACACATCTACATGGAGCCTGTCATAATGTGCTGCAGACCTTCAATACAACTGTGAGAATTCGCTGGTAAAATTGCATACGAATCCGAATGGCGTCTGCTCGTCGAAAAAGTGCACTTCTTAATTGAAATACCGCTGACAAAAACGTAACATGACCGACTTACGTTCTAACAAACATCAGGCTGTCGTTCACCTTCTTCTCTCTCTCTCCCCCCCCCCCCCCTCCTCTTTGCCCATTAGAATCTAGCGGGCGCAGCATGAGAACCCAGTCCTCAGGAGGCTGCCAATGTCATAAATGGACAATATGAACCCCTAAAACTTACACACTTTAAAAGATAATAAATGTACGCGCCGCTAGCAACAGCCGAAGTTCTAATCTGTCTACCTTAAGGCAATCGTACACGTGGATAGTTTTGACCTGAGGATAGAAAACTATCGGCGGACTATTCTATCTGGTTGATAGTTTTTCACCGTACACGGCGATAGCTCTCAGCAAGAGGCGTGTGCGCTATTTCCTTATTTGGAAAATCTCGCGAGACGTTCATGTACACGAGACACAACAAACAAAATGGCTGCGTACATGAGAGACGATTCATCCGACGTAAAACTGAGCACAATTGCCGCAGCAACCGCAATTATTGTGGCTAGAAAGAAGGAGAAAAGAGTGTGGGCGAGGGAGTGGATACTTCAGCGTCCGCATTTCGGTCATGGTAGGCTGGATCTCGTGTATCCCAGATACACGGATTTTCTCTGACTAGCTCAATAAAATGGGCAGTCTGGCAGTCGCTCATCGTCTTTGCCGCCATATTTGCACAGTAGAAAAGACTCATGACAATCTATGCCTCTTACAACGTACGAAAGGATCAGCTTGTAGCTTTGTGGCGGGAAGGAGTCAAGTCGCTTGATGGCTAACATAGACATTAACACTGACCGACGTCGCCAGAAAACTTCTCGTCGCCCCTTTCAAGATGACGGGCTCTAGGGAACCTATGCCTCACGCAGCTGAGAACCTGCGCCTTTTTCCGACCCAGGGGTTGCCTGCTGGGAGTACGAGGGCGGAGTAAAGGATGGGGGTACTGGTGCAAAGAGAAAACTAGGTTGATGGATGGCTCCTCCCTCTCTGAAGCCATCGTGACCCGACCCATTGACCCGTAACCCCCCAGAGCGCACTCTGCCACAGATATGGGGGCCGCTCTATACCTGTAAAGCGGCACAGATTCTCATGGGCACACTGGTTACTTCCCTCGATCCGCTACAGCGGATAGAGGGAAGTAACCAGTGTGCCCATGCAGCTTCTTTAAATCGGTTCCTTTCGCACAGAGAGCAAAAGTTTTTTGTGATAAAAGAAAAAGAGACATTTCTCTGCACCAGTCTCAAACTGGTGCGAGCCCGTGTGCCCGTCGGAGTCCATGAGACAATGCCTCTTGCAAACGGAGGAGGGGTGGCTGTGCTCAACCTGGGGGCTGGCATTGTGCAAGACAGTGACTAAGGCACTGGGAAATGCGTGGAAAATGCGACACACTGACACACATTAGCACAGGAGCCTTCACACGGCCGTCGACATCAACCCTTCTAGCCCCGGGGGCGCATTTCCCAAATTTTGGAAGTGTTACTTAACGACTATGTAGCAGTTGCAGGAGGTGGATTGACCATGATAATTCAAGGGTAGTGCCAGATTAGCTATCAGCCTTCAGGCGCCAAGCTAATCTGGCACTACCTTTGAATTATCATGGCCAATGAAGGCGCCAAGCTAATCTGGCACTACCCTTGAATTATCATGGTCAATCAATCTCCTGCTGTATGGACTCGGGGCTAAATGGGTTAAAAAGACAAAGAAGTTCGATCTTCCTCTTTCGGCAGGGATATTTAAAAAAAAAACTGTTCCTTTCTGTCTTACAGTAAATAAATTTATCAGCAAGAAAAGCCATTTGTGCGTGGCAGGCTAGCGGTTTCAAAAGTTAAGAGGATAGGCACTGTGCCTGGAAACACGGCGGTACTGTGCCACTTTTGCCTCTCGCACTCGCGGGGTGCACGTGCTCATCCTGTTACCACACGTCAATTCACTCGCGCCACGCGAAGATTTGTCAGTTTCACTTAAACTTCTTCGTTCACTCGACAGTTTTATTGCATCACAATGCAAATGCGTCCTAGTACGTCAGCGGGCAAAAAATACCTAAAAGCAATTGTAGACATTTTGCGACAAACGAGCATTTCACTCGATAGGAGTTAACGTACGGAAAATTAGGGGAAAGGGGGGGGGGGGGGAGGGGGAGGGCTCACAAACCATTAGTCATTCATTCTCTTCCTCACACAGTCCTGAAATTCATAGTCTGCTTCCCATGGAGAAACGTATGTCTGCGATGCCTCAAAGCAAAATGTTGCCAGCTACAGCTTAGACAGAGGTGTGCTGGTCTGTGAGTTTTGACCTTACGGCTTCAGCCGTAAGGTCCAAAACCACAGATCAGCACACACTGATGCTGCCAACTTGCACTGCACTATATCTATAGCCCTTGAATAAACGTAGTTCATCCACCCACCACTAATAATGTATACGAATACAAATTGAAAAAGAGTACTTACGCTGTCAGGGTTACGTCCACAGAGTTCGTCGATACACACAAGGAGCGATTTCTGGTGAAACTCATCTTTTATTCCCATATCCTGAAACACACACACACACACAAAGACAAAAACAACGATCACTACAACATTGAACAAAAAAAAAAAAAAAACTCAATCCACTTTCGCTTCGGCGACCGTTGGGCGCAAATGCTCACGATTGTGACCAATACAATCATCAACCCTGCCCTACTCAAAGATTCTGACTTTACGGCTGAAAGCCACTGGGCCAAAAATGGCAGAACAGCACACTGCTAGTAGTGGACGCAGACTGTTGTTGAAATCACGGTAAATTTAACGTCAAGGAACATGACACAAAGTGGTGTCAGCAAGAGGCATAGATCCTCATGAGCCCCCGCGGGGGCTCATGAGGATCTATGCCTCTTGCAGTTGGGTGCTGCGCAATTTTCTCGACAGTAAAGGAGTTTAACTCATTCTACCCCAACACCGAAATCCTTAAATTTTGCCGTTGTCCTCTGAAGACTGCATTGCAGTGCAGGACACAGATCGACAACGATTGTTCAAGGGTGATGCCAGAATAGCTTGGCGCCCATAGGCGCCAAGCTATTCTGGCATCACCCTTGAACTATCATGGTCGATCCTTATCTTCCTGTGGTGTGTCTGGGGTAGAATGAGTTAAGATATAAAAGAGGAGACCTTTTAATACATAAGGAAGAACTGAGACAAAATGGGTACAAATGTTTTGTATAATTACTAAAATAGGTCTCCACCCGCTCTTTCAGTGTCAAGTCGTCTACCTGCGACAGGAATAGATGCACGTCTACATGGAGCTCATGAAGATGAGTGCTTCTTGGTGAAAAATTTACGTCTTTAGTTGACAACACGATGAACAAAGCAACAAAATCGATAATGACGAGTCGCATTCTAATCTATTTCGGGAGTCATGACACACGGCGCGCGGGCTGAAAGGCCGTGCTGTAGAGAATTGTGCGTTTTTACAAAAGCCGTGTGTCAACATGTATACAGTGCGTGTTTTTTCTGTTCACCCGTGAAAGCAGACCTTTAAAGTGAACAGAAAATCCTGCTCTGTGTGTGTATACACACGCTGTGAAACTGAAAGAGCACGTTTGTACCTCAGTCTGTGCGCCCAAGGAATATCTATGCATGCAGACACTACGTGTGTGTGTGTGTGTGTGTGTGTGTGTGTGTGTGTGTGTGTGCGCGCGCGCGCGTTTAACCCATTATAGCCTGAGGATGATTTTGTTTAAAAATGTGTGCATATTGTCATATGAAGGCTGCATTAAGATAAGATAAACTTTATTGCCATATGCATAAACATTAGGAATTTTTGGCGGCATAACTGACGAGCGTCCATATTATCAACACATAAAACATACATACATCACGATTAAGAGATTAGGAGATTACCGATTAGGAGATAACTCAATCGTTTTAGTTCAAGGGTGTTGCCAGAATAACTTGGCGCCTCAGGCGCCAAGCTATTCTGGCACTACCTTTGAACTATCATAGTCAAATGAATTTCAAACTGTAGTGCATCAGGGTAAAAAGGGTTAAAGCAGCTCTAAGCTCACAATGATTCTGGCGAGAGTTTCAATTACCTTGTCGTGACATGATCAGCGCACCGACACCGACACAAAACTTGACAATAATACACTGTTCCTTATCGTGAACACCACAGTGTACGGTGATCCGTCGTTCTACGCAGAAACACAGGCTCATTCACACAACTTGCACACACCGACACCAAAAACACATAATGTCTTCTGAAACGTAATCATCATCCACAACAGATGGGCATCCATCCACGCAATCTCTTCGCAAGGTGAATTTTTCTGCAGCACAAATTTCTCGCTCCGTCCAATCTGCCCCGCACTTGAGCAAGTGCCAATGGCGCTCACCGCCACCGCACGCCCAGGGAAAAAAGAAAGCAGAGGAGGGCCGAGTGCAGGCAAGGCATGATACACGAGTGAGCCCAGTTCAAGAAAGTCGCTTGAAGTAAAGCGTGGAGACCCACTAGCCAAGTTATGATGACATCACAGCGCGTCCTGTTACGGCGCACAATACCGTAGGCCCTCTGATCGAGTCCTGCCTTCCTCTTTCAAGGCATAGATTCTAACGGGCGCCTGCCAACGGCAGGGGCTCATGAGAATCTATACCTCTTTCTGCGCGGAAACGCTCATACCTGTTCCTCAAACGAAATAGTACATCGTCTCCCCTCCTCTTTTACATTTCTTTTGGAGCCGCCAGAAAAAGATTGCTGCAGCTGCACGATTCACAGACCTTCATAGTTTGGAAAACATGCCTCTCAGACAAATGTGGGGGCTGTAGCTACATCACAGCTTCTTCGACAGAGGAGGCTTTGGGGATATACGCCTATGAATGATGGCTCCGTGCCATGCTGCACTCGGATGTATCATACGATCAGCACGCAACATTAGCTATGCACGGGGAGGGACGGGGAGTGGAGTGGGAGGGGGTTAAAATAAAATGGAAGGGAGGACAGGGCCAAGGACACCATATTTTCTTCTTTTTTTTCCCCACACGCACAAAAATAATCAACAACTAACTACTCGCTCTTTCCATCCCCTACTTCCATATTATTCATTATTGTAAAGGTGTGTGTGTGTGTGTGTGTGTGTGTGTGTGTGTGTGTGTGTGTGTGTGTGTGTGTGTGTGTGTGCGTGCGTGTGTGTGAGGGGAGGGGGTTAGGGGGGGGGGGGAGGGAGGCATTGGGTTTTGATTGATTGATTGTACATTGCTTAACGTCCCGACAGCAACAAGGCTTTCTCAGGATAAGTACGGAGACACACACTTACAAGCGTATTATTAATTTATTTACTGTTTCCGGCGTTTCTTTGCACATTAGTTTATTTCGTTTAACTTATTATCTATTTATCAGGTTACGTCGTTAACATTTAGATGAGGGTGATTACAGCGACAACCCTTCACAGTAGTGCCAACCACAACTAATTAATTGATTATTATTGATTTATACATGACATGCATTCATTATTTCGTTAACATTCAGACAAGGGGGATTTTACTGGCACGAGGTTTTTGCCTAAGTCAGCTGATTACTGCATGGAAGGACAAGTGTCTCATTTTAAGGAGGGCGTTTTGTGTCCTTTAATCGTCATTAACGACCATAACCTATTTTTTTCAACCATCTCTTTCTTAACGGTTTCAATTCAGACTAAAAATACTCGACTGTAAGTAAATCTGCCCCGAATCCGTCGCACATCTCTTCCACCGAGTTAACACCCCGACGAACGTTAGTGTATCTCAAAAGGCATGGATACTCATGCCCCTGCAAGAGGTACAGATTCTCATGAGCCCCTGCGGATGCAGGGGCTCATGAGAAACTATACCTCTTGCGGATGGCTGTATAGGAAAAGGGGACGGCAAAGGACAGAGAGTAAAAACAGGAACGACCCGAACACAATACGTACGCTGTCAGCGATATGTGCAGCGACTGAGGACGAACTAGGGGAGAGGGATTGGGAGGTGGGTGGGGGGTGGGGGGCGGACCTCGGCACACTGGGGAGGGGTGGGGACAAAAGAGATGAGCTGGCCTGCCAAGGTCATGCAGGTGGCCCCGTGGAGGATGCGTCACAAAAGCCGGCCGGCGGTCTGAGGCAAGAAGGACGAAAAACGATATACCTATCTCATGTAAAAACTAAGAATGTAAGAAACGGATACAGAATAGAATAAACAAGAAATTCGCCCCCCGCCCCCTTTTTTTTTCAAACTGTACAAAAATTAATGTGCTGACCACTACCATCTTGCCCACCGTCGAGACTTGGTCTATGGCGATCAGCCTCTCGCTGGCCCTTGTTCTTACCAACCAACCAGTCACAATGTGGACAGCATCCACAGTCACCTAACCTTGCAACATCTAAAAAGAACTTATGACACTGAAATCTCCACTACCCTCCAAGATCACAGGTTACAGTTCCTTCACTGTAGACAACGCCATTACACACCCTGCCAATCCAAATTACATCAGTCCCGAAGAAATGATACAGTATTACCACCACGAAACGTTATAGTTATTGGAGACTAACCTAGTTACTACACTGGTTGTCTCCCTCGATTCGCTACCGCTATAAGCGGTAGCGAATCGAGGGAGACAACCAGCGTGGCCTAGTCACATGATAAGGCATCGCCACTACAGTTTCCTGTCACGTCCAACCATTCCACTGCAAGTGGGTTATATACATATTCACGAGTATCTGCAGCAGAATGGGGTACCGAAAAATCTCTTGCTGACCGATACTGTTCCCATTCACATCCTCGGACGGCGGGTTTTAGTTAATGACTGGTAGCGGATAAAAAAATATTTAAAAAAAAAACCTTGGTGGAACATGACACTGTCTGTCGCGGTGTCAAATCTGACATGTCAGTGAAAAATAACCCTCTGCGGGTTAAAAATAACCTGACCTGTTCGCAGTACTCAGACTGAAGTAAAGTAACACAAGCGGTCTTTCACTGAAGTACGCAACTTCATGCCATGCCCCCACCCCCTCCCAACACTTCTGACCCTCTGTCTGTCGGTAATGATTCCTGCAGGAATCGTCGCGACAAGGTTAATGTGAAATGGTGCTCTATTTAACTCATTCAACTCCGACACACCACGGCAAGACATGGATCGAGCGTGATATCTGTGTCATCTGCTCGCATGTAAAATCAATCTAATGTACACGACTGATATTGATATGAGCGACAACGTGGACACTCGTTAGCAGCTGTATAGGCTTAGTTGTCTGCCCTCGTTGTGAGGAACACCAGCAGCAGGTCAAACAGGAGTAGTACATGATGCCCTAGAGAAAGAATCTCATGAGCGCCTGCAAACATCAGAACTAGCAGCCACCCCCCCCCCCCCACCTCTTCCAGCCCCGAAAAAAAATCCTCTGAAACTGGAAACTCGTTATATTCATGACCACTTAACCGCAATTTAAAATAGTTATAGTAAACGCCTGCCTGAATCTGAAATGATCGGTTATCACCTCTGCCATCTAACGTGTTTTATATACTGAACTGCCATCACGCCATCTGAAGCCGACAGGCGTGAATGTGTGTGTAATAATAATAATAATAATAAATGTATTTCAGTTTTTGCAGGCCATCAGGCCCATATGAACAATGAGTACAATTTACAACCAGAAAATAATGTGTGTGTGTGTGTGTGTGTGTGTGTGTGTGTGTGTGTGTGTTTGCGTATGTCCGCGTGCATGTGCGCGTGTGCGCATGTGCGTGTGTGGGCATGTCGCAAGTTCAGACTGCGCCCATGCTGGGGTTATCGCGGCGTCGTGCGGTCTGAGAAAATTACCGCTGCTACCGCCCCGGGAGCTGAATAATGCCTCTGCCCCGGAATATCTGATCCAACAAGAAGACACAAAATGTAACAACGCCCACACACATCTCTATTTCTACGCACAATCACAGCTTTTGTTTAAACCCGACGACTTCCACCATATAAGGGACAATCCAACTAAAAGGGAAAATCGTCAGTACTTACTAAGCATTAATTTTCTGGGGTCAGTTGCATGCGTGAGCTTAGTCCTGCGCCAGCCACTAAGCAAGGTGCTCCGCTATAGCGGAGCACCTTGCTTAGTGGCTGGCGCAGGACTAAGCTCACTCATCAAACTGATCCCTGTTGTCGCATATTATATTACCTTTGTGCATGCTGGCACTCATTCTTACGGTCTAGGCTAGGCAATTCGCAAGCACAATTCCTGCAGGCGCAGGTGCTCACGAGGATCTGTGCCTCTTGCACGTGAAACGGGTAGTCTCAGGACTCGACCGGTTCCAACATGCCCGGTGTCGAGAGAGCAGGCGGTTAACTCCTTCCGTGGTTCTGGTGTTTTCAGTTCGTCATCGTCTAAACCCGACTCTCCCCAAAACCCTGCGGGGCTTTGCGGCATCTCGACATTGTTGACGCGGCGCCAAGCACTAGAGCGAAAGTTCAACTAATGTGCAGACAAGTGGTCGGCTAATAGCAAGGAATGTAGAAGGAGAGCTTACGTCAACGAGTCGAAAAGTTGTTTTCTTCTAGATTCGAACGCTTCAAGTACAGGGAAAGACTTCCTACGTTAACCCTCTGGCTGTCGGTAGCGGTTTCTTGTCGCGATGATTCCGGCATGATTCCTACTGGAGTCCTCGAGACAAAAACTTTTACCGACAGCCAAAGGGTTAACATGGTGGAATTTCATCTCGACTACGTGCTACATTACCATTGCAAAGTAAAGCAACTTTATGTGACTGACCAGAACTGACAGCTCTAAAGCTGGAAAAAAGAGTGTGGATTTGTACACACACTGTCAAGTAGATTCGTAAAGGAATCACTTCAACCATAAAGCGCCATGAACACAGAGGCCAAAAGGCTACAACAGTGAACTATTGACCTACAAATTGAGTTGCATCATCAACCAACCACCAAACTCAAATTACTGTGAAGTACCCACACTGGTTACCTCCCTCAATCCGCTATGCACGATCACGTGTGAATTACCACACCGTCCTAACAAAAGCGTTTGACACTGTGAGCAGGCAAGGTATGTGGCAGATCCTGGAGCGACTAGGCTGTCCCCCAAAGTTCCTCAACATGATCGTCCAGCTCCACGAGGACCAGCAAGGCCAGGTCAGACTAAACAGTGACCTCTCAGAACCATTCCCCATTCGCAACGGCGTGAAGCAAGGCTGCGTGCTGGCACCGACCCTCTTCACCATCTTCTTCAGCATGATGTTGAAGCAGGCCACAGTGGACCTCGACGACGACGACGCAGTGTACATCAGGTATCGTCTCGATGGCAGCCTGTTCAACCTCAGACGACTGCAGGCCCACACGAAAACCCTAGACCAACTGGTTCGTGAGCTGCTCTTTGCTGATGACGCTGCCCTCGTTGCACACACAGAGAGAGCCTTGCAGCGCATTACGTCCTGCTTCGCAGATGCCGCCCAGCTCTTTGGACTTGAGGTCAGTCTGAAAAAGACAGAGGTCCTTCATCAGCCGGCACCCAAGGAAGAGCATCGCCCTCCCCACATCACCATCGGCGAGTCCGAACTGAAGTCTGTACACCAGTTTACCTACCTTGGCTGCATCATCACGTCAGACGCCAAGCTGGACAAGGAGCTGGACAACAGGCTGGCAAAAGCGAACAGTGCTTTCGGGCGACTATTCAAGCGGGTGTGGCACAATCAACAGCTGAAAAAAGGCACCAAGATCAGCGTGTACAGAGCTGTCGTCCTCACCACCCTGCTGTACGGTTCCGAGTCCTGGGCCCTCTACCGCAGCCAACTACGACTCCTCGAACGCTTTCACCAGCGCTGCCTGCGTACCATCCTCAGCATTCACTGGAGTGACTATGTCACCAACGTCGAGGTCCTTGAACAGGCGGAAACTGTGAGCATCGAGGCTTTGCTGCTGCGGACACAGCTTCGCTGGGCGGGGCACGTCTCCAGGATGGAGGATCATCGCCTACCCAAGATCACTCTGTTCGGCGAGCTCGCCACTGGACACCGAGACAGAGGGGCACCAAAGAAGAGATACAAAGACGGTCTCAAGAAGTCACTTAGTGCCTGCCAAATCGACCACCGCCAGTGGTCTTCGCTTGCTGCGGACCGTGACACCTGGCGCTCCACCATTCACAAGGCAGCCGTCTCCTTTGAGGACTCTCGCAGAGCTAACCTTAAGGACAAGCGGCTCAGAAGAAAAAACAGAGCTGTCGTAACTCAGAACCCTGAACAGACCTTCCCCTGCAGCCACTGCGGTCGTACCTGCCTGTCCCGGATTGGCCTCCGCAGCCACGAAAATGCCTGCAGACGACGTGGGCAAGCCCTATAGAATCTTCGTTCGCGAAGTCAAGCCAAGACCACACCGTACCTGGACTGTCACCACATTCTCCTCTCCCGGATAATAATAATTACATTAAAAAAAAAAAAAAATCGGATGAACTACAAGACCCAAAGCGATTAGCGAACCATGCTCTTTCAATCAAATTAGCGAACCATGCTCTTGCAATCAAACACGAAACAGATGCCGCTTACCATCCACAAGCTCTTTCCGCTGTCACATGATTCACCACGCAATCACAATGCATACTCCTTCATAAAGACAATACGTGTACTCAGAAAAAGACCAGACACTCACGATTTCTCCATCTCTGCGCGCGTTTTCGTCACACTGACAGAGATTTTCTGGACAACCGCGGCGGATACAGGCAGAGGACTAACCAATCACCGCGCTGTATTCATCCCACCCACCTCTCTCCACCTCCTGCTGAGCAGACGACAGAGAGAAGTCGGTCAGCGTTGCCGTGACCTGCTGGCTCTATGTGGCCATAGGGAGCGAGCAAAATAATGTGAACTCTGCGTGACCTCCTTCGTCCAGGCAAATGCTGGTACAAATGCGGAATTTGACTGCAAGAGGCAAAATTTCTCAGGAACCCCTGGGGATATATGCCTCTTGCTAACGCAGTTCTAACTCAGACTCAGAAAAACCTAATCATTTTGATTCGATGGAATGTGAGCTCGCGCTCTTCTCGGTTTCTGTCCAGTTTTTCCAGCAGAACGGTTTGTTTATAATTGCTGTCATCGCGTCTAATACAATGGCGGAAGGCAGTCACTGAATCAGCTCGCGCAGCTTCTTGTATGTAAGGACCAGCATAATGATAGAGGCAGGCAAGAGTCAGGATTCTCATTAGCTTTCGTATCTGCGGGCGTCATGAGGATCTATGTTTATTCCAGACAGGAGGTGTTTATCATTGAGTGTATCTAATTCAGTGTGATAGTGGTCCTTTCTACAGATGAGAAAAGGCATAGATCCTCAAATGTCCGCCACGCAAGTTACAGGACCGTGACCCATGAGAATCTGTGCCTAAGTTTTGCTTTTTCAGTTCACACAATTTTAATTTCCAGGCTGAGTGGGGGAAAGAGAGCGAGATGGGCTATTGTGTTTTGCAGTGAGTTTCAGCCGTTTCTTTTGTTTTTTAGTAACCGTACATCAATGGCCATATTATAAATGAACACACTTTTCCCCCCTCTTTTGTTCTGGTACAGAGAGAGTCGGGTTCACTACGGAATATACTTGTATCTGCTGAGGCACATATACGGGCAGAAATTTAAAAGCCAGGTTACAAATAAAAAATTAAATATATACTAAAATGGTCTTGGATAGGGCCATTATTTGGTTGAGGGCTGGAGACAGTACAAGTACCCTGCCGTCAGATGGTATGGCAGAAGGTTCTCTGTTCCATCTGATGTGCACAGAGACAAATGAACCTATCAAGAAACATTCATTCCACCGTTACCGCATACTTTCACGAGGATAATATATTCTTGTTTTTACATCAGACGGATGGCATTCACTGCCTAGCAATGTTCGCCCATAACCAAAGACAAAACTCCCCAAGAGGCATAGATCTTCATGAGTTCCGCGCAGAGTGCGGGGGCTTGTGAGAAGCTAAATGTACTGTATGTATCTTGGTGGCTAGTGTTGCCTCTATGCTGCTATGTTTACGCAGCCGGGATAAAATCGCGACCACCGAGCCCAAAACAAAACACCCATGAACACGTGTGATTCGACGACCGTCCCGGCACTGCGGCGTAGAATAACCGTAGAATAGCGCGATGCTCATGCTCCCTTTAGGTTCACGGCAGTGCAAACTCGAGTTTGGAGACTAACTGAAGGACGGTTTCACCGCTCAATTTGCAGCAATCATCTGTGAACTCTTATATGACTTCCTTCGTCCAGGAAAATACCGGTAAAAATGTCTGCATGCGGTAGGAATTTATTTGCAAGAGCTATAGATCCTCGTGAGCCTTTGCGCTCGCACGGTTTCATGAGGATCTATGTCTTTTGCAGACGAGAAAATTTCCGTGTTCGGTCTACGCTTTGTGGTAAGGCAGACGAATGTTCAGTCTGCGCTCCTTGGTAGATAAGATAGATGGATGTTCGTGGCCGGGGAACCGTTTCCAGCACACCACGCTACCACGTCCGCCTGTTTTTACCACATGACCCTAACTCGAGATTTCTCTCTCCAATCATCCCCCCCCCACACCCCCCCCCCCCCCCCCGATAATTTACGGCTTTGGTTCCAGTAACCAGACTGGCAAATTGCTATAACACCGCCGCAATCTGACAATGCGGACCTAACCTTTAAAATGTACACTTTTTTTGGGCATGAATAATGACGCTAGAACGAAGAAGATAAAAATAACGCACAAACGATCGATCACTGGTCAACGTAGCAGGAAGTTGTTTTACAGATCATCAAGCATAAAAAAAATCACAAGCATAAAAGATAACAGACTGTCGTGTCCATTTCAAAGACTTACAGATCATGTCGTAAATATTCCACTCACAAATACAGTTTTTTTTTGTGTGTGCGTAAAATAATATGAATATCATAGACCCCAAACATTGTCCATTCGCGGGGCCACCTTTTGGAAGGTGTCTTGTGTTCTGTCATGAAACTGTAATGTGACAGGGCTATGCTGCCCCGAGGCGAGATTACGCAATATTCCAACTGCGTTATACCGCACGCTATCAGCTCATCACCATAATTTTTCACATCAAGAGCATTTTACAACATATCTAGGCACAAAGCGAATACATTAACCCATTGGCTGTCGGTAGCGCTTTTTGTCGAGATGATTCCTTAAGGAATCGAATCACCTCGACAAAAGGCGCTACCGACAGTCAAAGGGTTAGTCGCAGGTGCCAAGCTAATCAGACACCACCCTTGAGTTAAAATAATTATCACCTTCTATCACGGCTGATCCATCTTCCCTCCACTGGCTTTGGTAGGGTAGAGGAGGTTTTGATATTCACTAAAGTGTCCCTGGAGGGTTTCGCGCTATCTCGCATAATGATCTCATCACCTGAATCCGGCCTCTCCATGTTGAAACCGTCCACGTGGACACGGTCTAGTGTTCGCCGATAGGCTCCAGCGGTTTTGTAAAAGAGCAGACTTCCAAGCGCGTACTGTTACGGCGATGTATCTTGGCCACAGACTGACGTTCTGGTTCTATGAATAAACACATAGTCCTCTCTACTGCGCTGTGAGTAATAATGTGACACGCAGGTACTTAGGGATACAGGTCATTGGAATGTCTTCTGGATATAAATGTCCTGTCTAGGTCCGACCCGTCCTTTGTCTCGTGTTATGACCCCACACATGTCTACTGGGGCAGTACACGTGACCACAAAGAAAAATTAATATTATTATTAACTCATTCTACCCCAGACACACCACAGCAAGATAAGGATCGACCATGATAGTTCAAGGGTGATGCCAGAATAGCTTGGCGCCCATGGGCGCCAAGCTATTCTGGCATCACCCTTGAACTATCATGGTCGCTCTGAGTCCTGCACTGCAATGCAGTCTTCAGAGGACAATGGCAAAATTTAAGGAATTCGGTGTTGGGGTAGAATGAGTTAAAGAGCTTTCTACATTCTTCTGCTCCGAGACGCACTGTTCTTGTCTATGAATAACCACACACGATCTTCTGTGCTCTTACCATTCTGGAACCTCTGCTATGATGAACCTTTTCTTTGCTGTCACGATCTGTTAAACTGTTCAGTTTTGGACTAGCACTGTCTCCATAACGAAACGTGTTCTGATGACAGCAGGTCTATAGACAAATAAGACGCTGTCACTGGAAGATCCACTGACCACACATTATGAAGACATTTCTAGCCCACACCGCAACAGTGTTTCAAACTTAGCAATCTCTGGTCACTCTGCCGTGACTAACGGTAGAGCTGTGGTCCACATTCAGGCCAAGTTGGTATTAGGGACTGCCAAATTTTTCAGCTAATCAGTCACTACCCTTGAGCCAATTCCTATATCACCAGACCTCCTAGCAACTTATGCTGCACCTCGCCGACTATGCTGAAGAGTAAATTGCGAGTATAGGCATGAAGTGGATAATTCTTGCCGTTCGCCTTCTAAGCTCCGGCTCTACCTCGCTGGTCGCCGGCCAGTTCCCAAAATACGTTTTTTTTTTTCTTTAAGCTTGGCGCGGTCTGCCTCGGACAAAGCGCCCGTTCAAGTTCTTAGCCGTGTCCTCAGGAGTGTAGTGGCGTCAAAATGTTGAAGTACACACCTCGCTATGCTTTGGCAGCGCATGTCCACAAAACGTTTAAGCCGGGGACAGATTTAAGAACCCCCCCCCCCCCCCCCTTTTCCATCCACACAGAAGAGATTATATAAAGAGGTCAATGGACATGCAGACCTGCTGAAATCACCCTCACATAACCCGTGTGATGACAAATGACGACAGTACAGTCTACTGCTACGGAACGTATTCAAAGGCGTTTGAAGATCCAAACATTCTGTTTTAACTTTTATCATTCGGAATACACGAGTGTGTAAAATAAGTTTGACTAAAATAGTTCAAGGGTAGTGCCAGAATAGCTTGGGGCCTCTAGGCGCCAAGCTATTCTGGCACCACCCTTGAATTAAAGCCATTGGTGTATAAGGAAACGTAGCTTGCATATGGCAGCGTACAAATTTGAAGTTTTTAGCCTCAGTATGATATGGGCTAATGCTGTATCACGCACGATAAGCAAAGATTTCTAAGAACTTTTCAATGACTAGAAAACCCCAGCCATTTCGCCTATGCCAAATCACGTACCTTTCAGCGGCCATCCTTTCCAGAAGTGGGCTACGGCAAAGAGGGTGGGGGTACAGCATGACATATCGATAATGCGCAGGATTCTTGACAGAAACACGTAAGAAGGGAACGTGGGGGAGCATTTTTTTTCTCTCTCCGACAACCCACTCTACATCAGACACGACAAGGCACCCGCAGGGGCGCATGAAAATATAATTATGCATCTTGTAAAAATCATTCAGCAACGTTCAAAGCGGGTGGGGGGAAAAAAGGGGGAGGTTTTTGAAGGTTCCAGACTCGGCAGAAAGAGTGGGGCGGGAGAGGTTAGTTTGCCCATGCCAGACTGCCGACCTGACCGTCTGACTTGCTCGCCCCATCGTAACCCAACTCAACGACCTCGCCGAAAATACGGTCGTCTGATTGACTGCTGCGCCGCCGCCGCCCTAAACGACTTGCATTTGGCAAACGTCAGCTGAGCCCACAGTACAAATCACCCCCATCGTATACAAATGCCAGCTCAAGGGTAGTGACTGATTAGCTTGGCGCCTTCAAGCTAAGCAGTCACTACCCTTGAGCCAATCCTACATCACCAGCCCTCGTCGCAACTTATGCTGTACCTCGCCAACTATGCTGAAGAGTAAATTGTGAGTATAGCCATGAAGATGACCTGGAACCAACTGGAAAGGAGAGCCCGGGACAGAGACTCTTGGAGATCCTTTGTAGGCGGCCTATGCCCCAGTAGGGGTGCAAGGCATAAGTAAGTAATAGGCGGGGGCACCAGACGGCAAATTCAAAGGCATCCATGAGCCCATTCACGCTGGTCGATCCTTCGCAAAAAAGGCTGCGGATGCCATTATAATCAGATTTTGTGCGATATGGACCAAACTAGCACTGAAACAGCATATTCAACTCTTTGGCTGTCGGTAGCGCTTTACGTCGGGGTGATTCCTGCAGGAGTCACCTCGACATAAAGCGCTACCGACAGCCAACGAGTTAAAATACTCTGGATACGATTTAGGACGAGAAAGATAGTTTGTGAATGGGCTGCCTCAATATGATAATGAAATAGCGGGGGAAAAACTTGAATGATTAAATTATGTATGCTAGACATGTCTTGGCTGAGCAATTTCCAGAGATTTGGCTTGTCAGAGAGACGTGGCATTAAAATACTTCTCGAGTGACTCTGCTTCACTCTGCTGCAAGATTTAATCAAGTATGACACTGCTCGGGTTTTGGCATCGTCTTGCATTCAGAACAAAGTCCACTGTACACTTGATCATCAATACATTTATTTTTTTTCTTTCTCTCTCCACCCCCCTCCTCCCCCCCCCCAAAAAAAAAAAAAAGAAAAAAAAAAAAAAAAAAAAAAAAAAAGAAAAAAAAAGAAGAAAAAAAAGAAGAAAAAAAAAAGAAAAGAAGAATCTCTCAGTGTGAGGAACACTGACATGAACAACGTCAACAAAAAGCACTGATCCTCACGAGACCACGTGACCTGCGGGAGCTCATGAAGATCTGTGCCTCCTGAACAGTTGGTGGGCCTCGCTGAAGGACTGGCATGCAAGTTACCACAAAGTGGTTCTGATTATTTCCGGACGGCCAGTCCTTCAGGTCAGTTAGCAATGATCACCAAACCTTGCACGTGACGAGAGCCGCTTCACTCGACTGATCACAGAAAGTAAAAGGTCATCGGGCCGACGTCGGCCGCTGTTGACCCGCGCACGTCACTACATGGGGGGACAGCGGCCGTCGTCGGCCCTAATACCTTTTCGCTTTTGCGTACTCAGAACCACTGTTAGTAAAGAGGTCAGATCGACCATGATAATTCAAGGGTGGTGCCAGATTAGCTTGGCGCCTGATGGCGCCAAGCTAATCTGGCACCACCCTTGAATTATCATGGTCGAGCCATCTCATGCAACTGGTACGCAGTCTTTAGGGGACACTTTGGGGAAATGCAGCTGTAAATCTTAATGGTGCCAATCTCTGCCAACATGAGCCCTGTAACTTGTCTGAATCAATGCCCCTTGCAAGACAGACTGGCCCGGGTAGGGTGAGCTATTGAACGGACAGCAACCCACTGACCCTTCTGACGTCAAGAGATACCCGACCGACCAAAAACGAGTACTTGTAACGTAATCTCTTACTTAGCCAACGAATCGTACTGGACGTAAAAAAACACTTTGTGTTTAACGCACCGTAAACGACAGGCTATTTTAGGTTATACCGGAACGCCTTTTGGACCGCGGCTGAGAGCATGGACCAAGTTTTGCAACGACTTACTTTGCTATTTTACACAACACAATGCACGACGTGTGAAAAATATTTGTGACTCACTGCAAAAAGCGAGTATTTTTCCTGTAAAACTACCAAACGTGTTCTGGAAATTGCACAAAAGAGGAAAAACAGTAGACTGACGCTGAAGCGTACAAAGCGCTACAATTCCGTGATAATGACCCGTCAAACCAACGACAAATACATCCAGACGGATACATTTACGTCGTGGGACAACAAAATCACATAACCCTGGGGGCGTAAATCATAAAACTGGAACAAAATATTGAAGGCGGAAAAGCGGCCGAGGTTGACAAATGACAAGAATGTTGTGACCTTTTTTTTTCTTCCCAAATATTCTGCCTCTCCTTCAGAAACCTAGAATCCATTGCGACGTGGCTTCATCCCTAGCCCACATTCACAACACAACCGTTCCCTACAATCCCCGGTAACGCTCTCTCAACGACGAGCATCTAAACAAAAGGCATAAATTCTCATGAGCCCATGCGAAGCACGGGCTCATGAGAATCTATGCCTTTTGGAGATGGAAGCACCTGGCTAAGGACTGTACATGGTTCCTTAAGCAACGCAGAGAAGCTGTGCTGGAATGACGACAATGAGGTCAGGTTAGCCCTTTTTATTTCCGGCGACAACTGCCAGAGACAGACTGTTACAGCCCAATCAGAGTGCCGGCTCTGATTCCCAAACAGACACTCCCCGAGAGCTAATCCTTCAATCCTCATGCTTCCAATTAGCCCCATTCACTGCAGTGTAAGAAAGCAGCGTTTCCATTCACTGCAGTGTAAGAAAGCAGCGTTTCTGCAATTTTCGTTAATTCCAACGCCAGAGCCCCAGGAACATGGACTCGAAGTGTTGTCAACAAGAGGCATAGTTCCTCATTAGCCCACACAAGTGCGGGGGCTCCTCGGGATCTATGTCTCTGGCAGTTGTAATGTGTTCGCCTAAGATCACTCATAGTTCTACTTTTAATGTTAAATGAAACATCTACTAAAAAAACCCGCATCTTACACCTTTTAGGGGAAACCTAATAATTATGGTTTGAACGTTTCCTCTCCCTGTCTGAACCCCCCCCCCCCCCTCCCACCAAGTCTGCACTACGTCACACTTAAAATATAGGTGTTTTACTGCAGGCTATTACAGTTATGATATTCATACGGACCAGACGAACCTGCCAGCACACCTCATTTCTTACCTGGTTGCTATGGAAACAGCCACCGATGCTGCCTCACTAACGGTCGTGTAATTGGTTTGGCATCCTGTCTCGGAAGACAATGGAGTATATGCGCTTGCTGGGTCAGTCACTGGAGTGACCTCTCCAGGGCGCAAGCCTGGGCAAAGTGTATGGAGATCATGGGGTGCCCAGTCGTCAAGATCCCCCTCTCGGCCTCGCTGATGTATCCAAAGGAATGCAAAGCAGTACGTTTGGCACCAGTTTGGCTGCAGGAGCTGCCAGAACAGTGCGTGAATACAGGCAACTGTCTGCCTTCGGGGCTCCACTCCTGATTTGAAGGGTTTACTCCCCCACATTTGGCCGTTGGATCCAACCTGATCTCCTCCGTCCTCTAGCCGTTGGCTGTCAGAAACAGCTCATCCGCCTAGTGGTGCAATGTGAACACCACCCCCTCAAGTGGTTTAGCCCACCAGCTGAGGTGGTTTGCCAGGGTGTGGCGCTTGGAGCCAACACGAGAGAGATTAAGGAGATGGATGAGGACCAGTGATGCCCGTCCGTCCTATGTAGGACGCAGCTGCCGAACAGCAAAGGTGCTACCTCTATCCAGAGCCCCCCTACACCCCGTCGTGTGTAATTACACGCGCACTAACGACAGTATGATCATCCCGAAGTAACGGTGGGAACCAGGCACTCAGGTAACTCATCCAGGAACAAAGTTTCTCGTCTGAATTATCTCAAGTAGCTGTGTCTGATTTGCCCTTTCACTATTAGGGGACGCAGTGTTTCTAAAATCTTTGTTAACTCATTCTACCCCAGACACCCCACAGCAAGATAAGGATCGAGCATGATAGTTCAAGGGTGATGCCAGAATAGCTTGGCGCCTATGGGCGCCAAGCAATTCTGGCATCACCCTTGAGCTATCATGGTGGACCTGTGTCCTGCACTGCAATGCAGTCTTCACAGGACAGGTATTGGATTTCGGTGTTGGGGGTAAAATGAGTTAATTCAACGCCCTCCAAAGGAACACAGATACAAAGTGGTTTCAGCAAGAGGTATAGATCCTCATGTGCCCCCGCAATTGCGGGGACGCATGAGGATCTATACCTCTTGCAGACGGGTGGTGCTATTTCTTTTTTTCTTCTTTTTTTTTTTTTTGTACAGTGAACTTGCACAAGATACAAACTGTCGGAAGTCGCAAGAGAAACTAGCATGCATAAAGTCAGTTTTTATTTCCAAAAGATGTCCGATGATTTCACACTTGACAAGGCGTACTCAGCACACTCGGTACTGTGCCGCATGAAAACAATTCGTTCAGTGCTAAAAACCTTGCCATCAGGTGCAAAATCATTCAACCACAAACTCTTCTCAAGATAAGATTCTCCCCCCCCCCCCCCCCACCCAACACAAATACATCATATATTCACTCTTCTCTGTCAAAAAACAAACCTCTTCCAGTTGCAACAGGCACAGATCTACATGGCACCTTACAACTGCTGGGCCTCACGGAAATCTATACAACTTGGACACGACTATATAGAAAGACCCTTTCGCTGACAAACCCAGGCCTAACTTACGTCCGCTGACAAGAGGAGTCAATGAGGGGTTTGAGTCTATGAATCGCCACGCCTGTCTTCTTCCTCTCAACACTGGCTGTCTCCTTCCGTCCGCTACCGCTGCTCAGCGGTAGCGGACCGAGGGAGACAACCAGTGTGCTTCCTTCTTGCTGACATGTGACGGGGTCAGGACCGTGCAGAATCTCCGCTAACGACGCACAATGCTTACGCAGGCTGAGCGAATGACGGCTAACCTGATGTACGCCCCGCCCCCCCCCCCCCCCCACCCCCCACCCCCCAAGAGCACATGACACAAAGAAAGACTTGACCCATTCAGCCCCAGCAGTAGATGGATCGACCATAATTGAAGGGTAGTGCCGGATTAGCATGGCGCAGCTAGTACACAGTCGTTAGGTGACACCGCCCGCCAAAATGCGGAAAATGCGGCCGTGGGGGTTAAACGGGGTTTCTGTTGGAGTCCACTTTAAAAATGAAACAAATCAAAACATTCAGCCCTCACGCAGGACATGAACCCACCATGATAGTTCTATGGTGGTGCCAGAGTAACTCGTCGCTTCAGTCTAGTCTCCAAACCATTCCAACACCATTGTTAAAAAAAATTATCGTTGATCCCTCTCCTGAGCTGTTGGATATGGCAAATCCGACCTGAACGTGTTTACATTTCACCGCAAAGAACCTGAGTCGTAAACTCGTGTTGAAAGGATCCACCTGACAACCAAACCTCAAAATAGACGAAGGAAATGAGACACTCCCTCTGCCTGCAAGTCCTTCACGCTACTCAATTTTTGACACCATTCTCAGTCTCCAGAAATACATTTTAATACCACAAGTTGATGGGTACTTAAAACGGTTCGAGAAACTGAGCCCCGAAATCAAATCCTACACAATACTGTGTAACACTGGAAACGAAACCAGAATACAGCTTCAATAGCTCCACTTCTGCGGATTGTAACTTTTAAACTGGAGTCCTGTTACATGTTTCCTTCAACGGATCAGCGCGCGAGAAAGCGATGAAGTCACCCACCAAGAGGCGGCACAGATCCCCAAAAGCCACCGCAGGTAAAGGGGCTGATACTATACTATGAAGAAAACGTACTGGTCCGAAATGGCCGACCATTCAGTGAGGACAAAAGGCATACTTAGTTAGCCCCAAGGCCGCATTTTTCCAACTTTGAAGGTGTCACCTAAAGACTATGTGCCAATTGTAGGCGATGGATCGACCATGATAATTCAAGGGTAGTGCCAGATTAGCTTGACGCCTGACGCGCCAAGCTAATCTGGCACTACCCTTGAATTATCATAGTCTGTCCATCTCCTGCTGATCAGGCGCCAAGCTAATCTGCCACTACCTTTTTATTATCATGGTCGATCCATCTCCTGCTGTAGTGCACTGGAGCTAAATGGGTTTACGAAATACGAAACTCAAGAGTTTCGCACTCCGCCGAAAGACTGTAGACGCCTTTTGTCAGCAACGGTCACACGCCATCGAGTTTCAACTTGCTGCTACGATGACAGTCCCATTGGCTTCGGCGCTCCGCCGAAGGAGTCCGGCTATTAGAACCTCGCTCGGTGCATTAAGACTGATCCTTGGAACCGGATCCCCTCACCTTTTGCGAGTGGTGACCAAAATAGCCAGGGTTAATATTCGTAATGGCCATTGCCCGGGCCTCAGCTGTGTGACCAAGTTTACGAGAGCTGTCCCTGGGGAGCCCAGCCAGCCAGAGCTGGTACATGTAATGCCACAAACAATGCCGCATCGACTGCAGTGCCTTATGGGATGGCTTATTACTACCGAGTCAGGGTCCTTAGAATTTCGCGACTAACCCTCTGGCTGTCGGTAGCGGCTTTTGTCGCGATGATTCCGGCACAAAAGCCGCCACCGACAGTCAGAGGGTTAACAGGAAAGGGAGATGATCGAAAGTTCATTCTAGAATGGCGCAGATCATTTGGTACAAGAACACACTCGATACAATTTGCATCTAGATCAACCGGCCGATGGATCCTGCAATGAATGACTTCGCCTATATGTGTGCGGCTAGCTCACGAAATTTAGCTCGTGGTGAAAAAAGTTGTAGCAGGCTAATTAATTAATGGGTAGACCATCGAAACCGATGATGTCGACATTGTGCATGACTTCTATTTGTGGGTAAGGGTGTGGCTGGCCAAGCCAATCCTGGAGCCACACCTGCGAGGGCAATGGGGGCATTGAAACGTAGCTGTGGGGAGAGTGGACGCTGTCTTTCTGCGAGCTCTGGCACTGGTGATCCGTTCGCGCCGATTGTGTTCAAAGAGCGTGCAGGCTTTCCTGATGGCGGCACGCCAGCCGGATCTGTCTTGTGCTTGTGCTTCAAGTTCCTTTACTGGGAAGACGCAGTGCTTGAGGCTGTCTCTTACGCAGTCTTTGAAGAGTTTCTTTGGTCGTCCTTGCTTCCTGTGGCCTTTTGAGAGTGCACCATACAGGAGTTGGCTTGGCATGCGAGAATCATCCATGCGTATGACATGACCTGTCCAGCGGAGTTGTGTCTTTAAGATCAAGGCTTCAACACTCACTAAGCCAGCATTGTCCAGGACTTCCAGGTTTGTCACCTTGTCTTGCCATTTGATGCCCATGAGTGAGCGCAGGGATCTCATGTGGAAATGTTCAAGCTGTTTGAGGTGCTTTCTGTACAGCGTCCATGACTCACAGCCGTAGAGGAGGCTGGGGAGAACTACTGCCTTGTAGACTTTGATCTTGGTGGAAAGCTTGACTTTATTGTTATTCAACACAAGAGTGCGCAGGCGACCCAGGGCTTGGCTGGCTTTGCTGATGTGAGCTGCGATTTCCTTGTCGATAGTACCGTCAGAAGAGATGATGCTCCCAAGGTACCTGAACTGGTCAACAGTCTTCAGCTCGGTGCCTTCGATGTACACTTTGGGTAGGGGGGCTCTTGTGCCTGGGGCCGGTTGGTGCAGGACCTCGGTCTTGCTGAGACTGAGTCGAGAGGCTTCCAAGAACCTGTTGACAATGGTCTGGAGGTCAGACTCTGTGTGCGCCATCAGCGCACAGTCATCGGCAAACAGCGCCTCAAGGATCGGTCTCTCGATGGTCTTGGTCCTGGCGTTGAGTCGATGGAGGTCGAAGAGAGAGCTGTCTAGTCTGTACTTCAGATACACTTCCTTCTCAAGGTCGCGTACTGCATGGGTCAGAACACACGTGAAGAACAGGTTGAACATCACGAGGGCAAGAACACAACCTTGTTTCACACCGTTGGAAATGTCGAAGTGTGCGGATGTGTTGCCGTTTGACTGGACAACTCCTGCCATTCCATCATGGAAGAGGCGGATGATGTTGGTGAACTTCCTGGGGCAGCCGAGCTTTGCGAGGATGACCCAAAGCGCTTCTCTGTTTACGGTGTCGAATGCTTTGGTCAGATCTATGAAGACAGCGTAGAGGTCCATGTGCTGCTCAATGCATTTCTCCTGGACCTATCTCACAGAGAAGACCATGTCGACTGTGCTGCGGCCGGGTCTGAAGCCGCATTGAGCCTCTGGGAGTGCTTCCTCAGATACAGAGCTGATCAGGCGGTTGAGGATGACTCTCGCAAGTGAGATCCCTCGGTAATTGGCACAGTCTGCTTTGCTGCCCTTGTTCTTGAACAGGGAGACGATTGTAGCATCTCTAAATTCCTGTGGCATGTTCTCCTCTGCCCAGATGCATGTCAAAATGTTGAGGAAGGCATCAAGGGTCTCAGGTCCAGCTGCCTTGAAGAGCTCTGCGGGGATGCCGTCCATGCCTGCAGCCTTGCCGGAGCTAGTCTGGCTGATCGCTTTCTTGACCTCACCCAGGGTTGGCGGGAGGTCAAGGTCATCCAGTGTCGGCTTCTGGGGAATCATGTCCAGGGCCACGGGATCGACAGTGGAAGGCAGGTTCAGCAGATTTGAGAAGTGTTCTCTCCAGCGCTCAGTGATGCTGCCTTTGTCCTTTAGCAAGGTAAAGCCGTCGGCGGAAAAGAGAGGGGTTGTGCTGGGATCCTGCAATGAATGACTTCGCCTATATGTGTGCGGCTAGCTCACGAAATTTAGCTTGTGGTGAAAAAAGTTGTAGCAGGCTAACTACTCATGGTGTAAAAGATGTAGCAGACTATATGCATAGCGTGTGTGTGTGTTTTGTGAACATCATCTGAATGTCCAAGAAAAGCGAAAGATTCACGTATTTTTAATGCGAATTCAGACGGACGAGTGAGCGGGTGTGCTGTTGTAACCCTTGGCTGTCGGTAGCGCTTTCTGTAGCGATGTACAGGATCAAAGATCCTGGGCGACAGATTCAGAAAAAATTAGACTTACATGCAGTTTGTCCTCATCCATAGTTTGAAGGTCTCGCCCAGTGACTTGTTTCTCTCGGAAAAGCTCGGCGTATCTGTACAGGTTCAGAGCGGCCATCCAGTCGATTACATTGCTGACGCTCCAGCTGTCCAAAGTCTGAAACATTCATGATAATAAAAATATTGAAAATCCAGACCCCCAATAATGGCGACTGTCAAGCATGTAAAATGCAAAGGACTGAATGGTCCCAAAACAAAGAAACGTTCTTAAAAAGGGCAATCACAGCACAATTTATTGGGTCGTACTTGTCCTTTCCATGCATGTTTTTTTGTGTGTGGTTAATTTCTATTTAAATATATACCACACTGAAATGCATGTACACACAAGCTGCAATACAGATGGATGGACGATAAAGGACAGCAGCAGACTTGTTTGTCTACGATTGAATGGACCATGATAGCTGAAGGTTAGCACCAGATTAGCTTGGCGCCATTCTGGTCCACCCACAGTCAAGCAAATATGCGTCTCAGGCACCAAGCCAGTCCGGCGCTCACCATGAACTATCATTTTTCATCATCTCTCATAACTGATACCATTTTGGGATACAGTGAGTGCAGTGTGGAATTCACTGAAAGAAGTGAGGAAGTCATGGAAACAAGAATGGAAGATTTAAAGAAAAAGTGAGGTATCGTGGGGCATCAGCTCTGTCTTCCCGGTCAACTGGCTCACATCAATTCATTCGACATCGAGGTACACGAAAAAAATTACTAAACGGGCAACACGCGCGCAAACACCTTAATAGTTGAAAGGCAGTGCTGGACTACCCTAACGCCTGCTGAGGCGTCAGAATAAGAAGGCGTTTCGTTCGATCCACCTCAGACGCTTGGTGCTGGAACCGTAAGACGTCTATTTGCGGACGACCCACGGAGGCGGGAAAATCTCTTATACCGATAAGGCCAGGAGAGAGAAGAGCGGGAATGGGGGTGGGTGGGGACACAAAGGGGAACGGGGTGGGGTGGGGGGTGGGGACCGACCCAGGGGGTCTGACGAAAGGAAGGCAGGGACCCTGCAGACAGAAAAAGAAACGGGGTTAATTTTCTCCGAGTGATGTGGCACACGCCCGTTCCACACTGGCTGTCTCCCTCAATTCGCTACCGCTGAAAGCGGTAGCGAATCGAGGGAGACAACCAGTGTGCCCCAACCCCCCCCCCCCTACCCTTGCAGGTGTAAAAGGGGGAGACAAGAAACAGACCAGGAAATTAGAACCAGAAGTACGCTCCCTCTCTCAGACAAGTCCCTTTCTTCCCAAGAGGTGTATATAGATTCACATAAGAACGTAAGCCTCTTGTTGAGAAGAGAACGACTCCCTGGTATTTGCATCATCACATTCAGCCAGAAATCGTCCAGATTATCCCTTATCATTCTGATACACCCATTGCTTGAAATAAATTTGACCGATAGTTCAAGGTTGGTGCCAGAATAGCTTCATAGGACAACAAGTAAATTTTACAAAATCAGCCTCAGGATGTAATGGGTTAATTCGAGACGTGACGCATTCGCATACGCGGCATTAGTTGCGTCGTATCCGGAGAGAGCGCGTCTGGAAGGAGTTAAACCAAGAAGTACAATGTCTGTCCCTCCCGAAGCCAACCCGACCCATCAACGATAAAACAGGAACTGTACAGTGCACACAAGACGTGGTAGGCCTACACCAGTCCCTCTCGACGCAAGCTGCTTTTCACCTGCGAGGTCTGTACATTCGCACAAGGGGACATGAAAATCTATGCCCCTTCAGCTTGCAAATTAATAATATCGGCCCCATTCACGTCAAAAGAACAGCAACCCACGCACACTTTTCTCCCACTTCTCACTACCGCCCCTGAGGGACTACAACACAAGGTCAGTGTCAGACTTCTTTATGCGTTTTCACATAAACAAGAACCAGGGGGCAGCATCATTTCGTGGCAACCGTTAACCTATTAAACGTTGCACTCAAGTTCTGCAAGAGGCATAGATTCTCATGAGCCCCCGCATTTACGGGGGCTCATGAGGATCTATGCCTCTTGCTGAAACCACCGTGTACACCCTCCTCGGACGGTTGGGGATGTCAAATGTTGAATTGACAATGATTTCAAAAACACAATCTGCGTGCACTGGCAGTGATGGCATTATACCCTGACGTGCTAGAACACGATATGGATCAAACTACAAAATTCGAAGGTGGCGTACAGGCGCCCGGCTGTTCTGGCACCAGCCGTTGAACTATCAAGGTCGATCCGTCTCATGCGCTGTAATAACGTCCAAGAGCGTGGCCTCTATACTCGTTCAAGAATACAACTCCCATATTTAGAATTTCGATCTACGGGTTCAGAGTGTTCAAGTGATACACGACGCAATCTTGTACTATGGTCCCGCAGGTTACTGCATTTTAAAAATCATATTTTAAACTGATCACCGTGACAACTTTGACCTTCGAACCGTTCAACCCAGATGACCAAGTTTCAAAGTATACTGCGAAGGACGGCGCCGGTTTTCGCCCTGTTGCCAAGTCAGACAGACAACAGCTGGGATTGTGAAAGAAACTGCCACAACGCAGCCTGCAAGAGATATCCATACTTATGAACATCCGAGCACTGCGTAGGTTTATGAGAGTCTATGTGATTGTCTCTTGTCGGCCCAGTTTTGAGAGAGAGAGAGAGAGAGAGAGAGAGAGAGAGAGAGATGGCGGTTTCACGCGCGCGGTGCATGACCATGCCGACAGCAAGGAGACCTTAGAAAAACCTGCGCTGGGATGTCATCATCACGGGTGAATGACGTGCAGCGAAATACTACCCACCTATTTCACTCTCAGTGCCAATTGCGCTAGTCGGATTGACCATGACGGGTCGAATGATATTCGCAGACAGAATCTATCGTCTACCACGGACCCTCACGGGTCCATGGTATGTTTCTAGTTCTACCTAGCTCAGTCCTCGAGATGCCTCATGCCAAACTTTCAATAGCTGTGTATCGGCTTTAGAGTTCAAAGGCAGTGCCAGATAAGCTTGGCGCCTCCTGGCGCCAAGCTTATCTGGCACTGCCCTTGAATAAACATGTCCAGCTTATCTCGACGCGCACAATGTATACAGAACTACATGCACAGTGCACACAGCAAGCGTCCTAAAATGTGAGCGATTTGGCTCTGCGACCACGGCCGACAAAACAAATGCAAGGTGAAGAACACAAGTTAACTGCCGCCACAGTTTTCAAGGCTAAGGTCAAAATTGCCATGTCTGAAGCTCGTCCCAAGGTAAAGTAAACAGACACACGCCCCAGGGATGCAGCAGCCATCATGGGGCTGTATTTTGGGTCACCGATGTGTATTGTCAGCTATCGTGGGTCATCCGCGTAATTTAAGAATGTTGCTGGCAAGACTCAACAGCACCGGCACTCATATTTGCATGAAATATTAAGATAAACCTCTTCCTTGCCGAGAAGATTGAACACCACCCGACTGCAAGAGACATAGACCCTCATGAGCCCCCGCATTTGCGGGGGCTCATGAGGGTCTATGCCTCTTGCTGAAATCTCTCCCTGTCCCTGTTCCCTTGACGGCTGAGGCTCCTTGAAGATGAATTTACAATTATTTCGAAAACGTCCACTGGCAGTGGGCTTTCCCGTGATGATTTATTCCTTTTGCTGGCCTCATTTACATCCGCTGCAAAGGATGTAAACACTTGAAACAGCATCATTTCACCTTCAGAAGTGATAGAGCGATTTATTCTCCGCAGGCCGCAACGAATAAATCATGTTCATTTACTCTCTGATGTTTACAGTGATTCATATTTTGGGACGAGAAGTAAGTGAACACTTGTAGGTTTATGCATACACAGCATGGAGGAAGGGAGGCAGACGACCAGGAAAGAGAAATAATTGGGGTGGGGGTGGGGGTGGGGGGTTTTGATTGATTGTACATTGCTTAACGTCCCGACAGCAACAAGGCTTTCTCAGGACGTGCCTGCACTGCTTGTGAAAAAAATACTAAACAGAACATTGAATGTATGTCGCCAGCCGGTCAAATACATTAAATAAACCTAACACATGGGGCCTAAATAAAGCTAAGACCATTTAGCAACACACATCCAATATCAAGAGCTACAGGCAGTGCAGACAGTAGGGAGAATTTTAAAAAGGCAAATACAGGTGAATGGACAAAGGGTAGACAGAAACACATGCCCCAGAATAGAGAGAAAAACCCACCCTGTGGGGCTGACCAGGGTGACCCTGGGAACTAAAAAATACCTAACCCCACCCAAGTCCCCCAGGGCAGACCCGGGTGGGGGTGGGGGGTGGGGGGGGGGGTGGGGGTGAGACTTCTATAATAACACGTACAACGACTCGCCATATTTATAGCCAAATAGCTCGCGCTGTCTCATGTACACTGAACAAAAGCCTGCCAAACAGGGGACAGAGGACGGAACAGCGTGGGAGTAACAAAATCAGTAACAAGATACAGGTTTGTGATTTTAGACCGTACGGGTTTGAATTGTAACGTACAAAATAACAGATCGGGGGTCAGCTGCATGTGTAAGCTTAGTCTTGCGCCAGCCACTAAGCAAGGTGCTCCGCGGAGCACCTTGCTTAGTGGCTGGCGCTGGACTCAGCCCACTCATGCAATTAGTCCCTGCACATAAACAGTCCCTGATCCCCCCCCCCCCCCCCCCCCAATCGATACACGAAAATACAAACAGGACAGTGTGATACTCGAAAGTCGTTGAGCCATTGAAATTTTTCTTTTCTGTATCATAAAGTTTGAGGAAGACAAAAATAAACGGTCGTGAAATAAGGGTGTCAGAAAGTAAAGTACTTTTTGCCGCCAAGATTGAACGGGATACACAGAATTCCGTACAACTATTTTGCTAGTGTGATGATAATCACATTATACGCAATGTATTAACCCTTTTAGCTCCAAGGTCCCATTTCTCAAATATTGGAGGTGTTACCTAACGACTACGTACCAGTTGCAGGAGATGGCATGACTGTGATAAATCAAAGGTAGTGCCAGATTAGCTTGACGCTTGAAGGCGCCAAGCTAATCTGGCACTACCCTTGAATTATCACGGTCGAGCCATCTCCTGCTGTAGGGACTCGGGGCTGAAAAGATTAAGTCCTTACCACAGCTAGGTCGGAGACGTGAGGCTCTAGCTTGGCGGCTGCGGCGCGGTCACGGTTGCAGTGAGTGTTCTGGATGTACTGGGCACACAAGGCATGGCAACAACTCCCACACGCTGAAACAACCACAAAACATTGTCATTATTGTCAACATCACCACATTGAAAAAAAAAAAAATCATCACTGTCACATCACGACGCTGTGAAGTGTTGTGCAACCGCTAGTGCCTGCTGAATCATCCGACAATCATCATAATCATCAAGACGCAACAACAATTTTTTTTTTTACTGCTTCAAATTATCATCGCTGTCGCCATTTTGCTAGTGAACGTGTTATATGCTGGCGCACGAATACACTGTGTGCTGGTCTGTGATTTTGGACCTGACGGCTGTCAACCGTAACACAGGCCATTCGTTTCGCTTATTATCAGCACCATCAGCATCGCCACTGCAGTCCTCGTCACAATCAACGCAAATGTCGTCATCGTCTTCAACGCCTGAGGTGACTGTGACTTCATCATCATTTTCAACTAAGTCTTTGGCTGGCGGTAGGTGTGTTTTTTTCCGAGGCAGGAATCGCCTCGACAAAAAGTGCTACCGACAGCCAAAGGGTTAACTCGGTTTAGTTTAGTTATTTGGGTTTAACGCCGAGCAGGCAACTAAGGCCATCTCACGCGGGGTGGGTCAAAATCTGGCCCGCCAGACTAAAGGAAAGAATCGTCAGACAAGATGTAAATATATCTTAAAAAAATATTCCATGCTAAAATGTCGCACAGGTCTTTAAAGGAAAAGGTCTACAGACTATCAAAAAGGTCAAAATAATAGAATATCAAAGTCCATGAATGCTCAAATCTTATTAAAACTATTGCACTGGGTTAACTTGCTACAGTCACCACCTTCACCATGGACATCACCTTTCAGAGTGGGCAACCACACTCGCACGCCTTTAACCCATTCAGCCCTGACGCACTACAGCAGGAGATGGGTGGGACCATGATAATTCAAGGGTAGCGCCAGATTAGCTTGGCGCCTGTTTGGCGCCAAGCTAATCTGGCACTGCCCTTGAAGTATCATGGTCGATCCATCTCCTGCAACTGGTGCATAGTCGTTAGATGACGCCTCCAAAATTTGGGAAATACGGCCGTCGGGCTTGAAGGCCCACTACCGATGTAACTACTCAAAGTTACACTTCTGAAAAAGATGGTTACGAAACGCTACACAAAGGTCTAGTTATGGTTCATTTAGACACAGGTCAATCCAGTTCAGCACATATCGTCTTTGTATCAAGTAACCTGTCAATGACGCCACTCCGTTCTGTAAATACAACTGTATCAGTACGAGAAACAGCTACACATCGATTGACACGCTAACGGCAGCGCAGAATAAATAAGTACGATTACGCGTGTGCTTTTGCTGCGTGCCCAAACGGAGCGGCTGTTAAAGTTCATTAAGTGTGTCGACAAGGCGTGACAAACACAAATGGTGCTGAAATGTGTCTTCAGAGTTCTGCGTAATGGTACTTTGACGAGTTAAATACGAGTGTGCAAACCATTCAATACCAACTGCTATCACCATACCGTATGTATACACACACGGCAAACGTGCAACATCAGGTTAACTTTTTCACGACACAATGCAGACTATGCACCTGCTGCAGAAGATGGATCGAACATGATAATTAAAAGGGTAGTGCCAGATTAGCTTGGCGCTGACAGGCGCCAAGCTAAATCTGGCACTACCCTTGAATTATCATGGCCGATCCATCTCATGGTCGATCCATCTCCTGCTGTAGTTCGTCAGGACTGAATGGGTCAATCAAAAGATCTCAAAACTCCACAGTGACACACCGTTGAAACATAATCGTGTCCAGCGGGTAAAACATTAAATGATCTCGTCATACGGGAATTCTTGGAGGGAACGGGTATATATACCCTCCCGTTATGGTCATAATACTTCCTTCCAGAGAGACTATCCAATCGAGTAACCGGGCTATCGCCCACGCTCTCTGGAAATTTTCTCCAACTACTCGTGTAGTTATCAAGGTTAACCAAAGCTCGGTACTTAGAGATAGAGTATTGCAATACCCAAAGGTGTAAGCTGTTGCACATATCATGTGCAGAAATTCAAACCGCTGTTCATGAATGAACCACACCTACATTTTGTTAGCCTTTTGCGTTGAACTGTTAAACTCCCAGAACTATATGACTTCCATTCTTTCTGTAAAATGGTGTTTCAAAGTTGAACTATTACGCCCTTCGCACCGTTTTTGGTTTCTGTTGTAATACATTATGCACGTACACTCTTGAAGGAGCACAGATGCTGATGAACTCAGGTAGCTCTCTTGCAGCCTTCTTCTCTTAATGCTTCCTGCTGACGCATTAATATGTATGTTCCTACAGCAGACGGGTATCATCTGCGCTTTGACGATAAAGTTCAAAATCACAAGACACACGGGGCGTACAAAGTACGAGTATGTAGGAGTGGGAATCTTCTGACCAAGCCCTCCACTGTCTTCCCTTTAAATAGTTAAACCCAAAGGGTGTTAGTACAAATTAACTGCGTATGAATGAAAGAGCATCTCTTGCTGACGAGTAATGTTTTTCCTGTTTCCGATGCAAAACTGAAACAGTGAAATTCATGATTGAAGCAGCCAATGATGAAGCAGTAAACTCGGTTGACACTCAATGCTCGGATGTGCGTGTGTGTGCGCACGAAAATGCGCCGGTAAAAGTCATTCACACCAGACCTGGCCGTAACTGCGTGAGTGGGCTAAATCCTGCGCAAGCCACTATCCCGGAGCACCTACCTTAGTGGTTTGCGTAGGGCTAAGCGCAACTGAGTCTTGCTGAATATACGCATACGCCTAGTTTCAAACAAGTGAAACTAGATCAGCCCTCACGCAATCCACATACGACTCTACCAAGATAGTCCAAGGTCAATGTCTCCTGAACTGTTGACACTTTAACTCCAACACTGAAAACAAAATAACAAATGCGTTAACCTTATGATTCCTAAAACTAACTAATTTGGCTGTTCAGTGGTTCAGTTTTGTCATTGCTATGATTCCTGCAGGAATAATCGTGACAAAAACTGCTACCGAAGAGATCCAAAGGGTCAAATGAGTTCCATTTCATACAATGGAAGTCAGTTAGTTTTGAGAGTCGAAGGATTAAAGTGATGCCCTATAGTGACCTAAAATCCTCATGATAGTATATTCACCGACAGCAGTACCTCTGAGACATCGCGGACGTCTTGTGGACTGTAACGGTGACGCTAAAAAAAAAAATAAAAAAAAAAACAAAAAACACCGTCCTCTCAAAATTTATGCGCGAAATTTCCCCACTTTGTTTGATTTTTCACTGCTTTAATTAAAGTCTCTTTTGTGGCCCACTGGCCATTTTTAACCTTTTGCATTTATAACCTTTAAACCCCAAGAACTATATGACTGTCAGTCATTCTATAGAATGGAAGTCATTTACTTCTGGGAGTTTATGAGTTAGCGAAGCACACACACTCTTAAAAGTGCAACTGCACAGACTTTTGGTTGCTATTTAATATTTTCCTGCAACTATAATCTTTTAGAGATTAAGAAATGTTAATTTTATCCTTGACATTTGCTGCTCATCGTTATTTCGTCAAAAGTGTGTCAGATACGAGTTTTTCCCACCCCACCCAAATCCCCCAGGGCAGACCCGGGTGGGGGAGTAGAACCGACGATTTACTATATCCTTGATTAAAATTTCGATTAAGCCGGTGGCGTTTCCTCAGGATGGCAATGTATATCCGGAAGGATGCACGTGTAGTTAGTGCAGAACTTCCCCCCACCCGCCGTCAAAATAGGAGACGTCCGTGTTTATCACGATCAAAGTTTAACGCCAGAGGAATCCGGGTTTTCCAAGGGCTACCCCAGTGTTTCTACCCTAATTTTCGTAAATGAACCTCACAAACCCATTTTGCAGATGATACCCTCAGAAAACACATTTTGAGAATTCGACAATAACGAAATTACTAAAAAAACAAACCGTATTGTCCATAAATGGCTATTTATCTTTTCCTGTCGAGCTCAAATAAAAGTAAACAATATCACAACACAATATCACAAATGTTATTAAAAATCGTAAGGATAGTTACAAAATCACACAAATTAACCCTTTTAAAATTTTGGAGGTGTTGCCTAATAACTATGTACCAGTTGCAGGAGATGGATTGACCATGATTATTCAAGGGTAGTGCCAGATTAGCTTGGCGCCTGCCTGATGCTGTAGGGACTCGGGGCTAAATGATTTAAACGAACCATTAAGTTATTTAAGTTAAATACTGCACAACATCTGCTACTAAATCACCAATATGGCCTTAATTTAAATTACAATGAAAACTAAATGCAAAGTAAAGTGGGGAGAACTGTAATAAGAAGAAACCTTTCCATACACAATTTCATGTGTTCAACTGTACTTAGCACCCAATCCCTTGTGAGAAACTGTTTGAGCAGCAAAATGCGCAGAGTTTGACACACATTAACCTCTTCACCCCAAGGCCCCATTTCCAAATGTTGGCGTTGTCACCTGACAACTATGTACCAGTTGCAGGAGATGGATGGACCGTGATAATTCAAGGGTAGTGCCAGATTAGCTTGGCGCCTGAAGGCGCCAAGCTAATCTGGCACTATCCTTGAATTATCACAGTCCATCCATCTCCTGTGGTAGGGTCTTGGGGCTAAATGGGTTAAACCTGCCTTGCACCAGTTCAACTATGCCTGTATAAATGATTGATTGATAGAGCGTTGCTCTGTGTCCAGACACCAAAGGGTAAAAAAAAAAAAAGAAGAAACAGGGCAGCGGTTTTTGATCGCGATGATTCCGGCAGGAATCATCATGACAAAAACCGCTATCGACAGCCGAAGAGTTAACTCGAAACCCTTTCATAACTCGCTTTGCGGAATTGTCTATTAAACACTACGTACAAGTAACCCACCAATGTCTAAACGCAGACCCGCAAAAAGACAACCGTCTCACTTTATCTACTAATCGACAAAGACACTGCCAGGTCAGCGGTAGTAGTACCTGATTGGGCACCACGCACGATAGCCCAAATTTGACGTAGTCTGGCCGACCAAATTAGTAAATATCATATAGTCGTGTATTTTTTTTTTTGTATTTTTTTTTAAATGGTGGGTTAAAAAAAGAAACATCTGGCTGTCGGTTGCGGTTTTTGTCGCGATGATTCCTGCAGGAATCATCGCGACAAAAACCTCTACCGAAAGCCAAAAGGTTCAGCTAAAAACTGACGATATTTACCGTGTAAGCGTTTCTCCCGACGCAGCACTGCGTGTTTTTGTAAAGCTTGTGCTCGAAGGCCCTACATTCGCCGCGACCCCCGCTCAATAAGTTGGTCGCGGTGCCCAAAATAGATCCAAGTCTCTAGCGCACACACAGCACAGACAGCGATAGAAAACACACCTAGACCCTCTTCTAATCTCCTTTCGTCTGCAAGAGGCATAGATTCTCATGAGCCCCTGCCGTATCAGGCGCTAATGAGAATGTTTCTCGCTTGTAGTTCACTCCTCAAGAAGAGGAAGTCGTGGCGGTTTCACCTACCACTGTACTCTTCCATCTACTCCCCCTTCAACCCCGCAGTCCAAAGAAAAAGTCTATTCACTTGTAAATGACACTCTCCAATTGACAAATGAAACCGCAGCTCCGTTTTCTGTGTGCTTGTGCAGTCGTGTCACGGTGAATAGCGGAGTAGTTGCGTGTGTGTGTGTGTGTGTGTGTGTGTGTGTGTGTGTGTGTGTGTGTGTGTGTGTGTGAGAGAGAGAGAGAGAGAGAGAGAGAGAGAGAGAGAGAGAGAGAGCGAGAGCGAGAGACGTTATCTTCCTTGTATCCATGTATTCTGCTTGTCAGGGCTTTTATCTAGCGGACAAAACTTCGGGAACTGGCCCATTTTCGTGTAACCGACTGATGACAAAGACTGGCTGGCCTGAACGATACTGCCACAAACACAATGTAACGGCGATCAACTTTCAAATCCAATCCTTATTTCTTTAGCAATCCAAACGTATTACCTTTTCTCCTACAGAAATCGGACCAATTTCCTTTTCTATACAGTAATCAGACCATTTCCTTTTTTCCCTACAGTAATCAAACTATATTAATTTATTTTTCATTGGGTAATCAAATAATCCATTTTCCTGAGGTCATTTGGTCATCGCCGCAAAGCAGATGAATATGATACCGGGTCATCTTTAAAGTACCCGTACTTTTGCGCATCACACTACCGAAAAGCACTAATTTACTGTAAAAGTATCCGTTGCGATGGCAACCGATCCCAGTTAATGTGACTGATTAAATGCTCAACAGATTTTGACGGTCACAGTATTTCATACATCTTGTCTAAAATGCGAAGTGTGGGTCCGGTGAGAGAAGGAGTCTTCGGGTCGATGTCAGCCGTAGCTGGTCCGCGCACGGCCGTGCGCGGGCCAGCTACGGCTGCCGTCGACCCGAGGATCTTCTGCTTAACGGGCGCTAAAGTGTTTGTTCTTGTTGTTGGTCGGATGTGTTTAGTTAGCTGAGAAACACAAGGACATAACTGCTAGAGACGAGTTCAGTTTCGCAGGAAATCAATATGGACATTTCGACGGGAAATGATAGAGACATTTCGCTGTATGTGCAACCAGCACAGGTTTTTGCATTTTCCGCATGCACATCATGACAATAACGGAAGAGTTATGAGGCGCCTTGTCAATGTGCATAAATAATTTGTCTTTACTGTTCTTTGTGCTTTTTTTCGCGAAGTATGTACAACCAATTCACACTATTTATCTCTCTGTTCTTTCATCCTCAGTCAAATAAATACTGTTTAACACCTTCACTGCCAGTAAACGCAAATTAGTTTTTAAAAGCAGGGCAAATTAAAGACCGAAAGATCGCATCAATCCAAGGAACAGGGAGGGATATATGACTAAGGTCAGCAAGGTCGCATCTGCGGCGGCTCATGAGGTTCTCTGCCTCTTGCAGTTGGGTGGTGTTCACAATTTACCGGCTGTGACAGGGTTACAATTGGTTACATATGGTAAAGTAAAACGGCGCTTTTCGCTCAAGACCTGTGTGTGCCGGCGGCGGCTGACCACGTGAGGCTATATGGGTCACCTGTTGGCTGACAGCGCGGGGCGGGAGATCGATATTACTTCATCAACTGTGCCTGCGCTAAGCAGCAGTAGTCAGCACTATTATAAAATGGTAGGTCGCATACATCAGCATCTCATTACATGCATCATTTGCGGCTGCACGAAGCTCCATATGGGAAGAGCGCGCTCACGTGTGTGTGTGTGTGTGTGTGTGTGTGTGTGTGTGTGTGTGTGTGTGTGTGCGTGTGTGCGCGCGCGCGCGCGTGTGTGCCTGTGTGTGCGTGAGAGAGAGGTGTTCAGTTGGTCTATCATAAAGAACGAAAATGAGAATGCAAAAAAATAATATATGCTGGCTGATGCCATCTGGACTCCATTGTGCGCGCTCGGTTGTGTGTTACACTCACAATACGTACAATAAGGCCGATGCACGCATGCACCCGTCACCATGCCATGACATAAGGAAGTGCATGCAGAACTTGGCAATCGCAAACATCAATTACGTCTACTTGTATCAGCTGACCTTGTCTCACATCCGTATGAACACTGCTTATTTCCCGTTTCAAAGAGTATAAAAAAAAAACCCAGATGATTACCAGAGAACTGCGAACAATACTACTTTATTAGTATGCCATTTCTCGTAATCCCCCCACCCGTAAAAAAAAGCAACAAAAAATGTTGTATGTTGTTTTCATTCGTATAAAATTGTGCTACCCAACGCGCAAAAGGCCATCGGGGAAAATCGGCCGCCGCTGGCCCGCGCATGGCCGTGCGCGGGACCATGGTTGCCGGCGTCGGCCCGGCGATGGCCTTTTGCGCAGTGGGTACGTCCATTTTGGTTTTAATAAGAAAGAATAACAAATGTAAACTGTTTTCAGTTCTCGCTGCTTTCTGTTCCATCACGCACAGTCTACGAACGTCCGCGGGGCGGGGGCGGGGGGGGGGGGGGGGGGGGGGGGGTTGTGTGGAGATGGCGGAGGGGCAGGTTTACCAATGGATCAGCTGATCGGCACGTGGACACAGCCAAAACCAAAGAGCAGCACGTTGGGGGACGGAAAGCGCCGTGTACCGGTTGCTGAAAATATCATGGCTGACACAGCTTTCTTCCGTCCCTTCAATTGTATTTCCGTCCTTGCTGTTTACTGGCGACTTTCATGTTAGAAGACGACAGAAATGCAATTTCGACAAGACAAAGTCATTCCTTTATAAGGCAGTCGTGCAATGTCAAAAAAATAAATTATATGATGAAACAATGGAAAAATCCCAAATGAAGAAACACGCTTAGAAAAGACAACTGTGTTTTAATTGTCTGTTCTAAGCGTGTTTCTTTCTTCGTTTGGATTTGCTGTGCATTTTACAAAACACCCTTTTTGGTCCGCATTTAATATATGATGAGGATTAGTTAATCTTTACATATTGCACACCCATTTTACAAAATGGCACGACTGGCTGGGTTTCCAACACAGCAATCGAAAAAGCCAGTCGTATGGCGAATTACTGACACGTTGAGCATCTTGCCTTGACGCTTAAGTGTGCGCCGTGCCCACACCTGGTGCCGCTCCTCAAGATGCCTAGATTCCCATGTGCCCCTGCAGTTGCAAGGACTCGCGAGAAACTGCCTTTTGCAGATGAAAACTGTGCTATTTGCAGATGAAAACTGTGCTATTTGCAGATGAAAACTGTGCTATTTGCAGATGAAAAGCGCTACTTGAGGGACTTAACCCTTATCATTCGGAATGCACCAGTGTGTGAAATAAGTTTAACTAAAATAGTTCAAGGGTAGTGCCAAAATAGCGTGGCGCCTCAAGGCGCCAATTTATCCTGGCACTACCCTTGAACTAAAGCCATTGGTCTATTTCCTTATCTGTAAGTACTATAATGTAGCTTGCATATGACAGTGTACAAATTTGAAGCTTTTAGCCTCAGTATGATATGGGGAGAGCGAACCCATGTTTCTAGTGGTACTCATCATGAATATGTATATGAGAACAATAAAACTATTTCCGTCTGGCATAAGCCGGCAACAGGAAAAGTATAATGAGGACCTGGTGCACTGACAGTGGAGAAAAGCGTTTTTCTTCTTTCCTCTCTGGTACATGGCTGTAACTTGGATTCTACTACTAGATTAGATGATAATCGGACACTGAAAAACGACAAAACAAAAACAACAACAAAAAAAAAAAAAACACACACACACACACAAAAAAAAAAAACTACGAACAGACGCAAACAACATCTTTAGATTATTTAAATTATAATATTGCTTGCAAAGCACTACTACAAATTTTGACCGATGCATCGTTGAATTCACAACACATGTATAGCTTGGCGCCTTCTACAGGCACCGTGCAAACCAGGCAAAACCTTTGACACTGATAGAAGTCTACATACAAGTTGGATCCAGAACAAAAGGTCAAACAATGTGAGCTGCCCCGACCCTCCTGCTTAGATTGAGGCCAGTAAGCCATGTGTTATCAAAGTGTGGCCTGGGGCCCGGACCCTATCAGCGAATGTAGAGCAAGGGGAGCTGGCAACCGGCTCGCTCTTTCTCACTCGCAAATGCCAGGTGTACATCTTACAAGAGGCAGAGTTTCGTGAGCCCCTGCATTTGCAGGGGCTCATGAAACTATGCCTTTTGTTGGCAGACACAGGTCAATTATGTTCTTGATCTGAGGAATAAACCGCGGTTTTAATGTTTGGTCTATAA
Organism: Semisulcospira habei; assembly: GCA_036245525.1. Taxonomy (NCBI): domain Eukaryota; kingdom Metazoa; phylum Mollusca; class Gastropoda; family Semisulcospiridae; genus Semisulcospira; species Semisulcospira habei. Next base: position 203,830,114 of record BTPG01000005.1, read on the forward strand.
CTGATAAGAGACGACGAGCAGATGTAGGACGAGGTTGTTTACTGAGGAGAGAAGGGTGGTTGGGGAGAGAAAATAGCAGTGTGTGTGTGTGCGCGCGTGTGTGTGTGTGTGTGTGTGTGTGTGTGTGTGTGTGTGTGTGTGTGTGAGAGAGAGAGAGAGAGAGAGAGAGAGAGAGAGAGAGAGAGAGAGAGAGAGAGAGAGAGTTGACGTACTTTAACTCATTCAGCCCGACGGCCGTATTCAGAAAATTTTGGAGGCGGCATCTAATGACTATGTACCAGTTGCAGGAGATGGATCGACCATAATTCAAGGGCTGTGTCAGATTAGCTTGGCGCCTCTCGGCGCCAAGCTAATCTGGCACTGCCCTTGAATTATCATAGTCGACCCATCTCCTGCTGTAGTGCGTCAGGGCTGAATGGGTTAAGGTATCTCTAATGGACTACATTGTAATGAAACAGAACATATGAGAGAGAGAGAGAGAGAGAGAGAGAGAGAGAGAGAGAGAGAGAGAGAGAGAGAGAGATGATTATGATGAAACGTTTTTATTCAGGATAAAAAGTTTTAGGTATAGTTTTAGGATTACCTATCTTCCAAACTGTCCTGCTACTCTACACATAAAAAATACATCAGAGAGAGAGAGAGAGAGAGAGAGAGAGAGAGAGAGAGAGAGAGAGAGAGAGAGAGAGAGAGAGAGAGAGAGAGAGTTAGTATTTGGTTTAACGCCGAGCAGGCGACTAAGGCATCTCACGGCGGCAGAGAGAGAGAGAGGAGAGAGAGAGAGAGAGAGAGAGAGACTCACCTAGACAACCATAGTCCATGTTTATTAACCATGAACGTAGGGTACACACCACACCCACCCTCTTGTAGACTCTGTTATAGTGTAATACACAATTTCTCGCACGTATCCCCAGCAGAAATCTAGTGCACACACAGATCTATGACATACACTAGACAAATCGATGAAGGAACTCGGTCCGTACGTCGCTTCTCGCTGCGAGCAGTACACACCCCTGCTACACACGTCGTAGGGGCGAGCAGTCTGACACACCACACAACCCTGTTAGATTCGGTGACACGGAATGTCTGCAGGAAGATGAGGGAAGGGAAATTCCAGACACCCCGATCTCCACAGACGTGAAAGCAAAAGCATGCACTGAGGTGGATCCCCTCTCACGTGCTGAACAGGCACGCACCTTGCTGGGTCCCTGGAGGAGCAACCCGACTGCTCGGGAGCTTTCAGTCTCGCGCTCTCTCACAGCCCGTCTGCTACTCCATGGCTGTGGCGTGGGCAGCACGGAACAGTGGTGTGAACAAAGTAACTCCCGATTGATCCGGACGATGTCCGAGTAACAACACACAGAAATGGCAGCTGAGACGGCAGGTATCGAACCGAAGCTCTAACTCACACAAGACCGCATGCACAAAATGGTTCAGTGCTCTCTCTGTACGCGGCTTTGCGGTAAAACCTCTCTCAACGTTCGCAACAATCAGGGCATCAAAGTGTGTCACGGCGACAGCCAATCAGAATGCTCGTTCCGCCTGACCATCACGCGCCAAGCCCCGCCCCTATAGCGTCGCCAACTAATCAAGAGGCGTGGCTTAAGGGGAGAGCAAAAAAGTGGGCCTCTCTCGCCTCAGCAGGTCAGGAAAGTATATTTGCAGTCGCAGACGCAAATCCCAATAACCTCCCCTAATTGAGAATGTAAATGGACCCAGATCATGCAAGAGGTAAAGATTTTCACTGGACCCCTGCTTTGCAGGCCGCCAATGAGAATCTATGCTTCTAGCATATTGAGCGGGTTTTGGGAGTGGACTGCGTGCTATGGCGGTACACAGGCGGTTTCTACGCGGATTTTGTCCTCCGATGTACTGCACAACTCTCCCCCCTCTTTCCGTCTTTATCCCGGAGCCCGTAACTCCTGGGTCACTTGGCAGATTGCCAAATTCCGGGTCAGTGGCAGTAAAAAAGGGGTTATCTTGCAGACGTGGTCTAAATCTGCCTGTACGGTGTGGTGGTTGTACTGTGTAGAGAGTCGCGTCAGGCTACGACTCAATACTTTCAGTAGTTTTATGTGTTCTGCCTTTTTTCACATCAACTATAAATAGTTAATTGGTCGGATCTATCTTAACCCTTTGACTATCGGTCGCGCGTTTCGTTTTGCGATGCCTGAAACCTGCGAGAATCATCGCAAAAAGAAAACGCGCTACCGACAGCCAAAGGGTCAACTCATTCAGCCCGACGCACGTATCTCCCAAATTTTGGAGGCGTCATCTAACGACTATGCACCTGTTGCAGGAGATGGATCGACCATAATTCCAGGACAGTGCCAGATTAGCTTGGCGCCGACAGGCGCTGAACTAATCGGGCACTACCCCTTGAATGATCATGGTCGACCCATCTCCTGCTATAGTGCGTCAGGGCTGAATGGGTTAATGGAGGCCGCCGCACTAGTTACCTTTGACCACAAACAGAAGATACTGGTAGGTATTGAATGACGGACTGTGATACTGGACCTTAGGACCTACGTGTGAGAGCCTGTTATTTTGGACATTAAACCAAACAGTAAGCGCAGCCTTTATACTCTCTGATTACGCTGACTGCCTTTCAGCAACCATACTTTTTCTTCTCAGCCCCCCCCCCCCCCCCCCCGCCCCGAGGCAAAAGGGTGGTCGATGGGCCTGAGATGCATGGACAATGACACAGTACAAAAGTGATCATTTTTGGGTCATAACCTTACCTGGTGTTATATACATCATAAATAATAAGGTGATCATTATCACGTCGTTTCCCCCTCCATTTCCATGGCTGCAATAAACTTAAATCCGCGGGCCATGGTTGTCTCGCGTTCGGTAACGATGACACGGCAAATCACTGATCGACCTTCAGAAAAATAGAAGTGTGAATTTAAAGTTGTTGCACATCGCGACCGAGGAGCCAAATGATTACATGATTTCAAATAAAAGCGTTCTGTTTTGGTAGGTGCGGATCAGGGGACTGTTGCATGAGTCTGCTTAGTCCTGCGCCAGCCACTAATCACTAATATAGCGGAGCACCTTGCTCGGTGGCTGGCGCAGGACAAAGCTCACTCATGCAACTGGGATCTGGTGCGCCTGGGTGCAGTAATTGATATAAATCAACACGGCAAACGTTGACGACACAATAACGTAGGAATTACTGTCAAAATCAAAGTCCTTTCTTCTTCGCTATCAACCCCCCCCCCCCCCCCGCCAACAACAACAAACAAACGAACAAAACGAATAGCGTGCTCTGACGTTGCAAGAGGCATAGATCCTCATGAGCCCCCGCAGTCTATGCCTCTTGCTGCTGCCAGAATGACATATTAACACGGACGACGGAACTTCTGGTAACTTACTTTCTACATAGTTTTCAGAAAAAAAAACAACAAAAACTTCTAAACAAAGATCGACCGTGACAGCTCAAGAATTGAACCGAAATAACTTGCCCAGATGATGGTTCGTGATACTCCACATAAGTAACACCAGTAATAAGTCACAACTTAGCAAGGTGTCACTGTACCAGTAATAAGTCACAACTTACCAAGGTGTCACTGTTTTTGATATCATCCTAGTCATACGGAAGGATCTTATGATATTCCGTCATAGCGATGCGTATGACAACACTGGAGCGACCCGCAGTAATAAGCGACCAATCAACAGGAAACCTAACTAGGCATACAGGTACCTAGACAAACAGAAGTCATCGGGCCGATGTCGGCCGCAGTTCGCCAGCGCACAGCGCCCGACGTCGGCACGAGACCCTTCTACTTACTGGGCTCTACATACTCAGTGGGTCACCCGCCACTTCAAAATATAGCAGCAGCTGGTCATGTCATGTCACAGATCATGTCAGCTGGATCTGAGATTCCTAACCTTATAGCCGGCTGCATGCGGTTGGATCCAGAGTCACAGAGCGGCACACGGTTTGGAGCAGTAGAGTCGAATCGGAGGCCATGGCTCAGTTGCACGAGTGCGCCTAGTCCTGCACCAGCCGCTCAGCAAGGCCGTCACGCATGCAACTGAGCCCTGCACACTTTTAAATCCATCTGGTGCCAGCCGCATTTTTCTCTCCTGACAGTTTTCAATATCCTACACGTAGTCAATCTGTCAGCAACTTTCATCGGCGGCAGCGGCCTTGACCCTGGATTTAGTTAGTGACAAGACCGTGTTGACCTGATCACGATGGCACTCATTCCCTTTCATTCAAGACAGAAGACGCACAGCCCGGAGTAGCATCAACCAACAGACTTGAGTCAAACAGCATAAATGGCCAGTTTTCGAGTCGTTGCTTGGATAGAACACAGAGTGTGTTTAAAAAAATTAAGTCGTATGTCCACTACGTCCTTCTTTCTTGTTCATGACACTTCTTGTCAACGACGACCATCACCAAATAAATTCTGACGCATCGTTTTGACCCTTTTTCATCACGATACACTTTTGCTTGAAATAAATTTCACTAATAGTTCCGGCATGGGTGGTGCCAGAATAGCTTGGCGCCTCTACTCTGGCACCACCCTTGAACTATCATGCCCGATCCATGTCTTGCTGTGGTGTTTCGGCGCCGAATGGGTTAATCGAGTGACACACTGTCCAGATGATAAGCCAAACCGTGCATGATATCTAATATTTAGATAGCCTGCCACATCTTTATGATACGTCTTACCAGGACCGCTAAATATTAACATCCATTTATATAGATTTACTTAGCAACAAGCCGCGTGAAGTAGTTTTAATCGCACCAGCTTTGGGTGTGGTGCAGTGCGGTGTGGTGTGGTGCGGTGCGGTGTGGTGTGGTGTGTCCGCCACCTAAATTCCGGTTCCAGTGGCCTATATTGAAAATACACAGTAACGTCCGGTGCCAGTGACACTGGCACCGGACGTTACTGTGTACTGTGTAAGGACACTGAGTGTCCTACATTAAAAATACACAGTAAATCCCAGTGCCACTGGCCTATATTAATGATGAATACTAAGTTTAATACGCTCAAATTACACCCCCCTCCCCCTTCCACATTTCTTTCACATCTACCAATTTCACACGCACACACACACACACAAGAAAATTAACTCATTCAGCCCCACGGCCGTATTTCCCAAATTTTGGAGGCGTCATCTAACGACTATGCACCAGCTGCAGGAGATGGCTCGACCATGATAATTCAAGGGTAGTGCCAGATTAGCTTGGCGCCGACTGGCGCCAAGCTAATCTGACACTACCCTTGAATTACCATGGTCGACCCATCTCCTGCTCTAGTGCGTCAGGGCTGAATGGGTTAATGATGAATACTAAGTTTAATACGCTCGAATTACAGCCCCCCCCCCCCCTTCTCATTAAGGCTTTTCTTTCACCATTACCGATTTCACACACACACACACAAAAGAAAATTAAACTGCACATTATTATTATTAGGATGAGGATGATGACAAGGTCCGTTTCCATACCGTAACATTAAAAAGAAAACCGAGTATAGATATCTGTAACACACACGCAGACACACACACACACACGCACACAAACACACACACGCACGCGCACTGCACACATTTGCTCAATGGATTTTTTTTTTGTTGAAAATAGACTTCACTGCAGACTATTTTCGTCGAATGACATTTAAAATTACCTTGCAAGTAAATTCCTGTCGATAGGAAACGCTGTGCGCCGCCAAAGAGGAAAGCAAGCGGCGCGAGCACACATGGACTTTCATCGCTGTACTCCTTGGCCGACGACATTACCGTCACAACACGGCAAATAACTGAATGCTGGTGGCTGTGATTTTGGACCTTGCGGCTTCAGACTGTAAGGTTAAAAATCACAGATTACGGGCCAGATGCATGAGTGAAGTTAGTGAGCTTAGTCCTGCGCCAGCCACTAAGCAAGGTGCTCCGCTATAGCGGAGCACCTTGCTTAGTGGCTGGCGCAGGACCAAGATCACTCGCGGAGCACCTTGCTTAGTGGTGGGCCCGGGGCTATAGCGGAGCACCTTGCTTAGTGGCTGGCGCAGGACCAAGGTCACTCGCGGAGCACCTTGCTTAGTGGTGGGCCCGGGGCTATAGCGGAGCACCTTGCTTAGTGGCTGGCGCAGGACCAAGATCACTCGCGGAGCACCTTGCTTAGTGGTGGGCCCGGGACTAAAATTCACTCGTGCAGCCGACCCGGCCCTGCACTCAATTATTTCTCACTTCCTTTACCAAATCCAAATTACCTTATCTACATTCTTTTCAAGTGACACATTTTCATGACCCCTGCAACTGCAAGGGGATCATGAAAATCTGAGGCCCCTACTAACCGAGATCGGCTCCAGCTGTGCCTCACACTGAGACTAGCGGTGCGGGGGGGGGGGGGGGGGAGGGAGGGGAGGGGGGAGGGGAGGGGGTCCCTGCGTTCCACTGGTATTTGTGTGTGTTGCAATTATGCGTTAGCTGAACGTTGGGAGTGTATTGATATTTGTGTTCGAATCAATGACACAACATTTCACTCGCTGCACTACAATGGTCGGAACAACTTTCGCTTCGACCCGGCAGCAGGCAATGATACCGTTCCGTAGGCACACGTTTCCGTAATGAAGCAGACCGAAAGGTGTCATAGCTCAACGAGAGTTGGTGACAGCACTCGTTGCAAAAAGTTGATCATCCAGCAGGTACTCGATGTCCCCTTTTACTTAACCCATACAGCGCTGACACAATGTCATCCGCCGTGATAGTTTAACCCACTCAGCCCCACGGCCGCACTTTTCACTCAAAGGCCATAAACCAGTTGCAGGAGATGCGGGGACCATGATAATTCAAGGGTAGTGCCAGATTAGCTTGGCGCCTGAAGGCGCCAAGCTAATCTGGCGTTACCTTTGAATTATCATGGTCGGTCAGTCTCCTGCTGTTGGGCGTCGGGGCTACATGGGTTGTTGAAAGCGTGCCCAAATGTACTATGAAATTTACCCTGGAGAACTGAACTCTAAATAACCCACTTCATTTTTTTTTTTTTTCTCCGACGGACAAAACTTATCATCGTGCATGTCCAAATATTTTAGCTGCGTCACAGGCTTTAGTTTAATTGCGCCCGGGGAGGGACGGCTGGGTTCACTGTAAGTTTAGTTTCCCCTGCAGTGATATTCTATGCGCTTTGGTTTTAACCCCAAGGACACATTTCTCTTTGTGTGTGTGTGTGTGTGTGTGTGTGTGTGTGTGTGTGTGTGTGTGTGTGTGCAGGCGTCACTTACCACTATGTGCCAGTTGCAAATCGACCAAGATAATTCAAGACTTCTATTTGTATATTTCTTATTAATCAAGTTACTTCCGTGAAATATATAGTGCATTGATGGAATATCTCCAGTTTTGGGCCGGAGGGCGTGGTGAACATGGTCCCAGTGTCTCAGTTAACCTGACCGAGTGTGTAAGCACTACATTCTGTTTAACCCCTTACATCCTGAAGATGACATTATCAATTTGTTTTTAATTATCCTTTGAGGTTTGTTACAGTTCTAGAAACAAATCGACCATGATAGTTCAAGGGTGATGTCAGACTAGCTTGGCGCGCAACAGACAAAGAGTCACATGTGCCGACTGGCCTCTTCGTTAAACTAAGGGTTTTGCAGGTGACCCCCTCTAGTCCCGTCGCAGTCCAGCAGGAGATGGATCGACCATGATGATTCAAGAGTAGTGCCAGACGAGCTTGGCGCCTAATGGCGCCAAGCTCATCTGGCACTACCCTTGAATTATCATGGCTGATCCATCTCCTGTAACTGGCACATAGTTGTAAGGTGACACCTAGATAGATGGGCCCGTGGGGCTAACTGCAAGTGTGCCGCTGTTTAACACAATGATGGTTGGTTGTACATTGCTTAACGTTCCGACAGCAGCAAGACTTTCTCAGGACGTGCCTGCACTGCTTGTGAAAAACAAACAAACAAAAAACAAACAAACAACACAATATTGAATGTATGTCGCCAGCCGGTCTAATAAGCTAAAAAAATAAAAAAAAAAATAAATAAAAACAAGACCATTTAGCAACACACATCCAACATCAAGAGCTACAGACAGTAGGGCGGAATGGAAAAAAGGAAAATACAGGTGAATGGACCAGAATAGAGGGGAAAACCCACCCTGTGAGGCTGACCAGGGTGACCCTGGGTACTAAAAATTAGTTAACCTCACCCAAGTCCTCATGGGCAGACCCGGGTGGGGCTTAACCCAATGAATCCTAAAGCGGACGTTTAACTCATTCGAGACGTGCCGCATCCGGATACGCAGCTTTTGACCGCGTATCCGGATGCGGCTCGTCTCGAATGTGTTAAAGAATTCCCCTGTGAGTAGTTCAAAGGGTGGTGCCAGACTACCTTGTCCATCTTTCCGATGACAACTTTCATCCACTGAGATGCAGTATCGCTGCCTCTGCCCTCACCATTCAGATTCTGCTTTTAGACGTCAAGTGCAAAGCCGGAGAAAAGTAGAATTTCACCAAGGCAAATCCTTCCATTCCCTTATCCCATTAAAAAAAAAAAACCAAACCAAAACCAAAAAATGTACAACAGAACGACCTTCTTCAAGCGACCACTCTATGAGAAATCACCTGTCATTTAAGACCATCATTTAGGTGACTATAGCCAAGCAGTCACCTAATGACAGGTGACACTTTTTGCGCTTTAAGATTTCACCGAGGCAGGACAGCAGGAGGTGGATCGACCATGATAATTCAAGGGTAGTACCCGATTAGCTTGGCGCCTGATGGCGCCAAGCTAATCTGGCACTACCCTTGAATTATCAAGGTTGATCTACCTCCTGCAACTGGTACATAGGCGTTAGGTGACGCCTCCAAATTCCGGGAAATGCGGCCTTGGGGGTACATGGGATAAGACCACTCTTTTCCGCCCGGCAAACAAAGGTTGGTTGCTCAAACAATAAACAAGATTCTCCATGCACTATAATAATAATTACGGTATTTATAATGCGCTTATCTTATAATAGTTCTAACTCTAAGCGCGCACTCACAACTCGCGCACGCATGCGCACGCTTTAGACAATGACTCCACTACCACAAATACATTACGACAGTCAGCTTGGGGTGGGGAGTGTGGCGATGTTATAGTGCTAGAACTGTTGAAAGAGGTGAGTTTTGAGGGCGGACTGGAAGGAGGAGAGAGAGGTTTCTGACGGAGAGAGAGTGGGAGAGTGTTCCAGGTGGATGGACCGTAGAAGGAGAAGGAGCGGGGGCCGAAAGTGCTGAGTTTGGTGCGGGGGATGTGGAGGCGGAGAGGGTCGGAGGCGGAGCGGTGGAAGCGGGAAGCAGTGTAGGGGTGAAGTAAGTTGGAGAGATAGACAGGACCGTAGTTGTTCAGGGATTTGTAGCAGAGAGACAGAATCTTGTATTGGATGCGTTGGGGGATGGGGAGCCAGTGAAGGAGTTTGAGCAGGGGAGTGATGTGGTCAGATTTTTTCTTTCTGAGGACGAGGCAGGCAGCATTGTTCTGGACGCGCTGGAGAGTGAAAGTGGTGGAGTGAGGGAGGCCGGAAAGGAGAGAGTTGCAATAGTCGATGCGAGATAAGATGAGCGAGACAGCAAGTTTGGTGGCAGCTTCGGTGGTGAGGTATTTTCTGATCTGACTCACTATGCTAAAGGGATGCATAAGCCAACTTCTACTCGTTATGTATGTGTTGGTGTGAGCTTTTCGTCAATGTTAACCCATTTACATTTGAAGCACTTTACCAGGAGATGGACCGACCATGATAATTCAAGGGTAGTGCCAGATTAGCTTGGCGCCTGAAGCGCCAAGCTAATCTGGCACTACCCTTGAATTATCATGTTCGATCCATCTCCTGCACGTGTTCTTAGTTGACACCACTAAAAAAAAAAAAAAAAAAAGGAAAACAGAAAATAGAGGTTGAAAACCCTTTAAGTTGTAAACATGAAACGCGACGTTTCGGATGAAAGATCCTTCTTCTCGGTGATATAGACACAACGTAGAACAGAAAAGAACACACGATAGAAAGAAAAGACGTCATTTTGTATAGAGAAATTTTATAATGACGTTTAATATAAAAAAAGAAATTAAAAAAAGAAAAAGAGAAGAGAACAGAAGATACTTCAAGACGCAAAGACACATGCACAAAACACGTACCACACAACTTACGTCTACACACATTCACGCCACATGCACACATTCGCATTTACTCGTGCCTGCTGCCGCTCACGTACATGCATACACACACACTAATAAGTGCAACGGTAGCTTGAAGTATCAACGGCAGCAACACGTATCTGCAGTGCCGGGTCAAGTCTAGCATCACCCACCCATCAGCCCGTCCATACATCCCTAAACATTGGTTTGTCTAGGGGCGAATGTTCAAACCGCGAGTAAGGATTCTGTCATTATGCGGCGGATGAAGTTGGATGTATTTTGCCAAAGGATATATGCGTATTCTGAAATGTGTGAACCGGCTATGAGGACTGAGGTTCGTTGAAATGATGTCCAACCTAGTTGATGCCGTATCCGAGGCGGATCGAACGAACGTGCTTCTCGCAGCGTTCAGGGAGTGTACGGTATGTTTCCCCCACATACAGCATCTTTGGGCAGTGAGAACATGAGATGACCGTAGACGATATCTGATGACTGGCATGTGAATGATCGGTGGACAGTGAAAGATAACAGGGGTCCGGTGATGACGGGACATGTGTTGATGTACGGACATGCTTTGCAGTGTGGTTGCTGACAAGGGTGTGTGCCAGGTGGTAAGATGTTATAATGCGCGAAGTGAACTGTGCACAAGATGATCGCGTAGGTTTGTGTCGCGTTTGTAAGCTACCAACGGAGGCTCAGGAAATATGATTTTCAATACTTTGTCAATCTGATTGATGTGGAAGTTTCTGAGGAGAATGTTTTTGATGGGATTGGATTAGGATTGTACATTGCTTAACGTCCCGACAGCAACAAGGCCTTCTCAGGACGTGCCTGCACTGCTTGTGAAAAAATAAAAAAGAAACAGAACATTGAATGTATGTCGCCAGCCGGTCAAATACGTTAAATAAACCTAACACATGGGCCTAAATAAAGCTAAGACCATTTAGCAACACACATCCAATATCAAGAGCTACAGGCAGTGCAGACAGTAGGGAGAGTTTTAAAAAGGCAAATACAGGTGAATGGACAAAGGGTAGACAGAAACACATGCCCCAGAATAGAGAGAAAAACCCACCCTGTGGGGCTGACCAGGGTGACCCTGGGAACTAAAAAATACCTAACCCCACCCAAGTCCCCCAGGGCAGACCCGGGTGGGGAGTTTTTGATGGGGATGTTGTGAGGATGATACGTGACACACAGGACCGGCCGGTCCTCTGCAGCAGTGAGTTTTCTTCCGAAAAGCTTTATTTCTGCTTGTGGCCTCAGCTTTAGAATAAGCGGTGTTGACGATGTCTTTCGGGTATCCCTGGTGTGATTCAGCCTCTTTTTATCTGTTTTCCTTTCACATGAAACCCTTGCGGCAACAGTTTTACTACATTTTGACACCACCAAACTTTGAGAAATGCGGCCATGTGGTTTAATGTGTTAAAATTATTATTATTATTAATCAAATATTGCGTGCTCAATCAGTTTTACTACATGTTCACACCACCAAACTTTGACAAATGCGGCCGTGTGGTTAAATGTGTTAAAATTATTATTATTAATCAAATACTACGCGCTCAATCAGGAATGAAGTGCAACAAAACTTTTGATCGCTCATAATATGCTTGCTAAGTTTGATCGCCCAGTCACCAACTCTTGCGCAATAATCCTACTGCCCGTGCCCTACATCCAAATCAATGGTTGCGTTTCCTTTCGGAAAGTGCGAAAGGGATACTACACTTCTGATCTACTTACAACACTCCTCTGTGACACCCACAATTTTCCCGATGTTTGATGAGCACAGACGCTAATGCCACCAGCAAGTGGCAGAGATCTTCATGTGCCCCCCCCCGCGAGTGCGGGGGGGGGGGGGGGGGGGCACATGAAGATCTATGCCATTTGCAAATGAACGTCAGCAGCTGCATGGGTAATAATGATGTTAGTTGCCGGCGCTGTTGGCATTGTTCAACAGAAACAAAACACGCGGCATGATTTGATGGACAGCTGAATGCTATGGGTTTCCCATTTCCGATGAACAACGTGATGTCTATAGATGTCTACAATCTACCACCAAAACCCACAACCGTCCAAAGAACATGGAGACAAAGTGTTCTCAGCAAGAGGCACAGAACCTCATGAGCCCCCGCAGTCGCGGGGGCTCATGAGGTTCTGTGCCTCTTGCAGTTGGATCGTGTCTAGTTTTTCTAGTTAGAGGACGTTACAATTTTAATGTCGTTTCTGGCGTGTTTACAGGCGGACAGAAACCGGACACACAGACACAACAAGGACAACAGGTTGGTTGGTTGGTTAGTTCGGGTTTAACGTCCACAGCACAGAGGTGATCATGGACGGCCCTGACGGGCGGGTTATGGGGGACAGGGAAATCTATTGCCTATGGAGTACGACCTGAACACTGATCAACTCAGGCGCACTCCAACTGTGCCACTTTGATTTACCAGGACCTTTCAACGGACATGCTAGGACAACAGACCCTCCTGCCACGTACATGTATGTGGGGCAGGTGTCAAAGCAAGCTAACTGCCGTGCTAGCCGTAACTAGAACATTCAAGACCCACTACCGCCGTAACTGTTCAAAAATACACAACAAACGGTTACGAAACGCTACACACAGGGTCTAGTTATGGTACATTTAGACACAGGAGAATCCAGTCCAGCACACGTCGTCTGTATATCAAGTAACCTGACAATGAATAAAATCCGTTGTATAAATACAGTGCTATCAGTACGAGAAACAGCGAAAAAATAGTTTGAAACGCTAACGGCTGCATAGAATAAATAAGTGCGACTACGCATGTGCTGTTGCTGCCTGTCCAAACTGCTGTTAAAGTTCATTAGGTGTGTCGACAAGACGTAACATACACAAATGGTGCAGAAACGCGTCTTTGGATTCATGCGTAATGCTACTTTAAAAAGGATGTTTAGTCACTGACCTTCGCATCTTTTCCCACAGGACTTGTCGCCCCAGATGTAGTCTTTACCTGCAACAGAGAAACAAAAGTCCGCCCATCACATCACCTTGTCTGAAATGCTGAGAAGGTGTATTTTGACAACTCTGACTATCAGGAATTGCTTAATAATAATAATAATAATAATAATAATAATAATAATGAGTATTTCTATAGCGCTTAATCTTACTCAAAAGCTCTAAGCGCTTTACAATCTGTACACAAAAATAAAAATACAATGACATATGCACATAACAAACAAAGCACAATGCCCGAACACACCACTTTTACAATAAACTAAACAACAATACATACATAATAATTTATATTCTAATTAACATTCAGTCTAAACAAGGAGGATTGCAGAACTACAACTAAGGCATCAAACACTGGCAGTTATTCAAAGTAAAGCTTAACCCATTCAGCCCTGACGCACTACAGCAGGAGATGGGTCGACCATGATGATTCAAGGGCAGTGCCAGATTAGCTTGGCGCCTGTCGGCGCCAAGCTAATCTGGCACTGCCCTTGAATTATCATGGTCGATCCACCTCCTGCAATAGATGACGCCTCCAAAATTTGAGAAAATACGTGCGTCGGGCTGAATGAGCTAACAAGAGAGAAGTCACAATGTCATTTTTTTTTTCTCCCTGGCTTATATCTGAGAAAACTTTCCACCTGTTCCACATGACTGTATTACTACCATGTGTGTGTGTGTGTGTGTGTGTCTAGCATTAGGTTGTTTTCAGTTGTATTTTTTGTTATTTTGTTTTCTGTATATATACGTCTTAGTATATTCTAGTGTAACATGTAAAGCGCCTAAAGCGCCTATGGTGATTAGGCGCTATAAAAACTGACATTGTTATTTATTCAAATATATCGCGCATATCACTCTATATCACACGCGGATGCTGACACAAAAATGATGTGACATTTACATAACAACATGTAGCAGTAGACCTACAAAGGGTAAGTTTGGAATCATGCATTTGCCAACCTTCAGCTGTGGGATGGCGTACGTACCTTGATGAGCAAGAAATATGACATTGTATTGATTGAAGGTAGTGTGCTTCTCTCAATCTCACTGGAAAAGGTCATTGCCATTCAAACACGCATCGACCAACACAGCTTCAAAGTTAGCGCCTGATTACCTTGGCGCTAAAGCGCCAAGCTTATCAGGCACTAACGCTCAGCTATCATGGTCATCCAACCTCCCACATTTGGCGCCGGAACCGAGACGATAATGGTGCACACATTTAAACATGCCATTCAGAGAGGCACTGAGCAACTTTGAAGCTGTGTTGGTCGATGCGCGTTTGAATGGCAATGACCTTTTCCAGTGAGATTGAGAGAAGCATTAATTCACTGTTTTACGGCAATGAAGTTAGGACTGACCTGCCGTAAAACAGTGAATTAATGTAGGTCTAGGCAGCATGGCCGATAAACCACCTATCTTTAACCCTTTGGCTGTCGGTAGCGCTACCGTCAGCCAAAGGGGTTAATACGCTTGGCACTGCAACAGAAAACGGCCAGAGCACAGCCTTGGTGCATACGTTTAACTCAGTCATTCTACCCCATCACCGAAATCCCCAAATGTGGCCGTTGTCCTCTGAACACTGCATTGAGCAGTGCAGGACACAGATCGACCATGATAGTTCAAGGGTGATGCCAGAATAGTTTGGCGCCCATAGGCGCCAAGCTATTCTGGCATCACCCTTGAACCATCATGGTCGATCCTTATCTTGTGGTGTGGTGTGTCTGGGGTAGAATGAGTTTTAATAAACTGAAGTGTCTCTCCGTTAGAGGCAGTCTTGTGTGAAATGACGGTATGGCCCTAGGTGTCGTTGATGGGTAAATCCACACCTGGGGCTTTGTTCCACCGAGAGAGAGAGGAGGGAGGGGGGGGGGGGGACGGGGGGAGGGGGGGGGGGGAGCGAGAGATAGAGACACAAGTTGTGACACAATGTTGTGACTACATAGAACAGAAAGCCAGGAGTTTGAATCCTGCCATCAACGGGGCTATTAAATACAGTGTTGAAAGATGCGAGTCTCCGTCAGCTTACGTGCTAGCCTAACAAGCAATAACTAGAATTGTAAATCTTAAAACCGCTGACAGGCCAGCTCAGCATGTCTTGCATTCGCAACACCCACACAGCGCACCTTCCCCCCAAAAAATCCCCACGCCTATTTTCACGCCTGACGTACCCCTTTCTTCATACCTTCCCTAGCAATAACTGCACCCCGGCCGTCCCCCCCCCCCCCCCCCCTCTCTCTCTTTCCAGTCACCTTTCCGTGACCAGGCCTTGCACTCTTGACTGTGACATTTCCACTGAAACCTTCGACCTTTCCACAAAGAACTGCCTTCAATTCGCCACTTTTCCTTCCCTTCCCATAACCTCCCACAAACGTCTTCCATCTACAAGAGACACAGATCCACACGAGCGCCAGCAGATCTATGTTTCTTGCACCGTAGCATGAGCCTTGAAGACTGTCTACACTTATGTCTGGTTTTTTTTTCTGTTTTTTTTTTTTTTTTCGAACAGAGGGAGATCATAGACGACGGTTACCGGTAAAAATGTCTCGCAGGACGGGTGCTTTTGATTCCAGCCGAGTTCGTGAGGGCAACGGTGCCGATAATTCACATGCACCCAGTGTTGTTAGATAGATATGATCTGTGCGTGCGTGCGTGCGCGCGCGCGCGCGCGTGTGATTGTGCTAAACACTGCGTGCCTCGCGCAACCTGCTGTGATCTGAGGGCTTCCGCGAAATCTGATTTCAGCCACTGACATTGAAAGGGTTAAGCCAAATATTTACTGAAAAAAATATTTACTGATTAAAAAAAAGAAAAGAATACCACCCAACTGCTTCTCTGTCACTATGCAAGTCCAACTGCCAGAGATGCCCAAGGTAAGAACATGAATAGTGCCAGAATTGCATAATATCTGTGTCGATTTTTCCTGCCACGATTGGAGAGTGTTAACCCTTATCATTCGGAACACATCAGTGTGTGAAATAAGTTTGACTAAAATAGTTCAAGGGTAGTGCCAGAATAGCTTGGCGCCTCTAGGCGCCAAGCTATTCTGGCACCACCCTTGAAAGCCATTGGTCTATATTCTTATCTGTAAGTACTTATAATGTCGCTTGCATATGGCAGTCTACAAATTTGAAGCTTTTAGCCTCATGGGATAATGATACGAATGACAGCATGGACAGCATTTGTATGGATCCACACAACTGAAACAAGACCCGTACAGCTGTTAAGGGCGAATGTCATGCGTGTAATTGTAAAACAAATGGGAATACTAGATGAGTTTAATGAGAGAAGCACGCTTTGAAAAGAAAGACAGAAAAAAAAAACCAACGAAAGAAATAATTTTTTAAAAAAGAAAAAAGAAAGAAAGAAAGAAAGAAAGCAACCAGTCAACCAAAACAAACGAACGACAGAACGAACGAAACAATCAAACAAAATTGGTTTGTCATTGTTTGTTTGCAAGGCGTGCTCTCTCTCTCTCTCTCTCTCTCTTGGTGATGCCCTGGGGCCTGGCATTAGGCTAAGTTCATATGCAAGAGTAAAAGTCTACGTGATACGCTATGTCACTTTGCGCCATTTTCGCATGATACTATCTCATCGATTTCCCAACAGAATATCAATGAATATACACAAATAATCTGCGCGCTAAACAGGTTGTTCAGTAATAGTTCGTTCACCTTTTAACAGCCACATTCAACGAGGACATAGGTACACATGTATATCACGGACTATCCCTAGCATCGTGACTCAACAGTGAATAAATAAAATACCAAAGAGCTTTTCCGCCTGGGGATAACAACAGTAAATAGACCAGCAAGATGAATAGATCCTCATGCGCCCCCGCAATTGCGGGGGCTCATGAGGATCTATGCATCTTGCACTGGATGGTATTCGCTGTTGGAAGACTCCAATATTAATATGCCATTCTGGAAGTCGTTTATTAACTAAATGAGATCGATTTCCCATTTTGCGTGACGATAACCATGTGTATATTTCGCTCATTACAAAAGTAGCAAGAACTCGAGGGCTGAAGGCAGCGGTGATATACTGAAACCAAGTACGACAAAGGGCATGGGGCCGAGGACGGCCGCAACGTGTTGTCATAGACACCGCCAGCTGCGAACGTCACACCGACGAAGTTATGCTTACTGGGCATGTATTTTGCTATTTGTCCCGACGCTAATCGAATTGACAAAAACAGGCCGTATACAATTATAATGATTAGCTGACCAAAACAGATATAAACATACAATTTCGTGCTTCTTGAATTATTGACAACAAGGGACACCACAACAGGGACAATGAGGTGAAATGGTCAAGGAAAAAGTAAACGCAGGCTACCACTTCCGGTATCATATTCAAATTTCGTCGTTTCCGGCTGACTCTTGCCATGTCTTTTTCCAACACGGTCGTTTGATCCCCTGACTTTGTGTGCGGTGTTCGTGAGGCAACTCTGAAGTCTGGCAATTTAAAGCTTGTGGGTTAACTCATTGCGCCCCAGGTACGAAATGCCCCCATTTTGGAGTTGTCCTCCGAGGACCTCATTACAATCCAGGAGGCAGATCGGCCATGACAGTTCAAGGGTTATGCCAGAATAGCTTGGCGCCTATAGGCGCCAAGCTATTCTGGCATCACCCTTGAACTGTCATGGTCGATCCTCATCTTGTTGTGGGGTATCAGGGTTGAATGAGTTAATGTGTTAACCCTTCGGCTGTAGGTTAGCGCTTTTTGTCGAGGTGATTCCCGCAGGAACCACCTCGACAGAAAGCGCAACCGACGACCCAAGGGTTAAACTTACAATCCTGACCTTATTATGTCCGATGATTGTCTCTACTGCGCCTTAAGCCAGGAGGGACACCTCGCATGCAAAACCACCTGGGGCCAGTTGCACTGGAGCGAGCGTAGTCCTGCACCAGCCACTAAGCAAGCGGCCCCGCTATATAGCGGCGCACCTTGACTAGGCTCGCTCATGCAACTGGCCCTCTCAACAAACTACGTCCATTATCCCGGATGGTGGACAAACGAGATACCCTCAGCCCCCAGATACAGGTCAAGATATTAACCCGTACTGTGCTTAAACCACCCTTTCCCAACATTTCAGCTAGCAGAACGTCTTAGTATCTATGCTCACAAACCAGACAGGGGAGGCTAGCGCTGGCAGAATTGTATACAAACCAAGGGGAATCACAGCGCCGGACAGACAAACAGTTAGGCGGGGGCAGGGGATCTAACTGTTTGTCTGTCCGGCGCTGTGATTCCTCTTAGATTCTATGTTATTGGTGAGAATTTGGAGAACCACGTTATTTCTACTAATACAATCTCTTACGTCTATTAAGGGTCAGAGAGATACATCGGTTTGATAGTTCTACATGCTATCTCACCTGAATTCTAAACGTTGTCAAAAAGTATAGACAAAGACAGAAATAGAATTTAAAACAAACAAACAAACAAACAAACAAACACACACACAAAACAAAAAAAGACTCACACATGATCTTCTGTTTTGTGCAAAGTGTTTGCAGAGTGTTGAAATTTGTTAAGCACAGGATAACGGATTTAAACCGTTTAGCTGTGACACACTACACCAGAAGATGGATCGACTATTATAATGCAAGGGTGATGCCAGAATAGCTTGGTGCCTACTATCATGGTTGAAGGGCGGTGCCCGAATAGCTTGGCGCCTAAAACCATCATAGTTGAAGGGCGGTGCCCGAATAGCTTGGCGCCTTTAGGCGCCAAGCTATTCTGGCACCACCCTTCAACTATCACGGCCGACCCATCTCCTGAAGTGTAATACAGTCCTCTGAGGACACCTCTCGGATTTGGGAATGTCACCTCAGGGTTCAATGTCTATAGTATAAACCATCAGGATGTCTTCTATCTTGGGGTGATTAGTCGTGCCTCATCAACGTGAGACGTGTAGCTAGTTATTTATTCCGGAGAAATCAAGCTTAACTTCGCTTCATCTTCATGTCTCTCGCTCAGAAATTGGCACACGTTCTTACAGTAGTCACTCTGCCGCAGCATGGACTCATGTGCATGCACGATGCCAAGGGCGGAAGACAATCTTTGTCTCTTGCAGATGAAAGCGAGATGTTACTTGGCAGAGGAACAGACACGCTGTATAATGAATATCGACAACTACCAGAGAACTGACCCCCTCCTCCCACCCTCCCCACCACCATTCCCCCCCCCCCTCCCACCCCCACCCCCCCCACCCCAAAAAAAAAAAAGAAAAAAAAAAAAAGAAAAAAAAAAAAAGAAAAGAAAAAATGTTTTTTTTCCTTTTATTCTCTCTCTCTCTGTGTGAAGATTGCATTATTTATTGACTATTCACGTGTAAGCGGGTTCTTAATCAGGTCACCTTTTTCAGTCTCCATCAACAGTTATAGAGAATCACATCACGATAGGGGTCCTCCAGGGTGGTGTGTGTGTGTGTGTGTGTGTGTGTGTGTGTGTGTGTGTGTGTGTGTGTGTGTGTGTGACACGATCCCAGATGTATCAATCTGCGATCCATTTAACTCCTTCACAACCAGCGAACGCTGACCGTTCTTGAAATCTTTTTCTACATGCAAACACCAAAAAACCCCGGCCGTCCTAGGAACATGGATGCAGAGTAACACCAGCAAGAGACATAGATCCTCCTGGGCTCCCGCGAATGCAGGGGCTCATGAGGATCTGTGCCTCTTGCAACTGGATCGCGTTCCCCTTTTTCTCGGCAGCGAATGGGGTTTTATTTCCTGGTCCATGACTCTGGACTTCACGACATTTAGGGTGCAGAGTGACTGGCCAGTGCACATTAGCCTTGGGGGAGAGGGGGGGGGGGGGGAGGAGGGACTGACACCCAGAATCACATCAGCCACGCATCAAAACCGAACAAGGACGTGCACCCTGCGAGACACCCCCTATCATTGCACGACAAAAACAAGCTCGTACGTTTAACGCATTCAAAGCTTTTCGCATCCGGATACGCAGCTAAAGCCGCGTATCCGGATGCGGAATGTCTCGATTGAGTCAAGAAGAAAGGTAGGAGTAAAACATGGGAAAAAACAAACACACACACACACACACACACACACACACACACACACACACACACACAAATCATCCATGTATGTGCAATCTTACAAATCTATGATGCTTTTTCCCCCGAGTCCAGCATTGAATATTACCGTTCTTCGTACATATCTCGGAAACAAACAAAACAAAAGAACAACAACAACAACAACAACAACAACTAAAATCTGTGCTGAGACATGACAAATAAACATTCTGCAACTAAAGAAAACCCTGATGCCGTTTTAGCACGCTGATATTACTTTGTATAGAATAGAAAGGACTATAGCCTAAGGACTTGCATTGTTTCCCTTCCTTCGACACAGATCTCGAAAACGACGGGATTTCTGCCGAGATCTCGTGATAAATAAACATCCTTCAACCAAAAAAAAGAAACGGCTAACCCCTTCCCTGCCGCTATGCGTACACTTTTGATTCTAAAATCTCTGATCATTCAGCGACCGAAAGCCACCACCGTCCAAGACACATGGATACACACTGGTCTCAGCAAGAGGCATAGATCCTCATGAGCCCCCGCAGTCGCGGGGGCTCATGAAGATCTATGTCTCTTGCAGCTGAAATAGCGTTCACTTTTTGTTCTCGGCAGTAAAGGGGTCAACACCGTAGGTGTACGTTGCGATCACTTCGTAAAAAAATATTTGGGGAGAAAAGTTCATCGGAGTCAAGCCTCGCAGTGTTGGATCGTCTGCCCAAAATGTACATTTTGCAGAATAATACCCTTAACTTGAGGCGCGGCTGGTGCCGATCCTGTTAGCCCAAGAGGCATAGATTCACATGAGCCCCTGCGACTGCAGGGGCTCATGCGAATCTATGTCTCTTGCAGATGCGAGAGTGTGAATGACAGAGTTACGTTTGACATTGAAAGTAACACTGGAAAGTAAAACTGTAAAACATTTGAAGTTGAGCAATACAAACACGATAAAACGGGTCTGTCCGGAAAAACAAGATGGAACTTTCACAAGCAAATGTTACATTCTCTTTCTTTCTATGTGAACACTTACACGCACGCACGTGGGGACACGTCAGTACACACAGATGCCAATGTTATTCTCTCTTTCTCTGTCCACACCACACGCACGCACGCGCACACACATGCACACACACGCGGCGCGCGCGCGCGCGCGCGCGAGAGAGAGAGAGAGAGAGAGAGAGAGAGAGAGAGAGAGAGAGAGAGAGAGAGAGAGAGAGAGTTTTCTGCATTTTGACTTCGTGTTGCGGAAAGTGGTGCACATGCTGCACGGGAGAAAAACTGAAAGAAACAGAGAAAGCGATTCTCCGATTACCAAGAAGATGTGATAAAAAAAAAAAAAAATTAAAAAAAAAGGTTTTGTGAACTTAGCGCACTAACACAAATACTGGCAGCAGTGATAACGGATTTGTTCACCAGCTGATTCCACCTTGGCCCACTTCATTCGCCCTTTCACTGCTAGTGGAAGCAGACGGTGTTGGTCCAACTTCAACGCCAAACAGGACCGGTAAAATGAATACGAAGTGGTGTCAGTCAGCAAGAGGCATAGATCCTCATGAGCCGCCGCAACTGCGGCCGGGGGCTCATGAAGATCAATGTCTCTTGATTGCGTTGACTTTTGTTCACGGCGGCGAGAGGGCTAAATAATAATACCAAACCGCAACAGGGGGCCAGTTGCATGAGCGAGCCTTAGTCCTGCACCAGCCACTAAGCAAGGTGCGCCGCTATAGGGGCCACAGTGCTGACCAGGATACAAAATGGATAACATGGATACAAAGTGGTGTCCGTATAGATCCTCATGAGCCCCCGGATGTATGTCTCTTGCAGATAAATCGCGTCCGCTGTTATCATGGCGGTGAAAGGGTTAAAGCGATAACGCAAGAGGAACAGAGCCGCATGAGTCCCCGCAGCATGAGGAAAATGTGATTTTCTGCTAATGTGCTCTGTTGCCGCAACGTCTCCACGTCTGCTGAAACAGGCAGGATTTGACAGTTACACTACATTTCGCAGAGATCCTAAACTGTCTGGTCGAGTTTACACATCCAAGATTATGCGCCACAGGCGGGGCCCCCGCCCCCATCAGCCCTCAGTTGCAGAAAATAGTTCTTGTCAAGGATGTCGCTTTTTTGGCACTGGTGCCAGCCAAGGAAGCAAACTCATTACAGAGTTTCAGTTTACACCGCACGACGCCCATCAATATACCAGATGAAAGTCACGGCGAGGGCTCATGAGGATCTGTGCCTCTTGGAGATGTTTAAGGAGTGCTGTCAATACTCTAAAAGTGCTTAGCGTCTTAGGAGGTGTTTCATGCATTATGGTGGAAGCTGGTTTTCTGGCCTGACTTCGCTCCGGCTTGTTGTTGGGAGTCGTTTGGCGTAAACGGAACCTCATTATTAACTCATCCGAGACGTGACGCACCCGGCAAGCGGCGCGTCTCGAATGAGTTAAATTCGGTAAGCACGAAAACAGACCGAAAATTGACTTTCAGGTTTGCCGGATGTAAGCTAAATGATAAACCGGCTTCAGACCGCGATGCGTGCCAAGGATGTTACACGGCGCTGATCAAAGCTTTTGCCGCGGACAAGTTTGGCACCAGTCTCAATCAGACACTCCTCGTGCACTGCTGGCTGACACTATAAACATATATTTACCAGCAAGAGAAATGCGACATTTGTGGCATCATCAGAAACACTAAAGTGTTGCAGTTATCCTTCATTTCCTAAGCGCATTTCTTTCTTTGCGGTGATTTTCCTTTATATTTTACGCAGTGTGGACTTTTCCAAAGTGAATACCTAGAACAAGGATCACTAGTACATTGGATAGCGTGCGTTACATTCTGTCCATGTCACAAATTGGCTCAACCTGTACTAGTCACCCCAAAAGTACATACCACTTGGCCCCCTCCCATGTTTCTCTCTGTACAAAAGCACGCTGAAACACGTCACAGTCTACATGCCAAGGCCATCCATCTGCAAGAGGCATAGATTCTCATAAGCCCCTGCGAAACAGGCGCTCATGACAATCTATGCCTCTTGCTGTTCTGATCGGCGACAATTTACATCTACTCGACATATTAGAGAGCGTCCTAGTGTTGTCCGAATAATAGCTATTCGTCTACTAGTCATCAGGACAATGTCACCGTTTCATCTGCAAGAGGCATAGATTCTCATGATTCCCCTGGGACTCACGGGATTCTATGCCTCTTCCTTGGACGGCCGGTTCCCATTTATATCTACTCGTCATACAGTGAAAGTCACAGGGTAGTTTACTACACCCTTGAAAGGCCAAGGACCTATCCGTCTGAACACCAACCAGCCAGTGATCCATCATACTCTCTCTTGGCTTGACTTCGCGAACGAAGATTTTATATAGTACTCAAACCAAGGGGAATCACAGCGCTGGACAGACAACAGTTAGATCCCCTGCCCCCGCCTATCAGGCACCCAATCGCCAGCCCACAGAGAAATACGCAGGTATAGAATAAGACAATCATTTCCATTCCTAATAAGAATGGATCAGGTCTCTTATATAACCCATGTCTTTCTCCGGAACTTAGGAAGTAGGCAGGAGAAACATACATACACAAACATGAAGGTGCGCTACTATATGTGGTCGGGTAAATACCCTGATTTCCCACAGTAGATGCACAGAACATTACACAACAATGTAACGATACAAATTTTGCCTCGAGTTATACATGATACTCACAAACCAGATAGGTGAGGCTAGCGCTGGCAGAATTGTCAGTACTCAAACCAAGGGGAATCACAGCGCTGTGATTCCCCTTGGTTTGAGTACTGACAATTCTGCCAGCGCTAGCCTCACCTATCTGGTTTGTGAGTAGAAGATTTTATAGGAGTTGCCCACGACGTCTGCAGGCTTGTTCGTGGCTGCGGAGGCCAATCCGAGACAGGCAGGTTCGACCGCAGTGGCTGCAGGGGAAGGTATGGCCAGGGTTCTGAGCTGCGGCATCTCTGTTTTTTCTCCTGAGCCGCTTGTCCTTAAGGCTAGCTCTGTGAGAGTCCTCAAAGGAGACAGCTGCCTTGTAAATGGTGGAGCGCCAGGTGTCACGGTCCGCAGCAAGCGAAGACCACTGGTGGTGGTCGATTTGGCAGGCACTAAGTGACTTCTTGAGACAGTCTTTGTATCTCTTCTTTGGTGCCCCTCTGTCACGGAATCCAGTAGCAAGCTCGCCGAACAGGGTGATCTTTGGTAGGCGATGATCCTCCATCCTGGAGACATGCCCCGCCCAGCGGAGCTGTGTCCGCAGCAGCAAAGCCTCGATGCTCACTGTTTCAGCCTGTTCAAGGACCTCGACGTTGGTGACATAGTCACTCCAGTGAATGCCCAGGATGGTACGCAGGCAGCGCTGGTGGAAGCGTTCGAGGAGTCGTAGTTGGCTGCGGTAGAGGGCCCAGGACTCGGAACCATACAGCAGGGTGGTGAGGACCACAGCTCTGTACACGCTGATCTTGGTGCCTGTTTTCAGCTGTTGATTGTGCCACACCCGCTTGAAAAGTCGCCCGAAAGCGCTGTTCGCTTTTGCCAGCCTGCTGTCAAGCTCCTTGTATAGCTTGGCGTCCGACGTGATAATGCAGCCAAGGTAAGTAAACTGGTGCACTGACTTTAGTTCAGACTCGCCAATGGTGATGTGAGGAGGGCGATACACTGTCTTGGGTGCCGGCTGATGGAGGACCTCTGTCTTTTTCAGACTGACCTCGAGTCCAAAGAGCTGGGCAGCACCTGCGAAGCAAGACGTGATGCGCTGCAGGGCTCTCTCTGTGTGTGCAACGAGGGCAGCATCATCAGCAAAAAGCAGCTCACGAATCAGTTGGTCTAGGGTTTTCGTGTGGGCCTGCAGTCGTCTGAGGTTGAACAGGCTGCCATCGAGACGATACCTGATGTACACTGCATCGTCATCATCGTGGTCCACTGTGGCCTGCTTCAACATCATGCTAAAAAAGATGGTGAAGAGGGTCGGTGCCAGCACGCAGCCCTGCTTTACGCCGTTGAGAATAGGGAATGGTTCTGAGAGGTCATTGTTGAGTCTGACCTGGCCTTGCTGGTCCTCGTGTAGCTGGACAATCATGTTGAGGAACTTTGGGGGACAGCCAAGTCGCTCCAGGATCTGCCACATGCCTTGCCTGCTCACAGTGTCGAACGCTTTTGTTAGGTCGACAAATGTTACGTACAGCCCTTTGTTCTGCTCGCGGCACTTCTCCTGCAGCTGTCTCAGCACAAAGACCATATCGGTGGTGCTCCTGTTTGCTCTGAAGCCACACTGGCCCTCTGGGAGTTGGTCTTCAGCGATGGCAGGTACCAGCCGATTCAGGAGCAGCCTTGCAAGGATTTTCCCAGCAATGGACAGCAGGGTAATTCCCCGATAGTTGGAACAGTCAGACTTCTCGCCTTTGTTCTTGTACAGGGTAATAACGACTGCATCACGGAGATCTTTTGGTAGTGTTCCTTCCTCCCAGCAGCAGAGAAAGAGGTCATGGAGTCTGTTGTGCAGTGCTGTGCCTCCATGTTTCCAGATCTCTGGCGGTATTCCATCAATGCCTGCTGCTTTGCCACTCTTGAGCTGGTGGATGGCTGTGAGGGTCTCTTCAGCGGTGGGCGGTTCGTCCAATTCAACCTTTACTGGGAGGTGTGGGATTTGTAGGACGACTGCTTCTTGAACAGTGCGCTCAGCGCTGAAGAGGCTCTGAAAGTATTCCGACCAGCGGTTCAAGATGGAGGTATTATCTGTGAGGAGTGCCTGGCCATTCGCGCTTCGCAGGGGACTTTGTACCAGGTGTCTGGGGCCATACACTGCTTTCAGTGCTTCGTAGAAGCCCCTGTAGTCACCATTGTCAGCGCAAAGCTGGGTCCTCTGTGCAAGTCTGGTCCACCACTCATTCTGGAGATCTCTGAGCTTGCGCTGGAGACTGCTGCAGACGAGGCGGAAGGCAGACTTCTTCACAGGGCAGGAAGGCTGGGCTAGGTGGGCCTGATGGGCGGCTCTTTTTTTTGCTAGGTGTTCCTGGATCTCTACATCGTTTTCGTCAAACCAGTCTTTGTTCTTCTTTCTGGCGAAACCCAAGACTTCTGCAGAGGATTTTGCAATAGCAGTTTTCAGTTGTTCCCAAAGTGTTTCAGGGGAGGAGTCTACCGGGTCCGCTGTGTCTTTGAGCCTACGCTGTAAATCTGTCTGAAAGGCAGCTTTCACATCGTCACGCTCAAGGCTGGCAACATCAAGCTTTTTCTTGGGGGGCCCCCATTTCTTGGGTTTTGGCTTGAAGTGGAGCCTGAGTTTGCAGCGGACTAGGCGGTGGTCAGTGTGGCACTCTGCGCTGGGCATCACTCTGGTGAGGAGGACGTCATTGCGGTCCCTCTGACGCACTAGGACATAGTCGATAAGGTGCCAGTGTTTGGAGCGAGGATGCATCCAGGTGGTCTTTCGACTGTCCTTTTGCTGAAAAGTAGTGTTGGTGATGACCAGTTGCTGCTCCGCACAGAACTCCAACAGTAGGCGGCCATTGTCATTGCAGTTCCCCACGCCATGCTTGCCGAGGACTCCTTTCCAGGCTTCAGAGTCCTGGCCCACTCTGGCGTTGAAGTCGCCAAGGATGATGACTTTGTCGTCTGCAGGGGTACTCTGTAGGAGGCTGCGCAGGTCAGTGTAAAATTTGTCCTTTTCAGCAGGCTCTGCCAGGAGGGTTGGGGAGTACACACTGAGAAGGGTGACGTGTTGCTGGTGTCTCAGTGGGAGGCGCATGGACATGATGCGGTCTGAGTGGCCCGTTGGTAGGTTTTCCAGCTTAGTCGCAATGGATGTCTTGACCATGAAACCCACGCCTGAGAGCCGTCTTTCTGATGCAGGCCTGCCTGACCAGTAGAGGGTGTACCCAGCACCAAGTTCTTGGAGGCTGCCTTCGTCCGGAAGGCGTACTTCGCTGAGCGCGGCGATGTCGATGTTTAACCTCCGCAATTCATGGGCAATGAGGGCGGAGCGACGTTTAGGGCGTCCGCTGTCTGCTTTGTCGAGCATGGTTCGGACGTTCCAGCATGCTACGTTGAGTCCGGTCGTGGTCGTCATGAGAGTGGATCCGTTATTCTTTCTTGTTTTTTGACCGCAGGAGAAGATGCCCGTTGACCGCGGCTAGCCAACTGGGGTTGCAAGGGGACGAGCTTTGGTTAGGCCACCTTTTCTAGGCCCCTCTCCATGTGGAGCAAGCAGTGCTGTCCCTAGAGAAGGCTGCTTGGTCGTTCAGGGTGTGCCGAGTGATGTTGTCATCCCCAGGTCAACATCAGGCGACCAATATCCTGAACCGCCTGCATGCAGGTTTGAGACTGCGGCTTCCAGTGACATCTTTCACCTGCCGTTTCGCCCCTCGCCCGTCGCTACAGGACTTGGAATGGTCGGTGTCATGGTCCGTGGACGTTTCCTAAAGCCTGCGCGGTGGAGCTTTTTGGTGGAGTGCAGTGTGCGCAGTACTGGCCCCACCCTTTAAACCCTTGG
Source organism: Semisulcospira habei (assembly GCA_036245525.1). Classification (NCBI taxonomy): domain Eukaryota; kingdom Metazoa; phylum Mollusca; class Gastropoda; family Semisulcospiridae; genus Semisulcospira; species Semisulcospira habei. Next base: position 203,857,767 of record BTPG01000005.1, read on the forward strand.
TTCATCTGCCATGGCCTAGCAAGCTGGGACGATGGCATCGAGGTCCTCGGGTCGTAGGTTTTATATCAGACTGTCCTTGTCCTAGTCTCTGGCTCAAAAGCCTTCCCCGGAGACACGGGAGCTTTGATGTCAGGGGTTTCCTCCCTTAGCCTTTCCGCAGCCAAGCGGCCAGGCCTGCAAGGCAGCAGGCGACTCGTGGAGGGCGGGGTCGTCTATGTCCCGTGCAGATGTGAACATCTGCCCACTGCCCACCCTTGAAAGGCCAAGGACCTATCCGTCTGAACACCAACCAGCCAGTGATCCATCATACACATGACACCCATCCGTCCTCTCCGTCTGAGAAACACTCACACAGTCACTGGATCAGCACACTGCGAGAAGCCCTACCCACAGACACAATGTGCTCTGCTCTGGGATCACAGCCACGGTATTCCGTACCTTTTGCTTGCAAGGGCTCGTAATGATGTACTTAGCGTTATATGACACAAGGCAGTGTGTCCATTTATGTTTTAAATAATAAAAGTAAGTTTTTCACTTTATAACAATGACACTCTCGTTTCTCTCAAAAACAGACACACTGGATTTCTTAATACTGCACATGTAACGACAGTAATCGTCTTCAAAATGGAAGACGCTGGGTAAAACCTGTTATGAGAAACCATTCTTTTTGCAAGAAAAAGGTGGTCTCAAAAAAAACTGGTGCTCAAGTGGCCCTGAGTTGCAGAAAGTGGCACATGTCATTATCCCTTATCATTTGGAACACACCCATGTGTGAAATAAGTTTGACTAAATTAGTTCAAGGGTAGTGCCAGAATAGCGTGGCGCCTCTAGGCGCCAAGCTATTCTGGCACCACCCTTGAACTAAAGCCATTGGTCTATATCCGTATCTGTCAGTACTATAATGTAGCTTGCATATGGCAGTGTACAAATTTGAAGCTTTTAGCCTCAGTATGATATGGATTAAATGACCATCATTTAGGTGGCTAAAGCCACAGTCACAGCCACTTAAATGATGGTCTTTCAGGTGATCGATCATAATAAAGGTGGTCGCTAAGAACAGGTTCTGCTGTACGTAGGCCGGACGATGAGCCAGGAGTTCAGTTGTATGAGCCTAAATCCTGCGCAAGCCACTAAGCGGAGCACCTCGCTTAGTGGCTTGCGCAGGATTTTAAGCTCGTTCATAAGACTAACCCACGCAAGTCCTTCACTGCTAGTCTCTTTTCATTAGCGATTCTTCACCTTGACATCTTTGGCCAAGGCGAGAGAGACTGTCAAGAAATAAAGCAAATACGATTACTGGGCGAAAAAAGGTGAACATCGATTGCAGAAGACTTCTAAAACCATAATATAAGAACGTAAATGACAGAGGGAATTTGGGAGACTTCTGTAATTCGCCATCTTCATCTCTGAACATCCCCTTAGGCCAGAAATAATCTCTGCCCGTAAGGAGACAGCCTAGATTCACTCCCTGCCCCCAGTAGGTATGTATCTATCTCGTGTCCACACTCTGGCATGGGCCGGACCCGTCGTCAATCTGCACGAACTGTCCAATTTTTTTTTTTTTTTTTAATATTTTAATTTTTTAAAAGCTCTTTGTCTGTCGGTAGCGGGATCTGTAAAGCATTTGACAGTGTGGACCGAGAGACTCTGTGGAAACTCCTACGACACTACGGTGTACCCACAAAGCTCGTCCGCCTGATCAAGAGCAGCTACGATGGCATGACATGTCGCGTGATCCACGAAGGGCAGTTCACCAGGGAGCTCCAGGTCAGAACTGGTGTCAGGCAGGGGTGTCTGCTGTCTCCGTTCCTCTTCCTACTGGCCATAGACTGGGTCATGAAGATGACCACAGAGCACAGACGAAGTGGACTACAGTGGACACTGTGGACACAGCTTGACGACCTCGATTTTGCAGACGACTTGGCATTACTGTCCCACACTCATCAACAAATGCAGGACAAGACCACGAGGCTTGCTGACATCTCGTCCAAAGTGGGCCTCACCATTCACAAACAGAAAACAAAGACAATGATTGATTGATTGATTGTACATTGCTTAACGTCCCGACAGCAACAAGGCTTTCTCAGGACGTGCCTGCACTGCTTGTGAAAAAAACAACTAAACAGAACATTGAATGAATGTCGCCAGCCGGTCAAATACGTTAAATAAACCTAACACATGGGGCCTAAATAAAGCTAAGACCATTTAGCAACACACATCCAATATCAAGAGCTACAGGCAGTGCAGACAATAGGGAGATTTTTAAAAAGGCGAATACAGGTGAATGGACCTCGGGTAGACAGAAACACATGCCCCAGAATAGAGAGAAAAAACTCACCCTGTGGGGCTGACCAGGGTGACCCTGGGAACTAAAAAGTACCTAACCCCACCCAAGTCCCCCAGGGCAGACCCGGGTGGGGGCAAAGACAATGAGGCTGAACGCAACCAGGGAAGAACCAGTCTTGCTTGCTGGCACCCCGTTGGAGGAGGTGGAGTCCTTCACCTATCTCGGGAGCATCATAGACAAAAAAGGAGGCACTGATGCAGATGTCAGAGCACGAATCGGTAAAGCCAGAGCAGCCTTTCTCCAGTTGAAAAAAGTGTGGAGCTCCAGAGAGCTGTCACAACACACCAAAGTCCGGATTTTCAACTCCAATGTAAAAGCAGTTCTCTTATATGGAGCAGAGACTTGGAGATTGACAAAAACCACAGTCAACAGAGTACAGACCTTCATGAACAGTTGCCTTAAAAGAATTTTGAAAATCCACTGGCCAGAGAAGATCAGCAACGTCAGACTCTGGGAGAGAACAGAGCAGACAACAGCAGAGAATGAAATTGGGCGAAGAAGATGGGGATGGATCGGTCACAGTCTGAGAAAGCCAGCTTCCAGTATCACTAGGCAGGCATTGTCATGGAACCCCCAGGGAAAGAGGAAAAGAGGTAGGCCGAGAAACTCCTGGCGTAGAGACCTCCAAGCAGACATCAAGAGACTGGGAACCACCTGGAGTAGAATCGAAGGAGAAGCACAGGACAGGAGTTGCTGGAGGTCTCTCGTCGACGGCCTATACCCGGGTAGGGGTGACAGGCGTAAGTAAGTAAGCGGGATCTGTCATTTCAGGAGTAATCACATCGACAAATCCCTCTACCGACAGCCAAAGGGAGAAAAAGAAAAAAAAAAAAGAAAAAAGAAAAAGAAGTAACATACCGTATAACTTAGCGTACGCGACAAAAAGCTGAGTATATAAATGGGGGTCTATGCAACTGCCTGCAAGATGCACAGATTCTCATAAGCCCCTGCGGCTGCAGGGGCTTATGAGAATCTGTGCCTCTTGCAGATGGAAAGATCTGGCTTTCGTTCTTGGCTTTTTACAGCGGCACGTCTCAAATTACCCATATACTGAGGCTCAAATTTGTACACTTCCATATGTAAGCTACATTATAGTACTTACAGATAAGGATATAGAACAATGGCTTTATTTCAAGGGTGGTGCCAGAATAGCTTGGCGCCTAGAGGCGCCAAGCTATTCTGGCACTACCCTTGAACTATTTTAGTCAAACTTATTTCACACGCTGGTGTATTCCGAATGATAAGGGATAAATCTGACTGCGCTTGCGCGACTTTTGCAAAAGAAATCAGACCTCAAAGATGGGCTCTCATTTCGCGTTCAAAGACACAGGTTTTTACTATTGTAATTTCGTGGTGTCATGATAATGTGTGCGTGAAAGAGAGAGAGAGAGAGAGAGAGAGAGAGAGAGAGAGAGAGAGAGAGAGAGAGAGAGAGAGAGAGAGAGAGAGAGAGAGAGAGAGAGAGAGAGAGTCCACACAGTCTGACACAGACACATCACACTCCCTTCTACTCAAGTCCCATCCATCTGCTAGTGACGCAGATACTCATGGACCCCTGCGTCGAGTTCATGAGTATCTGCGTTACTTGCCGGGCCCACCATTCACGTCCATGAACTGACCTCACGCCGGCTAAAAGGAAAGTTCTCCGGGACTGAGATAAATCCCAAACGGTCTACGGCGTCGACAGGAGGCAGACCTGCGCTCGCAGTTTACGAATACTGCCGACTCAGCAGTCGCGATATTACACTGACCAGGCGCGGCGTTGAGGCCAAGTCAAGCTTGCCTAACATTACCCGAGGCACGAGCCGCCGTCCAAGCAAGTTTGCCAAACATTGCGAGCGGACCTCTGAAAGGCGCGCTACTTTGTGTAACACTTACACACGCAGACGTATTTAACCCCCTTCGCACACGCAGCCGTCGACGTCCATCATAGCCAGCTCGACAGCCGAAGAGAGAGGACGGTTTTTTCCGCTCTCTCCACACAGCTACACCGCACACAGAGTCAAGCAAGCAAGCCAGCAAGAGCGAGCCTTCAGTCACCGACTAACAAGTGTACGGCCTACCGCACAAGTCAAAACCACCCGCCACAACGCAAGCGGCCAGCAAAACCAAAATGGACAAGAGGAAGAACAGAAAGAAGACCAACCGACAACAGGCGGAAGAGTTTTCTTCCACCCCCCCCCCCCCCCCCCCAAAGAAGCCACACCACAGCAAACGGCCCGGAGGGAAACAAGGAGCTATCGGCCCCCTCTGTCGCCACCGATACGGCCTCCGGCGCGCCCATACCTCGACCCACAGGCCAGCTGGACACCGGAAGGCAAAATAGTCGTGAGACCATTTGCCTACCCGCCACTCCCACCTGATCTTACCGGGATGCCATCACCCGAATACATGCGACGGATGATGGAGGAACGGGTGGCTCCACAGAGCCCGTATTACGGCCAGCAAGAAGAAGAAGAGGAACCAACACAGGCCCCTCATCAACATCGCCCCCAGTCACCGCCCCAGGAGACGGAGACCGAAGAGTCACAGGAGCCGGACTCGGAGCCCGACACCTCACCCTCCCCGCCGCCGGTCATCCTTCCGGAACACATTACCCGGAAACGGCCGGCATCGTCTGTGGAGGAAGGGACCCGGCTCCGAAGTATTGACTTCACCGACCTAGTAGTTCTACTTCAGGATGCGGTGCCTGCCATCGTGGCGTCCAAGGAGGACACCTACCACCGGGCATTATTCGCCGCTCGGTGGCTGGTTCACACCGGGGCCATCGATGACCTCCGCACTTCCTCTCTAGAGGAGTCAGCCAGCCAGACCGCCACCACCACCTACAAGGATGAAGAAAGCCAGGCAAAGCCGGACCAGACATCTGTAGGGACGGCAGCGGCTCCGGAAACGGCAACCAAAATGACAGGGACCAACACCACCACCATCAAGCATCAAGGGTGCAACACCGCCGCACCGACCAGAGAAGAAAGGGGCACCACCACCGATCAAGCTCCACATCAGCCGCCACAGCCAACCACACACCAGTCAACCAGCACGGATCCACACCGGCGGCGGCGCTACCGGCCTCCAAAATGGGTCCGACAACAACGCCCACCACTCCTCCCTACGCCACCTCCACATCTCCGCCTGCCACCGCAGCACAGACACCCACCGCGCCCGTTCCAGCGCCCAACCCCCCGGCCCAGGATAGACTGGCCACCACCACCACCACCCAACCTCCCCAGACACAGCCACCACCAGCCACGGTTCTGCCGGCCGCCACCACCACCACCCCCGCCACCACTCATCCAACACCTCCTAGAGTGGCTGGCGAACCAACTCCCCCCAGCCTGGCGATAGCAACGGTTCCCCGGCCACACCACCCGCCTCCTTCACCACCAACCACCCGGCCCCGGCAACAACATCAGCCACGGCGCAACGGAGCGGCAGACAGACAGTGAGACGGCCCTCCCCCTACCTTCCCCTGGCCCACCCCCCCTTGGACGAAATCAGCGAAAGCTGGAAGTCCCGATCCCGTTTAAAGAATTGATTGATTGCAGCCGTCGATGATGTCAACAGCACCGGTGGTTGCACGCGGAAAGGAGTTAATTAACCCCTTCCCTGCCATGAAAACGCGAACGCCACCCAACCGCAAGAGGCAAAGAACTTCATGAGCCCCGCTCATGAGGTTCTTTGCCTCTTGATGATCCCAACTTATATCTATGTTCCTTCGAAGGATGGCGATATCTGACCATGGCCTCAGTGTTAATTTGCATCCTCCGGTAGAGAGGGGTGAGAGAAGACCCGATAAAGGCTGGCTTGAATATTATACATTATTCGAGTGCCTGGCAGGAAAGGTCAGCTGATAATGCTCAAATCTGAGTGATCTGGGACACATTGTCAGCTCAGGCTGTAAATGCCATAAAACCATTCAATATTGGTTAGTTCGGGGTTTAACGTCCACGGCACCACAGTGATAATGGGCGGCCCTGATGGGCGGGTTATGGGGGACAGGGAAATCTATTGCTTATGGAGTACGACCTGAACACTGATCAATTCAGGAGCACTGCAACTGTGACACTTTGATTTACCAGGACCTTTCAACAGACATGCTATTGAACGAGCCGGTCTTTTTTCCCTGGATTGTGAGTCCAGCTACCGGGGCCGGGACCGGGGATTCAAACCCATGACCCGGCCATTCCCTTCGCTCTCTTGCTCCGACGCTTAACCGCCTGAGCTATTTCGGATTCTCATCAATGTCCCGGGTGTCTCTGGTCAAATAGCGAAGATTGGCCGTGCTACTGGCCTCTTCCACGACCAGCCCTGCGCTGTGCCGCAACACTACCGAGCAGACAAGTGTAGGAGACCCAGGCTTTGCTTACAGCCTCCGCCACCACCAGTCCAGCGCTGTGCCGTAACACGACATAAAGGTCTAAAGTGTAGGAGACCCGTGGCGTTTCCACTTAACGGGACAGAACGGAGCCTGTGGTCAGTGCTACCTGGTCAACTGTCAGACTGACGACAACCCCGGCGTCTGCTCCGCGCTATCGAACAAACATAGATTTCAACCGGCCCGGCTATCGGCACGGCCATTGTTTGAAATCATTGTAAACTACGACAAAGATCCCCCAGGCGTCCAAAAAACATGGACCCAAAGTGGTTTCAGCACGAGGCATGGATCCTCATGAGCCCCCGCAGATGCGGGGGCTCATGAGGATCTATGCCTCTTGCAGTTGATTCGTGTCGTTTAGTTTTTCGTGACAGTCATGGGGTTCATGGCAAGGAACATCGACTTCAACCACAGTAATTCAACAGAAATGCGCAGATGCTGCGAAACTCATCAGCACCGCCAAAATTGCGCAGATTCAGCCAAGCTAATTGCCGAAAGGCCGCCCAGATTTCAATTAGATTCGTCAGCAGAAGGCGCACATTGCAATAAAACTCATCAGCCCGTGGAAAAAGACTCACATTTCCCGTGAAATTCGTCACCAAAAGGCGCACATTTGAAAGACTGAAACCTGACTCTGCATCAAAATGAGCCGAGTCTATTTAGGTCATCAACAAAAGGCACAGATTTTAAATAGTGTGAAACTCGTCCGCAAACGGCGCTTATTTTGCCGGGTGAGCCCATTGCAGGCCACGGAACACAGTGCCGTTTCCGTACTGTCCAGTCTCTTAGCCATAGTCAGTCCCGGCATCCCCTAATATTTCAATCCCCTAAAAAGCACTACCGCCCGTTCGGCAGGCATCCTGTCTCGGAAGACAATGGAATATGCGCTTGCTGGGTCAGTCACTGGAGTGACCTCTCCAGTGCGCAAGCCTGGGCGAAGTGTATGGAGATCCTGGGATGCCCAGTCGTCAAGATCCCCCTCTCGGCCTCGCTGATGTATCCAAAGGAATGCAAAGCAGTACGTTTGGCACCAGTTTGGCTGCAGGAGCTGCCAGAACAGTGCGTGAATACAGGCAGCTGTCTGCCTTCGGGGCTCCACTCCTGATTTGAAGGGTTTACTCCCCCACATTTGGCCGTTGGATCCAACCTGATCTCCTCCGTCCTCTAGCCGTTGGCTGTCAGAAACAGCTCATCCGCCTAGTGGTGCAATGTGAACACCACCCCCTCACGTGGTTTAGCCCACCAGCTGAGGTGGTTTGCCAGGGTGTGGCGCTTGGAGCCAGCACGTGAGAGATTAAGGAGATGGATGAGGACCAGTGATGCCCGTCCATCCTATGTAGGACGCAGCTGCCGAACAGCAAAGGTACTACCTCTATCCAGAGCCCCCTACACACCACCGCCCACCAGCTGCACATTTGCCATGCACAAAATAACAAGAGACAGCACACTGACAGTCTCATTTTTTTCTTGGCTATGAACCTGATTCCTTACCAACCCCACACCCAAGCACAGCTGAAATAAGCGTGCCCCTCAAATCACTACGTCAACGGCAACTCAACATAGGCCCACAACTGTCCACTGGAGTTGAAGCTCGGGATGGTATTAATCAAAGCACCAAACATGTCTCCTCTCATCTAACCAGAAATTTCCAGCAAATTCCAACATTCAGCCGTACTACAAATTTTTAAACAAGGCAAACATTATTTTTAAAAACACCGGTCTTCTTACTGCCTCAACTGCCCAGATTTGAATATGTAATATGACCTGCAGAACAACCTGCAGAAAGTTAACGTGAAACTGTGCCGTTTGCAGATGGCAGGAGTTCACTGTTGGCCGTGGGTCAGAGCGAAGGGAGTTTCGCCAGGTGGGCCTTTGGTCAGCGGTAAAAGGCTGCCAAGGTCACTGGTCTCTGACCTGTGGTCTACTTTGCATGCTCTGATAGCGGGCCTGAGATTTGGGACCATACGGTCAGGGTCAAGTTGCATGAGTGAACCTAGTCCTGCACCAGCCACAAAGCAAGGTGCTCCGCTATAGCGGAGCACCTTGCTTAGTGGCTTGCGCATGATTAAAGTACGCTTACGCAACTGACCATTGGGGCTTGTAACGATGGTCTACGTTACTTTACTTACGTGCTGGTCTGTGATTTTGAACCGTACAGTTATCGCAAATCTTGCGGCTACCCAGGAGAGGTGTTTTCATTACACACACTGAGAGTAAGCATACCGCTTGTACAGCGGCTGCTCGGCGCTGCTGCGTTGCACTTGCACGTAAACGATGAACGCTCCCCAAATGCAACGGACATCGATCCTCAATCCCAGCAGAGGCGCATGTCATCAGGACTTGAAGATCAATGTTTGTTACTTTTCATTCATCAGAGGGAAGGCCGGGGTGAAATCCGCGACAGTGTAAAAAAAAAATAAAAATAATAATAATAATAATTAAAAAAAAATTCAAACTCGTTTTGTCGTGTACACAAGAACACGATGCTTAGGTAATACGATACAACTACATGATATGCCACGGTCACAGACCATCTCGAAGAAACAGATCTGAAGTGAACTGTAACAAGCAATCAGCAAGTCCTCGCACTAGTAGGATAACGGACTAAGACTTATTCAGATTCAGACTGATATGGGAACCTGTTATTTGTAACAAAACAATACCAACAACAAAACATTCATCGATACGGTCGAACACTACTGCTATTACTACTAAACAATAATAATTATTTTAACTTAAACAAAACTCAAAGGAAAGACTGCTTTTCGCAATAGCAAAATCAGGGGAAATTGCCTGACGTCCAGAGCGAAAACGCAGCAGGCATTAGTACCGCTGTCGTTGACAGCCGATAACGTAGGTCATTGCTAACAACTTTAAGTCCTCTTACCACAGACCCCGACGGCCCCAACGCATGTGGTCTCAACCACAAGCCAAACCTTCACTCACTTCCTCTGTCAAAGAAACAAAGACGTGTCAGTCCTAGAGTCCAGAGAAGCCAATCCTTACGTTTGCAAGAGGCATAGATTCTCTTGAGCCCCTGCAAAGCAGGGGCTCATGAAAATCTATGCCTCTTGCAGATGTGATAGCTGGTTGGACACTTAGTTGCGCGGTTTGCTTCTGCTGACCAGTCACGTAGACCCTTGACTTACCCTTGATCCGCCCGTGAACTGTTAAAGAACAAAGAGTGTCACAGGCATACGTAATACCGACTCCTTCGTGTGTCCTTCCGATTGTGGGTCTCTCAACAGTAAATATTCCGTTGTCAACGGCCTGTATTCTAATGGGATGTTACCTATGTTACTCAGTCGAAAGTCCAACGCCATGGACGATTCTCAACGAATATTCATGAGGTGAAGGTCGCATCGAAAGCGAGGCTATATGGGGAACATGTGGGAGGGGCAGACAGTACTTTCATGGCGATAGAGAAGGAGCAGTCGAAGCGCAGATCGAAACACCATTGCGTTGTTCCTGTGTGCACATCAAATAGAGCACAGAATATTGAAAAAGCGAAACTTTTATTTCATACTTTTCCAAAAGCAACCGAAACTCAACGGAGGAAGGAGTGGTTGATCCGAATTCATCTGCTCGTGTGTGGGTGCATGTGCAGTGTGTTGGGTGTGAGAGAAACTTGCATGTATAGACTTTATGGTCTACAGCAAAAACTTTTTTTTTTTTCTTTTTTTCCTGGAGTTACCCTTGAAGATGGTTTCACAACTACCTACTCTCCTCTTATACCATTATTCTCTTACTGATTTTGATTATTTGCTTCGTTTCATTGATATTCCTTGTTGTGTACCATGCTAAATGCTGGGTTTTTTTCCCCGGGGTTCTCCCGTTTTTCCCCCGAGGTAGTCCTCAACTTGATGGTGATATAAAGTTTGCCTTCGGGTTGGCGTTTAGCAGGCTTTGTGTATTAGACACTCAGCCTACTTCGTGCCCCGTTCGTTCTCTCTCTCTCTCTCTCTTTTTCTCTTCCCCCCCCCTCCCCCCTCTCTCTCTCGCGGTCTCCTTCTTCTTCTTCTTCTCTCTCTCTCTCTCCCTCTCTCTCCCCCCCCCCCCCCCCCCCCCCCCGTCCTCACACACGCGCATTTACTTTTGCTCGCTCCTGCGCGCGCTTACACACACTCTTGTCTCTCGTGTTTAGTTTCTCTCGGAGTCTTTCTCTTACGATTTTTTTTCTTTGACGTCATTTTTACTTTTGTTCTTCCTTTTCTTTTCTTTTTCTTTTTACGTCACCTTCAGTTGCCATATTCCTTCTGCATATGAAGATAAGTAGCGGCTAATGTCTCTGTTTGTTTGTCTATTTTGACAAAGGGTATTTACCCGAAATATTAATAAATTGTGTTGTACCGTTTTTTCTAAGCGTGTTTCTTTCTCCGTTGGGTACTTCTTTGCATTTCACGCGCTTGGCAGTCACCTTTTTGGTCTGAATTACAGCAAAAACTGTTTTGAGCGACCATCCTTACAGCAGATCCCCTGTCTTTACAGACCAACATTTAGGTGGCTGCAGCCCGGGTGACACTGTTTGCCCTACAAGACCTCTCTTGAGAGAGCATGAGATGTTTAAGGCCACTTTCTTCTAGCAAAAATGGTGATAGCCAGAACAGGTTCTGCTGTGTTAACATTTATTTTTGTTGTTGTAAAATTTAAGTTAGGTGCCTGTTCTCGCGTGTGCATGTGTGCGTGTTTTGCTATAGAATGTGAGACATTGTATTAAAGTTTTGGCTTACAATCTTGATTCCAAGAAAACAAGGGATCAGCTGTGATAGCTTAAGGGTATTGTCTGATCAGCTTAACACATGAAAATACCATGGCACTACCCTTCAAATGTCATAGTTGATCCCTTTAGATGATTGAGTAGTGCTGCCACACTCACACACACACATACACACCCACACTTACACACACACACACACACACACACACACACACACACACACACACACACACACACAGAGTGATGAATGTCATATTTAATTCTGCTGCAGAAATCTGACTTCGACAATTTTAACCCTTTAGCTGTCAGCAGCGATTTGGTTGAAATGATGCCTGTGAAAAACACTTCTGAAATTGCTACCAACTGCGAAATGGTTAAGAGAGGACAAACACTTGTACATAGTGTTAACCCGCTAGCTTATTTATCTTCCTGACGCACACCCACACATGCTTGAATTCACCAAACTGGAAACATTGAGAGGGGGGGGGGGGGGAGGGGCAGCATGGGACAACACCAAGTAGGTCCGCAACCAATAATTGAATTCAAACTAAGTTGTTTTTCGCTGGCTAAATTCACAAAATATAACCGAGTTGACCCCTCCAACAATGTTAATGTGCTGTCAAATGTTTGAAAAAAAAAGATAGTTCAAGTGGTGCCAGAATAGCTTGGCGCCGACAGGCGCCAAGCTATTCTGGCACCACCCTTGAACTATCCTTGTACTCAGTATGTTACAAGTTCCGTGTAAGCTTTGACAAAACACTCATATATCTCAAATGTGTAGAAGAAAATCCTAAAACCACAATCTTCTGAATGCTCAATCTGCTGACCAGTTTCTTCGAACACAATTCAATCAAGCTTCAGTGCAAATGGCTGTGATTGGTTTACAGGGGAGTGATTTTTATATCTGGTCAGATATTTGCTAATGCTCAAAATACGGTATAATTCTAAGGCCTCGACGTTCTGCGCTTTCACTCGCCATATAAATACTATGTAATAATAATAATGTTGCTGTCGCGCGTCTAGCCCCAGATAGCCTCGTTTTCGCGCACGCGACCTTTTGACCCCAAGCTCATTAGAATCGTCCATGGGGAGGGAGAAGGCTGTGGTAAGATGGTGGGTGGGTGTGTGCCAAGCTGTCAAAACTAATTTCTGGCCCAGCGCCTGATGGCGGCATCGTGTTTGTTCAGGACCCACCTTTGTCCCTCTTTAGCACCAGCCAGCAGTCAGCACTGTCTGTCATTGTGAGAGCCAGATCAGTCTTTCTCCTTCGTTATAATACGGAGCTGGCAAAACGCCCATAGTGCGTAGTGAGTATATATATATATATATTATTTTAAAATTCAGGCTAATTGAACCGATAGACTCGATGACGGAACACAATGTGACACCAAATTTCAAAACAATATTTCGAAACAATTAATTGCAGAGATCGTGGATTTAATATGTACACTACATACGTACAGAAATCCACATTTATATGCACACAGTTTCATAATGTGCAGCTCTACTTCTTTTAGTCCATTTTACGCTTTAACCAGTAATAACGACCTCAACTTTAGGATGTAAACGAGGCCGATCCATATAAATGACGATCAAACAGGCCCTTTGATTCTCAGCAGCCTTTACAACATGCATGAGCTTATGAAAATATATGCCTCTCGTAGGTGGAAGGCCCTGGATAAGCAAATACTCACCCGGGGAATCTAATAAGGGTGTAAAGTAGGCCTGCAAAATGCACAAATTCCCATCAGCCGATTCCAGTTGTACTGGTCTGACTTAGACACTGTTTCCAGTTGTACTGGTCTGACTTAGACACTGTTTCCAGTTGTACTGGACTTAGACACTGTTTCCAGTTGTACTGGTCTAATTTAGACACCGTTTCCAGTTGTACTGGGCTGACTTAGACACTGTTTCCAGTTGTACTGGTCTGACTTAGACACTGCTTCCAGCTGTACTGGTCTAAGTTTAGACACAGTTTCCAGTTCTACTGGGCTGACTTAGACACTGTTTTCAGGTAAAATGAAGAATGGACAGAAAAGAAAGGGGAAGCTTTGCGTCGATGACAGTCAACTGCACAAGATAAACATTGGGCTGTCGGCACCAGCTTGACGAGTTTTCTGACCTCACCCCGCGGTCAGGGGGTATCGGATTTCCCTGAAATTTCAGGGACTCCGGTGGCGTTGGACCTAAGACTGTACTGATCTACGTGAAATACACCTGCAGTGGCTCATGACGACCTATGCCTTCCGCGCAGACGAAAGCCGTTCCTTGAAAACACGCTCAACGTTAACCCTCATCATTCGGAATACACCAGTGTGTGAAATAATTTTGACTAAAATAGTTCAAGGGTAGTGCCAGAATAGCTTGGCGCCTCTAGGCGCCAAGCTATTCTGGCACCACCCTTGAACTAAAGCCATTGGTCTATATCCTTATCTGTAAGTACTATAATGTAGCTTGCATATGGCAGTGTACAAATTTGCAGCTTTTTAGTTTAAGTATGATATGGGTTAAACCTTTGACCACCTCAGCTTTCCATGTCCAAGTTACTCTCCAGCAGCGTTTTCCGGTCACATCGGTGCCATTACTCTGTCGATATTGGTCGCCTGAACCATTCTGGTCACTGCAGTTCTTATCTTTTACTTCCCCAGCAGAGATGGTTAGCTCACAGGAGACGGGCCGCATCCGGATACGCAGCTATTGCCGCGTATCCTGTGTGTTTTTGTGTGTGCGTGTGTATTGCAGAATCCTTTGTTTCTCTGGCTTTATGATCCCCTCCACTCTTTATTTGTAAAGCGCTTAGAGCTTAATTTTAGGATAAGCGCTATTTAAGTAGCCATTATTATCCGGCAGGTCTCCAACGAGTTAACATACTGACTCCCAAGGTCGTAATCCCAAAATTGTGAACAAAGTCCTCTGTGGAACGCACTGTAGTTCAGGTGACGGACTGACCATGACAGCTCAAGAGAGGCGCCAATTAAGCCATTCAGGCACCTCTCTCGAACTATCATGGTCGATTAGTATCTGGTGTCAGGGCAAATGGGTTAAAGTGATAGTTTTATCGGAACAGTTAACTCATTCAGCCCTGACACACCACAGCAAGACAGGGATCGAGCTTGATAGTTCAAGGGTGGTGTCAGAATAGCTTGGCGGCCACAGGCGCCAAGTTATTCTGGCACCACCCTTGAACTATCATGCTCGATCTGTCTCTAGAATTGTAATACAGTCCTTCAGAGGGCAGCTTCAAAATTTGGGGGTTTCGGTCCTCGGGCTGAATGTGGTTAACAGAATTGTTTATAATATATTGTCAAGATGTAGAGATATTCTGGGTCCGGTGGAACCAGTAGTTAGGGTGTGACTGGACAGCGTGAGAATGTTTACAGTAGTGCAGCGGGGACGGGGTGAAGGCTTAGCAATTAGTTACAGCGGGGGCAGTGGTCTGTTGACTGTCCACTGTCAGATGTCATAGATCAAGGGTAAGGTAGTTTTAATCAAGATAGAAAAGTAGGGTGTTGAGTGTGAGAAAGTGGAAGAATGAGTTAGTTGAGAGCTGGCAGAGAAGGACTGTAGACCAGAAAAAAGAAAGCTGAAAAGAAGTTTTGTACTTTTAGTATTATTTTGAAACGATGGAGGGAAGAGTAACCTTTCACACACACACACACACACACACACACACACACACACACACGCACACACACACACACACATTAGAACAGTTTAGAAAACATTTACTAGACTCGTTTACACAGAATACATTAATTAGGATCGTTTGTGTGCCATGCAATAATTATGTACTATTCTGTCTCAAGGACTGTAGGCTGTAATCTTAATTGTATCGCCTCTCTGGGCTACGCATGAACAAGCACGACAGTTCAATCATCTCCCGTCGGGTAGACGCAATACGTGAAATGGATATCAATCGCGAGGGGAAGAAATGCTACGAAGATGACGGGGTTCATTGTCATGACCAAACAGTCCCCCACAAAAAAAACAACAACCAGGAACTCAATATTAACCCCCAATACCTTGTTTCGCCTGAGAAAAACAGATGAAAAGTAGAACAGAAACAGTTAATTTTCAGCAAGAGACATAGATTACCATGAGCCCCTGCGACTGCAGGGGCCCATGAGAATCTATGTCTCTTGCAGATGGACCCTTTTCAGTGCAGAGACTCATGAGGGTCTATGTCTCCCTCGCAGGTGGACGGGTGTCGGCGAAGGACTGGCTTACATCACACGCCCTGTGAGTCAGCAGACTACAGTGGTCAGAGTGAGATTATGACTTGCGGTGCCAGACCGCTGATTACTCAAAGGCGACGGGCTAATTCAAAGTAAGAAACGGTTCCTTCGTAAGCACCTTCCATCTGAACCACCAATAGGGTTCAACATCGAGCGTGCATTTTGCCTCCGATTTAAAAATATAAAAAAACTAATGTTATTTGTGTTTTTTTGTTGTATGTAGGCAAAACCAACCCAACCCAACCCATTTAACCACAGCAGGAGATGATTCGACCATGATAATTCCAGGGTAATGCCAGATCAGCTTGGCGCCGTCATGGAATTATCATGGTCGACCCATCTCCTGCAACTAGGGGTACACATAGTCGTTAGGTGACCCCTTCAAACTTTGGGGAATGCGGTCGCAGGGTTTAAAAGGGGTGAAAAGTATTTAGGTTGGATTTCATATTTTTCTAAACTGATCCGTGGCAGGTAGTGCCCACTGACAGTAAGGACAACCCAGGCTGTACAGTGGCGCCGCTCTGTTCACTCGCCGCTGACCACTGGGGCGTGCGTCCTCGTAACAGCCCTGCGGTTCATTAATCTTCACAGGAAAACTCCATCCGTCAGGCATCAATATATTGAAACGACCTGCCCCAGGCCATCAGAGAGTAACAGTGCGCAGTTTCTTCTGTGTAAATGTCTTACTATAATGCTGTACACAAGGGCTATAGGGGATTCCAACCCTTAACTCATTCTACCCCAACACAAAAATCCTTAAATTTTGCCCTTGTCCTCTGAAGACTGCATTGCAGCGCAGGACACAGATCGACCATGATAGTTCAAGGGTGATGCCAGAATAGCTTGGCGCCCGTAGGCGCCAAGCTATTCTGGCATCACCCTTGAACTATCATGGTGGATCCTGGTCCTGCTGTGGTGTGTCTGGGGTAGAATGCGTTAAGGAATCCTCGCGACAAAAACCGCTACCGACAAGCAAAGGGCTAAGGTACACAGTTTGATTGTCGTAAAACGAAAGACATTTCGGTTCATATTTTCATTTGTACGCAAGAGTTTCCATGACGTGAAATGGCCAGAAGAAAAACTCCGTTTACGTGACCCTGCTCGCAAGGGTTGTAACGAGAAGGGCAGAAGAGCCTTTACCTGGGGCAAGACCTGCACTCATAATCAGATAACAACGAGAATAAACACCGCCGTTGCTAATCGGTCATCCCCAGTAACCAGACAGACTCGGTTAACAGCTGGTTATGACCACAGATACATTATCTCTCTCACCTTCAAGACAGGGCACGCGGTCTCTATAAGCCAGACCCAAACAGCTTCGAGAGGCATAGATGATCATGAGCCCGTGCAGCTAGTTATGAGCATATGAACATCTGGTTCGCTGAGATCAGCTCTATTTGCATCCTACGAATGAGACAATGTTGTACAAGTTTAGCCCATATAACCCCAAACTGTAGAAGTGTCACATAACACAACCTATGTACCCGTTGCAGGAGATGGATCGACCATGATAATTCAAGGGTAGTGCCAGATTAGCTTGGCGCCTTGAATTATCATGGTCGATCCATCTCCTGATGTTGTCAGCCGGGCCTAAATGGGTCAAGATGGTGTACACCTGCAAAACAAACATCATGGACAGACCAAAACAGACACAACTTGTATCATCTGACGCGTACACACTTTACTAAACCAGTGCTGCCTCACATGCGGTATGCAAATTCACAGGTGAAACGCTGGGTCGCGCGGGAGGCTGGGTTCTCGATCTGAAATGTGTCAATCATGTGCCCGTGGGCATGGATCAAAGAGCGTACGCCTACGGTGGTTCCTCACACCAAAGACGACAACTCCGGACGTCTCCTAGAGGTTAAATCTTTGTAGCCCAACGACCCCCTACCATAGAGCGTATATATATATATATATATACGCTCTATGCCCCCTACTCCCCACCCCGACGGCTCACCAGAATTTATGTCTTTTTCCTGGCTTGAATTACTTCTATAATTATGTTCATGTAGAATGCACCGTAAGCTAGCTGCTTACCCCGTGGAACTGAACGCCCTGCACGGAATGCGCCAAGGCGAAAAACAACAAAAGACATGTATGCTTATAATATATACGCCTCAGGGGCCAGTTGCATGAGCGAGCTTAGTCCTGCTCCAGCCACTAAGCAAGGTGCGCCGCTATATAGCGGCGCACCTTGCTTAGAGGCTGGAGCAGGACTAAGCTCGATCATGCAACTGGCCCCAGACGCAGATGCGCGGCTAGCAATATATAACTGTGTATCCTGGTGGCTAGTACGTGCTACCTCTATGCTGTTACTCATCGAAGGGGGCATCGAACGTTTCTTTATCCACGGTGCTCAGGCGCGGCTCAGTTAACTCGAAAAAAAAAAAAGGGGGGGGGGGGGGTTTCCAATATTATTGTTTGGGACCTTCAGCCTGATACAAAAGTCCTTCCCGACGCTAGACCTTGCTTCCTGGGGCCGAAAACTAAAAAAAAAAAAAAAGGGGTGGGGGGGGGGGGAGGGGGGTGGGGGGGGTTTAGAGAGGCGGTGCGTGCATCTTAAGACTCTCACCATTCGCCAAAATATCAAAAGGGAAAGGGGTGGGGGTGGGGGGGGGGGTGAGGGGAGGGGTCCAAACACCCCCAAAAAAGGACTTTGTTGTACCATTTTATAGGGGGAGGGGGAGACTGAACCCCTATAACCCCCCCCCCTCCCCCACCAGATCCTCCCCTGGTGCTGTTTGCCAGATCCAGCCAGAAATATACAGCGCTTGCTAACAAGTCCATGAAAACCTCGAACCATACGCGAGCACGGCATGAAAGCCAGCCCTGTCAGTCAGATTAGGGAAGATCAGTTTATTTAGTCTTTCACTAAACCCCGTGTAACATCCCACACATCTACACTTAAATGAACACATACCTTCCAGCAGCAAGCGTGGATCCTTATCCCTAATGATAATATATGCCTCTTGCAGATCGAATAGAAAGAGTGACTGAAGTGACTATTCAAAGGTAACTTCCTACACTCATGTACGTAAATGAGTTACATCAGTACATTTCTGCAAGCGGCATGGATTCTCATGAGCCCCTGCGGCAGCAGGGGCTCATGAGAATCTATGCCGCTTGCAGATGGAATGACTTCACCCATCATCCTCCGTTTGTTGACGTAACTATAACCGCTATCATCCAGCAAGAGAAATAGATTCTAGTGACACCTTGCACCTACAAGAACTCTATGCCTTTTGCAGGTGGGAAGCCAGCCGACATTCGAGGTACTCTGCCTATCCCCCAGTTCCACGCGCGAGTTCATGCCAAAAGTGGGCCACACGGAGGGCACGTGCAAATCGCACCATACACACGCGCCCACCTGTATATTAGCCGCAAAAGATAAGCCAGCGAGGCCAGATTACGAAGGGTTCAGGCGGTTCCTGGCTAACCAAACACCTTCCAGCCTGAAGAAGTACATAGACTCACCCAAGTCCCTGCGAGCAGCCTGCAAAGGTCATGAGGCTCTGTGCCTTTTACAGGCTTGGAAAAAAAGCTATAGTCAGCCAATCCCGCGGGCTCCATCTGCAAGCAGTGTGGCTTAGAATTGTGAACTTTGTATGACTAAGCCACACTGACTCTGCAGGAGGCATATATTCTCAAGGGCCCCAGCATCCGCTGGAGCTCATGAGAATGTATACCTCTTTTATAGGGGCCTGACGAGTGGTGCTTTGACTAAATGCAAATCCACTGCGCCACCGGTTGCGCGCCACTGCGTCCTCTAGCTCAATTCATAATAGGAAACGAAAGGCACGCGCGAAATTCTAGCTGTGGCCGGAAGTATCATGGACCTCTTTCTTAACATCTAGAGTTGAACGTTAAACCCTTTAGTAGAGTGCCATGAAAGAGGTCACTTGCACTGCTGTGCATCCATTAGTTTCTGCCGTGTTTACTCTAAAGTGTTTACTCTAAAGTCGCAGCGAATCACTTGAAAAGATATTGACAGCTGAGCAGTGTTTAAACCAGACTCCATTAAAGTAGAGCTATTTGGGCAGGGGGAAATACGTACCTAAAGCGATTGCCGCATGCACGTTCATGTCGACGGTAAGATGCACTCTAGTTTTAATTTCATTAGATATGCTAATTTACAATAGCCAATGAAAAATGAGCATGAGGCATATTTCCGGCCACATCTAAAACCCAACACATGGACGTCTGCTAAAACTGCTTGACTGTGCAAAAGGCCTTGATACTAAACTATCAGCTGTGACTGGAGGACAAAAAGGACGGTATAGATTTGTGGCAAAATATCTCAGTACTGACTTAGTCGAGGTCTTAGGCGGATGGTTGCCTTGAGGGTTGAAAACTGCTCTGGAATCATAGTGCTTCGCCGCTTTGCGTGCCTTTCGTTTCATCCCTTGTATTCTGAATTGAGCTAGAGGACGCGGTGGCGCGCACCAGGTGGCGCAGCGGATTTGCATTTAGTCAAAGCATCAGTCGTCAGGCCCCTATGGCTTTTTGCTTGCAGGCACTGCTCTCATCTGCTTCTGCGTTTGATCTTGGGATTGGCTTGGCAACTTACGGAGGGCATGAGGGTCTGTGTTTCCGTAAATTTGTGTGGCACTGGCGGAGACAGTTCAGACTTGATTCTGAGCCACGACTGAAAACAGTGCACCACCAGTGATAAGCGGATCTTGTTCTAACCACCAGTTGGGGGTAGAGATCTGAGATACTCGTTTTCATATGTGAATCTACGTACATTTTTTCATTTCTTCTAGTCACTTGAACAGAAGTCTCCAGTGACTTTTCTACCGCAGCCTGTGATTCAAACCCCTTCGAAACCAGTGGCCATGACTGAAAGTTAAAACCCGACATTAATTCTGCATGAAACTGCAGAAGTGAATGCATCCAACAAGAGGCATAGATCCTCATGAGCCCCCGCGACTGCGGGGGCTCATGAGGATCTATGCCTCTTGCAGTGATGGTTGCTATGCCACTGCACTAGCCCTTTAATATACAACTCTGCATCAGCAGCCCTTTTCACCACCTGCCTCCGTTTGCACAGATTTGACCATTTATTTGTTACCTGTCCTGCGAGCAAAGGCTAGATATCTGCAACAAGCACTGATTGTCATAAGCCCCTGCAGCCGAACGTAGCTCACGAGAAGCGACGCCTCTTGGTGGCAGAGACCGGCCTAATTTACATCCGTAGACTGAGGCGGTTTTGCGGCTTGAATGAAGTCTACTTATTTCAGGTCGGGCTAAATGTAATCACGTTTGCTACTAAATCTCTCCACACGCCGCTGCTGTCCTTTGTTTGATCAGCCTCATCTGAGCGTGAATCACGCTGGCGCCATAGTGACGCTGTACAGTCTTCTTCTTCTCGAACGCCGTCACACTTGGAGTTTGGCTCTCAAAATGAAATGTGTGGTCTTCTGTAGCACCTCCACAGGCCCGTACAGTTTCTCTTGTAGTATGGTGTATAGTGACGCTGTATAGTGAGTCCTGTCCTTAGACGCACAGACCTGACAGGTCTAAGGTTGTTAAAAAAAAATGTGCCCATAACAGACACTGGTCACCTCCCTGGGGGAGGTAAGCAAGGTGTGCTATGTCTACATGGTTCATAACGCTATGTATCGAAAGCTCTTCGTTCTACGGCACTTCGGGTCCAACGATCGTAGTTCTAAGACTATCGACACAGTGCCACAGTGTCATCGACACCGCGCAATCGATACGTGGCGCTAGTGAAACGCACCATCTGACCTAAGCATGATCGTCAGTCCTTGGCCTGGACGCCGGCATAAAATACGGATGATGACAGTTGGCGGTTATGACCGCAAGACATGGTGGAGAAACTCAAAGACGTGGTGGAGAAACGCCTTTTCGGGACATACAACTAAAAATAATGTAGGCCTCATGCAGAAAGCGAATCATACTTTCCGACGAGCCGTATTCGTCGCTTGTCTACATCCGACACGTTTAATGCAAGTTAACTCATTTAGCCTCAACGCACTACAGCAGGCGATGGATCGACCATGATTATTCAAGGATAGTGCCGTATTAGCTTGGCGCCTAAAGGCGCCAAGCTAATCCGGCACTACCCTTGAATGATCATGGTCGATCCATCTCATGCAGCTGGTACATAGTTGCGGTTACGTGCCACCTAAAAACATTGAAAATTACGACGTCGGGGTTAAATGGGTTAAAAGCTTGGCAATTATAACCAAGGGTGGTTTAAAGCTTAAAATTGTCCGTAGTTCGCCGGGCTACCATAAATCATCTGTTAGTAGCCCGACACAAACTTCAGTCGTACATAAATGAAAATGTTCTTCAGAGTTCCAGAATGGTTCGGCCGCCAGATAAGAAGGGCTATCGTTTACGGAGTTTCAAGTCGTCCAAACGTTTTTGAGCAGCTACTGACGGGCGACCCTTTTTACCAGACCTTAGTACACCCTTGTTACCTGCGTTTCTCATCAGCTAGAGGTATATCTTTTCAAAACCACCTCGAAACCACAGCCTCGTTAGTCCGGTTGGTTGTCCAAACACACATACACTCACACACACACACTACAGAGAGGGAGAGAGAGAGAGAGAGAGAGAGAGAGAGAGGGAGAGGGAGAGAGAAGGGTTCACGCTGAGGCCACTAGGTCTTTGGAAAAGAGGTCACATTCCTCTTGACTTGAACCCTGACGGGCCCCAGTTCAAGGCGAGATGGAGCCTTGTGCGGGATGCGCATCGAACTTGATTATTCTCCTCATTAGTGCAGCGTATTTCCTTTTTGCAAGAGGCATAGATCCTCATGGACCCCTGCGGCTTCAGCCGCAGGGTTCATGAGGATCCATGCCTCTTTGAAAAACCTCCTCACCCCGCTTCATGTCGGTATTTTTCATAAGACGAGACTACGGGAGTTTTCTGACTGTTAGACATGCCGTGAACCGTTAGGCCTTGATAGTGCTCAGTACCGAATCGGGAGTGTGATTACATGGAAATAAATCTCCGTCTTCCCCTCGGCAGCTCCTCAACAGATCGGGCGACTGGCTTGGAATAATTTGATGCCGAGTGTCTGGTACTGACATCTAGGAAACTAAACGACACATCAGTTTGGTCCTAAGATCGAAACGGACAAATCTGAAAATTTCGCGTGTGTGTGTGTGTGTGTATGTGTGTGTGCGCGTGAAACCTTGTGTGCTGTAAAACAGTGCTTGAGGCTAAGGAAAATGCGCTTTATAAGTGTGCATTAATATAATTTTAATTATTTTAATTATAATTTTAGATGAGGAGACAGGTCGACTATGACAGTGTGAGGGTAGTGCCAGAATAGCTTGGTGCCTTTAGGCGCCAAGCTATTCTGGCACTACCCTTACACTGTCACAGTCGTGCCGGCGCAAATTTTTCCTGGCACCGTCCTTGAACTATGATGGTCGATTCATAATAATAATAATAATAATACATAGTTCTTGTATAGCGCTGTTCTCCAGGAAGACACTGGACTCACTGCGCATGCACAACAGCACACCCTTTCTCTCTCAGACACACACGCACAATTATACACTACTTTAAACCACCCCATCCCTTCCCCACACCTTACATTCACTTCCTCATACTTGTGCTGTAAAGTGTAACTGAACTTGGGCACAACAGCAGGTAAGAAAGAGCGTTGCAAAAGGGCCTCCTACTGAAAATAGTACTAAAGCATAATCAATAAAGTTATGTTAGAACATGTACCCGTGGCGATAAACATCGGTGTCCTCATTCGTGTCACCACGTAACAAGGTGCGTTTTTAAGGCAAGATTCTCATGAGCCTCTGGGGCACCTGACGACCGACGTCTGTTGCAGGTATCACTGGTGGCTCTTGCAGCGTGCTTAGTGGTCTGACCTGTTCCACAGTACAATCTGTTTTAAGCACCCAACTTTTGTGTCATAACAAACAAACAAACAAACAAAAACCCACCCAAACAAACAACTGGTTTTAAAAAACACAACAGAATTCTGGAAGGGCAAACCGTGGCTCCTGTCATTAAAGACCATTAGCTACAGCCACCTAAATAATAACAATAATAATTATTATTAAATTTAAAAAGCGCAAACTCCTTGCAGGACAGCCTCATTCAAAGCGGCCCTGGGTCAAATAAATTTTGAACATTCGTTATAAAATAGCTATTTTCGGTCAATACAAAGTGTTGTAAAGGCACTGGAAAAAAGAAAAGAAAAAAATAATGAAGTCGTTTTTAAAGTAGGGACAGAAGGAGCTGAAGAATACGCCCAGTAATAATAATAATAATAGGACAACGACAAATAATTGAAAAAGCCGACATCTATGTCTTGTAGCATAATACGAGTTGCATTACACGTACTCCATCAAGTAATAATCATTTGTTAGCTTTTTTACTAACCAACCAACACACCCAGACCCCCCCCCCACCCTCCCGCAAAAAAACAAAAAAATAAAATAAAATAAAAAAAATAAAAATAAAATAATAATAATAAATTAAATAATTAATTTTAAAAATAAAAAGAAATGAATAAATAATAATAAATTATAAAAAGTAACCCTTCTAGCCCCAAGGTCCCATTTCTCAAATTTTGGAGGTGTTGCCTAACGACTATGTACCAGTTGCAGGAGATGACTTGACCATGATGATGCAAGGGTAGTGCCAGATTAGTTTGGCGCCTTCAGAGAGAATCCTTTCAGCCCCAAGGTCCCATTTCCCAAGTTTTGGAGGTGTTGCCTAACGACTATGTACCAGTTGCAGGAGATGGCTTGACCATGATAAATTCAAGGGTAGTGCCAGATTAGCTTGGCGCCTGAAGGCGCCAAGCTATTCAGGCACTACCCTTTAATTATCATGGTCATGCCATCTCCTGCTGTAAGGGATCGGGGCTAAAAGGGTTAAACAGATAAATAAATAAATAAATAAAAAAGACCACCACCACCACCAACAAATCAAGGAGAACAAACCGCCACGGCTCGCAAACCGCACTCGGCATCACATGCAAGTCGCGAGCTACGGCTGGACCGTGAGAGCCGTAGAGCACTAGTGACTACCTAATTTGCGTGTCGTCCATCTCCAACAGCTTACGCCAGAAATGAAATAAAGCATCATCACTGTTCTAATATTTCTCCGCACGAATCAATACTTTACTTACGTACATACAAGACCTGCATTCTACTATGATGGGTACTCATTGTACTCACAATAAGACCGTACGTGCATTGGACGACCAGCTAGAGTAAATGTTCTGGGGCAAGAGACATAGATTCTCACGAGCCCCTGCAATTGCAGGGGCTCGTGAGAATCAATGCCTCTTGCAGATGGAAGCGGTCAGGTCAGGGATTCATAACGAAAACCTTCCCATTATTTTCCACATTTCCCGCTCATGAAGCCCAGTGGAAGACTAACGTACTGATAAAGATGACCGCGTAACGCCTGGCGCCATTTGCTTGGGCGAGCTTAGTCCTGCACCAGCCACTACGCATGGTGCGCCGCTATATGCAACTGACCCCAGGGCCTTGAGACTTATACGTTATCTGACCGCTGCGGCACCTCAGAAACAATCATGATTGCAGAGGCTCATACGAATCTACTGCCTTTTTCTAGCCTGCAGGTCCCATTTAGTTACACGGCGGAAACGAAAGTCGCCGGGTCAGAAACCCGTGACTCCTAATAGGAAGTTAAAAAAAAAAAAAAAAAAAAAAAAAAAAAATAGCTCACGAGTCCAATCAGAAGGTGCTGACACAGTAACATTAGACAATTTAGCATTGAAGGGGAAATAAACTAGCCAGCTTTAACTCCTTGGCTATCGGCAGCGCTTTAGCTGTCAGAATCACCTGGACAAAAAGCGCTACCGAAAGCCAAAAGGTTAACTCGTTGCTGTACTCAACTCGACAAAACGCTCTAATGACAGCCAAAGGCTTTACTTGTTCAGCCCTTAGAGACTGCAAGGCCAGACGGACCGACCGTGATGCCTCTAGGATCTTCAGAAGCTGTTCTGGCTCCTCTCTATAACTATGAAAGTTCAACTACCTCTTGAACAGTCTTAGCCCATGGTGTTGGTCACAGACGCGCGCCAAAGGCGCGTTGATAATATATAAAATACATACATACAGTTTCTGCGAGTGAGCCCTTGCGCGCACGAAACACACTTCGCTGCAGAACTACTGAGTGTGTGTAGCGCGCACGCGTCAGGCGTCTATGGGTTTGATGAAGGACGCAGTGTTTTCTTCAAAAAGACGAGTTTGATTATTTAGTTACTTTCACAAATGCCTGGCGCTGTTGTATTTCTTTCTTTTTTAAAAAATAATTAAATATCGCGCATATGCCTTCAGCACATACAGAAGCTGAGCAACACACACAGCCCTTTCACTGAGAAAACTGAACACCACCCAACTGCAATAATCGCTGTATCTTCACAGTGCCTGATTAACCCTTCTAGCCCCAAGGTCCCATTTCTCGAAATTTGCAGGTGTTGCCTAACAACTATGTTGCAGGAGATGGCTCGATCATGATAATACCACTACCCAATCTGGCACTCCCCTTGAATTATCATGGTTATTTTGTTTTGTAGTGTGTAGCAAGGACAAGAATGAAAACAGGTCTGCGCACCTATTCTTTTATCCTTGGAAAATAAAGTTTCATTTCATTTCATTTCATGGTCAAGCCATCTCCTGCTGTCAGGATCCGGGGCTAAAAGGTCGCTGACCTACCAAGGAGGTTTCGCCAAGAGGCATAGATTCGCATGAGCCCCCGCAGATGCGGGGGCTCATGAGAATCTTTGCCTCTTGGTGAAACCTCCTTGAACCGCTTTTTGGTGGGCAGAGATGGGGCTGTTTGGCGCAAACAGCTCTCAGAAACCCAATCTGCGCCCACTGGCGGTAAAGGGGTCAAGCTGGCATACGATGGAGAGAACGGGGCTAATCAAGTGGCCTATAGCCACGTGTCTATAATGGCAGATTTATGCTGATGAGCACGATACAGTCTAGACTGATAACAATACAATAGATGCCGTAACAGTCCTCTCGAACACCTACTCCGTCTGCAAGAGGCATAGATGCTCAGGGGCCCAGGCCTGTCGCAGGGGCTCATGAGCATCTATGCCTCTTGCAAGACAAGATCTGGTTCTGCTGCCCCTACAACAAGATCAGTACGGGACAGGCGTCGTAACTTTTCAAAGATACACCTCTGTAACAGATGGTTACGAAAGGCTACACACAGGTCTAGCTATGGACACAGGAGAATCCAGTTCAGCACGCGTCGTCTTTATATCAAGTAACCAAACAATGACTCCACTCCGTTTTATAAATACAAAGCTTCCAGTACGAGAAACATACATTGACATGCTAACGGTTGCACAGAAAAAATAAGTGCAATTACGCTTACGCTTTTGCTGCGTGTCCAAACTGCTGTTAAAGTTTCATTAGGTGTGTCGACAAAGCATAACAAACAAATGGTGCTGAAATGTGTCTTCAGATTTATGCGTAATGTACTTTAATTAATCGTACAACCTTATCACGTCCACAGTCTAAAGGCTCTTACAAATGAAGAAGGTTCAACCGGGATAACTTGAGGATAGTGCCTGATTAACTCTGCGCCTTTGCTTACCTACCTAATATCTTTTTAAATCAATCCAGACCAAAAAGGTGACTGCCAAGCGTGTAATATGCAAAGAAGTACCCAACGGAGAAAGAAACACGCTTAGAAAAGACGGGTACAACACAATTTATTAATATTTCGGGTAAATACCCTTTGTCAAAATAGACAAACAAACAAACATAGAGATTAGCCGCTACTTATCTTCAATGGCAGAAGGAATGTGGCAACTGAAGGAGGTGACGTAAAATAAAAGAAAAGAAAAGGAAGAACAAAAGTGCGGAAAAAGTAAAAATGACGTCAACGAAAAATCGCGTAAGAGAGAGACTCGGAAAGAACCTGAACACGAGAGACAAGAGTGTGTGCAAGCACGTGCAGGAGCGAGCGAAAGAAAAGGCGTGTAGATGAGGCCAGAGAAAGAGAGAGAGAGAGAGAGAGAGAGAGAGAGAGAGAGAGAGAGAGAGAGAGAAAGAGAGAGAGAGAGAAAGAGAGAGAGAGAGAGAGAGAGAGAGAGAGAGAGAGAGAGAGAGAGAGAGAGAGAGAGAGAGAGAGAGAGAGCGAGACGGAGAGAGAGAAAGAGAGAGAGAACGAATGGGGAGTACCCTTGGGCACGAAGTAGGCTGAGTGTCTAATACACAAAGCCTGCTAAACACCAACCCGAAGGCAAACTTTATATCACCTTCAAGTTGAGGACTACCTCGGGGAAAAACGGGAGGACCCCGGGAAAAAAACCCCAGCATTTAGCACGGTACACAACAAGTAATAAGTCATGAAAACAAAGCAAAGAATCAAAATCAGTAAGAGAATATTGGTATAAGTGGAGAGTAGGTAGTTGTGAAACCGTCTTCAAGGGTAACTCAAAAAATAAGGGGGAGAGAGAGAGAGAGAGAGAGAGAGAGAGAGAGAGAGAGAGAGAGAGGAGAGAGAGAGAGAGAGAGAGAGAGAGGGAGAGAGAGAGGGAGATGGGGGCGGGGGGGGGGGGGGGGAAGGGGGGAAGGAGTAAGGAAAAAAAAAAAAAAAAAAAAAAAAAAAAGGGAGGGGGGGGGGGGGGGCGGAAGACAATCAGCCAGGACCACCAACCCCACCCAACGGGCACCCACCAGCCCACAGAAAAACACACAGGTACGCAACAAGACGACCACATACATCCCCAAGGGATGCACACGATCGCCCCGCCCCAAAACCGCGTATCAAACCGTGAGCCGGAGACCCGGTGCCCGACAGGGAAGGGCAAGGGATCCAACTAAACGTTCGGCCAGCGCTGAGAAAGTCCCCAAGGGAAATGTACATATCAACCAGCGCCAACATCACGTAACTGATTAGTGAGTAGTAAATCAGTGAGGTAAAGTAGCAGACACAAGCAAGGTAAACAATGTTAATCTTTCATATTCATCCCGAGTGGCGCCACAGTGCCCAGTTTATTAATCAGAAATTTTTCACGGTCTTTCCTGGCCCAGACATTACTGGCTTGCATAAGCCAGAGGCCTTTAACTCGAATGTCTGAGACGGAGTGGTCGGCCTGATTGAAATGTCGTCCGACCAGTCTGTTGTATTGGTACTTGACAGACTGAAGATGTTCTTTGAAACGGTCGTTGATGGTTCTTTCCGTCTCTCCAACATAGAGTTGGCCGCATTTAACACAGGAGATGACATAAATCACGTTGGTGGTTTGACACGTGAAGTATCTGTCTATGTTGAATTTGTAACGTGGACCATTGACCACGGTGGAAGGGCAAATAAAAGGACACGTCTTGCAATTAGGAACATTGCACGGAGTGGAGCCGGAGGCTCTGGTGGTATGACGAGGCTTGAGAGTAGAGCGAACAAGCATGTCCCGCAAATTAATATCCCTCTTGAAAGCTACCAACGGAGGTTCAGAAAAGATAGCAGCAGATTCTTGACTGGATGACAAAAGACCCCAGTTAGAAAGAAGGATTTTACGCACCGGATTGGTGTGGGGATGGTAGATCATGGTTACGATAGGTCTGTCACTATCAGCGGTAGGTTTTTTTTTTTTTTTTTTTCCTTACTCCTTCCCCCCTCCCCCCCCCCCCCGCCCCCATCTCCCTCTCTCTCTCCCTCTCTCTCTCTCTCTCCCCCTTATTTTTTGAGTTACCCTTGAAGACGGTTTCACAACTACCTACTCTCCACGTATACCAATATTCTCTTACTGATTTTGATTCTTTGCTTTGTTTTCATGACTTATTACTTGTTGTGTACCGTGCTAAATGCTGGGGTTTTTTTCCCGGGGTCCTCCCGTTTTTCCCCGAGGTAGTCCTCAACTTGAAGGTGATATAAAGTTTGCCTTCGGGTTGGTGTTTAGCAGGCTTTGTGTATTAGACACTCAGCCTACTTCGTGCCCAAGGGTACTCCCCATTCGTTCTCTCTCTCTTTCTCTCTCTCCGTCTCGCTCTCTCTCTCTCTCTCTCTTTCTCTCTCTCTCTCTCTTCCCTCTCTCTCTCTCTCTCTCTCTTTCTCTGGCCTCATCTACACGCCTTTTCTTTCGCTCGCTCCTGCACGTGCTTGCACACACTCTTGTCTCTCGTGTTCAGGTTCTTTCCGAGTCTCTCTCTTACGCGATTTTTCGTTGACGTCATTTTTACTTTTTCCGCACTTTTGTTCTTCCTTTTCTTTTCTTTTATTTTACGTCACCTCCTTCAGTTGCCACATTCCTTCTGCCATTGAAGATAAGTAGCGGCTAATCTCTATGTTTGTTTGTTTGTCTATTTTGACAAAGGGTATTTACCCGAAATATTAATAAATTGTGTTGTACCCGTCTTTTCTAATATCTTTTTGCATAGTCGGTGATCAGCCACTACACCAGAGCTTTCACGGCGGGTAACACCCACAACCGGCTGCGTAGATGAAGAAATTAGCAATAAGATATTGACCCATTCAGCCCCGACGCCCTACAGCAGGAGATGGATGGACCATGATAATTCAAGGGTAGTGACAGATTAGCTTGGCGCCTTCAGGCGCCAAGCTGATCTGGCACTACCTTTAAATTATCATGGTCAACCCATCTCCTGCAACTGGTACACAGTCGTTAGGCAACACCTCCAAACTTTGTGAAATGGGTCCTTGGGGCTAAAAAGGTTAACGTTGTCCGCCGCTAGATGAATAACGCAGTCTGGTCAGACTTCATCAGTGGCTATCTGGGTCACTCAACCATCCGCCATTTGCAACCAGCGTCAGTAACCTGCACCAGACAAAGGCGCCCGCGAATCGAATGTTGGTCTGTGATTTTTTTTTTAACAACTCTTCCAGTAACCCTCTGGCTGTCGGTTGCGCTTTTGTAGACGTGACTGCTGCAGGAAAGGATTAGAAAGTATGAACCGGTCGGTGACCTTAGACCGCGTCAGACGGTTGTGAGAAAAAACTCCAGTGAAACAAAAACAGAAAAAAAACAGGACAATTAGAAAACATACATTTTTTTTTTCTTTCTGCAAACCAAAATAGAACCAAACGTGTGTATTCGGCATTATATTTAAAGCTAGACACTCCAACCGGTTATTAATTGAACTTTCAGGACTGGACACCCATAAACAATTATTTCCAGCTGTCCATATATCATTTCACATTTTTAAAAAAATTAAAAAAAATAACGGCAGATATTTATGACTCGGCGACTACCACGTTGTGAGAACACCATTCCTCTCATGTTTTCCGATGCCTGGCTGACTTATTGTGTTGCATTATTTCATCACGGTTTATCCTGTTTATCAACGGATAACGTAATATTAAACCCTAATGCAGAAATTCCAAAACGAGATGAGTTTTTGGCCTCTGATAGCAACACTATAGTAGTTCTGGAGATACATCAAACCTGATAAAATTCATGGGTGGTGCCAGAACAACTTGGCGTATTGAGGTGCGAGTGTGTTCTCAGGCCAAGGACACTTTGCCCCGTTTGTCACAGTCAAATCCGTCGTGTTTTGAGCTTTTCTGAACGACTTTCAATAAGTTCATTAATTTTGAAAGTTTCGATGCCATGCACTCCGGGGCATGTCAACGAACAAGCAAGTACACGCAGGTTCAAGGGCGCCGACAGGAGCACTACTGTCAAAGGGAAAATCACAAATATAGATGTACAAAAGGTATATAAAAGCAGCACTGACCATGGCCTGTGTCATAATTCACCTTCATCAGCACTGATCAACAAACAATACTGCCCCAGCACAGATCAACAAACAATACTGCCCCAGCACAGACCAACAAACAATACTGCCCCAGCACAGACACAAACAATACTGCCCCAGCACAGACCAACAAACAATACTGCCCCAGCACAGATCAACAAACAATACTGCCCCAGCACAGACCAACAAACAATACTGGCCCAGTACAGATCAACAAACAAGGCAAGAAACGGCAAAACCATTTTGTTTGGTGAAAATCTCGCTTTTCACACACACAAAAAGACTTATTGTCGTCTGCCCTTCTTAGGCAGAATACACTCTACCGTCTGCACACAGAGGACTCTCCCTATGACTCTGCATGGGGCGTTTCACTGATGATGAGTTTCCTGTTTGCGGCCTTGGAGCAAACTGTTGTTTCACTATGTGGAACGTGTGTGCTTCTCAGAAACACCATCCAAACCCAAAACATACATGGATGCGGACAAATTTGAAAATCATTTTAACCTTTTGTGCTTGCAGTCACCGATAAGGTTTACAGAACCGGTGGCTGCATTCACTGGAGGGTTAACCCCTGTCGTGCCACTGGAAGCATATTTTGGGTTCTGAAATTTTAGTTCAGTTCAACGACCCAAATCCACAGCCACCCAAACAACATGGATACAAAGCAATTTTAGCAAGAGACATAGATCCTCATGAGCCCCCGCAATGCGGGGGCCCATGAGGATCTATGTTTCTTGCAGTTGGATGGTTTGTTTACACGTGTCCCTCCGCTGAGAGAGGGTTAACACGAGTACCGTCATTTTTTTTCCCATTTTTTTTCCTCAGCCTGGATCGTACACATTATCGGTGGCTGTATGCACACGGGGATTGAGACGAACACTTTATTTTTCGCTTCCTGCACCCTTACAGGGCCTCACATATGGCACGTGGGCCGGTCAATAGATCTCGCCAATGAGTGTGGAGGGTGAAATTTACTTGTTCTACTTTACCCCGTCCTGGTACAATAAGACCTATGGAATCGACCGTCATATAAATGTACACAGCTGCAAGATGCATAGATCCTCATGAGCGCCAGCAGCCTGCGGTCGCGGAAGCTCATGAGGCCCTATCGGCATCTCGAGGACGCCATTTACATGAAGGTACTACTTGAGGCTGTACGAAATCTTGCTAACTGGAGTTCGCCTCTACGTTTTTACAACACAATGAGGGCTTCACAAATCTCAGTTTTGGTCAACTGTACCCTCACCTCTGGGGGGGGGGGGGGGGGGGGGGGGGGAGGGGGGGGGGAAAGCCTGAGAAGAACTTAGTAAAGGTGAAAGAACGACTGAGACCGGGCTGTAACGAAACGAATGTCAACCCTACACTGCCAATGGCCGCATGTGTTTCCACTGAAATTCAACGCAATAGGGATACAGAATAGTGCCACCTGCTACACCCCAGGCTGTGCCCAGCCTGTGCACAAAAACCTTTCCGGTCTCGAATAGCTTGCCCATTGATGATTGGTGGATCATTTGGGGCGCCGCCATGTTTTAAAACGTACAGGAAGTTGCTGCTATTTTTTTTTAAACAGCTGTACACGTTTAAATTAAATATGTGCCGGCTACTAAATCAGGATTTAAGTGTTTTTAGTGTGTGTTATTCACGGTAATTCACGGTAATTGGATATAAGCAATGGAAAAAAAGTGTGATACAGTGAAAGTGTGCAAACAAACAACATACACAAAAATGTCAGACGAATTCACCTTGCATAAAGAAATATTCACCTCACATATGTAAAAAGTTCAACATCTAGCGGCTATTGTGGGGACCCAACATCTCTCTCTGTAAACAAGCAAAGTTTACCACTGAAATGAGAATCATAAGTTGATAGAAGAAGTTGTTAAAAACAGAAGGGACTCGGAAAACACAAGTAATCAGACGGAATTTAAAAAAATACCTTTCAGTGTTTAGGTCAATTAATAACAGAACACAACTAGATTTCATTATTTTTGGTATTATCAGTTTCATCAGACGTTCAGGCTCGTTTCGCAGTCAGCCATTGTAAGTCTGCACATCGGACACCCCACATCGGACACCCACGGTGTTCCATTGGTCACGTGATGAATTCGAGACCGGAAGACCATTAAAATTGTGCACAAGCTGGGGCGCGGCACACCACCGAAAGGTCCGGCCGTTCAGTGCCGAGGAAACTTAACACCACCCAACTGCAAGAAGTATAGATCCTCATGAGCCCCCGCGTCCGCCGGGGCTCATGAGGATCTATACCTCTTGCTGACACTACTAAGAATCCATGTTCCTGGCCTGGAAGTGTAGGACATTTTGGAGTTGAAATAACACCAAATGCAGAAAGACAAGCCCGGCACCTATGGGAGTTCCTGTTTTTCCGTGTCTCGTGCAGTTGGGCGATGCTAACGTTTTCTCGGTCGTAAAACACAGGTTGAAAATGAAATCAATATGCAAACACTCGCTTAACCCATTCAGCCCTGACGCACTACAGCAGGAGATGGGTCGACCATGATAATTCAAGGGTAGTGCCAGATTAGCTTGGCGCCTGTCACTACCTTTGAATTATCATGGTCGATCCATCTCCTGCAACAGGTGCCGCCTCCAAAATTTGGGAAATACGTGCGTCGGGATGAATGAATTAAAAAACACAAATGAGTTCTATTTCTCTACACTGACTCATTGTATTCCCCTGTTGACACTTGGCTGTCGGCAGCGCCTTCAGTCGGGGCCAATCCTGCAGGAATTGATAGAAAGCGCTAACGACAGCAAAATATGGTTAAAAAAAAAAAAAAAAAGCTTTGAATCCAAGGTCGACTATCTTCGTTCACCGAAGCACTGAACTGAGAACCATTGCAAAGTTCATTCACCAGTCGAACTTTTGCGATTGACCGACTTCTCTTCTCTTAAAAAAAGGCGAAATAATGTGTGTGTGTGTGTGTGGGGGGGGGGGGTGATGTGAGTGTGTGTGTGTGTGTGGGGGGGGGGGGTGGAGGAGGGGGGCGTAGTGGGGGGGGGGGGCGTAGTGGGGGTGGGGGGGGGGGGAGAGGGCCGCATCACTGAAATTTTTGAATCCAAAAATCAGCCAAAGATACGTTAGACACATCAGTACAGAAAAAAAAAAAAAAAAAAAACCCTGCTCGAGCCAAGACCATTAACCTAACTTGAATCGTTAACCCTTCCACCTCTAGTGTCAACTACGGGGTGCTAAACCACGACGACAGTGCCCGATCATGGGTAAACCTAATTAACGCTGACGACTGACAAACGTGGGACACGGCCTTGACGGCCACATCTGTGTGGCGGGTATAGGTCAGCCCCGCCTTCGATGGTTCCGTACGGATTTTCTCGTCTCCTTGAACCCCTCCACAGCCAAGAGAAAGTTAAAGCGATCCATCTGAAAGAGGCATAAATCCTCACGAGCCCCCGCGTTCCTTGGACGGCCTGGGGCTCCTTGGTTTTACATTAACACAAATTTCAGAATTAGAATCAGCATCAACTGACAGTGACGGGGATAACCCACATCATACTGAGGCTGAAAGCTTCAAATTTGTGCACTGCCACATGCAAGCTACATTACAGTACTAACAGATAAGGATATAGACCAATGGGATAAGTTCAAGGGTGGTGCCAGAATAGCTTGGCGCCTAGAGGCGCCAAGCTATTCTGACACTACCCTTGAACTATTTTAGTCAAACGTATTCACACACTGGTGTATTCCGAATGATAAGGGTTAAGAGACCCGGCCATCTGCAACCCGCCCAACCCCCCCCCCCCCTACCCCACACACACCTCCTCCAGCTCTCCACTCATTGTTTCCAGAGCGCGAATCCAGTAACTGA
The DNA here is from genome assembly GCA_036245525.1 of Semisulcospira habei. Lineage (NCBI taxonomy): Eukaryota > Metazoa > Mollusca > Gastropoda > Semisulcospiridae > Semisulcospira > Semisulcospira habei. Next base: position 203,893,002 of record BTPG01000005.1, read on the forward strand.
GCGAAAATCCCAAGGACACTGTCGAGGGCTTTTCCATCCCTAATTTGTTCACACCAACACCCAGCGCTTCGGCACACGCAACAAGAGGCGCAGATCCTCATGCGCCCCTGCAATTGCAGGGGCTCATGAGGATCTGTGCCTCTTACAGTTGGGGAATTTTATATTTCTGCGGAATAATCACAGTAAAATGACACAAGTTCCCGTTCACGTGATTTCAAGGCCACGAGGAAACAAAGAGCAGGAACAGCGCGTGTGATTTGCGGCGAAAATCGGAAAGGCGCGTGATTAAAGGACCGCATACATGCACGGCTCGTTTGATCTATACATTACAGTTGAAGGCAACATTCGCTTGTTTTACGTTACATACTCTTCTCATTAGCGAATGGGCCTCTGATTTTGACCAAAAGAAAAAAAAAAAAAGGTTCTTTACTTTATGAATATAGACCTCAAGATTTTTTGTTTACCTTGTGTGCAACGGAAAATATTTCTTGTCACGGGCTGCATTAACCCTTTTAGTCCCAAGGTCCCATTTCTCAAAATTTGGAGGTGTTGCCTAACCACTATGTACCAGATACAGGAGATGGCTTGACCATGATAATTCAAGGGTTGTGCCAGATCAGCTTGGCGCCTGAAGGCGCTAAGCTGATCTGGCACTACCCTTGAATTATCATGGTCATGAAAGCGTCAAGCTGATCTGGCACTACCCTTGAATTATCATGGTCAAGCCATCTCCTGCTGTCGGGATCCAGGGCTAAGAGGGTTAAACAAACATTGTTCCTGAGGTGTGTGTGAACTGCACTGCGATCTGATGACACTACGGCGCACTGAAACAACGACTATCATTGCCTTACATCCCACTGAACAACGACAATTACACCACAGGGGCCTGACGAGAGGTGCTTTGACTAAATGCAAATCCGCTACATCACCGCGTAAATAGCTCAAGTCAGTCAGAATAAGACTCTTGCTGAGACCAGTTTGTATCCATGCTCCTTGGACGGCGCTGGCTTTTGGACTTTGAATGGACCAAGATCCAAGATGTCAGGAACAAAAATGTACGAAATAGCAGGGAGCACTAGTAGCAGTAAATAGCCCAAACTCGTGCTGTGTACTACTACCCGTGTTAAGAAGCTACCAACTACGCAACGAGCCCCCCATGCCTGTGGCTAAATGTGTCAGTCCAGGAACGACATTCAAGGAGGGAAGTGGGGGGGGGGGGGAGAGAGAGAGAGAGAGAGAGAGAGAGAGAGAGAGAGGAGAGAGAGAGAGAGAGAGATGAGAGAGGAGAGAGAGAGAGAGAGAGAGAGAGAGAGAGTGAGAGAGAGTCAATGAACCAATTAAACTTTATTTTACAACGGTTAAGGCATTGACATCGTCATCGACACAGCCATTTTACAAACCTGCCGTTGCATCCTTCTGAGAGAGAGAGAGAGAGAGAGAGAGAGAGAGAGAGAGAGAGAGAGAGAGAGAGAGAGAGGAGAGAGAGAGAGCCGGAGAGAGAGAGAGAGAGAGAGAGAGAGAGAGAGAGAGAGAGAAGAGAGAGATGATGATGATGATGAAACTTTATTTATCAACGGTAAAAAGTTTTGACACAAACAAATCGTCATTTTACAAACTTGCCGTTGCTAAAATCTACAAGATAAAATAGATTAAAAGATAATAATAATAATAATAAAGAATTATATTTACACATATTATTTCATGCAACAAATAAAAAAAAATGACACAAAATAATAACACTTAACACTTAAGAGAGAGAGAGAGAGAGAGAGAGAGAGAGAGAGAGAGAGAGAGAGAGAGAGAGAGAGAGAGAGAGAGAGATTACACTTGGAACGTAAAGAAAATGTTCTGTATAGAATCAGCACACACAAAAAACAACCCTATATCAAAGTACGCGACAGCATAATACAATATGTAATCCAGACCGAACAGGTGATTGCCGAGCGAGGAAACGGCAAAGAAATCCACCACAAAGGAAAGGACCCGGTGCAGAAAAGGCACGTACACAGTTTCTTTCTTTGCCGGATATGTTTTTACATAAATAGTTGCTGCGTTTCAACTGTCTGCACCGTCAGTCCAAAAAGTTCAAACGCACGACTAACTGGCAATGAGGTACAGCAACAAAGACAGACGCTTATTCATAAGAGTGTGGTATGATAGTGAATTTTTTTAAAATTATTTTTTTAATTGATTTTTAATTATTTATATATTATGTATTTATTTATTTTATTATTATTATTTTTTTTTTTGGGGGGGGGAGGGGAGGGGAGGGGGGTGGGTGGAGGAGGAAGAGGGGCAAACGACAATCTGAAAATGTGTTCCTCAGTCTAATGAATAAGCGGCCTTGCAGATTTCGAAATGAAGCAGAAGAGACCACCTGTCAGATTTCTACGTGTGAGCCACTGACTGACTTTCCCATTGGACCATCTGTCTTCATAGACTGAGGTATATTATCATTTTTCGATCACCACGGCGCGTTACCATCTGGCCTATCGAGGCCAAAACTCTGGGCTGGAATAGGATCACACACGAGTTGCCGGCTACTGAGCATACTTATAAATCATTAGATTTAACCCCTTTAGCCCCAAGGTCCCATTTCTTCAATTTTGGAGATGTTGCCTAACGACTATGTACCAGTTGCAGGAGATGGCCTGACCATGATAATTCAAGGGTAGTGCCAGATTAGCTCCAAGTTAATCTGGCACTACCCTTGAATTATCGTAGTCAAGCCATCTCCTGCTGTAGGGATCCGGCGCTGAAAGGGTTAAAAAAAATGGAGATTTATTTATTTATCTTGTTTACTTCGTATTCGGCAAGGTCACAAATAACAGACGCCGGACATATTAATAATAATAACAAAAATCACCATATACTGAGCAGCAAAAGAAATGCGACATTTTGGGAATCTGATGATTCCGAAAATATCGCCTTTCTTTTTGCTCCTCAGTATATTTAAAATGAATTGATTGTACATTGCTTAACGTCCCGACAGCAACAAGGCTTTCTCAGGACGTGCCTGCACTGCTTGTGAAAAAAAAAAAAAAAAACCTAAACAGAAAATTGAATGTATGTCGCCAGCCGGTCAAATACGTTAAATAAACCTACAACATGGGGCCTAAATAAAGCTAAGACCATTTAGCAACACACATCCAATATCAAGAGCTACAGGCAGTGCAGACAGTAGGGAGAGTTTTAAAAAGGCAAATACAGGTGAATGGACAAAGGGTAGACAGAAACACATGCCCCAGAATAGAGAGAAAAACCCACCCTGTGGGGCTGACCAGGGAGACCCTGGGAACTAAAAAATACCTAACCCCACCCAAGTCCCCCAAGGCAGACCCGGGTGGGGTTATTTAAAATGAAGATTTATTTATGTATTGTTCTATTTATTTATAAAGCCCCATAACAAAGCCAGATATAACTTTAAAATCATTAAAAATTAATAATTTAGTTAATTGATTAATTTATTTATAAACAGTTCGCTTAAGGCAAGGTGGCAGGTAACAAAATCCGGATATAACAACACTTATTAACCCATTTGAGACGTGCCGCCTCCGGATACGCGGCATAAGCCGCGTATCCGGAGGCGGCTCGTCTCCAACGAGTTAAGGTCCCGGCCACACTTCATGTCAATAACACCTTTCAACAACCTAGCCGCTTCAATAGCACGAACATCCGGGTCCCCTGTTAACTTTTGCTGTATCCGACGTTCACTCCACATGCTAGCGATTTGATACGCTACCGCAATAGGAACATGAACCCGAATCCCGAAAGAAGATTGACCAAACACGCATTAGTCCAGAACATGATGACTCATTACCTGGCGTGACGTCAGTGCGGGCGCTATTCACGCAGCACCAGCGGGTCATGTCCAAATGATGCCCACACTGTGGCCGCCATAACGGCATACTGAAGGCCGCCGCGCGTTCTTTGTGAAAGCCGTAGTGGTTAGTTTGGTCTTTTTTTACCGTGTGACATTGTCACATACCCCATGACCAGGTCACGCACAGAAAGCACACATCGTCACAGATCACTGTGCTCATATTTTTCCATCTGCAAGAGGCACACGTTCTTTTAACTCACTCTACCCCAGACACACCACAGCAAGATAAGGATCGACCATGGTAGTTCAAGGGTGATGCCAGAATAGCTTGGCGCCTTTGGGCGCCAAGCTATTCTGACATCACCCTTGAACTATCATGGTCGATCTGTGTCCTGCACTGCAACGCAGTCTTCAGAGGACGACTACACAATTTGGGGATTTCGGTCTTGGGACATGCGACAGAATCAGATAAACCCCTGCTGATGCAGCATGGGCTTATATGAATAATAGGCCTCTTGGTTCTATAGATGGGCGCCTGAAGGCGCCCAGCTAATCTGGCACTACCCTTGAATTATCATGGTCAATCCATCTCCTGCTGTAGGGACTCGGAACTAAATGGGTTAACTCAATCGAGGCGTGCCGTCGGCCTCCAGATACGGGGCATGCATCCGAAGGCGGCACGTCTCGAATGAGTTAACACTGTCCACCCTAATACACTATTGCGTGCAATGAATTTGACTATGATAGTTCAAGGGCTGTGCCAGAATAGCTTGGCTGATTTCACTGTAAGCGGTGAGGCCCATCTCCTGACCTCGCCCACTGTCTCACCTCATTGACCACCCATCACAAAGCCACAAAGCCCGTTTGTCTGCTGGGCCATTAACTGACCACAGGCAAAGGTTAGTGGCTTAAGTACCGCTGAAACCCCTGCCCAAGTCCATTTTTGTAAAAAGCGCGGTTTTCATTGTAATACAATGAAAATCTCGCTTTTCACAAACATTCCCTTTTGCCGTGACGTTCCAGCGCTTGGTGGTCAGCACTGGCTAGGCAGGCGCACAAGTGGTTTGCACACTTCAGTACACTGTTATGACAAGTTCGGATGCAACACACATCGGATATAAGGCTTCTTCCGAGGTGCTGACTACTCTCCTTCTATATAAATTACTTTTAAAAAAACAACCCAAAAGAAAGAGAGAGAGAGAGAGAGAGAGAGAGAGAGAGAGAGAGAGAGAGAGAGAGAGAGAGAGAGAGAGAGAGAGAGAGAGAGAGAGAGAGATAAAAAACATACGCTGAAAGAGAAACAAATCTGGATACAGGGTGTTCCGTTTCGTGGTGCAGGCAAAAAGGAGAATGCCATTTGCAAAAACCTTAATCACTAACTCTGTCCTTTGCAAATGATATACAATTTAAATAGTGAAAAGAAAATTGATTGATTGATTGTACATTGCTTAACGTCCCGACAGCAACAAGGCTTTCTCAGGACGTGCCTGCACTGCTTGTGAAAAAAAAAACTAAACAGAACATTGAATGTATGTCGCCAGCCGGTCAAATACATTAAATAAACCTAACACATGGGGCCTAAATAAAGCTAAGACCATTTAGCAACACACATCCAATATCAAGAGCTACAGGCAGTGCAGACAGTAGGGAGAGTTTTAAAAAGGCAAATACAGGAGAATGGACCTCGGGTAGACAGAAACACATGCCCCAGAATAGAGAGAAAAACTCACCCTGTGGGGCTGACCAGTGTGACCCTGGGAACTAAAAAGTACCTAACCCCACCCAAGTCCCCCAGGGCAGACCCGGGTGGGGGGTGAAAAGAAAAGGGGGGAGACTGCCAGTGCTAATATTTTAGGAAGATTACAAAGTAAGTGAAAGCACTGTCAGGGGAGAGAATTGTGCATTATCGACCAGTGATCATAAAACTAGTTTGGTCAAAGCACACACACACACACACACACACACACACACACACACACACACACACACACACACACACATACATACACAAGAGATAGGAAAGAAGGGCCCAGTACAATAGTGTACCTGATAGTTAAGCCCGATATTCCTCTGTGTCCTTGGACCCAATATTATAGGCCCTTCGACAATAAATTATTCTGGTCTGTTCTTGCTGACATAGCATAGCGTTCATTCCAAGACTGGTAAATACAGACCTGACACATCAACAGGTACAAATCCTTATGTTTCCCAGCAAGTGCGAGGGATCATTTGGATCTACGTCACTTGCAGACGGGTGCGAGTTCTGTCAAGGGCTGGGAATTACTGACTTCAGGCTGAGCGAACAAATGTTGGGTTACATGATCAGCATGAAATGATGGCAGATCTCCAAGTGGGTTTTTCACCTACGCGATACGCAGTGCAGCCCTAATGCACTCTAGCCTATATCATACTGACGCTAAAAGCTTCAAATTTGTACACTGCCATAATTATGCAACCTACCTTATAGTACTGACAGGTAAGGATATAGACCAATGGCTTTAGTTCAAGGGTGGTGCCAGAATAGCTTGGCGCCTAGAGGCGCCAAGCTATTCTAGCACTACCCTTGAACTATTTTAGTCAAACTTATTTCACACACTGGTGTATTCCGAATGATGAGGGCTAGTACACCACGTAATATACTGGCGAGCAAAAGAAATGCGCATTTCTTTGGCAAGTGTTTCCGATGATTCCAATAATGCCGAAATGTCGCGTTCGATTTGCAAGTGTTTCCGATGACTCGAATAGTGTCGCATTTCTTTTGATCGTCAGTATACACAATTCACTCGGTCAGACATCGGCGAAAGACGCAGATTATCACCGAGCTCTTGCAAATATAGGGTCATGTAATAAATATCAGTCTGTATTAACCCATTCAGCCCTGACGCAGTACAGCAAGAGATGGGTCGACCATGATAATTGAAGAGTAGTGCCAGTTTAGCTTGGCGTCTGTTGAATTAGCACGCTCGAGCCATCTCCTGCTGTAGGTCAACGGAGTTTTGGGACAAAATACGACGTTGGAGATGGATAGGGCACACCTTACGTAAGCCAGCGGACAACATCACCAGGCAAGCCCTAACATGGAATCCACATGACACCTTACGTAAGCCGGCGGACAACATCACCAGGCAAGCCCTAACATGGAATCCACATGACACCTTACGTAATCCAGCGGACAACATCACCAGGCAAGCCCTAACATGGAACCCACATGACACCTTACGTAAGCCAGCGGACAACATCACCAGGCAAGCCCTAACATGGAATCCACATGACACCTTACGTAAGCCAGCGGACAACATCACCAGGCAAGCCCTAACATGGAATCCACATGACACCTTACGTAAGCCAGCGGACAACATCACCAGGCAAGCCCTAACATGGAACCCACATGACACCTTACGTAAGCCAGCGGACAACATCACCAGGCAAGCCCTAACATGGAATCCACATGACACCTTACGTAAGCCAGCGGACAACATCACCAGGCAAGCCCTAACATGGAACCCACATGACACCTTACGTAAGCCAGCGGACAACATCACCAGGCAAGCCCTAACATGGAATCCACATGACACCTTACGTAAGCCGGCGGACAACATCACCAGGCAAGCCCTAACATGGAACCCACATGACACCTTACGTAAGCCGGCGGACAACATCACCAGGCAAGCCCTAACATGGAATCCACAGGGCACGCGGAAAAGAGGCAGACCAAGAAACACATGGCGCCCCTTAGAACTGGATGCAGACCTTAAGACCATGAAGATGACCTGGAACCAACTGGAGAGGAGAGCCCGGGACAGAGACTCTTGGAGATCCCTTGTAGTCGGCCTATGCCCCAGTAGGGGTGCAAGGCATAAGTAAATAAGTCTTCGGCTCCCTGTTCTGAGCAAAGACCTTTTTGCATTGGGGGGTGGGGGGTGGGGGGGGGGGAGTGGTCTTAAAAACACAGGTACTCAAGGGAAGTCTCGAAGGGGCACAAAGTGGCACCTGTCATTAAAGGCCATCACTTCGGTGGCGACAGCCACAGTCACAGCTACAGCCACCTACATGATGGTCTTTAATAACAGGTGGTCTCTGACAAAGGCGGTCGCTTACAACAGGTTCCGCTCCAACACACATTTTTTTTTCTCGAACAATCGAGTGATTTCACAGTAAAACGGCAGTTTGGTATAAATATATGTGCCACGGTGTCATACACATAAATTTCCTGGCTGAAACGCTAATAAAACATTGCCTGTGACGTTTGTGGTTTATCCTACTCTGCATGCGTCCCGGTGACCGAACTTTGTGACCGACACAAAGCTTGACTTGTGCAAGAGGCATAGATCCTCATGAGCCCCCGCATTCGCGGGGGCTCATGAGGATCTATGCCTCTTGCAAACGGAGCGGTAGCGGTGAAACGTTGTCGTCAAATTTAGGATTTATTTTGATTGTTTTCCCCCTAATTTCAAATGTAAGACTCTGGGCGAAACAGTAACTTTATATCGCATGGGCAAAAGTGTCCGAATTTCTGTCACCAGGCGTTAATTAAAAGGGGAAGTCGACTACTTCTCATTTTCAGGTTCAACCAAACGACAAACGGTTGGTTTTGATTGATTGTACATTGCTTAACGTCCCGACAGCAACAAGGCTTTCTCAGGACGTGCCTGCACTGCTTGTGAAAAAAAAACCAAAACAGAACATTGAATGTATGTCGCCAGCCGGTCAAATACGTTAAATAAACCTAACACATGGGGCCTAAATAAAGCTAAGACCATTTAGCAACACACATCCAATATCAAGAGCTACAGGCAGTGCAGACAGTAGGGAGAGTTTTAAAAAGGCAAATACAGGTGAATGGACAAAGGGTAGACAGAAACACATGCCCCAGAATAGAGAGAAAAACCCACCCTGTGGGGCTGACCAGGGTGACCCTGGGAACTAAAAAATACCTAACCCCACCCAAGTCCCCCAGGGCAGACCCGGGTGGGGTGACAAACGGTTGGATCGGAATTTAGCCTACGCGTGTTCAACTCGAGCGGAGGTGGCGTTTGGGTGGGTACTCCAACCTGTGACCGCTACACTATCTGTGGCGACATTATCAAGCTGAGGCTTTGACAACCGAGGCTGCAGTGTGTAATCAGTTTATTGATCACTGTGCCACGCAGAAGAGCTGAAAATCTAGGGTCACATACATCTGATACCGATTGAAAAAGAAGAAGAAGAAGAAGAAGAAGAAGAAGAAAAAAGAAGAAGAAGAAGAAGAAAAAGAAAAAGAAGAAAAAAAAAAAGCAGACAAAGATGGTGTAAAGAAGTGAGGATGGGGAATCGCAATTTAAACTTTAAACGCTGAGGTTAAAGTACCATTAAGCGTAAAGTAAATCTGAAGACACGTTTCAGCACCATTTGTGTTCATTATGCCACGTCGACACACCTAATGAACTTTAACAGCAGTTGAAACACGCAGAAAAAGCACACCCTTGAATTATCATGGTCAAGCCATCTCCTGCAACTGGTACTTATAGTCGTTAGGCAACACCTCCTTGGGGCTAAACGAGTTAATGGCAGACGTGAAAAAGTAAAACAATGATGCAGAAAACAAAACTGCATGAGTTAACATCTGTACCACTAACTGAATTTCCGACAAGGTTGTCGATAACCTATTGCATCCTGAGGCAGATTTTAATTAAAAAAAATTGCTTATGAAATTTGTCCCATGAAGGCTACATTACAAATTAGGAGACAGCTCAACAACTTTAGTTCAAGGGTGGTGCCAGAATAGCTTGGCGCCTGAGCCGCCAAGCTATTCTGGCACCACCCTTGAACTATCATAGTCAAATTTATTTGAAGTAGTTGTGTATCAGGATGAAACGGGTTAATGAGTGCACAGGTGTGAAAAGGTGAAACAATGTTGTCGACAAAAAAACAAACAAACCCAAAACAACTTCATGAGTTAAAATTTGTGCCACGCGCCAAATATCAGAAAAGGTCGTCTTTAACCCAATACATCCTGAGGCTGATTTTGTAAAATTTGCTTATCGCCCAATGACAGCTACATTACAGATTAGGAGACTGATTAGGTGTTTTAGTTCAAGGGTGCTGCCAGAATAGTCGAATTTATTTCCAGCAATGGGTGTATCAGGGTTAAACGCGCGTGCGGATTGGCCCACAGAAATACAAGAGGTGAACAGATGCAGTTTTCTACCAGGAATAAATCCCCGGAGTAAAACACTGGAGTTAGTTATTTTCATTGCTGAAGGCTTTCAGAACTGACGCCACGTCATGCTGTTTGAAAACCAAACCAGCGCAACCATTGCTAGTTAACCTTTTCTGCCTGACGCACACGTATATTAACCCCCTCGACTGCTACCGCCGACTACCGCTCGGCGAAAAAGACGCGTAACGACGCGTCATTTCCGGCGAGCGGTGTTGTCGGCGGCATCGAGTCCCAAGGGGTTGCGCGTCTGCTCCGCTGCGCGGTACAGCCAAAGGGCAGTGGTTATTGCATTAAATTAGGTATCGTTGGCGGGATCTAAGCAGTGAGATGGTTAACCCCTCCCCTGCCACTGCGCGTATCTTACTTCCTTACTTACGCCTGTCACCCCTCCCCGGGTATAGGCCGTCGACGAGAGACGGAGTTCCAGCGACTCCTGTCCTGTGCTTCTTCTTCGATTTTACTCCCGGTGGTTCCCAGTCTCTTGACGTCTGCTTGGAGGTCTCGACGCCAGGAGTTTCTCGGCCTGCCTCTTTTCCTCTTTCCCTGGGGGTTCCATGACAATGCCTGCCTAGTGATACTGGAAGCTGGCTTTCTCAGACTGTGACCGATCCATCCCCATCTTCTTCGCCCAATTTCATTCTCTGCTGTTATCTGCTCTGTTCTCTCCCAGAGTCTGACGTTATGATACTTTGCGTATCTTGTGTTCCTCAAATTTTTGTTTATTCAACGGCCAAAAGCCACGACCATCCAAAGACCATGGACACAAATTGGTCTCAGCAAGAGGCATAGATCCTCATGAGCCCCCGCTGTCGCGGGGGCTCATGAGGATCTATGCCTCTTGCTCGGCAGTGAAGGGGAAACCTATACGAAAAAAAAAAAAAAAAAAAAAAAAAACACACACGAGAAAACGCACCCTGCAAGGACGGACATGTCAGTCCATCTCACGCCCAGAGGTGATTTCAAGTGGTCCACAAAGAAGCAGACGTCACTGAGTGAAATAATTTCTCCAGACAATTTTTTTTCCAGACATTTTGTCCAGACATTATCCTAAATCCAGATGGAGAAACGATGACCAGAAGAAAATGCACCTAACATTACCAAGGACGACAATTTCTGACGTCACTGTGCCGTGCATTTGTCACCCTAATAGATTTCTCCGTCAGACCATATTCTGAGTGCAAGGGGATAACTAGAACTGTGTCCTCGTAAGCTACAGCAAGGGGTTTAGATTCTCACGCGAACCTGCGGATGCAGCGGCTATTGAGAATCTATGCCACTTGCAGACGGAATGACTGACTTTGAATCTTCAACCAGCGACAGAAATGCATTTTCATAAGCTTCAATTGTAGACCAAAGCCGGCGTTTGGCAACCGGCCCAGACTTTGATTCTCCAGAGGCTAAGAGGAATGGACAATCTGTACGGACCACAGGGGCTCGTGAGAATCTGTGCCTGGTACAAGCAGAATCTGAGGCTTTCCACTGATGGACTCAAAACTCGGGGACTCGGTGCCACGCTATCACGAATAAACGTTATTTCAGGGAAAAAACTGACAGGTGGCCCGCAGTTGTTTAGTTCGGGTTTAACGTCCACAGCACCGAGGTGATCATGGACGGCCCTGACGGGCGGGGTATTATATAGGGGACAGGGAAATCTATTGCCTATGGAGTACGACCTGAACACTGATCAACTCAGGCGCACTCCAACTGTGCCACTTTGATTTACCGGGACCTTTCAACGGACATGCTATTGAGCCGTTAGCACCCCTGCATTGTGAGTCCAGCTACCGGGGCCGGGACGGGATTCGAACCCACGACCCGGCGATTCCCTTCGCTCTCCTGCTCCGACGTTTAACCGCCTGAGCTATTTCGGACTCTAAGGCCCGCAGTGTGCCGTGTGTGGCATTAAAATACCGCGGGCCAGGCGTTGAAAATCGGTGAGCGTGTCATGATGGGCCGAAAACCTGACCGTTATTCTGCAGTGGCCTTGGTGTTGACCCCCTCGCTGTCGGGGAAATGAGATACCCCCATCTGCAAGAGGCCGAGAGCCTCATGAGCCCCTGTAGTCGCGGGGGCTCATGAGGTTCTCGGCCTCTTGCTCATGAGGTTTTTCAAGGCTCCTTTCGTGTTAGTACTCAAACCAAGGGGAATCACAGCGCTGGACAGACAACAGTTAGATCCCCTGCCCCCGCCTATCAGGCACCCAATCGCCAGCCCACAGAGAAATACGCAGGTATAGAATAAGACAATCATTTCCAGGCGATTGGGTGCCTGATAGGCGGGGGCAGGGGATCTAACTGTTGTCTGTCCAGCGCTGTGATTCCCCTTGGTTTGAGTACTGACAATTCTGCCAGCGCTAGCCTCACCTATCTGGTTTGTGAGTATCATGTATAACTCGAGGCAAAATTTGTATCGTTACATTGTTGTGTAATGTTCTGTGCATCTACTGTGGGAAATCAGGGTATTTACCCGACCACATATAGTAGCGCACCTTCATGTTTGTGTATGTATGTTTCTCCTGCCTACTTCCTAAGTTCCGGAGAAAGACATGGGTTATATAAGAGACCTGATCCATTCTTATTTAGGAATGGAAATGATTGTCTTATTCTATACCTGCGTATTTCTCTGTGGGCTGGCGATTGGGTGCCTGATAGGCGGGGGCAGGGGATCTAACTGTTGTCTGTCCAGCGCTGTGATTCCCCTTGGTTTGAGTACTGACAATTCTGCCAGCGCTAGCCTCACCTATCTGGTTTGTGAGTATCCTTTCGTGTTAGATTCTGTGAGGTTATCTTGAGACCGATTTCTGCCAGGGTTTCAAAGACATGACTAATGTTTGCTAGCAGTGATGGGGGGAATACCGGCCGGTCGCAGTGGACCAAGGACTTTTCAACAAAAGGGTTAGGCATGTGTGCAGGGGGCGGTAGGAAGGGAGGCAAGAGGGGGGTGGGGGCAAGAGGGGGTGGGAGCAAGAGGGGGTGGGGTGTTGAGGACTAAGCCAGGTGACAGAGAGGTCAGCCTACTGACCAACGAGTGCTGTGCGATGAGGTGTTAGCAGAAAATCAATAAGCAGTTCCTCCAGCCAAATGAAAATGAGTCGATGGTAGTTGCTGAAAAGGAGGGGTGGGTGGGGGGTGGGGTGGGTGGGGGGGGTGGTGGTGGAGGGAGGGAAGGGAGGAATGTGAAGCCGGGGAGGGATGGGGGTTGTCCAGTTGCAGCAATACCCATCATATTTGCAAGAGGCATAGATCCTCATGAACCCCTACGAAACGCAGGGGTTCATAAGTAAGGATCTATGCCTTTTGCTTACCGCCCCCCCCCCCCTCCCCTCCACACACACACGAGTTTTAGGTGTTCATGTTTATATATATTTTTAATGTGAACCAATGACAATTTGTTTCACATTATGTATAACATTTTTTAACGTACATTATATCGTAACATTATAGCGGACAATACAGATTTTCATTTCAATTTGATACCGTTTCGTCGCCGATTCTTCGCAGAAGCAAGACTACAGGTACTTCTCCCAACCACTAGTGAGTCGGTACCAAGAGGAGCAGGGGACGGGGGTGAGCGAGTAAAAACTGAGACAGAACCTTTTCAGTCCCTCCTCTCACCCCGTGACCCGGTCACGAAACAGGCGGGTTCAAATAGTTAGTAGGTCACGCGCGAGCCTCGGTGGTCCCGCACGCGCTCCGTTACTGGTACCACGTGCACGGCCACTAACGTGACGGGAGTACTACCAAAATATAGCACGGCAGCCGCAGTGTGTGTGCTCTCTGGTCTTTCGCATTGGGCATTGCCCCAGCAGCAAAACATCTTCGGACCCACGACAGCCGTGCGCGGGCCCTCCGCGGCCGTCGTGGGTCCGAAGATGTTTTGCTACTGGGGACGGGATGGAAGTGGGCAGGCTCAAAATCACAGACCCAAACACAGCGACCGTTTCACGTCCAGAGAAATCAGAGAAAACAAAGGCAATGTTCTCACAGTCGTTGTAAGCTTAAAGACATTAACCCCTTTAGCCCCGAGTCCCTACAGCAGGAGATGGATTAACCATGATAATTCAAGTGCCAGATTAGCGTGGCGCCTACCCTTGAATTATCATGGTCAATCCACCTGAAGGCGCCACGCTAATCTGGCACTACCCTTGAATTATCATGCTCAATCCACCTGAAGGCGCCAAGCTAACCTGGCACTACCCTTGAATTATCATGATCAATCCATCTCCTACAACTGGTACATAGTCATTAAGGCAACACTTCCAAAATTTGAGAATTGGGACATTGGGGTAAAAAGGGTTAAGTCCATTTCTGTGGGAAGTGGGGAGGGGGGTGGGGCGGATTCAGATTTTGATTGTAATACAATAAGCCTTGGTATGGCAGTTTTGCTGTATCGAACGCCCCCGCCGTACCGTCGTCTGAAACGTGAAATGGTCTCCGTGTAACCCACTCGGGTCCAGCTCATGCAGACTGTGTAGAAAGCAAGCTTCGTTCACTTAACTCATTCTACCCCAACACCGAAATCCGCAAATTTTCCCCTTGTCCTCTGAAGACTGCATTGAAGTGCAGGACACAGATCGACCATGATAGTTCAAGGGTGATGCCAGAATAGCTTGGCGCCCATAGGCGCCAAGCTATTCTGGCATCACCCTTGAACTATCATGGTCGATCCTTATCTTGCTGTGGTGTGTCTGGGGTAGAATGAATTCAGACGAAATAATAAATTTGTCATATTTATAATATAACTCAATGCGCAGGACATAGCCGCGAACTGAACCCAACAAGCACGCTCACGTGAATCACGCGCATTGTACTGTACATAAACACAGAACATTCACACACGGGGCTAAGGGCAAGCTCGAGCGAGCTACTGAAATTTTGGAAATTTAAATCGTTTTTTATATTTTTTAAAATTTGATTAAGTGGGCTGAAATTAATACCGAATTCGTGGCGGAGGAAAGAGCCGGAGTACACTAGAGGAGAAAGTCCGACGCCGGAACCGGGTATCGAACCTCGCACCTCTTGCGTTTACCGCTGCGTCACGGACAGCCCTAGAGAACCCTAGATGTCCCAGGACCATGGATTCAAAGTGACGCCAGGGTGTTGCGAGCAAGAGGCATAGATCCTCATGAGCCACCGCAACTTATATACCTCTTGCAGTTGGGTAGTGTCAGTTCAAGCTCTCTCAAACTGATCAGCGTTTAGGTCAGTGAGACATACGAAATAACTAGCGGTAGACTTTTGTAACCCGCATAATTATAATAACGATTTAGTAAATGCCTGGCCATCACGCAAAAGACTAAGAATAGAACAACTTGTTTTCTCAGCTTTAATGCGGTTGAAGGACGCTAAGCACCGAGTGCATGTTTCAGAGCTAAGCTATGTCAGTAGTAGA
Source organism: Semisulcospira habei (assembly GCA_036245525.1). NCBI lineage: Eukaryota > Metazoa > Mollusca > Gastropoda > Semisulcospiridae > Semisulcospira > Semisulcospira habei. Next base: position 203,908,415 of record BTPG01000005.1, read on the forward strand.
GCATGTCTGAGTTAACCCATTCAACCCCGAGTCTCTACAGTAAGGGCATGGATTGACCATGATAATTCAAGGGTAGTGCCAGATTAACTTGGCGCCCGAAGGCTGATTGACCATGATAATTCAAGGGTAGTGCCAGATTAGCTCGGCGCCTGAAGGCGGATTGACCATGATAATTCAAGGGTAGTGCCAGATTAGCTTGGCGTTTGAAGGCGCCAAGCTAATCTGGCACTACCCTTGAATTATCATGGTCAATCGGCCATCTCCTGCAACTGGTACAAAAGTCTTTAGGCAACACCTCCAAGATTTGCGAAATGGGACATTTTCTTCTTTGTCCGTTGGGTTATAATTGATTGATTGTACATTGCTTAACGTCCCGACAGCAACAAGACTTTCTCAGGACGTGCCTGCACTGCTTGTGAAAAAAAACAAAAACAAAAAACAAAAAAAAAAAAACAGAATATTGAATGTATGTCGCAAGCTGGTCCAATACGTTAAATAAACCTACAACATGGGGCCTAAATAAAGCGAAGACCATTTAGCAACACACATCCAATATCAAGAGCTACAGGCCGCGCAGACAATAGGGAGAGTTTAAAAAAGGAAAATACAGGTGAATGGACCAAGGGTAGACAGAAACACATGCCCCAGAATAGAGAGGAAAACCCACCCTGTGGGGCTGACCAGGGTGACCCTGGGAACTAAAAAGTAGTTAACCCCACCCAAGTCCCCCCAGGGCAGACCCGGGTGGGGGCCGTTGGGTTATAGACTGTAAAAGGGTGATATACTAAGTTCTGTTACTAGGTGTTGATTTTCTGCGCTCCATACCCTACAAGTGATCAACGCTTCATACATCGGGAGCTGAATTTGATCTTTACAATGAATGTAAAAATCGTCGACCGAGAGATGGATCGACTACAACAGCCGCGAGTCCAGAGAGGTCGAGGAGTTAACCCCAAGACCGTCACTGACGATACCGCTCGGCTGAAAAGACGCGTGCCTACGGAATCTTCACCAGCTGACGAAGGGTTAAAGTCATCAAGACACTATACCCCTGTGGCCAGCTGCATGAGCGAGCTTAGTCCTGCATAGCTATAGCGGCGCACCTTGCTTATTGGCTGGTGCAGGACTAAGCGCGCTCATGCTATAGCGGCGCACCTCCTCAGTGGTTGGTGCAGGACTAGGCTCGCTCATGCAACTGGCCCCCGGCTTCCGACGCTGAACGTGAAAGAGACGGAACCGGGCATGTGGTGATGTCTGGTACCAAATCCGCCTGCATCCAGTGTGACGCAGATCCTCACGAGCCCCTGCAATTGCAGGGGCTCGTGAGAATCTATGTCGCTTGCAGACACCAAGGGTGCTTGCTGAGGGATGGATCAGGGCGATACCATAGGCAATAACTGAAAAATTATGTCCGATACTTGGGAACGGGGCGGAGCCGACACTGAGAAAGCATCGGACATTTGACCAATCCGGGAGAACGGGCGAGTGTGGGACGGGGTGGGTGTGGGGGTGGGGGTTCAAAGACGGGTTCCTTTCATTTTTCCTTTTTTTTTGGGGGGGGGGGGGCGGGGGGGGGGGGGGGGGGGCGATCTGTACACATGTGTGCATGAAAACAAGCTTAAAAAAACAATCCAAATACTGAGTGTATGTTTACGGTGGGAGTATGCTGTCAATGCCCTATTCTCATCCCCCATGTTAACAAATAAATGATAAATAAATTTTAAAAAATCCCAGACAAAACCCCACAAGTTCTGATTTGAATCATTCCGAAATTTTATCGTGCTGTTCAAAACAACAACAATATTCACTGCCGAAGAAAAAGTGCTCACTGCCCTATTACAAGAGACATAGAACCTCATGTGCGGGGGCTCATTGGGATCTATGCCTCTTGTTGAGACCAATTTGTATCCATGTCCCTTGAACAGTTGCAGATTTTGGTCGTTGAGAGAACGATTTTAGAAAAAAAAAAATACACGTGGCGGGGAAGGGGTTAAGTAATGGTATCTATTTTAAAGCATGATGTACTTGTTTACGTAAAGCAAAATTGGAACAGTTTTTAATGCCATATTTAAAATCATAAATATCAGACGCAAATAAAAACATTACACAATAGCGACTATTTTTGAAAGTCCTTGATTGTCTGGGATCGGTGTACTTTAAAGCCAAAAAAAAAAAAAAAAAAAAAAAAAAAAAGCCTCAAAGAAGCCATCAAACCATAACAGATTTCAAAGAGAAACCCATCAGCCTTTCTATCAATCCCTATCAAAAGTTTTTTTCTTGAAAGAAAAAAAAAGTTAGTCGAAAGATCCGCTATTTCCTCATCTAAGCTAGACTATTGGACAACACTCTGGACCAAAAATGGACAAACCGGTTTTAGTTTCTTGAAGAATATGTGTCCATACTTGACCCCTGTATAGCCAGTGGTCGCAGAGTGTGTGTGTGCTTCTTCTTGAAGGATCGTAACCCATTCCCTGTCACTGGACGCAGAGTTGTCTTCTGAAATCTTTGTTCATTCCAAGACCAAAAGCTACAAGCGTCAAGGGAACATGGACACTCACTGATCGCAACAAGAGGGATAGATCCTCATGAGCCCCCGCAATTGCGGGGGCTCATGAGGATCTATACCTCTTGCAATTGGGGGTGGTGGGGGGGGGGGTGTTGTATTTATCGGCAGTGTAGGAGTTAATTACACACACACACACACACACACACACACAAATCCGTCTCAGTTAAACGGATACCAAATTAGTGTCAGCAAGAGGCATAGATCCTCATGAGCCCCCGCAACTGTGAGAGGCTCATGAGGATCTATGCCTCTTGCATTAAGAACATGTTAAGTTGTTTTTTTTTCTTCCCCTCAGCAGTGAAACTGCTAAACTGTTTGGCAATACTTCGAACCAGACAGGGACAAGTTTTGAAGGCCCACTACCGCCGCAACTGTTCAAAGCGACACTTCTGTAACGGACGGTTACGAAACGCTACACACAGGTGAAGTTCAGTATGGTTCATTTAGACGGCATAACACATTCCGGTTCAGCACACGTCGTCTTTATATCAAGTAACCTGACAATGACTCCACTCCGTTTTATAAATACCATGCTTTCAGCATGAGAAATAGCTAAAAATAGATTGATACGCTAACGGCTGAGCAGACTAAATAAGTGCCGCGATGACACGTTCGCTTTTGCTGCGTGTCCAAACTGCTGATAAACTTCATTAGGTGTGTCGACAAGGCTTAACTAACACAACTCGTGCTGAAATGTGTCTTCAGATTTATACGTAACGGTACTTTAAAGTTTTGTGTGCAAAATCTATGCCCCCATTCTATAACCGAAATAGCTCTTGGTTACACAGATATAAAAAAAAAAAAAAGAAGAAGAAAAGAAGCAGACATCTTTGGCCTACTTCCCCGAGAACCCTGACTCTGACCTGCGGGTCATTTACAATGTATTTCAGTCTCTGACCATCGCTTTTTCAGCTGCCGTGCTGACCGCGGGAGACGGACCGACCGTGACAGTTCAAGGGTCGTGCCTGGTTAGCTTGGCGCCTGAACGGCGCCAAGCGGCTAATCATGCACTACCCTTAAACTGTCACGGCCGGTCCATTGCCCGCAACTCGTCCTCAGTGCCGAGGAGACGTGTCCACGCTCTCTGCCAGTTAGCAATTGGAATAAGAGGTTAACCCGTATCATACTGAGGCTAAAAGCGTCAAATTTGTACACTGCCATAATATTTTGCAAGCTACATTATAGTACTTACAGATAAGGATATAGACCAACAGCTTTAATTCAAGGGTGGTGCCAGAATAGCTTGGCGCCTAGAGGCGCCAAGCTATTCTGGCACTACCCTTGAACTATTTCAGGCACACTTATTTCACACACTGGTGTATTCCGCAAGATAAGGGTTAAAATAATAATTAAAAAAAAGATTGCCTCATTGCATCCCAAATCAGCAATGCAGATTTTTATGTTCGTCGGCTTTGATTCTGAAGTCGGTAAAACTTATGATTTCTTCATCTCTGAATGTCTGTGTCTCTGACTGTCCAGATGATAATGCTGACTTTTCTTGAAGCCATTGCCTGTGTTCAGAAACTCAGTGTTTGCGCGGGTTGCACAGGCAATGAGATGAAACATCCACAAACATTTACATACGTACACATGACAACAGCACCGGCCTTTGGGCACGTTTTCTTCCTCCAACAGAAGCAGACCTCAGGGGTTTCAGGTTTGTACACGATTGAAAATCTCTCACCACACTGCAAAATATTTGCTCTCAGGGTCACCGTGTTCTAAAAACGGGATGTAGTCCAATGTTTGTCGCCGAATCGAGCTGCCCTCTTCGGCGTGATGTCTTGCGCTTCAACTCATTCAGCCCGACGCACGTATTTCCCAAATTGTGGAGGCGTCATCTACCGACTATGCACCTGTTGCAGGAGATGGATCCACCATGATAATTCAAGGGCAGTGCCAGATTAGCTTGGCGCCGACAGGCGCCAAGCTAATCTGGCACTGCCCTTGAATTATCATGGTCGACCCATCTCCTGCTGTAGTGCCCCAGGGCTGAATGGGTTAAAACTAAAATAACACCAATCTGGGGAGCAGCTGCAGCCAACTTCGGTCAGCAAGAGGCGTAGATCCTCATGAGCCTCTGCAGCTGCAGGAGCTCATAAGGATCTAAGCCTCTTGAAGAAAAAGGTCATCTGGTCTGCCCTTTCTGGTCCTATATTTAACTCAAATAACGCCCTCACAGTTAGTGCTGATTTAGTCTCTGCAAGACGCGTAGATTCGCATGAGCCCTTGCTGTCGCACGGGGCTCATGTGAATCAATGCCTCTTGCATGTGGATGGAGTTGATGAGGGAGTGCGTTTGCAAAAACGGACACAAAGAACTAAAAATAGGAAAAGTTGTGAGGTGTCTTCAGCCAACTTTCTCACTTTCAGCGCCAACCAAGCACGCGCGCACGCGCGCGCTCGCACACACACACACACACACACGCGCGCACACACACATCAGGCCAACAAAGATACAGTGTTGATCTAACTTACGCACTTTCGCGCCAAAAGACACTTTTTGATTTCGATTTTGTAAAGTATAGCCCAATATTTGACTTTGAAAGTTAAAGTACTAGAGAACACGGATCTGCTCAACAGTAGATTAGCTGGGTATATAATCTGTATATATATCTTGTGTGTGTGTGTGAGAGAGAGAGAGAGAGAGAGAGAGAGAGAGAGAGAGTGTGTGTGTGTGTGTGTGTGTGTGTGTGTGTGTGTGTGTGTGTGAGTGTGTGTGTGTGTGTGTGAGTGTGTGTGTGAGTGCGAGTGTGTGCATGGGCGTGTGTGTGTGTTCTCCTCATGTACAAAGATGCTAGAGAGTATACTGTACAGAGAGATGATCTCACAATTAGACGTTTATTTCTATGGTCTTGTAAAATATAGCGGTGTACACACTCAATGTCAAGCTTAAAATATAAAGTAAAGTACTCCGGCGCAAATTCGTGCTCATAAATATACAACAAAGAGCAGACACTGACACACACGCACCCGACAGATGTACGGACAGACGGATAAACATACCTACACCCCTTTCCACACACACCTTATGGAATTATGAACGAACGCGCAGACAAACAGACATACCTCATTCCCACCCCCACTCGCCAAACACAAACCAAACGACGAACTTACGCACGGACATACACATCTTCCCATCACCTCAAATTGCTGTCACACACACACACCCAAGCACGCACACACGAAAGCACGTACACGCATACACGGCACACGCACATAATAATGCAAGAGGCATAGATACTCATGAGCCCCCTGGCATTACTCTTACTATGTACTACTTCCACGGCCACACACACACACATAAAAATGCAAGAGGCATAGATCCTCATGAGCCCCCGCGGATGCGGGGCTCATGAGGATCTATGCCACTTGCTGGCACTACTCTTACCATGTACTACTCTCACACACACACACACACACACACACACACACACACACACACACACACACACGCGCGCGCGCGCGCGCACACACACTGAACAAGGGTGTACTCACAATGCATGCAGAGCGCAGGCCGGATGAAATACCCGTCAGACAGGCGGTGGGGAATTCTCGGCGGGGGATCTGAAACACATCGAACAAATGTATCACCATTAAAACACAGAAATAACTTCGTCCGTCCAAGAACTATGGCACAGTTCCCGTACTGTGTCACACAGTTCGTCAGTCTGGTCAATCGTCCAGCCCCTTCTGTCGACAGCGGCAAGAACTGAGCAGAACTCGTAATACTGGATAAAGAGGATTTTCAAGGCTAATACACGTGGTACAATGCTTCAAAGCGCCGTACGAATGGACATTAAAATACCACACAAAACAGTATGCGCCGTACGAATGGACATTAAACTACAACACAATCCAGTGACATGCACCAATTATTAGCCCTTTCACTGTCAGTGGTTGCAGATCTGTTTTGAAATCCTCGTTTATTCAACGCCAGAGCCCAAAAAGTCCAAGGAACATGGACGAAAAGTGGTAGCCAACGACAGGCATAGATCCTCATGAGCCCCGCAATTTCAGGGGGGGGGGGGCTCATGAGGATCTATGTCTCTTGTAACTGGATTTTGCTCACACTGACATTGTTTCTGAAACCACTGTTATTTCAACGACAGAGCCCCAGCCGGCGTCCGAAAACCATGGACACAAAGTGGCGTCAGCAAAGAGGCATAGATCCTCATGAGCCCCCGCAAATGCGGGGGCTCATGAGGATCTGTGCCTCTTGTAGTTGGATCCTGTTCACAATTTATAGCAGTGTCAAACCCACTTTCAAACGTAGTACCGATGGCTGCAAGCGCACGAAAGAGGTGAGGGGGTTGAAAGGAGGGGGTGGGGGGTGGGGGGGTGGGGGGGGAGGGGTAAGCATTTTCAAACCTCAGAGCAAAACAAAATTTCGCTACAAACATCACAGCCTTGCGCGGGCCAGCTAAGTCTGACATCTGTCCGAGGACCGTTTTGCTTAACAAATGGTTTTCGTGAACACATCTATGTACACTTTCAGCACTGTACAGTAATTGCCATCGCGGGCAAGGCGCTCTGATTTAATAGCTCACGTCAGTGTACCGCGACACAGGGAGGCTGACCTGAATCTGGTGCATTAGCACTTAAACAGGCGCGGAATAATTATAAAAAAAACAAAACCACTATATCACTTAACACGGCAATCACTTAACCCTTTTCGCCGCACGGATGCATTTCCCAAATTTTGGAAGTGTTACTTGACGACTATGTACCAGTTGCAGGAGAAGGATTGATTGATTGATTGATTGTACATTGCTTAACGTCCCGACAGCAACAAGGCTTTCTCAGGACGTGCCTGCACTGCTTGTGAAAAAAAACTAAACAGAAAATTGAATGTATGTCGCCAGCCGGTCAAATACGTTAAATAAACCTACAACATGGGGCCTAAATAAAGCTAAGACCATTTAGCAACACACATCCAATATCAAGAGCTACAGGCAGTGCAGACAGTAGGGAGAGTTTTAAAAAGGCAAAAACAGGTGAATGGACAAAGGGTAGACAGAAACACATGCCCCAGAATAGAGAGAAAAACCCACCCTGTGGGGCTGACCAGGGTGACCCTGGGAACTAAAAAATACCTAACCCCACCCAAGTCCCCCAGGGCAGACCCGGGTGGGGTAGGAGAAGGATTGACCATGATAATTCAAGGGTAGTGCCAGATTAGCTTGGCGCCTGAAGGCGCCAAGCTAATCTGGCACTACCCTTGAATTATCATGGTCAAGCCATCTCCTGCTGTACGGTGTTGGGGCTAAAAGGGTTTTAACTATCACGATCGACCCATTTCGCATGAATAGATTAAGCAATCCAGACCAAAAAGGTGACTGCCAAGCGTGTAATATGCAAAGAAGTAACCAACGGAGAAAGAAACACGCTTAGAAAAGACGGGTACAACACAATTTATTAATATTTCGGGTAAATACCCTTTGTCAAAAGAGACAAACAAACAAACAGAGAGATTAGCCGCTACTTATCTTCATTGGCAGAAGGAATGTGGCAACTCAATTGCCACAAATTCAGTTGACACATTCCTTCTGCCAATGAAGATAAGTAGCGGCTAATCTCTCTGTTTGTTTGTTTGTCTATTTTGACAAAGGGTATTTACCCTAAATATTAATAAATTGTGTTGTACCCGTCTTTTCTAAGCGTGTTTCTTTCTCCGTTGGGTACTTCTTTCCATGAATAGATTGTCGCAGAGCACAATGGCTATGTTACGAAACGCATGTAAATACCTTCTGCTGACCGTCTGGTCATGTATGCCCGCAATTCAGTCATTGAATATTCATTCTGTAAATTAGGTCGTCTGCAAAACAAGTGTTGTTCGGGGTTTTTTTTTCTTCTATTTTCACATCTTTATCGTGCTGCTGTTCGCTGGTTTGCGAAACATTTGTTTATTTTCGTATTTTGGGGCTGTTTTCATAGGAGTGTTTTCATATCGTGTGCGTCCGTGCGTACGTGCGTGCGTGCGTGAGTGTCTATGAGTGTGCTTTCTCATTTGATCAAAGTGGCATATTAACCGATAATTGCTAAATGAAAAAACAACAACAACAAATCACTTGCTTCCATTAAAATAATACAAAACGTTCCCGACCATAAAAATTAACAGTATCAACCCGTAACCCGCTTTTCAAGCAGAAAATAATGGTTCATAAATCCTCATTAGGACAACGTTGCAGTCAGCCTGTGCAGAGAAAGACGCGTTTTCTATACTGTATAGTCCTGTTTATCCGAAGAGGTGCTTCTGCCCCGGCAATGAAGAGAAAGGTTGCCACAACTGATCTGGAAGCACGCCCGAAGTACACTGCTGTCTATCAAACGCCCCACAAACCCCTCCATCTGAGGAACTCGACTGTAAATGTCAGTGTAAAGAGGAAAACGTCATACGCCCGCAAGAGGCATAGATCCTCATAAGCCCCCACATCCGCGGGGAGCTTATGAGGATCTATACCTCTTGCAAGTAATCCGGATTTCGCTGTATAGTCTACACGGCAGACGGTTGCACAGTTTCCCGCGAACCCTTTGACATCGATTTTCCGAGATCCAGATAAAGTTGCAGGGCAACCCTACGCCTTCCTCGGTCTGCGAGAACCACGCACCTAGCACCTCCTTCCTCTCCAGCAGACGGAGGCGCTTAGCTTTCTGAACGCCCTTGTTGGGGATGCAAGGACACTGAGGCTTTTGTATCCCTCGTGAATCTGGACGCGTTCAGATCTGCGGGGTGCCCGGTACGGAGTCTGCTGCTCCAGATTGGACCTCATTGCTGGAGCCCACATCCAGTTTCATCTGGCAATCCGTCATACCCCTCGCAATCTCAGCGCCAGAAGACGAGGGAGATGGATCGACTGCGATCGCTCAGGGGCGTAGTTTAAAAAAAAAACACACTCGTTAACTCTTTAACGGCCGGGTGCAAGGCGAACGCCACCCTCCTGCAAGAGACGTAAACCCTCATGAGCCCCTGCTGACGCGGGGGCTCATGAGGGTTCAGGTCTCTTGTTGGTCTTTTGTGTTATGACTAGTTCTGACCAACTGTACATCTGTGTATTTGTTCACTGTGTGGTGTTTCAGGCGCATACTTCGTGATGACTGGCAGGGAAGGTGTTACAGGTTTTGGGGTTTAACGTCGCGTGTCTACCACGAAGGCCGATCACAAAGACGTGGCACAACGAATAGGGACACATTTTGACCCCAGATGGATTCGAACCCGCTAACCTATCGGACGCCAGTCGAACGCTTTACCACCTGAGCTCCCCACGTTCCCGCTAAGACTAAAGAGGTAGTGCCTGATTAGAATTTGACGCGCAGTCAGTCCATTTTCGGACACTGTGATGGTCAGCATATAAAAAAAGAAAGAAAGAAAAAAAGAGAGAAAAAAAAGGAGCCCCACTGGCATCTGCAAGGTGATCGCACACTACGCATACTAGTGAGGTTGCGTTTATGCCGGTAGACAACACTCCTACTGGTTAGTTCGGGTTTAACGTCCACCGCACCGAAGTGGACGGCCATGACGGGAGGGTTATGGGGGACAGAGAAATCTATTGCCTATGGAGTACGACATGAACACTGACCAATTCAGGCGCATTACAACTGTGCCACTTTGATTTACCAGGACCTTTCAACGGACATGCTATGGAACAAGCCCGTCTTTTCCCCCTGGATTGCGAGTCCAGCTAGCGGGGCTGGGACGGGGACACGAACCCACGACCCGGCGATTCCCTTCGCACTCTTGCTCCGACGCTTAACCGCCTGAGCTATTTCGGACCTATAAGATAGATGTTGGGAGAGATGAATAAGCTTATTATACAAGATGAATATCCGCCGTGGCTTCACTCTCGTTGTCTGATGGGAGTCGCCCGTCGCAAACGAAACCCCGCTGCTATCGGTGCACGTGGTGCTTAGGAGTTAGCAGACGGAGGTGTCAGCTGGAGAGATAAGATGCTCAACAGATTTTCCACACTAAATTGAAATTTTCAGCCTGCTCTTTATTTCGTTCTCACCAAATAAAATGTGGGCCCAATTCAAAAAATATTTAAAAAAAAAAAAAATTAACCCCTCACTGCCAGGAATCGCAGCTTGTGTTTCAGAAATCTTGGTCAACTCATTCGAGACGTGTCGCCTAAGCTTCGTACCCGGAGGCGGCACGTCTCGAATGAGTTAATCCAACGGCACTGAGCACCAGCCTTCGAAAGAACGGTGGTACGGTTTTTAATTATATTTTTGTTTATTTATATTTTGATACTCACAAACCAGATAGATGAGGCTAGCGCTGGCAGAATTGTATAACAAACCAAGGGGAATTACTCAGCGCTGGACAGAACAGTTAGATCCCCTGCCCCCGCCTATCAGGCACCCATTCGCCAGCCCACAGAGAAATACGCAGGTATAGAACAAGACGATCATCTACATCCCTAAAAAGGATGCATCAGGTCTCTTATATAACCCATGTCTTTCTCCGGAACTTAGGAAGTAGGCAGGAGAAACATACATACACAAACACGAAAGTGCATTACTATATTATTATGTTCTATACCTGCGTATTTCTCTGTGGGCTGGTGAATGGGTGCCTGATAGGCGGGGGCAGGGGATCTAACTGTTCTGTCCAGCGCTGAGTAATTCCCCTTGGTTTATTATACAATTCTGCCAGCGCTAGCCTCATCTATCTGGTTTGTGAGTATCTCAGTATAACTCGAGGCAAATTTGTATCGTTACATTGTTGTGTAATGTTCTGTGCATCTACTGTGGGAATTCAGGGTATTTACCCGACCACATATAGTAATGCACTTTCGTGTTTGTGTATGTATGTTTCTCCTGCCTACTTCCTAAGTTCCGGAGAAAGACATGGGTTATATAAGAGACCTGATGCATCCTTTTTAGGGATGTAGATGATCGTCTTGTTCTATACCTGCGTATTTCTCTGTGGGCTGGCGAATGGGTGCCTGATAGGCGGGGGCAGGGGATCTAACTGTTCTGTCCAGCGCTGAGTAATTCCCCTTGGTTTGTTATACAATTCTGCCAGCGCTAGCCTCATCTATCTGGTTTGTGAGTATCTCAGTATAACTCGAGGCAAATTTGTATCGTTACATTGTTGTGTAATGTTCTGTGCATCTACTGTGGGAATTCAGGGTATTTACCCGACCACATATAGTAATGCACTTTCGTGTTTGTGTATGTATGTTTCTCCTGCCTACTTCCTAAGTTCCGGAGAAAGACATGGGTTATATAAGAGACCTGATGCATCCTTTTTAGGGATGTAGATGATCGTCTTGTTCTATACCTGCGTATTTCTCTGTGGGCTGGCGAATGGGTGCCTGATAGGCGGGGGCAGGGGATCTAACTGTTCTGTCCAGCGCTGAGTAATTCCCCTTGGTTTGTTATATATTATATTTATATTTTGTTTATTCATATTCTATTTATTTATTCATTCATGTATCTATTTATTTACTTGTTTATTTGTTGCTCTGTAACATTTGTTAAACCGTACATAACTAATTAGTTGAATATTGTTTCAGTGCCCAGGGTTCATTCTGAAAATTTACGCACATGGGTCATTGGCCCGCAGAGCACAAATCCAATGGGTCATTTCTGAAATGGGATTGGACGAACGTGCCGAAATATTGAAAAGCGAGGGGGAGGGAGGGGGGGGGGGGGTGGTGTATGCGGGCATCTTCTCGCCAGCCACGGAAATATCGAAAAGCGGGAGCTTGTGGGGAAGGGGAGGCAGCAAGAGAGGGGATTTAGGATTACTTGAAAAGAAGAGCCTACGAAAACCTACGAGTCATTGACCCCCTCACCTCAAAATGTTATGGGTCATTTTCGGAAATTATAAATTATGCAGCAACGGCGCAAGGCACGCTCCAGAAATGATTCCTGGGGGCCTCGTGTAACTCCTTCTACCCCAGACACACCACAGCAAGATAAGGATCGACCATGATAGTTCAAGGGTGATGCCAGAATAGCTTGGCGCCTATGGGCGCCAAGCTATTCTGGCATCACCCTTGAACTATCATGGTCGATCTGTGTCCTGCACTGCTATGCAGTCTTCAGAGAACGACGGCAACATTTGGGGATTTCGGTGTTGGGGTAGAATGAGTTAAACTGCTTCCAACTTTCCGGCGCTTAACTGATTCGCGGCCAGCCCCATCCGGATGTAGCAGTATTCATTATTATATTTTATTTAACTATTTATTATATTCATTATTATCATGTATCTATGTATTTAGTGTTGTTATTATTATTATCATACAAAATGACGTCAACAACTGAGAGACATAGATCCTCATGAGGATCTACACCTCTTGTTGACGTCATAATAATGTTCACTTTTCCTAGGCGTGAAGGGGTTAATACCGTTTGCATGATACAAATGGCCTCGCAAATTAGCAAATTTTTTCTAACGAAACACTGAGTAGGCAGATTAGAAACGTAAGCACCCACTTACTTACTGAATTACTTTCTGTCTGTTTGTATTTAGTTATGTATTGCTGTGTATGTATTGACCGATATCTGACGACTACATTAGTGTATGCAAATTGACTTCCTTATGTATGTATTTCTTTCCATCCTCAGAACATAAAGTGCGTAGTGCAGTATTAATCAACTTTATTATACTCCACCACCTGCAATGTCGGGACTGACGGATATTTTCCTACGTACTTCCGTGCGTGCTGGGCTGTAAATTTTGGCCCTTACGGCTGAAAGCCGTAAGGGCCAAAATCACAGCCCAGCACACGTTTATTGCTAATTAGAAAAGGCGCAAATCTGGACAGTTTATTGAACAAACGATAACTTTTCCACGCAAATGGCAGCCTCAGGGGTTCTTTCTCCGGGTACTCCGGCTCTTCCTCCCCCACGACTTTGGTATCAACTTCAGCCCACTTACCAAATTTCAAATATAAAACGATTTGAATTTCCAAAAACAACCAGTAGCTCGCTGGAGCTTGCCCGTAGCACCACGTGAATGTTCTGTGTTTACGTACAGTGTGTGAGTGAATGCGCGTGATTCACGTGAGCCTGCTTGTTGGGTTCAGTTCGCGGCGGCGCTTTGAGCCGATTTTCAATTCGGATACAGCGCCGATTTAATGCGCGGATTTATTTAGATTCACTTATTTAAATGGTCTCGTCGAAAATAAAACTGCTGAGAACGTCAAACACATTATATTAAAAACAGATATAATATTGGCCGTTTACTACTACACACAAACCCGAGTGCAGGCAGAGTTGGTGCGTTCACACTTGGTCCCATCCGGCCATGCTTCCGGGTTGGAACAGAGTCGAGTCAGAGATACATACTAGCGACACCCTTGAGAAAATACTGTCCCAACGTACTGGGAAAAGTGACGAATGTTTTAAAGACATAAGACCGCTTTCTCTTAACTACACACCATTAATACATACAATGAAATAAACACACCATTTGCAGCACTGCGTAGCTAAATCAGTCTCGACAATACTTTTCACGCATTTAACCCTCCGGACATAGTTCCCAAATTTTAGAGGTGTCACTTAACGACTATGTACCACTTGCAGGAGATAGACTGACGACGATAATGCACAGGTAGTGCCAGATTAGCTTGGCGCCTGATGGCGCCAAGCTAATCTGGCACTACCTGTGAATTATCATGGTCCTGCTGTAGAGCGTCGGGGCTGAACGGGTGAAGGACGTCGGACGGTTGCACTACATTTACCATCTGCCAACCGGAAAATTGAAATCACATCCATTTTAAATTAGCTGACCGGCTGGTATCGATAATACTCCTGCATTAATCTAAACGTATGTATATAATATGTACGATAATTTAACTACAGCTGAACATGTCTTGAGCGACCACCCTTTTGAGATGACTGAATGAATGAATGAATTATATTTTACGTCTGTTCACATTATAAAACAACAACAACAACAACAACAAAAACACCAACCAAACAAACAAAAACAACAACAACAAACAAACAAAACAAACAAACAAACAACCCCCTGCCCCCCTCCCCCAACAAAACAAACAAACAACCAAAAAAACCACACAACAAAACAAAAACAACCAACATATAAAAATCCCACAGAAACAAAAAAAAAAAAAAAAAAAAAAAAAAAAAAACCCAAACAAACAAAACACCTCACAACAACAACAAAAAAACAATCCTAAAAACTAAATTAAAAACAAATAAATAAATAAATAAATAAAAACATAGGAGTACAACATATCAATGTAACTATAGCTTTTTCTATACTAATTTGTTAAAATCATTGTTGTTTATGCTAAATCACCAACATTTATATATATATTTTTTTTAATGAACAAATTTAATAGGGCATTGGATAATCATATTTTAAATAGAGAGAGATTTTCGACACTCACAAACGATACCTTCTGAAAATGGTGTTTGCCAAAGGTTTAATCGTAATTTGTATATTAAAGTTGCTAATTTTCGTGATCCAGCTGGGATATTCAAGTCACTTTTTATTTTACCTGTGTGCATACGTTCTGTGAGCGCAGTATTGGTTTCATGTGTAGATAATTTCAAGTTGATATGTTCTACTGAATTTTAGTCCTGTTTCACCCTTTAAGTCCCAAAGTCCCATTTCTCAAATTTTGGAGGTGTTGCCTGACGACTATGTACCAGTTGTAGGAGAAGACGGATTGATCATGATCATTTAAGGGTAGTGCCAGATGAGCTTGGTGCCTGAAGGCGCCAAGCTCATGCGGCACTACCCTTAAAATATCGTGATCAATCCATCTCCTGCTGCAGGGTCCGGGGGCTAAAAGGGTTTATCTCTGCATGTCACATATTTCATTCTAACGTATACCACAGCGTGAAGGTACCCATCGAAAAGGTCCCCTACTTCTCTAGTAATAATACAGGTATTCACATCTAGTATTTCATACACTAACCCTTTGCGCGTCGGTGGTGGTTTTAGTCGCGATGATACCTGTAGGAATCATGGCGACTAAAAACCGCTACCGACACGCAAAGGGTTAACTCATTCTACCCCCAACACCAAAATCCTTCAATTTTGCCCCTGTCCTCTCAAGACTGCATTGCAGTGCAGGACATAGATCGACCATGACAGTTCAAGGGTGATGCCAGAATAGCTTGGCGCCCGTAGGCGCCAAGCTATTCTGGCATCACCCATGAACTATCATGGTGGATCCTTATCCTGTTGTGGTGTGTCTGGGGTAGAACGAGTTATGTAAGTCTTTCCTAGTTTTACAATCCCAGCTTTACAAACGGTATGGTACCGCTTTAGAAACGACACAAAAATAGAATTTTATATAAATATGGCTAGATACAGTAAACATAGTTTAACCCAAATCACACTGAGGCTAAAAGCTTCAAATTTGTACACTGCCATAATAATATGCAAGCTACATTACAGTACTGACAGATAAGGATATAGACCAATGGCTTTAGTTCAAGGGTGTTGCCAGAATAGCTTGGCGCCTACAGCTATTCTGGCACTACCCTAAAACTATTTTAGTCAAACTTATTTCACACACTGGTGTATTCCGAATGATAAGGGTTATTGACGTGAGTATCGCATACACAGTTCAGATGTAAATATAGACCTCGACAGAAATATTTGTTAACAAACCCTGTCCGATGAATCTAAAAACAGATTCATCAGTAAATATTTCAAATGTCTGAGATATTTTTTACTTAATTTTTATTTCACTCTTTTTGATAAAATAGTGACTTCCTCATCTTTTTCACATGTGCATAATCGATATCGAATTGAGCATTACGATGTTTCCACTCAGTGGAATCATATAACATGTGTTACAGGTAAAACTGAAATTGAATGACTATATCTATATTGCAGTCTTCAATTCATATCCTTGACATAGAAAATAACCCAACGGAGAAAGAAACACGCTTTTAAAAGACAGTTACAACACAATTTCTTGTGTTGTAACTGTCTTTTCTAAGTTCTTTTCTGCATTTTCACGCTTGGCAGTCAACTTTTTGGTGTGGATTAAAAAAAAAATCTTAACAAAGTTATGTTTTTGTTTTGTTTTTATCATGAGAGATTACCTGTCGCCACCTAAATGACGGTCTTTAATGACAGGTGACATGTTTTGCCCTTCAAGACTTTCTGAGAGAGTAGGCCTACATGTCTTTCAAGACCACATTTTTCCTGCAAAACAAAAAGCCGGCTACTGGAAAGAGGCTCTACTGAATTCCTGCCAAAACCTAGATGTGCAATAATTTACAACTACACACAAGGACACAGAAAGCCATAGGCGCAGGCCTACTGGTCGGGACGGGTTTAGACCAGTTTAGACCGCGAGTCAACTTAGTTTTTAAGCCGGCACATATTAATTTTCAACGGCTCTCTTGGAAAGTTGTAGTTACACAGCTCTAACATAGCATACAAGACCCGCACACTCTGTAACTCATTCGAGACATGCCGCATCCAGACTGCCGCGTATCCGGAAGCAGCATGTCTCGAACGAGCTAATTTTTCAGTCGTACACCGTCACAAAAACTCGCATCGTAATAGCCCAGACCAAGGCACGTGATAAATTTCACTAAGTCACACCCCACGAAGACATGCACATCCCCATTCCAGACATGCCGCGTCCGGATACGCGGCATGTCTCGAATGTGTTAACTTTCAGATCACACACCGTCACAACTCACATCATTGGCCGCAAGGTCCAGAAGAGAAGACCAAAGCGCGTGATAATTTGTACAGTGTTACGCCATGCGAAGGTGGTCATGTTCAAAATGTTACACCATACGAAGACTTTCATACATATCCCCGACACAGCGAGCATACACGGTGACAAAACGCCTCCTAGTCGTAGCGCCGCCCTCTCCTCATCCTCACGCCGTGAACGATTCACCTACCTACCGTAGACCCCGGGACCACCTCCCCCCCCCCCCCCCCCCCATTCCATCTCTCTCTTTCTCTCTCTCTCTCTCTCTATCTCTCTCCGTGGGAGAGCAGTGGCAAAACGCGAAGCCGTTATCTAGAAATGCATCACTCTAAAAATGACGCATTTTGCAAGGGTTTGGATTTCTTTGCAAAGCCTGTTGCAAACCTGCTTTCTTTTTCTTGTAAAAAATAATAACTTGCACTGTAAAACATTTTTTTAAATGTTGTTTTGTTTGTTTGTTTTTGCAGATCACCTTAACCCATTCAGCCCTGACGCTCTACAGCAGGAAATGTCGGCGCCAAGCTAATCTGGCACTGCCCTTGAATTATCATGGTCGATCCATCTTCTGCAACTGATGCATAGTGATTAGATGACGCCTCTAAAATTTAGGAAATACGGCTGTCGGGATAAAAGAGTTAAATCGCGAGTCAACTTCTTTAATTTCAACGGTTCTTGAAAAGTTGTATTTACACAGCTCTAATATAGTATACAAGAAATGAACACACAAACTCGGGCTCGCACGCTCATTAACCATGAACGTGCACACACGCGCACACTGTAGGCATTCTCTGTCTGTTGTAATCAGATGTTGAAACAATACTGGGTGCACAGAGTAATCAGGACATGTCACAAGTTTATAGGTCAAGTTTACCCTTTCACTGGCACTGCCGAAACTCAACTGCAAGAGGTACAGACTCTGGGCGGTCCGTGGCGCAGTGGTTAAGGCGCCTGCCACTAATGCTAAAGGTGCGAGGTTCGATTACGGGTTCCGGCGTCGGATTTTTCTCCTCTAGTAAGTGTCACCGTTAATTCGGGCGGACAGTCGGGGGTTCTTTCTCCGGGTACTCCGGCTCTTCCTCCCCCTCCACTTTGGTATCAGCTTCAGCCCACTTAATCAAATTTCAATTACAAACGATTTTGAATTTCCAAAAACTACAGTAGCTCGCTTGAGCTTGCCCTTAGCACCACGTGAATGTTCTGTGTTTATGTGTGTGAGTGAATGCGCGTGATTCACGTGAGCGTGCTTGTTGGGTTCAGTTCGCGGCGGCGCTTTGAGCCGATTTTCAATTGGGATAAAGCGCCTATTTAATGCGCTTATTATTATTATTATTATTATTACTCCTGAGGATCTAAGCTTCTTGCTGAAAACCGCCGTGAGATGGCCTTAGTCGCCTGCTCGGCGTTAAACCCAAATAACTAACTAACTAATTCTTGCTGAAACCACTGTGTATCCATGTCCTTGGACGGCTAGGCTTCTTGCACGTCCAACTTACAATGGTTTCAAAACACCGTTTGCGTCCACCAACGGTGAAGCCATTAACCCACTTCGCCCCGACGCACTATAGCAGGAGATGGATCGACCACGATCATTCAAGGAAAGTGCCAGATTAGATTCGCGCCTGAAGGCGCCAAGCCAATCTGGCACTACCCTTGAATGATCATAGTCGATCAATCTCCTGCAACTGGCACTTAGTCGTATTGACATTTCCAAAATTCTAAAATTTGTGAAATTCCACCTTAAGAGTTAAATGGGTTTAAGCACAATGGCCTATTTTGATCAATGGCAATAAGCACCCCCCCCCCCCCCCCCAAAAAAAAAAAAAAAAAAAAAAAAAAAATAAAAATAAAAATAATAATAATAATAAAAATAAATAAATAAATAAAAAAATAAAATCATAAACACATAAAAAAAGTAAATAAATAAAATAATAAATTAAAAAAATTAATAAATTAAAAATATATTAACTCATTCAGCCCGACGCACGTATTTACCAAATTTTAGAGGCGTCATCTAACGACGATGCACCTGTTGCAGGAGATGGATCGACCATGATAATTAAAGGGTAGTGCCAGATTAGCTTGGCGCCTGTCGGCGCCAAGCTAATCTGGCACTACCCTTGAACTATCATAGTCGACCCATCTCCTGCTGTAGTGCGTCAGGGCTGAATAGGTTAATAAAAAATGAACACGCTAATGAAAGACCAAGACAAAACAAAATGTGCTGACTTGGACTTTCTTAAGCGTGTTTTTTTTTTAAATAAAAAATCTCCATCCATTTTAACGCGCTTAATTGCAAGGCGCCCTTTAGGTCTGAACTGATGTATCTTAATGAATATCCGTCTTTAGACACCAGCTGTCAAGAAGGATATGGCTTGCCAATCACGTCTCCTTGATGTGTCTTATCAGGAAACCCGTATTGTGCCACTGAGCTCTCAGTCTCCATGGAAGGAAAATGTCAAGCCAGCAGTTTAGTGTCCGCAGGCTACGGGAGAACGAATCCCCACATTCTGGTCCCCCCCTTGCCTGCAATGGATCGATTTCAAACATGACGTCATCACCTTCTCTCTCGGAGAATGCAAGACGTAGATGCGTGCTGGTCTCCGTGTGACGGGGAGCCTTAATTAAGGCCAGCGAACTGGCACCAGTTGCATGAGTGAGCTTAGTCCTGCGACAGCCACCAAGCAAGGTAGCGGAGCACCTTGCTTGGTAGCTTGCGCAGGACAAAGCTCACTCAGGCAAATGACCACTGGTCTGTGAGTTTGCGCCTTACGGCTGCATACCGTAAGGTTTAAACTCACAGAGCGGCACACAGGTTCTGGACAGCTCACAGCACGAGGCGTGCACCGCCACGAGGCTCGTGTTTCTTTTTAATTCGCAAACTGCGTGGAACGCTAAAGAAACCCATCCCAATAAGCAAAGGTCCTCGGGCCCACTGCGGCCGTCGTGAGTCCGAAGACGTTTTGCTACTGGGGGTGTGACTGGACTGGAAGAAGAACTACACTGTACAGCCTATACTGAAAAAGTCGTAGGGAGGGGAGGGGAGGGGAGGGTAGAGGGAGTGGCGGTGGGGGGCTCAGGGGGGAGCTCATGAGGATCAATGCAGGCATCGAACTGATCGAAGCAGTCTCAAAGACTCCTCGCCAAGAACTCGTCTTACAGTTCGGGTGAACCTAAAGGAGGATAGGATAGGTGCGGTCCGCGAATCGGGGTGAGGGTCTAGATCCTGCCCAGTGAGCACAAGCACCCCCAGGCCGACAGCCGTAGCTGGCCGTGCGCAGGGCAAGCCTAAGGCCGAAGCTGGCCCATGGGCCATTAGCTCACCAAATACGCTACTTCCCAGACGGACGGGGGTTTGCGAGGAACATTGGTGAGAGCATCGATCCGCGGCTATATTTGGTGCTGATGAGAGAGAGAGAGAGAGAGAGAGGAGAGAGAGAGAGAGAGAGAGAGAGAGAGAGAGAGAGAGAGAGAGAGAGAGAGAGAGAGAGAGAGAGATTGTACATTGCTTAACGTCCCGACAGCAACAAGACTTTCTCAGGACGTGCCTGCACTGCTTGTGAAAAAAAAAAAAAAAAAAAACTAAACAGAATATTGAATGTATGTCGCCAGCCGGTCTAATACGTTAAATAAACCTACGACATGGGGCCTAAATAAAGCTAAGACCATTTAGCAACACACATCCAATATCAAGAGCTACAGGCCGCGCAGACAGTAGGGTGAGTTCAAAAAAAGGCAAATACAGGTGAATGGACCAAGGGTAGACAGAAACACATGCACCAGAATAGAGGGGAAAACCCACCCTGTGGGGTTAACCAGGATGACCCTGGGAACTAAAAAGTAGTTAACCCCACCCAAGTCCCCAGGGCAGACCCGGTGGGGGGGAGGGGAGGGAGAGAGAGAGAGAGAGAGAGAGAGAGAGAGAGAGAGAGAGAGAGAGAGAGAGAGACTTAGGTTTCTATTTTGAGAGAAAATGTCTTCTGGCCCTTTGCGGGCATCTTGGTGCACAATTTCGGATGAAATGCGTGCGAAAGAATCAGATACAGGCCACACTGCCATTGGGGACATTGTCATTAGGTGTGGGAGATGGATCGACCATGATATTTCAAGGGTAGTACCAGATAATCTTGGCGCCAAGCTAATCTGGCACTACCCTTGAAATATCATGGTCGATCCATCTCCTGCTGCTGTGTCTCTGGGGTGACTACGTTAATATGTTATCTGATAAGTATCAGTGATATGACCTAAAAGAATTAAAGAAGACGAAATTCTAGACGGAATATTTTTAAAAAATATGACCTAAAAGAATCACTAAGATGAAATTCTAGACGTAATATAAAAAAATCTGACCTAAAAGAATAACCAAGATGAAATTCTAGATAGAATACAGACAATATGGAGGGGTCAATACACATGGGTCTCGGAGGATAGATCAGTCTTCGAACTAAGCCCAGTGTCAGCCAAAAAGGTGGAGAGTTATATGAATACAGTAGATCACGATTGTGCCAGAGCACTCAGTCGCAAACTGTACACCCGACAACCCTCTCCTCCTAAGGAAATACGGATGCAAATCACGATGGAATCAGAGGTTGGCATGGGCTCTCACACAAATTTCACTAACACACCCAAAAAAGGGGTGTTAGTGCTCATTGCCAAGATCATGTAAAGATACGAGAATGAATTTTCTGGGGTTCAGTCTTCAGTCATTTAAACGCTCGCACGCACGTGCACACTCACAAACATATCTATAATGTGAAGAGAGAGAGAGAGAGAGAGAGAGAGAGAGAGAGAGAGAGAGAGAGAGAGAGAGAGAGAGAGAGAGAGAGAGAGAGAGAGAGACGCTTAACAAAATACATATCCTTTATTAAACACGCTGACGTTACACGAAGTCACCTACCAAACTCCACCTAACAGGTTGCAGTGAGTTCAACCCTAAGTGCGGCCTCACTCCGTAATGTACGTAAATTATTATGTGGTTGCGGACAAAAAGTGCACATGCAAAAAAGCCAATTCCACCTTCTGCAAGAGGCACAGATCCTCATGAGACCCCGCAACTGCGGGGGCTCAATAGGCACCTTCTGCAAGAGGCACAGATCCTCATGAGCCCCCGTAACTGAGGATCTTTGCCTCTTGCGTGCACAACTTACGTCTTGGCGGGGAAGCAGAAATCCGTCGGTAAAATGGGGCCCAAAAGGTCAGAGGATTTCTGTGCTTCATGGAAGGCGTATTTTTGTGACTCATGGTCGTCGGGCGAGATTAACCCATATCATACTGAGGCTAAAAGCTTCAAATGTGTACACTGCAAGCTACATTATAGTACTTACAGGTAAGGATATAGTCCAATGGCTTTAGTTCAAGGGTGGTGCCAGAATAGCTTGGCGCCTAGAGGCGCCAAGCTATTCTGGCACTACCCTTGAACTATTTTAGTCAACTTATTTCACACACTGGTGTATTCCGAACGATAAGGGATAGCAAGACCAGTAACGCCACTCATATAAAGTTACCAAATGTTCTATGGCACTGCCTTTGCCTTTTAACTCATTCGGGGCCAGCCGCATCAGGATGCGGCTTTTTGCGCGAATGAGTTAATGTGTGCGGTGGATTCGGACGCGAATCGTTTCAGTGCCAGAATTCATCGCTATTCAGGTGTGTGTGGATTCCAGTGAAGTGTTTTTGTGCCCAGAAAGTCATCGCAAAGCTAGAAATACCCAGACCCTTTGTGACGGAAATATTAATCATTTTTTCCTTTCTCTTTAGACTAGTATACTTAGTATATAGTAAACCAACAACCCCCCTCCCCTGTTCACCTCCCCCCCCCCCCCCAAAAAAAAAAAAAAAAAAAAAGATTAAAAAAAAAGGGGGGTCGGTGGGGGGGAAGAGAAATAAGAAAAAGTAAGAACAAACTAACACATTAAAAAAAAAAAAAACACCGAATGAGTGTAAAATTTACGATTTACCAAATGTGATACGTACGTCGTTATTTTTCCGCCTAAGAGGTTCACGCGAAGTAGGAAAAATGGGGATGGGGGGGGGGGGGGGGGAAAGGGGGGGGGGAGAGAGAGAGATTGGGGAGGAGAGGGGTAGGGGTGTTTGAAATTCGCGTCTTTAGTTATCATCCACATCACCCTACTTCTCCTTTTGCAATTCCGACTTGGGCAAAATTAAGAAATGTCAAACTAGATGTCCTCATAAAATATTGATGTTCATTCATGGAGATTTATAGCCATAGAAATATCGCTCCTGCAGACTGACGCCCCACTGTGCCATGACTCTTCTGTACCCGCTATTGGATAAAGAAAAGTGCATACATTAAAGGGAAGAAAGAAAAACACTTCAATACACAAAGCGCGTTTCAAAACCTACAGACTACTTGGGTGAGTGTCAACCGCAAAGGCAACGAAACGAAACCTAGCAAGAAATCTGTGCCATCCCGAAACCATCTGCAAGAGGCATAGATTCTCATGAGGCCCTGCATTCGCAGGGGCTCATGAGAATCGATGCCTCTTGTTTTAGGGTCAATGTGAATCTGTGCTTCAAGACCGATTCCATTCACATATGTATGCTCCACCGAAAGTGCAAAAAGCCTTTGAATTTAACATAAAGCTTGTATTATTAAATGTCAGACTGTGAGATTCGCTCTTTTATACTGCGAACGCGGCGCCCCGAATGTGAAGGTATTTCTTGTTTAATTATTCACTCTTTGCTTTGCTTGCTTGTGCATTAAACTTTCTAGTCAGCTAGATGCTTGGTGATTGTGAGTGCCAAAAACGTTGCAAGCCTTGCACCAAAAGACGCTAAAAATAGGCATGAGAGTAAAGAACCCATATACTCAAAGTCTGTTTGTGTTCAAGGGTATTTTCATCCGAACTATTTTAAACACGTCTCAGGTCATTCACATGAAGAGTAGTTCAATGGTGAAAGGAACCCGAGCCTTCACGGTGAGATACATCATAACTGCGCAGTGACAACGCATTTTGCACCTGGAACAGCTGTGTGCATCCCCCCCCCCCCCCCCACGTGCGGCAGACTCAGGTTTTCCGATAGGATTTAACCCTTTCACTGCCAACGGATGCACATTTTGTTGTGAAATGTGTGTACGGTGAACGACCAAAAGCCACAACTGTCCACAGAGAAAGGCCGGACACAAAGTGGTCTAAGCAAGAGGCATAGATCCTCATGAGCCCCCGCAGTAGCGGGGGGCTCATGAGGATCTACGCCTCTTGCAGTCATATCGCGTTCACTTTTTTCCCTCGGCATTGAAGGGGTTAAACTCGTCCCGTCACCGAGAAGGGTAGCACGCCCCCCAAAATCTGTTGCATGCGCTCTGCAGCCCGTCGCTAACTTGAATAGTCTGGTATAAGTAACCTGACGCTCCTTTTTCGCCTCAAGATTATGTCTGTCCCTGCGAAGGACCGTCTTTCATTTTTTTTTTTTTTTTTTTTTTTTTGTCCCTGTTAAAATGTATCCGTCAAATACGGAGAATTGTCCGTTAACGGAAAGTCTCAGACCAACAGACACACTCACTGAGAGTGTACGGGTAAGGCTTGGGAGTAACAAGCATAGGAATTAACAGCAGCAAAACATATTGAATCAATTCGCTTGTTAGTTAGTTGGGTCTGACGTCGAGCAGGCGACCAAAGCCATCTCCCGGTGGGAGGGGTAAGAATCTAGCTAGCCAGACTAAAAGAAGGCCTTAAAGACAAGACGACAATTTATCTTAAAAATAGCTCAGGCTAAAATGTCGCACAAGTCCTTAAGGGATATGTCAAGGGACTCCTGAAAAGGTTAGACCCGTACAAGTCACATGGTCAACAAATACTCAAATCTTGATCAAACTATTGGACTCTCGCAGAAAACTGAAGACTGTCAAATTGGCTTTACCCATTCAGCCCTGACGCACTACAGCAGGAGATGGGTCGACCATGATAATTCAAGGACAGTGCCGGATTAGCTTGGCGCCGACATCTGGCACTGCCCTTGAATTTATCATGATCGATGCATCTCCTGCAACTGGAGCATAGTCATTAGATGACGCCTTTTAGAATTTGGGAAATACGGCCGTCGGGCTAAATGAGTTAATGGTTTTTGAGACACGGCATAAAGACAACACCCTACGAAAAAACAAAAAAAAAAAAAAAAAAAAAAAAAAAAGGCAACACATGACAGCTATGCACAGAATTGGGATGCGTGCATCGCTGGGTGGGAGAAAGTGGGTTTGGGTGAAACAAATCCCCATACCACCGATTTATATAATGTCAAGTACAGCAAGTGCGTAAAGATCAAATTTTCATGACGACTACACCGCGAGGCCCACTGAACTACTGATCTATCATGCACCCTGGTATTTGTTCATGCACCCTGGTATTTGTTAAATGAGATATTAAGTCCTGAAAAAAGAGTCAATTGCTGGCACACTCTGTCATAAAACACCACCCATCTGCAAGAGGCACAGATCCTCATGAGCCCCCGCGATAGCGGGGGCTCAATAGGATCTATGCCTCTTGCTGAAAATACGTACCCACTTACATGAGCTCCATATTAAATGCCAATTCACCAGCGTTAAATGCTCAGCCGAAATGCACAGGGCTTCATGGAACTATAGGCCACTTGTTAATTTTGGGTTGGTTAGTTCGGGGTTTAACGTCCACAGCACCGAGGTGATCACGGACGGCCCTGACGGGCGGGTTATGGGGGACAGGGAAATCTATTGCCTATGGAGTACGACCTAAATACTGATCAATTCAGGCGCACTGCAACTGTGCCACTTTGATTTACCAGGACCTTTCAACGGACATGCTATTGAACAAGCCCGTCTTTCCCCCTGGATTGCCAGTCCAGCTACCGCGGCCGGTTTAAAAAAAACCAAACAAGCCATTTACATGAGTTCCTGCTATACATGACAAGGCAGAGTTAAACACTGGGTCGAATGTCAAGTGCGCAATGTGGCCTGTATCGTATTCGCGTGGCTGATTCAATTTAAGCTCGTCTTCAATGTCTAATTACGCTTTTAAAAAAGCAGATCAACGTTCACAAACCATCGCGGATTGTCACGTGAAAAACGCTGACAACGCGTCCCACTTTCAAGGTGCAACAGAAATTCACTTATTACCGACGTAGGCAGAAACACACTTTGAAATTGAAATGACAAGGGAAAAAAGTTCAAACTGTTTTAGCCTTATCCTTCTAAAACAAGATTTTTTTTCATTAGTGGTTACTTTCTGAAAGCAGAAAGGGTGACAGGTTGACTTTCTGTGGTCAGTACCTCCAATATTGTATTCAATCTTCTTCAACGAAGGCGGGAAGAAGGGTGTGGCTAAAACCAACCAACCTGCCAACCACACCATGCTTAATAATCAACCGACCAATGAAAACAGCCGATAGCATGCTTAAATCCAGACAACCAGCCAATTACACCCATCCTAGCAGACAGCCGACCAATGAAACAGCCGATCACCAGAGGGGTGGGATAAGAAATAGAACCTCCAGAAACCGGAGAAATGCGGTAAATATTGTCTTCTGTCCGAAAACTCATTCGACAGCTTGGAGCAAGTGAACTTTACGGTAAAGATCATTCAGACTCACACGTGGATGACTTCCCAAATCCGACGATCTAAATGAGGGCAATTCCTGCAAGAGGCGTAGATTCTCATGAAGCCCTGCATTCGCAGGGGTTCATGCGAATCTATGCCTCTTGCACATGGTGTAGCCTCAGGGGTTGATAAGACCCTAAGCCTTATAGTCTGGCAGAAGGACTGAAAAAAATCATCCGGTTATGGTATTTGAAGTACCCTCGCCTTCCGGATGACTTTGCTCATGACAAATACAACTTTGCCGTGGGATGTACTTTCAATCCGCGACAAAAACAGTCAGGTCCTCAACCACCCACCCACCCCCCCCCCCCCTCAACCCCAACTACCACCACCTCAAATCTTTCCTCAAGACTTTGCACTGTCCTTTTAATCCGAGACAAAACAAGACATGCTCTCTCCCCTAATCTTACCTCAAGACCAGTCTAACCAATTAGCCTACTTCCTTCCAGCCTTTCTTCAGCGATCAAAATCATCCTTTAAGAACCGCAGACAGATTTCATTCTCGCCCATCTCCATCAATCCCAATTCTGACTTGGCCTCTCATATTCTAGAAACAGCTTATTCGTAAATAACACGACATTCTACGAAACGAAATTAAAAACTGTAGAACGAAGAGTACATCGGCTACATCTTCGCCCAGCTTTACGACTACGCGAAGAAGGAAAAAAACAAACCAAAAACCCCCGAAAGAAACAAACAAACAAAAAAGCCAACGGTGCACATCTCACACGATGTACGCCTTAACTCTTTTTATCCTGAAACACTATTGCATGAAATAAATTTGACAATGACAGTTCAATGGTGGCACCAGAATAGCTTGGCGCCTCAGGCGCCAAGCTATTATGGCGCACCCTTGAACTGAAATGGATTCTCTATCTCCTAATCTGTACCGTAGCTTTCACAGGACAATAAACACAATTTTAAAAAAAATCAGATTCAGGATGTAATTGGTTAAAATCCACACAAATATTGAAAGCAGGTACACATGCGCCTGGCATGATGCTAATGTATTCCCATATTCGTCTTAGCCTGCCGATGATCATTTAGATCTACACCTTCTGGAGACTGTGAGACCGCAAAAGAAAACCCCTGTCCATACGTACGTGTAATACCCGTAACTTGAGATTTTGAAGCACAGACGGAGCCCATCTCAACACCTGGCAAGAGACATAGCTTCTCATGTGCCCCTGCGAAGGCAGGGGCACATGAGAATCTACGTCTCTTGCAAATGCAAGGCTTCGAGTAGTATGCTTTTACCCGCCTACTCAGTTTGTTGCTGGGAGGCATGAAGGAGGTTCTTATTGGGCAAATTCTCGCCCAACCCACTTCTAGCACCAGCTCGGAAAAATCCACCCTGGCTACCTTCATGGACCCGAGACGCACGGTGCATTTTTCTCACACTGGTTAGCTCCCTCGATCCGCTACGCGTGCGTAGCAGATCGATTGATTGATTGCTTGCACATTGCTTAACGTCCCGACAGCAACAAGGCTTTCTCAGGACGTGCCTGCACTGCTTGTGAAAAAAAAAAAAAAAAAAAAAAAAAAAAGCAGAATATTGAATGTATGTCGCCAGCCGGTCCAATACGTTAAATAAACCTACGCCATGGGGCCTAAATAAAGCTAAGACCATTTAGCAACACACATCCAATATCAAGAGCTACAGGCAGTGCAGACAGTTGGGAGAGTTTTAAAAAGACAAATACAGGTGAATGGACCAAACAAACACATGCCCCAGAATAGAGGGAAAAACCCACCCTGTCGGGCTGACCAGGGTGACCCTGGGAACTAAAAAGTAGTTAACCCCACCCAAGTCCCCCAGGGCGGACCCGGGTTGGGGGGGGGGGGGGGGTAGCGGATCGAGGGAGGTAACCAGTGTGAGAAAAAAATCAACTGCCCGCGTTATATACAAAGCGTTTAGCAGATGACAGTTAGCCCATTGGTAGTGGCCAAGGCGGGGAAGTGGCGCAGTGGTTAAGGCGTCTGCCTCCAATGCCAAAGGTGCGAGGTTCGATACCGGGTTCCGGCGTTGGATTTTTCTCCTCTGGTGTCACCGTCTGGGCAGTGGGCAGATGTTCACATCTGCACGGGACATAGACGACCCCGGCCCCCACGAGTCCCCTGCTGCCTTGCAGGCCTGGCCGCTTGGCTGCGGAAAGGCTAAGGGAGGAAACCCCTGACATCAAAGCCCCCGTGTCTCCGGGGAAGGCTTTTGAGCCAGAGACTAAGACAAGGTCAGTCTGATATAAAACCTACGACCCGAGGACCTCGATGCCACCGTCCCAGCTTGCTAGGCCATGGCAAACGAACCAAGAGTTTAAAGGGTGGGGCCAGTACTGCGCACACTGCACTCCACCAAAAAGCTCCACCGCGCAGGCTTTAGGAAACGCCCACGGACTATGACACTGAACTTTCCAAGTCCTGTAGCGATGGGCAAGGGGCAAAACGGCAGGTGAAAGATGTCACTGAAAGCCGCAGTCTCAAACCTGCATGCAGGCGGTTCAGGATATTGGTCGCCTGATGTTGACCTGGGGATGACAACGTCACTCGGCACACCCTGAACGACCAAGCAGCCTTCTCTAGGGACAGCACTGCTTGCTCCACACGGAGAGGGGCCTAGAAAAGGTGGCCTAACCAAAGCTCATCCCCTCGTAACCCCAGTTGGCTAGCCGCGGTCAACGGGCATCTTCTCATGCGGTCAGAAAACAAGAAAAAAACAATGGATCCACTCTCATGACGACCACGACCGGACTCAACGTAGCATGCTGGAACATCCGAACCATGCTCGACACAGCAGACAGCGGACGCCCTGAACGTCGCTCCGCCCTCATTGCCCATGAATTGCGGAGGTTAAACATCGACATCGCCGCGCTCAGCGAAGTACGCCTTCCGGAGGAAGGCAGCCTCCAAGAACTTGGCGCTGGCTACACCCTCTACTGGTCAGGCAGGCCTGCATCAGAAAGACGGCTCTCAGGCGTGGGCTTCATGGTGAAGACCCCCATTGCGACTAAGTTGGAAAACCTACCAACGGGTCACTCCGACCGCATCATGTCCATGCGCCTCCCACTGAGACACCAGCAATACGTCACCCTTCTCAGTGTGTACTCCCCAACCCTCCTGGCAGAGCCTGCAGAAAAAGACAAGTTCTACTCTGACCTGCGCAGCCTCCTGCAGAGCACCCCTGCAGACGACAAAGTCATCATCCTTGGCGACTTCAACGCCAGAGTGGGCCAAGACTCTGAAGCCTGGAAAGGAGTCCTCGGCAAGCATGGCGTTGGGAACTGCAATGACAATGGTCGCCTACTGTTGGAGCTCTGTGCAGAGCAGCAACTTGTCATCACCAACACTACTTTCCAGCAAAAGGACAGTCGAAAGACCACCTGGATGCATCCTCGCTCCAAGCACTGGCACCTTATCGACTATGTCCTAGTGCGTCAGAGGGACCGCAGTGACGTCCTCCTCACCAGAGTGATGCCCAGCGCAGAGTGCCACACTGACCACCGCCTTGTTCGCTGCAAACTCAGGCTCCGCCTCAAGCTGAAACCCAAGAAAGGGGGCCCTCCCAAGAAAAAGCTTGATGTTGCCAACCTTCAGCGTGACGACAAGAAAGCTGCCCTTCAGGCCGATTTACAGCGCATGCTCAAAGACACAGTTGATCCAGCAGACTCCTCTCCTGAAACACTCTGGGAACAACTGAAAACTGCTATTGTAAAATCCTCTGTGGAAGTCTTGGGCTTTGCTAGAAAGAGGAACAAAGACTGGTTTGACGAAAACGACGTAGAGATCCAGGAACTTCTAGCAAAAAAAAAAAGAGCCGCCCACCAGGCCCACCTAGCCCAGCCTTCCTGCCCTGTGAAGAAGTCTGCCTTCCGCCTCGTCTGCAGCAGTCTCCAGCTCAAGCTTAGAGAGCTCCAGAACGAGTGGTGGTCCAGACTCGCACAGAGGACCCAGCTCTGCGCTGACAACGGTGACTACAGGGGCTTCTACGAAGCACTGAAAGCACTGTATGGCCCTAGGCACCTGGTACAAAGTCCCCTGCGAAGCGCTGATGGACAGGCACTCCTCACAGATAATACCTCCATCTTGAACCGCTGGTCGGAATACTTTCAGGACCTCTTCGGCGCTGAACGCACTGTTCAAGAAACAGTCATCCTCCAAATCCCACACATTCCACTAAAGGTTGAATTGGACGAACCGCCCACCGCCGAAGAGACCCTCACAGCCATCCACCAGCTCAAGAGTGGCAAAGCAGCAGGCATTGACGGAATCCCGCCAGAGATCTGGAAACATGGAGGCCCAGCACTGCACAACAAGCTCCACGACCTCTTTCTCTGCTGCTGGGTAAAAGGAACAGTACCAAAGGATCTCCGTGATGCAGTCATCATCACCCTGTACAAGAACAAAGGAGAGAAGTCTGCCTGCTCTAATTATCGTGGAATTACCCTGCTGTCCATTGCCGGGAAAATTCTCGCAAGGTTGCTCCTGAATCGGCTGGTACCTGCCATCGCTGACAACCACCTCCCAGAGGGCCAGTGTGGCTTCAGAGCCAATAGGAGTACCACCGACATGGTCTTTGTGCTGAGCAAGCTTCAGGAAAAGTGCCGCGAGCAGAACAAAGGGCTGTACGTAACGTTTGTCGACCTAACAAAAGCGTTTGACACTATGAGCAGGCAAGCTATGTGGCAGATCCTGGAGCGACTAGGTTGTCCCCCAAAGTTCCTCAACATGATCGTCCAGCTCCACGAGGACCAGCAAGGCCAGGTCAGACTAAACAGTGACCTCTCAGAACCATTCCCCATTCGCAACGGCGTGAAGCAAGGTTGCGTGCTGGCACCGACCCTCTTCACCATCTTCTTCAGCATGATGTTGAAGCAGGCAGGCCACAGTGGACCTCGACGATGAAGACACAGTGTACATCAGGTATCGTCTCGATGGCAGCCTGTTCAACCTCAGACGACTGCAGGCCCACACGAAAACCCTAGACCAACTGATTCGTGAGCTGCTCTTCGCTGATGACGCTGCCCTCGTTGCACACACAGAGAGAGCCTTGCAGCGCATTACGTCCTGCTTCGCAGATGCTGCCCAGCTCTTTGGACTTGAGGTCAGTCTGAAAAAGACAGAGGTCCATCATCAGCCGGCACCCAAGGAAGAGCATCGCCCTCCCCACATCACCATCGGCGAGTCCGAACTGAAGTCTGTACACCAGTTTACCTACCTTGGCTGCATCATCACGTCAGACGCCAAGCTGGACAAGGAGCTGGACAACAGGCTGGCAAAAGCGAACAGTGCTTTCGGGCGACTATTCAAGCGGGTGTGGCACAATCAACAGCTGAAAAAAGGCACCAAGATCAGCGTGTACAGAGCTGTAGTCCTCACCACCCTGCTGTACGGTTCCGAGTCCTGGGCCCTCTACCGCAGCCAACTACGACTCCTCGAACGCTTTCACCAGCGCTGCCTGCGTACCATCCTCAGCATTCACTGGAGTGACTATGTCACCAACGTCGAGGTCCTTGAACAGGCTGAAACTGTGAGCATCGAGGCTTTGCTGCTGCGGACACAGCTTCGCTGGGCGGGGCACGTCTCCAGGATGGAGGATCATCGCCTACCCAAGATCACTCTGTTCGGCGAGCTCGCCACTGGACACCGAGACAGAGGGGCACCAAAGAAGAGATACAAAGACGGTCTCAAGAAGTCGCTTAGTGCCTGCCAAATCGACCACCGCCAGTGGTCTTCGCTTGCTGCGGACCGTGACACCTGGCGCTCCACCATTCACAAGGCAGCCGTTTCCTTTGAGGACTCTCACAGAGCTAACCTTAAGGACAAGCGGCTTAGAAGAAAAAACAGAGTTGTCGTAACTCAGAACCCTGACCAGACCTTCCCCTGCAGCCACTGCGGTCGAACCTGCCTGTCCCGGATTGGCCTCCGCAGCCACGAAAATGCCTGCAGACGACGTGGGCAAGCCCTATAGAATCTTCGTTGGCGAAATCAAGCCAAGAGATTGATTGTACATTGCTTAACGTCCCGACAGCAACAAGGCTTTCTCAGGACGTGCCTGCACTGCTTGTGAAAAAAAACAACCAACTAAACAGAACATTGAATGTATGTCGCCAGCCGGTCAAACACATTAAATAAACCTAACAGATGGGGCCTAAATAAAGCTAAGACCATTTAGCAACACACATCCAATATCAAGTGCTACAGGCAGTGCAGACAGTAGGGAGAGTTTAAAAAAGGCAAATACAGGTGAATGGACCTCGGGTAGACAGAAACACATGCCCCAGAATAGAGAGAAACCCCCACCCTGTGGGGCTGACCAGGGTGACCCTGGGAACTAAAAAATACCTAACCCCACCCAAGTCCCCCAGGGCAGACCCGGGTGGGGTGCAATCAAGCCAAGAGGTAGTGGCCCTGAATGCTGTTTGTGAAACGTTCGCAGTTCAATGCCCGCTAACTGCATCCATATAAAAATAAATTAGGAACCACTCCCCCTACCCCTCCCCCCCCCCCTCTCCTAAAAAAAAAAAAAAAACACACACAAAAAACAACAACAACAAAAAAAACAACAACAACCGATATTCATGCAGGTTGATGAGGTTCAATGCCTCTGGCTAGACATCTTCAAATCCGCGTCCCACGCATGTATCTGATGGATCTAAAGTCTTGCAAAACTTTGGATTTTAGTTGTGTCTGCGATATCCTCGGCTCTGAAGGGGCTTAAAGTTGAGCCATTTGGCTGTGGGATGTGAAGAGTTAACGAGGTGTCTGAAGCGTAGGCTGTTTGGCTGCCTGCCATCTCGCACCTCACACTTGCCTAATCTGCCGATGTCTCTGACGAAAAGATTAACTCATTTAGCCCGGCGCACCTATTCCCAAATTTTGGAGGCGTCATCTAACGACTAATGCACCTGTTGCGGGAGATAGATCCACCATGATAATTCAAGTGTTGGCGCCAAGCTAACCTGGCACTACCCTTGAATTATCCTGGTTGACCCATCTCCTGCTGTAGTGCGTCAGGGCTGAATGGGTTAAATCAGGGACCTCTGTGTGTGTGTGTGTGTGTGTGTGTGTGTGTGTGTGTGTGTGTGTGTGTGTGTGTGTGTGCGTGCGCGCGCGCACAGTTGTTTAGCAAGGACATGATTGAAAACAGGTCTATGGCCTAATCCTTTATCCTTGGGAAATAAAGTTTCATTTCCTTTCGACTCATTTCCTTCTCTCTCCCTCTCTCTTTCTATCTCTCTCTCTCCCTCTGTGTGTGTGTGTGTGTGTGTGTGTGTGTGTGTGTGTGTGTGTGTGTGTGTGTGTGTGTGTGTGCGCGCGCGCGTGTGTGTGTGTGAGTGAGTGCGTGAGATACGAACCAGGATTTGTGACGATGACAGGAAACATTTACTAGACGCAGACCCACAAAATCAAAATTCGCCAAGGTGAGGACAATTCAACAACAATGCATCCTTGTGTTGGACATTCGCCGCACGCACGCACGCACGCACGCACGCACGCACGCACGCACGCACGCACACACACACACACACACACACACACACACACACACACACACACACACACACACACACACACACACACACACACACACACACACACACACACACACACACACACACACACAGAGTCACCAACGTCTTTCCGACCTGCCATCAACGTCTTTTCCGAGGTCAATAGTCATTTTCCTGTCTGGGTCACGGCCAAAGTCAGTCTGGCCAACTCGAATAGTATTGGCGCACCATACATCATGTGCCAGTCGAATGAAACCAGCCTATTATTTTTTCTTTGCAACAGGTTGACATTATAATGTATATGACCATGAAATCTCGACCTCTACCGTTAATAGGCACAGATTATTATGAGTCCCTGCGATAACTGAGGCTCATGTGAATTTCTGCCTTTTGCCCGCAAAGATCGAGTCTTAAGAGTATGTCTGAATTAATGTAAAGCATTTTCAATAGAACTGAATTCTGACAGGAACGGGACACCATACAACACGTGTTTCTCAAACGACACAAGCTCATTTTGTATTTGCAAGAAGCACAAATTCTCAAGGGTTCCTGCAGTCGCACGGGCTCATGATAATCTTAGCCTCCTGCTGACAGAGATCGAATATCTGCCTCTTTTACCAGCAGCGATCGAGTCGGAAAGTCCGCGAGTGAATTCTGACTGGATTGAGGTGCCATACATCACGTGCTTGCCTGATGCAGCAGCCCATATGGCGACGTGACACTAGTGCCCCACTGCCCCACTTCCTCACTGGGGCGATCGATAGTGCGCCGTATTTATGGCACCCACTCTCGGGATAGTCAGCGGGTAGCTTTGCACGGCCATGGGCTACAGGCAATGGAAAGGAAATCTTGCGTAAAAACAAATCTTAGACATTTTCACCGACTACAATCCAGACCTAACAAAAATGCACAGGGACATAATTATGTTCTCTTCATATATCCGAAATTTGTTTTTACGCGAAGTCACTTACGTAAAAAAACCTGTGGTCTGGGCAGGGCATCTAATACAAACTT
Organism: Semisulcospira habei; assembly: GCA_036245525.1. Lineage (NCBI taxonomy): Eukaryota > Metazoa > Mollusca > Gastropoda > Semisulcospiridae > Semisulcospira > Semisulcospira habei. Next base: position 203,943,761 of record BTPG01000005.1, read on the forward strand.
GATGTTGCCTGTAACTCATTCTGCCTGCGACACACCACAGCAAGATATGGCTCGACCATGGTAGTTCAAGGGTGGTGGCAGAATAATAGCTAGGCGCCTATAGGCGCCAAGCTATTCTGCCACCACCCTTGAACTATCATGGTCGATCTGCCTCCTGAATTGTAATGCAGTCCTCAGGGGATAACTATGTGGGTATTTCGTACCTCGGGCACCATGAGTTAACCCTTATCAATCGGAATACACCAGTGTGTGAAAGAAGTTTGACTTAAATAGTTCAAGGGTAGGGCCAGAATAGCTTGGCGCCTCTAGGCGCCAAGCTATTCTGGCCCTACCCTTGTACTAAAGCCACTGGTCTATATCCTTATCTGTAAGTGCTATAATGTAGCTTGCATGTGGCAGTGTACAAATGTGAAGCTTTTAGCCTCAGTATGATATGGGTTAAATGAGTTAGTTATTTGGGTTTAACACCGAGGAGGCGACTACGGCCATCTCACGGCGGTTTAACTCATTCAGTCCCGAGACATCACAGCAAGCTATGGATTGACCTTGATAGTTCAAGGGTGGTGCCAGAATAGCTTGGCGCCTGTCGGCGCCAAGCTATTCTGGCACCACCCTTGAACTATCATGGTTAATCTCACATGAATTGTAATGCAGTCCTCAGAGGGCAACTCCCAAATGTGGGTATTTCGTACCTGGGACACAATGAGTTAAATGATTGATTGATTGTACATTGCTTAACGTCCCGACAGCAACAAGGCTTTCTCAGGACGTGCCTGCACTGCTTGTGAAAAAAAAAAAACTAAACAGAAAATTGAATGTATGTCGCCAGCCGGTCAAATACGTTAAATAAACCTACAACATGGGGCCTAAATAAAGCTAAGACCATTTAGCAACACACATCCAATATCAAGAGCTACAGGCAGTGCAGACAGTAGGGAGAGTTTTAAAAAGGCAAATACAGGTGAATGGACAAAGGGTAGACAGAAACGCATGCCCCAGAATAGAGAGAAAACCCCACCCTGTGGGGCTGACCAGGGTGACCCTGGGAACTAAAAAATACCTAACCCCACCCAAGTCCCCCAGGGCAGACCCGGGTGGGGGACAATGAGTTAAACATTGGATCGAAAATCCACCAATTGGTATACATTTTGCTTCATGTAGTTTTCCGCCCTCATCAATCACTTTTGTGTTGTTTCGTAAAAACAACAACAACAAAAACCCACCCACCTGCGCAAAAATAGCAGATGAGCTCTAGTTACCTCTAACGATCCGCTACGCTTGATGCATAGTGGATCAAGCGTGATACTCAGCGTGACATCAAAGTAATACTGGTTTGGTTACACCGCCGTGAGATGGCCTTAGTCGCCTGCTCGGCCTTAATGACTAACTGATTTGGTCACATTATAAACATGGCTGTCACACCTGGCGATGTGCATGAAACAATTCCTCCTTCGCTGGCAGGATATGTAGCGACTGAATGCTTTACTTCTTTATTTGTCTATTTCGAAATATTAATAAATTGTGTTGTAACTGCCTTTTTCTTTCTCCGTTGGATTCTTCTCATGAAACGATGGGACATAAGGCATAAGTGAAGGAACATGGTGTACAAGTAAAATGACAGTCATAAATTACAGGTATCAACATGTGTTCGTTATTCAAGAAAACACACAAACACATGCCCGCTCCGTCTGAAAGAGGCATATTATAAGTTATTGGTAGTGAGGGTTTGCTACAAGGACCCTTGTAGGCCTGAGGGAGGTCAAAGGAACCACTGTACCCCGAAGGCCTGCCTTCGGGGTACAATGGTTCCTTTGACCTCCCTCAGGCCGACAAGGGTCCGTGTAGCAAACCTTCACTACCAATAAACATATTTGTTTTCATTCCTCCACTATTTTCGTAAAAGAAATGAAGACGAAGTCTTCCGACCTTGATCACGCCAGACATGACTAATGTCAAAGGAATATTCATGCCAGTTTTGTTCTATAAAAGATCACTAAACGTTCTAAAGTAACAAGTTACTTAGTGTTGTCCGACACAACAGGCACACACACTACAGGAGACGGCAACGTCATGAACGATTTTATGTTAAATGGTGTCATAAGTCTATTATGTATACATGAATATTATACATAATAGACTTATGACGCCATTTAAAATCGTACATGACGTTGCCGTCTCCTGTAGTGTGCCTGTTGTGTCGGACAACACTAAGTAACTTGTTACTTTAGAACGTTTAGTGATCTTTTATAGAACAAAACTGGCATCCAAGACGCGTCAAAAAGAGGGCTACAAAAAGTCCGCCATTGGTCGCTGCTAGGGTTTTTGTAGCGAGATCACATGGTGCGGTTTGCACAATTGGTCGTGTGACGTTGGGATGAAAAATTCTCATAAACCCCTTCAGCCACAGGAGATTATTGGCATCCGTATGTATTGCTAGCACGGATTGGAGCGGACTCAATTGAATCTGCATTGATCGTGATGATCGGTCAAAACGGTCCATGCATATTACTCGGGCGGCCTCACTTTCGAGGGGCGCTATCTACCGCCATTGGCCTGATTCTGATTTAGCAATAGGGTTTAGCAATAACTCTTGCTGTCGAGTCCTCAGCAAATGCCTGTAGCCATTTCTGCCGGCTGTTAGCGGAGTGCAGAAGGGCGCTTCGCCTGCATAAAACATCAATAGCAATCCGAGCTCGTGCCGTAATAGGCTCCAGCATTTTCTAGACGTTTCTAGGGCCAGATTGCATTTCTTTCCTCTCTCAATTTTTATGCACGATTCGTTTTGAGGCTGAGCTCACGCCAATCTCCTCCATCTCAACAACAAACAAAAATAAAAGGCAATGATCCACATGCAAGAGGCAGAGATCCTCATGAGCCCCTCCGAACGCAGGGTCTGATGGGGATCAATGCCTCGTGTCCATTTTACGATGAAACCATCCAAATTTCAACTATGAAAATCTTCAACTAAACAATATACTTGACATCTACTAAACTTTGCGAGGGACATACAACATTCTCATGGGCCCCTGCACTTTCCATTGGCACTTGAGCATCTATGCCTCTCTCCGATCGAAGAAATCTATTCACCGCTTTTTTTCCCCTTCTTGGTGGTTTAATTTTCTGGAAGCGTGGCATGCCTAGTGGGGCAGACATTTGTGTGACAGGAACAAAACACAAAGCGTACGCCTCATTAAGCCACACAGGAGAGATTGATTGATTGATTGTACATTGCTTAACGTCCCGACACACACAGGAGAGGCCAGGTGAGACGGACGCATCCATTACGGTAGGAGAGACATAAATGGCAGTCCGTTAATATTTCAATCTCAGTTTCACAAATAGTATTGAAAAGAGGAGTCCTTTTCTATGTGTGATGTCACACCTAGCTTGTATACCAAGCGCAACGCAAGTTCCAGAGCCCGAAAAGCAACTGAGGCTCCGGATTGATTGATTGTACATTGCTTAACGTCCCGACAGCAACAAGGCTTTCTCAGGACGTGCCTGCACTGCTTGTGAAAAAACAAACAAACAACTAAACAGAACATTGAATGTATGTCGCCAGCCGGTCAAATACGTTAAATAAATCTAACACATGGGGCCTAAATAAAGCTAAGACCATTTAGCAACACACATCCAATATCAAGAGCTACAGGCAGTGCAGACAGTAGGGAGAGTTTTATACAGGTGAATGGACCTCGAGTAGACAGAAACACATGCCCCAGAATAGAGAGGAAAACTCACCCTGTGGGGCTGACCAGGGTGACCCTGGGAACTAAAAAGTACCTAACCCCACCCAAGTCCCCCAGGGCAGACCCGGGTGGGGGCACTGAGGCTCCGGCCGGGGTCGTCACACAGCGTACAGTTACAACTCATTTAACTCGTTCTACCCCAGACACACCACAGCAAGATAAGGATCGAACATGATAGTTCAAGGGTGATTCTGGCATCACCCTTGAACTATCATGGTCGATCTGTGTCCTGCACTGCAATGCAGTCTTCAGAGGACAAAGGCAAAATTTGGGGATTTCGGTGTTGGGGTAGAATGAGTTAAAGACGTGCACGCATCCGGATACGCGGCGTTAAGCCGCGTATCCAAATGCGGCACGTCTCAAATGAGTTAAGACGTAACAGTTGCCGGCACAACGGGTTCTCAATGTTGTTTGGCCCTCAGCTAAGACTTTTCTACCCTTTCACAATGTGTGTGCGTAGGCATACGTGTCCTAGGTTTTCTGCTGGCTTTTGAGCGTAAGGGAAGGAACTCTCCGTCGTAAAAAGGAAGAAGAAGAAGAAGAAGAACAGCAGAACAGTATTCTATTTTACGGCATTCATACTTCAGAATTTAAGTTAGCCCTATGGTCCGGTATTATCGCGAGACGTGCTGAGAACCTTTCGTGCAGGAGATCTGGCGATCTATTAACAAGTTAGCTCTATGGTCCGGTATTATCGTGAGACGTGCTGAGAACCTTTCGTGCAGGAGATCTGGCGATCTATTAACAAGTTAGCTCTATGGTCCGGTATTATCGTGAGACGTGCTGAGAACCTTTCGTGCAGGAGATCTGGCGATCTATTAACAAGTTAGCTCTATGGTCCAGTATTATCGCGAGACGTGCTGAGAACCTTTCGTGCAGGAGATCTGGCGATCTATTAACAAGTTAGCTCTATGGTCCGGTATTATCGCGAGACGTGCCGAGAACCTTTCGTGCAGGAGATCTGGCGATCTATTAACAAGTTAGCCCTATGGTCCGGTATTATCGTGAGACGTGCTGAGAACCTTTCGTGCAGGAGATCTGGCGATCTATTAACAAGTTAGCCCTATGGTCCGGTATTATCGCGAGACGTGCTGAGAACCTTTCGTGCAGGAGATCTGGCGATCTATTAACAAGTTAGCCCTATGGTCCGGTATTATCGCGAGACGTGCCGAGAACCTTTCGTGCAGGAGATCTGGCGATCTATTAACAAGTTAGCCCTATGGTCCGGTATTATCGCGAGACGTGCTGAGAACCTTTCGTGCAGGAGATCTGGCGATCTATTAACAAGTTAGCCCTATGGTCCGGTATTATCGCGAGACGTGCCGAGAACCTTTCGTGCAGGAGATCTGGCGATCTATTAACAAGTTAGCCCTATGGTCCGGTATTATCCTGAGACGTGCCGAGAACCTTTCGTGCAGGAGATCTGGCGATCTATTAACAAGTTAGCCCTATGGTCCGGTATTATCGAGAGACGTGCTGAGAACCTTTCGTGCAGGAGATCTGGCGATCTATTAACAAGTTAGCCCTATGGTCCGGTATTATCGTGAGACGTGCTGAGAACCTTTCGTGCAGGAGATCTGGCGATCTATTAACAAGTTAGCTCTATGGTCCGGTATTATCGCGAGACGTGCTGAGAACCTTTCGTGCAGAAGATCTGGCGATCTATTAACAAGTTAGCCCTATGGTCCGGTATTATCGCGAGACGTGCTGAGAACCTTTCGTGCAGGAGATCTGGCGATCTATTAACAAGTTAGCCCTATGGTCCGGTATTATCGCGAGACGTGCCGAGAACCTTTCGTGCAGGAGATCTGGCGATCTATTAACAAGTTAGCTCTATGGTCCGGTATTATCGCGAGACGTGCTGAGAACCTTTCGTGCAGGAGATCTGGCGATCTATTAACAAGTTAGCCCTATGGTCCGGTATTATCGCGAGACGTGCTGAGAACCTTTCGTGCAGGAGATCTGACGATCTATTAACAAGTTAGCCCTATGGTCCGGTATTATCGTGAGACGTGCTGAGAACCTTTCGTGCAGGAGATCTGGCGATCTATTAACAAGTTAGCCCTATGGTCCGGTATTATCGCGAGACGTGCTGAGAACCTTTCGTGCAGGAGATCTGGCGATCTATTAACAAGTTATCTCTATGGTCCGGTATTATCGCGAGATGTGCTGAGAACCTTTCGTGCAGGAGATCTGGCGATCTATTAACAATTTAGCCCTATGGTCCGGTATTATCGTGAGACGTGCCGAGAACCTTTCGTGCAGGAGATCTGGCGATCTATTAACAAGTTAGCCCTATGGTCCGGTATTATCGTGAGACGTGCCGAGAACCTTTCGTGCAGGAGATCTGGCGATCTATTAACAAGTTAGCCCTATGGTCCGGTATTATCGTGAGACGTGCCGAGAGCCTTTCGTGCAGGAGATCTGGCGATCTATTAACCTTTTACTGCCTGCAGTAGGTCGCTTTAACCCTTTTCATTCGGAATACACCAGTGCGTGAAATAAGTTCGACTGAAATAGTTCAAGGGTGGTGCCAGAATAGCTTGGCGCTGCAGGCGCCAAGCTATTCTGGCACCACCCTTGAACTAAAGCCATTGGCCTGTGTCCTTATTTGTGAGTACTAGAATGTAGCTTGCATATGGCAGTGTACAAATTTGACGCTTTTAGCCTCAGTATGATGTGGGTTAAAGTACCTTAGCTCAAAATCACCACACACACACACACACACACACACACACACACACACACACACACACACACACACACACACACGGGCTTATACGAGCGGAACATATATCAACATGACTGTATTCAGACCGGGCCGACGCAGAAATTTGAATAAGACAATACCCCACCAACGCTCATGTCCAAACGACGCAGAGTGACAGACTGCTAAATATGCGCATTTCCTCCAGACATATTTACACAGTCTACCCTTAACCTCTTCACTGCTGGGGGGAAAACGTGAACAAAAATCCAACTGCAGGAGACATAGATCCTCATGAGCCCCCGCAGTTGCAGGGGCTCATGAGGATCTATGCCTCTTGCTGACACCACTTTATATCCATGTTCCTTGGACGGCCGGACTTATTCAACGTTGAATTATAATGAAAGGAAAACAGAAGACAGAGGTTGAAACCCTTTAAATTAGAAACAAGGAACGACGTTTCGGATCAAAGATCCTTCTTCAGGTGACATGGAAACAAACGTAGAACAGAAAACAAGCTGTGTCCTGCAGAAAACAAGCTGTGTCCTATCTTTGATCCGAAACGTCGTTCCTTGTTTCTAATTTAAAGGGTTTTCAACCTCTAACTTCTGTTTTCTTTTCACATGAAAACCCTAGCGGCAACAGTTTTACTACATTTTGAATTATAATGATTTCAGAACACTGTCTGCGTCCTCTAACACTTACGGGGTCAAAGCGAGAGACAACAGATTATCTACGGGCAACAGGACAATGCATTTCATTTAAAGCCCGACCTTCCTACTGTCAACTTCTGACAGCCAGACAGAACATCTTCAGCATTCTAAATGGCAGATTAAAAAAAAAAAAAAATTATTATAGGAAAGCGAGTTTTAACAGCAGACGTTCAAAATGTATGCTGCCCTGTCTACTCATGACGTTTTGGTGCTGTTTGGTGATATGTAATTCTTCAGTTCTAACTCAGACTCCAAAAAGCCCAATCATTTTGATTCGCTGGAATGTGAGCTCGCGCTGTTTTGTTTCTGTCCCCTTTTTCCAGCAGAGCGGTTTGTTTATAATTGCTGTCAACGCGTCTAATACACTATGGAAGGCAGTCAGTGAATCAGCTCGCGCAGTTTCTTCTATATAAGGACCAGCATAATGATGGAGGATGGAAAGAGGCATGATTGTCATTAGCTTTTGCATCTGCGGGCGCCATGAGGATCTATGTTTATTCCAGACAGAAGGTGAGTATCAGTGAGTGTATCTAGTTCAGTGTGATAGTGGCCCTTTCTACTGATGAGAAAATGCATAGATCCACAGGAGTCCGTCACGCAAGTTACAGGACCGTGACCCATGAAAATCTGTGCCTACGTTTTGCTTTTTCAGTTCACATAATTTTAATTTCCAGGCTGAGTGGGGGAGGGAGAGGGAGATGCGCTATTGTGGTTTGCAGGGAGTTTCAGCTGTTTCTTTTGTTTTTCAGTAACCGTACATCAATGACCATGTATAAATGTATACACTTTTTCCTCCTCTTTCGTTCTGGTAAAGACAGAGTCGGGTTCACTACGGAATATACTTGGATCTGCTGAGGCACATAATTATACGGGAGGGTTTACTTCGGAAAAATCAGAAATTTAAAAGCCAGGTTACAAATTAAAAATATATACTGAAATGGGCTTGGATAGGGCTGTTATTTGGTTGAGGACTGGGGACAGTACAGGCTAGAGCGGAACTGCCGTCAGATGGTACGGCAAAGGGTTCTCTGTTCCGTCTGATGTGCACAGAGACAAATGAACCTATCAAGAAACATTCATTCCACCGTTACCGCATACTTTCACGAAGATAAATATATTCTTGTTTTTACATCAGACGGATGGCATTCACTATTTAAGAAATGTTCGCCTATAACCATAGACAAAACTCCTCAAGAGGCATAGATCTTCATGAGTTCCGCGCAGAGTGCGGGGGCTTGTGAGAAGCTAAATGTATTTCTGATTCGAATTACCTTCATGCTGCTATGTTTACGTAGTTTAATCGGGTTGTGGTGATGAAAAGAACACAGGCAAAACGTCCGACAGCTGCAAGAGTCAAATATGCTCATACCGGCGTGTCTAGAAGTAGGCGCGGTCATAAGAATCTGTATGTATCTTGCTGGCTAGTGTTGCCTCTATGCTGCTATGTTTACGTCTAGGAGTAGGCGCGGTCATAAGAATCTGTATGTATCTTGCTGGCTAGTGTTGCCTCTATGCTGCTATGTTTACGTCTAGGAGTAGGCGCGGTCATAAGAATCTGTATGTATCTTGCTGGCTAGTGTTGCCTCTATGCTGCTATGTTTACGCAGCCGGGATAAATCGCGACCACCGAGCCCAAAACAAAACACCCATGGCTGTCAACACGCGCGATCCGACGACCGTCCCGGCTCTGCGGCGTAGAATAGCGCGATGATCATGCTCCCTATAGGGTCACGGCAGTGCAAACTCGAGTCTGGAGACTAACTGTCTTGGGGAAAAAAGCTCTTTAACTTTTCAATCTTATTTCACTGAAATCGTGAGACCGTTTTGCCAAGAATCACAACTGCTTGCCATAGCTACAGCTGAGAGAGAGAGAGAGAGAGAGAGAGAGAGAGAGAGAGAAGGGTGTGAGGGAATAGAGGAGGGGTGCCCGAGGTCACAGTTATAAATCAGGGTGCCAATTACGTGCTAATTCACTGCGACGGCTCTCGCGTTACCACAGAGCTAAATGTTCACCTCAAGCTGTGCCGGCCAATTGACCGAGATTTTCGGGGCAGTGTTTCAGTGTTACACCGGTGTCATGTTACGCAGCGCGGAGTCACGCAATTTAGAGTCCCTGAGTGCTTAAATGTCAGATTTCCCCAGATACACGACCTCAGCTACAATCTACTCAACAGGCACAGGTTCGCGTGAGTCCCAGCCCAAAGTTGCCAATCGTAGTAATTAGTACCATTTAGCTCTATCTCCGTTAAAAGGACGACAGTACCGTAATGGTGGTAGTGACTGGGTAATGAATGTTTTTAGTCGCGCAATTAAGTGTTCCTCTCAGGGTTGAGATTATTCTTTTAAAGCAAACGGCTTTTCTCGCAACAGAATTTTAAATATTGATGGTGATAATAATATTTGGCTCCAGGTGGCCCGGTATAAGTGCTTATGAAGTGGCTAGCACACAAGCGCATGCGGGCGCGTGCAAATTCCACGAACGGATCTTGACAATTCGCATTGTCATTAGTTTACGATCTCGCGCAGGAAAAACAGTTCATAATTACAAGGAAAAAATCAAACCCTACAGACATTATATTTCTGAACGTACAAAAGCGCTGAAATCGAAATCCGCCCATCTGGAAGAGGCAAAGACCTACATGCAGATCTGTGCCTCTTGTAGTACAAATATCTCACCTCTCCTCCTCGTGAAGAGGAGGGCAGGGGAGTTTTAGTCTCAGACACCGCCTATCCCCACACCGCGTGATCGTCAGCTTGGTAGCAGTGCTAAAAATAGATTCTCACCATGGCCCCTTGACCTAGTGACCTACAGGTAGTGCACTCGTGCGTTGCCGTCTCTCCGTTCAGCAACAGACCACTGGGTCGACGTTGGCGGCGGTCGGCCCGCGCACTGACAGACTGCGGCCAACGTCGGCCCGATGACCTTCAGCGCACTGGGTCACCGTTTCGCGATGTGCGCCGAGTTGATCGTAGGCGATCATTAAGCATTGCCAGCTCCTTAACTTATTCTACCCCAGACACACCACAGCAAAATAAAGATCGACCATGATAGTTCAAGGGTGATGCCAGAATAGCTTGGCGCCTATGGGCGCCAAGCTATTCTGGCATCACCCTTGAACTATCGTGGTCGATCTGTGTCCTGCCCTGCCACGCAGTCTTCAGAAGACGACGTCAACATTTGGGGATTCCGGTCTTGGGGTAGAATGAGTTAACGAAATGGCTGTCAGGCTTGGATTGTTATGTTAATACCGAGTGCCACTTGTGCAATACGCATCAGCCTTGACAGTTTAAGATGGGTTTTTTTTGGGAGCAGCTTGGCGCCTCACTAGTTGGTTGATGCGGTAGTCGACACACCTGTTGCAAAGCTCAATCTCTCTCTCGCTACCGCGCGCAGACACACACCCGCACCAGCGCACGCAAACACAACAGTGCGCGCGCGCACACACACACACACACACACACACAGAGTTGGCGCGTGCCCCCCCCCCCCCTCCCCCTAACATTCCCACGGCTGCTGCATGCATACAATTAACCGAGATTCTGATGCAAATGGTCTGTTGTGAATCAGACAAGCTAAGACAGTGTCTAAGGCGGCCACGCTACACTTAAAGGCCCATTACCGCCGTAACTGTTCAAAGATACACTTCTGTAACAGATGGTTTCGAAACGCTACACACAGGTCTAGTTATGGTTCATTTAGACACATTGATTGATTGTACATTGCTTAACGTCCCGACAGCAACAAGGCTTTCTCAGGACGTGCCTGCACTGCTTGTGAAAAAAAACAAAAACAGAACATTGAATGTATGTTGCCAGCCGGTCAAATACGTTAAATAAACCTAACACATGGGGCTAAATAAAGCTAAGACCATTTAGCAACACACATCCAATATCAAGAGCTACAGGCAGTGCAGACAGTAGGGAGAGTTTTAAAAAGGCAAATACAGGTGAATGGACCTCGGGTAGACAGAAACACATGCCCCAGAATAGAGAGAAAAACCCACCCTGTGGGGCTGACCAGGGTGACCCTGGGAACTAAAAAATACCTAACCCCACCCAAGTCCCCCAGGGCAGACCCGGGTGGGGTTCATTTAGACACAGGACAATCCAGTTCAGCACAGACCGTCTTATATCAAGTAACCTGACAATGACGCCAATCCGTTCTATAAATTCAAGATTCAAGATAGAAAATCATACACAGCAAAAATTGTCTTGCCACCGCAGGTGCTGCTCACATTCACTCACTCGCTCATTCCACAAATTACAATAACAGAGCTAGAAAATGGACAATGACTCGGGACGGGTGAAGCCCGTCGCCAAGGCATCTAATGGCCGGCGCCAGTGGCCTCATCCCGACCCGAACCTCCCTGACAAAAACAGAATTCTATGACAGCCCTATGTCTCCAGAACACACTAGTATATGCTCTTTTGTTAAGTTCCTACTTGACTAAAGCTAGTACACGAAAATACAAGTTAACAACAGAAACAAATTACCGTCGAAGGGGAAATGATCTCCGATCTAGGCAACATAAAACAACGGTCAAAGCTGCACCTGGAGGCCCGTCGCTATAGTACAGCGCCGGTGTTCAGAGGGCACCGCTCCGACAAAGTCCGTCAACATCATTTATAACACATAATGTCATGATGGTAACAGTCACGAGTCATTATAATGAAATAAAAATACAACCCTGTCAGTACGAGAAACAGGTAAAAATAGTTTGAAACGGTAACGGCTGCGCGGAATAAGTAAGTGCGAGTACGCTTGCTTTTGCTGCGTGTCCCAAATGCTGTTAAGGGATAACACACGCGCACACAAAATTTGGTGCTGAAATGTGTCTTCAGACGTATGCGTAATGGTACTTTAAGCCAGATCGGCCATGATAATTCTTGATCGATCGCTCAAAGTTACATTATGGTCCGATTAGAATAGTTCAAGGGTATGGCTAGATTAGCTTGGCGCCCGTGAGGGCGCCAAGCTAATCTGGCCATACCCTTGAACTATTGTGATCGACTTGTCTCTCCCCCCCCCCCTCCCCCCTTCTCCTTCCCCCTATTTCGAATGCGGAAGAAACGAAGCCAAAGGATTGTGTAACGTGAACATGTTTCCAGTCTTATCGTTCGCCTGGGGCTATCGCATAAAGCTTACGACAGACATTTTCCGCCCCCCCCCCCCCCCCCCCCTCTAGATAATCAAGATGCATACCAGACTCTATTATATGAGACAACTTACCAACAAAGAGTCGTTATTATCACACACAAAAACTAGAACACACAGAGTTGTCAGCCACTCTGTTAATCAGTGTTTATTTTAAGCTACGTCTAACAGCGATAGCACTATCGGGAAAATCATCAAACTAGGACAGACAGATATACCGATTAGTGCCGGTTCAGACAGTGATATTTATCCATATGGAGATATGGCGGTGGAGATACTAGAGATGTGGGTCCAGTTACTGATAAACTGCGTACGTACGATATTGACACTGAACAAGGATTAACCCTTTTAGCCCCAAGGGCACATATGCCCAATTTTGGAAGTGTTACTTAACGACTATGTACCAGTTGCAGGAGGTGGATTGACCATGATAATTCAAGGGTAGTGCCAGATTAGCTTGGCGCATGAACTACCCTTGAATTATCATGGCTAATCCATATCCTGCTGCAGGAACTCGGGGCTAAATGGGTTAAACACAGATATAAGCACGGTAAATATATCGACTAACACTACATTACAGGGTGTGTCTGTGTCACACCAATTACTGAAAAAGGTACGCCCCCTCCCTCCCCCAGGGAAACTCCCTCTGCCCCCCAGCCCCTCCTCCCCCAACACAGACAAATACACACACACACCCCTGAGGTAATACTCAAACTACGTAGAATAGAACATGGAACGCACGCACGCACGCACACACACACACACACACACACCAAAGAATCCCGAAAACAAAAATACATGTCTGTCATTCTTCTTCTTCGCTCTCGATGTCTGTCATTGATGAACGAAACTTTGACCATCTAAAGTGTAGACCTGCCAAGCATGCAATACTGGGATGCATTTCAACTGTATTAATAATGGAACGCCTATATATTATATCAGGAAACAAAATCAACTCCGCCTCCCTTATCAGTTTGAAATAAGAGTGCGCCTGGCCTAGTGAAGAAAGCCGTTCACCAAAATGGGGTTAACAAATTACACCAACTCTCTAAGAACACAATTCAACTGCAAGAGGCATTGATCCTCAAGAGGCCCCCGCAAAGCGGGGGCTCTTGAGGATCTACGCCTCTTGCTGAAAACATTTACGTTTGTACACTACAGTCGAAAACTAGGCGTTCAGTCTGCTCGGAACACTATAAGATATCGGACTATTTTTTTCTTCTGAAAGAGACACAGATCCCAATGACATTGAGGGGGCTCGTGAGGATCTATGCCTCTTGCTGGACATATTGAAGGGCGTTCAGCCTATACAGGATCAGAGTCCGAAATAGCTCAGGCGGTTAAACGTCGGAGCAGGAGAGCGAAGGGAATCGCCGGGTCGTGGGTTCGAATCCCGTCCCGGCCCCGTTAGCTGGACTCACAATCCAGGGGGAAAAAACGGATTTGTTCAATAGCATGTCCGTTGAAAGGTCCTGGTAAATCAAAGTGGCACAGATGGAGTGCGCCTGAGTTGATCAGTGTTCAGGTCGGACTCCATAGGCAATAGATTTCCCTGTCCCCCATAACCCGCCCGTCAGGGCCGTCCATGATCACCTCGGTGCTGTGGACGTTAAACCCGAACTAACCAACCAACCTATACAGGACACGTCATGCCGAACGGTAATAAAGATGCCTCACGTGGGAATTGACACAATATAAGTTATTGGTAGCAAGGGTTTCGCTACACGGACCCTTGGAGGCCTGAGGGAGGTCAAAGGAACCATTGTATCCCGAAGACCTGAGGGGTACAATGGTTCCTTTGACCTCTCTCAGGCCTACAAGGGTCCGTGCAGCAAGTCCCTGCTACCAATAACGTATTTGTTTTCACTCCTCCAATGTTTTCGTTAAATAAATCAAGAAGAAATGTTCCGACAAGGATCACGCCAAACATGACTAACGACAAAGGAATGTACACTTATACATAATAGACAAATGACGTAATTTAAAATCTTTCATGACGTTGCCGTCTTCAGTGGTGTGCCTGTTGATTCGAACAACACTAAGTAACTTGGTACTTTAGAACGTTTTGGTGATTTTTTTTTTTATAGAACAAAACTGGCATCCAAGACGAGTCAGAAAGAGGGCTACAAAAAGTCCGCCTTTAGTCGCTACAAGGGTTTTTGTATCCCGGTCACATGGTACGATTTGCGCTAAAGAGATTGGTCGTGTGACTTAGGGATAAAAATAATATAATATGAGACGAAGAGCATTTTAACACGCCAGCGGTCGCAGATTGCGTTCCTAAAACCTTTGTTAATTCAACGCCGAAGATCCCAGGTGTCCTAAGGAACATAGATACAAAGTGGTGTCAGCAGGAGGCATAGATCCTCATGAGCCCATCAACTGCGGAGGCTCAAGAGAATCTAAGCCTCTTGTAGCTGGGTCGTGTTCGTTTTTTTCTCTCTCGTCAGTGAGGGGGTTAAAGACTGCGCGCGCGTGCACGTGCCTACGCGTTACATTCTTTTAACCCATTTAGCCCCGTCTCTACAGCAGGCGATGGCCTGACCGTGATCAAGGGTAGTGCCAGATTAGCTTGGCGCCTTCAGGCGCCAAGCTAATCTGGCACTACCTTTGAATGATCATGGTCAAGCCATCTCCTGCAACTGGTACATCGTCATTACGCAACACCTCCAAAATTGGAGAAATGGGACCTTGGGGCTGAAAGAGTTAACGTGGTAAAAAATGCACAGGCAGCGGTAGAAAGATACGTTTTTCACGATGCCGAGTGTCAAGGGCACAATATTTCTTTCCACAATTCTGTGCACTGGAACAGAAAACTTCACAGCGCACAGTACAGTGTAAGACTTTACAGTGGAACATAAGAAATACATACTGTACACTGACAAACATTGAGACAGCTGTCGCCGCCTGTGCAAACGAGGCTATCAGTTTGCAGATAAGGCATGTGGGCGATTGTAAATTGTATACTCGTTTATTTTAAACTTTTTATGCTTTGTGGTGTCATCGAAAAATCGCAAGAGTCCGTCCGATGCGGGCCTGACTTGCTTTAGTACTATAAGGTGTGTCATATATCGCAATGTAACGCAACAGCTTGCGTAATATAACCTAACAGCTTCACGTGAATGGGAACCATAACTTCACATAATAATTTAAATTTATGCGAAGTTGAGTAACATACCGAGTCTGAGTTGATGTGCAAATGCGAGAGAATGGAAACGCTTCAAAAGAGAGAGAGAGAGAGAGAGAGAGAGAGAGAGAGAGAGAGAGAGAGAGAGAGAGAGAGAGAGAGAGAGAGAGAGAGAGAGAGAGAGACCTAAAATCACCAATTTACAACAAACGAGCAACACACACACACACACACACACACACACACACACACACACACACACACACACACACACACGCGCGCGCGCATACACACCCTACTATTAAGTTAACTCATTCAGCCCGACGGCCGTATTCCCCCCAAATTCTGGAGGTGTCATCTAATGACTATGCCACCAGTTGCAGCAAGGGTAGTGCCAAATTAGCTTGGTGCCTATCGGCGCCAAACTAATCTGGCACTACCCTTAAATTATCATGGTCGAATCATCTCCTGCTGCAGCGCGTCAGGGTTGAATGGGTTAATTCATGCTCAAGAACATAATAGCAAATTGTTACGTCGCTTCGGCTCATTACCCAACATAATCGACACGACCTTGGAAATTCCTCCCTTTTTTTCCCCTCTTGTCCAACGAATGGAACGTTTCCTATTACAAGATCATCCTCACCTCTCCAGCCACCCCTTAGGCCCATCTGCACGAGGCATAGATCCTCATGAGCCCCCGCAACTGCGGGGGGCTCATGAGGATCTATATCAGTCTCTTGCACATTGCAGACGAGAAGGAATTCCGCCACGTTAAAAATGTTACCATGAATCACTGCTCTTACAGAACGAATTACTGCGTTTAATTCATTCTGCCCGCGACACACCACAGCAAGATGTGGTTCGACCATGATAGTTTAAGGGTGGTGGCAGAATAGCTTGGCGCCTATAGGCGCCAAGCTATTCTGCCACCACCCTTGAACTATCATGGTCGATCTGCCTCCTGAACTGTAATGCAGTCCTCACAGGATAACTCCAAAATGGGGGTATTTCGTACCTCGGCCACAATGGGTTCAACATGGGCTAGTTATTATTTATTTGGGTTTAAACACCGAGCAGGCGACTACGGCCATCTCACGGCGGTTTAACTCATTCAGTCCCGACACACCACAGCAAGCTACGGACTGATACATGCCCCTAGCACACGGATGCACACACAAGCATAAATTGCACAACCTGCAACAATAAATCAAGGAGAACATGTCGCTTTTTTTTTTCTTTTTTTTTTTTTTCTGTTACCGATAAAACGTGGGAACGTATCTCGGTGCCGGTTCTATCACAGCCATTCGCCGCAACAATTACAATGCAAAGCAAAACCCAAATTATTAATTACCAACTACGACGTAAATGTCTACGGTGACACGTAAAAAGTTGTATCACGTTAATTATGAATCGGTACTTGAAGAGGCAAACTGCGAGGTATTTGCCTCACGCTGGCCACACTTTCATTTATGTATGTGCTACATGAGCCGTGGAGGTGTAGGGATTTAAGCCTGTGACTTAGACGCCCTTTCTGAACGCTTTCCAGTCTGGTGCGTTTGGCAGGGTACGCAATCCGCCCAGCTAAAAGGAAATACAGTCAAACCTGTTTGAACATCGACCATTTTTTTAAAACCTGGAAAATACGGCCTTAAAACACAGGTGCTCTCTCGTGAGATGTCTTTCAGGGCCAAACGGGTCACCTGTCATTAAAGACCATCATTTAGGTGGCTGCCGCCACCTAAATGATGATCTTTAATGACAGGTGATCTGCCATGAGGCTGGTCGTACCGTAATTCAAAGCCCGCTGGGTGGGTTCCGATTGCTGCCTAACTGCCAACACAACTGTGCCATGCAAAAACTTGAAAAAAAGACAGGGTGGGTTACGCATGCCAATGCTTAAAATGGTAATGGTAAAACGGGGCGGTCCGTGGCGCAGTGGTTAAGGCGCCTGCCACCAATGCCAAAGGTGTGCGGTTCGATACCGGGTTCCGGCGTTGGACTTTTCTCCTCTGGTAAGTGTCACCGTTAATTCGGGCGGACCGTCGGGGGTTCTTTCTCCGGGTACTCCGGTTCTTCCACCCCCCACACTTTGGTACCGGTCTCAGGCCACTTTACAAATTTCAAATACAAGCGATCAAAAATCTCTGTAACTTCAGTAGCTGACTGGCCCTTCGTTTGTCTTGTACTGTGTTTGTCTTAAATGGCGTAAATCCGTGTCTGTTTCGTGAGTGTGTGTGTTGGGTTTCAGGCGCGGCGCTTTGAGTCGATTTCCCCAAAATTGAGAAAAAGCGCCTATATAATAACGGTATTATTATTATTATTATTATTAATACAGGTTAGTGTTGCTGACAGCTAGGTGACTGGGTCTGGCGGAATGTTCCCGATTGCTTCACCCTTTCAGACCCAAGGTCCCATTTCTCCAATGTTGGAGGTGTTGCCTAACGACTATGTACCAGTTGCAGGGGTTGGATTGACCATGATAATTCCAAGGGTAGTGCCTGATTAGCTTGGCGCCTGCTGCGTGCAAGGACTCGGGGCTAAATGGGTTAGGGAGCGTTTGGGGTTAGTAGTGTGAATATAGTCATGCGTAGACTATGTGTACACGTTCACTACACTTCAGTCCTCCGTCTTAAACTCCCAGAACTAAATGACTTCCATTCTAAAGAATGGAAGTCATTTAATTAGTCCTGGGAGTTTAAGAGTTAACGATTCAAAACTGAATACTTGAAGAAAAAAAAAAAAAAGCTTGTGGGGGATCTGCCGATCTGAAAGGAAACAATACCAAAGCAAAACATTAACACGATAAACATTAAGTACTTATCAGGAGGTTTATTCAATTTCTCATTTTAAAACTCTTGTCTGTAAACATCACTTTCTTTAAGTGACAAAGTTCATTTGTGAACGAAGACCTTACGAGCGTTACGTTGCTCTTTTCGTGTCAGTCAGAACTGTTGCTGTAATGTTGCAGAAAAATAAAAGAAATAATAACCGCGTTTCAACCGTGCAATACTCAGCAAAATTAAACAGCACCCAACTGCAAGAGGCATTGATCCTCATGAGCCCCCGCAGTCGCTGGGGCTCACGAGGATCTATGCCTCTTGTTAAAATCACATCGTTTACATGTTCCTTTGACGGCTGGGGATCTTTCAGGCGGAATTTACGATTTCAAAATCACAATCTGCGCCCACTGTCAAGGAAAGGTTGCAACCAAAAAAGGCGCTTCAGATCAGGCCTGGGCCTATTAATAAGTACAACTGAAGATACCAGTTTATTCAATGACACCCCCCCCCCCCACACACACACACACACACACACACACTCCATTTTACTCTTTCCTACATTTTTTTTTTTTTTTCGCTTCGGCCATCTTGATCTGTGGTCACGGACCTATCTATAATGCGCATTTCTCTCCACTTACAAGCGCTTTTGGCTAATCCTAACTTCCCCTCATCAAACCCTACCCGATGACTCGACAGGACAATCAGGTTGTTATCACAAGTCACTGTGACCGGCCACCTCACCTTACATACCTTCGACACCACTCCCTAAAGCCTATCCACCTTTAAATTATTTTACGACCACGTATTCTTACGTGGGCTCCACACCTGCCTCGTGAATCCGCCCTGTATTTGTGTCAGTGCCAAGTGGGGTTTTTCATTTCACCAGTGACCTCCACCCATCTCCAGAAGACATAAATCCCGCCAGCTAACGGGGTTGTCGTTTGGGCTGCAGGAAAACTGCACGTGCGGCACAGATCCTCATGAGCCTCGCACATTACGGGTTTTACATTCAGACCATTATATATGCACTTTAAAAAAAAAATCCTACAATAAAGATCCAAATGAAAGCGGCATAGATCCTCATGAGCCCCCGCAATTGCCGCTTGCTCGTGGCCTATGTACAGCTAGTTGACCGAGCGGAGAAGATTCACTGGAAATCCACAAGAAGCAATTATAAACGACAGCTGCAATTGAATCGTGTGTACTGGGGCGGAATACGCTAGTGACCCCTTCCTCCTCCTCCTCCTCCCCCCCCCCCCTTCCACACACACACAAGGGGAAAAAAAAGATTGGAGTCAGTGGGTCAGCAGTGCTGCATCGGCCCTTGTCGAATTTATAATCCATTGCCAATAAAAACTCACCGGTGCTGTGTGTGTACACGTCAAAACAGATACGTGGCATGAAAATGAAGACGGAATACAATGATGGGAGGCGCGCACGAAGATTTAAAACTTAAAATGTTGAATGGTCTGTTTTACATTTCAAATATAGACTTATATTCACTTTCTTAACTTGTATTTTAACATTCCAGTCTGCTCTATCATATAATCTAATACACTGTAGTAACATTTATTCATATTATTCATGTTGTCATCAATCATCATCATTCCACATCATCACCCTCCACCCCCCCCCCTCCTCCACAAAAAAAAAAAAGAAAAAAAAAAGAAGAAAAAAAAAAAAGCGTCTGGTGCTACTCTGGCTTCATTTCATTCACAGCAATGGATCATTAGAATATGCACCTCTGCGAGGAGTTACTTAACCGATATGGGGCGGTCCGTGGCACAGTGGTTAAGGCGCCTGCCACCAATGCTAAAGGTGCGAGGTTCGATACCGGGTTTTCGGCATCGGATTTTTCAACTCTAGTGTCACCGTTAATTCGGGCGGACCGTCGGGGGTTCTTTCTCCGGGTACTACGGTTCTTCCACCTCCTCCACTTTGGTACCGGTTTCTGGCCACTTTATAAATTTCAAATACAAGCGATCAAAATTTCCGAAACCTCAGTAGCTGAGCTGACCCTTCGCACCACGTGAATGTCCTGTGTCTGTCTTGCACTGTGTTTGTCTTCAGAGTGAATGCGTGTGTCACGTGAGCGTGCGTGTTGGGTTCAGTTCGCGGTGCTCTGAGCCCATTCGCCGAATTGGGAAAAAGCGCCTATATAATAACCGGTATTATTATTATTATTATTATTATATTCAGATTTACCTATATCCCTGAGCTATGATTAGGGCGCGATGCAACGATACGATCCCTTTAGTTCTTACTAGAAAGGGGTGCAACCTACTGTCGTTCTTTATTCTGAAGTGGCTCAATCTACTGTCTTTGTTCCGATACTGATTTCAATAATTCCAATTACTGTCTGCTTTTCGTGACCCTGGTTTCGAATTGGAAAGTCGATAGAAACTGGTGTACACATCTACCCCCCGTCAAGTGTAATCAGCACTACCCTATGCAAATCCAGCGTAATTTTCTTCACAGTATCGTTGACTAGACCGCGAGGTAACAAAAGCACAACATGCAAAAAGATAGCTAGATCATGACAGCTCAAGGGGAGTGCCTGATTATCTTGGCGCCTGTCAAGGCGCCAAGCTAATCAGGCACGCCCATTGGACTATCACGCTCTCCACATCTTCATCAAGTGTCACTGAAATTGAAACAGCTACCCGGCACACAGCCAAAACATGTACTTGTGCATGAAAGGGTGCTTGCTTGCGCAGCGATTGTATATTGCGATCAATTCGGCACTCGGCCAGCACATGTGCAGCGCTAGCCCGACCCCCCCCCCCCCCCCCCCCCCCAGATATCTGCATCCTCTCCGACCGAGACTGTGAGGCATAGATTCTCATCCGCCCTTTGCAGTCATCTCTTGTTTTCATAGCCCCTGCACATGTAGGGGCCCATGACGGTCTATGCCTCGTTGATCTCACGCACCACTTGCAGTGGCATGGGGAAAGAAAATCTATGCTTCTTGCAGAGCAGGCTCTGCTTAATCCATTTAGCTCCCGAGTCCCTACAGCAGAAGATGAATTGACCATCCTGCAACTGGTACAGAGTCATTAGGCAACACCTCCCAAAATGTTGGCACCTTGGGGGTAAAAGGGTTAAACAGTTCTTCACACCCAGCTTTTTTTTTCTTCTATTTTTTTTTTTTTTGGGGGGGGTTGCTGTTAACCCCTTCACTGACAGTAGCCGCCGACCACGTTTCTGAAATCGTTAACCCTTCGGCTGTCGCTAGCGATTTTGGTCGAGGCGATTCCTGCAGGAATCGCCTCGACCAAAATCGCTACCCGACGTACACAGAGCCAAAGTGCCGCCCAAGCATACATGGACACAACGTGGTGTCAGCAAGAGGCATGGATCCTCATGGGCCCCCGCAACTGCGGGGGCCCATGAGGATCTATGTCTCTTGCACTTGGATCGAGTTCATTTTTCTTTCTCTCGGCCGTGAAGGTTAGTTAGTTAGGCAGTTAGTTAGTTAGTTAGTTAGTTAGTTACCTACTTAGCTAGTTCGTTAGTTACTTAGTGGGGTTTAACGCCGAGCAGGCGACTAAAGCCATCTCACGGCGGGAAGGGTAAAAAAAAAAAAAGTCTGGTCAGCCAGATTAGCCCATTCAGCCCTGACGCACTACAGCAGGAGATGGGTCGACTATGATAATTCAAGGGTAGTGCCAGGTTACCTTGGCGCCTGTCGGCTAATATGGCACTGCCCTTGAATTATCATGGTCGATCCATCTCCTGCAACTGGTGCACAGTCATTAGATGACACCTCCAAATTGGGAAATACGGCCGTAGGGCTGAATGAGATAAAAGGTCTTGAAAAATGATGTAAATACAATTTAGAAGGGGTTGAGGTACAGGACAGATGCTGTAAATGGTTGTACTTCATGTCATGCCAAATACTCTGGCGGAGCTACAGTATCCATGGCCATGCTGAAACAACGCGGCTAAAACATGCACGCGCATGAAAGAAGTTGAACACACGTGCGTATAATTTCTCAGGCACTGTGTGGAAAATGTGGGGACTGCCGAATTTTTTTTTTTTTTTAAATGAATTAACTTTAAGTACAGCAAGAATGTTATCAATGAAAATGCACGTGCATCTGTATCAGGCTGAAACAACACGGTTAAAATATAAAGGTATAAAAAAAAAAACGTTTGGACACACGTGCACTTAATATCTCAAGCACGTGCAAGACTGATGCAAGAGTGGTCTGTCCTCTTACACAATGTGGATCTAGCTTTACGCAGAGCAAAGCTTAACCCGCTCAGCGCCGAGAAGATTTGAACACACCCAGCTGCAAGGGGCATAGATCCCCATGAGCCCCCCGCAGTCGCGGGGGCTCATGAGGATCCATGCCTCTCGCTGACACCACTTTGCAACCATGTTCCTGGGGCAGCTAGGGCTTGCTGATGTTGAGTGGACGGAGACTGCTGAGACACGGTGTCTGTCAACGGGCACTGAACGTGTTGGGCCAAAAGCTTCAAATTTGGACACTGCCATATGCAAGCTACTTGACAAAAACCACAGTCAACAGAGTGCAGACCTTCATAAACAGTTGCCTTAGAAGAATTTTGAAAATCCACTGGCCAGAGAAGATCAGCAACGTCAGACTCTGGGAGAGAACAGAGCAGATAACAGCAGAGAATGAAATTGGGCGAAGAAGATGGGGATGGATCGGTCACAGTCTGAGAAAGCCAGCTTCCAGTATCACTAGGCAGGCATTGTCATGGAACCCCCAGGGAAAGAGGAAAAGAGGTAGGCCGAGAAACTCCTGGCGTCGAGACCTCCAAGCAGACATCAAGAGACTGGGAACCACCTGGAGTAGAATCGAAGGAGAAGCACAGGACAGGAGTTGCTGGAGGTCTCTCGTCGACGGCCTATACCCGGGTAGGGGTGACAGGCGTAAGTAAGTAATATGCAAGCTACATTACAGTACTTACAGATAAGGATATAGATCAAAGGCTTTAGTTCAAGGGTCGTGCCAGAATAGCTTGGCGTCTTAGGCGCCAAGCTATTCTGGCACTACCCTTGAACTATTTTAGTCAAACCTATTCCAAACAACCGGTGATGAGGGCTACCGCAACCTGCTCCTGTCAATAAAGAGTTAAACCATTACATACTGAGGCTGTTTTGGTATAATGTACTTATTGTCCCATGAGGGGCT
Organism: Semisulcospira habei; assembly: GCA_036245525.1. Classification (NCBI taxonomy): domain Eukaryota; kingdom Metazoa; phylum Mollusca; class Gastropoda; family Semisulcospiridae; genus Semisulcospira; species Semisulcospira habei. The sequence goes on from BTPG01000005.1 coordinate 203,967,157, forward strand.
ACATTGCAGACTAGCAGATAGATCAAGTCTTTTAGTTCAAGGGTGGTGCCAGAATAGCTTGGCGTCTTAGGCGCCAAGCCATTCTGGCACCACTCTTGAACTATAAGTCAAAATTTATGTCAAGCAATGGGTGTATCAGGATGAAAAGGGTTGACAGCTCGCCATCTCCTTTATACAAGTTTTTAGCATGTCTTACAGTCATGCTGGACACAAGGGCTAACGTAGCCAGAGTGGTTTGACTGTCGTAAAATAAAAGACTCCTCTGCTCGTCTGTCTCGTTTTTTTTTTTTTATATTATGTAGGATTAGCACCAGCGGTAGTACAAAAACTCTGTTAACGGTGCATAATCACATGGATTGTGGGGGCAAAAAAAAAAGAAAAAAAGAAGAAAAAAAGCCAAAAATATCTCTGTGGAGGCAAGACGGCGCTGAAAATTCGTTGTATCGGCAATGGTGAGCAAAGCCCCCGCCATGGCACAGATCGCTTTAACTCATTCAGCCCGACGGCCGTATTTCCCAAATTTTGTAGGCGTCATTTAGCGACTATGCACTGGTTGCAGGAGATGGATCGACTATGATAATTCAAGGGCAGTGCCAGATTGGCTTGGCGCCGACAGGCGCCAAGCTAATCTGGCACTACCCTTGAATTATCATGGTCGACCCATCTCCGGCTGTAGTGCGTCAGGGCTGAATGGGTTAAACGGAATGTTACAGCAGAGTATCTTGTTTATAATTATCGACATGTAAAATGTGGGGACCGCCCTAAAAAAAAAAAAAAAAAAAAAATTGCTGACTTGACCTTACTCATAGTCACAGCATGGTTTAAACGAAAGCTTGTACGTGATTGTCGACACCGCCATACAATAGCACGAGCTCATGTGAATGTCTCGTGCGTGTGCGACGTGTATGGACTGTCTACTCAGAATTCACGACATACATTTTTAGGAATACGAAATGACACCAACAAACCCATAAATTCCCGTAACACTGCGAGAAGACATGGATCGACCATGATAGATCAAAGGTGGTACCAGAACAGCTTGGCGCCTACTGGCGCTAAGCTATCCTGGCACCACCCTTGAACCACCATGATCGAACCGCAATGTAGTCTGTAAAAGACAACCTGCGATTTTGAGAATTGCGGCACCAGGGCTCAATGTGTTGAAAAGACTCGTGACGCCATTTCCGTTGCTGATTCGTCGTCACTGTCTCAGGAGTGTCTTTGCCTCTTGCAGTGGAGTAGAGTTCGCATCTTCCCGGCAGGAAGGGGTTAGCGTTTAGGATCTACTCACAATGACGATGGCCGAGTTGCATCAGGAAATAATCCTGACTAGACTGATGTGGACCGGGCCCCAGAAATCCGTGTCCACGTCAGTATTTGGCCGCACCATCTGATGCATGATGACGTCAGCTGGACAGGTCTTTGTGTATTACTAATTCTAACCCACTTTTAACTCATTCAGCCCGACGGCCGTATTTCCCAAATTTCGGAGGTGTCATCTAATGACTATGCACCAGTTGCAGGAGATGGATCGACCATGATAATTCAAGGGTAGTGCCAGATTAGCTTGGCGCCTGTCAGCGCCAAGCTAATTTGGCACTACCCTTGAATTATCATGGTCGACCCATCTCTTGCTGTAGGGCGTCGTGGCTGAATGGGTTAATACAACTAAACAGGGGCGGCTGGGAGTGATTCCGGGTCGAATTGCGCGTAATAGCCAGTAGTAGCGTAATAGCCAGTAATAACCTATAGTCCTACTCCTGGTGACTTGGAACTATTTTCAGCCCGACGCAAAATTCTCGCTGCAATGCAGAGGGGCAGTTGATTAACAGTTACTACCTTGCAAAAGCTTCCTGCACCTAGATCCCCAATCCTCCCCCGTCGCAAAAACAAAACAACAACAACAACAACAAAAGAAAAAAAGAAGAAGAAGAAGAAGAAAAGAAAAAAAAGGCGAGAGAAAAAGAAGACCAGAAAGAAGATGAAGTCGTTTGATAATTTGCGAGTTTGGAACGCACGATCTTTTTGTCTTGACGCTCCGTGTCTGTGGTAAAATGTTCCAATCAAAAGGACCCCCACCTCCCCCTTATACCTCCTCGAACCCCCCCCCCCCCCTTAAAACATCCAGGTAACTGATCTGCTCTTGGTGAAATAAATACATTAGGAGTAGAGAGTCACGTGTATTTCATATGGGCCGCACAAACTACAGTATAATGTCATTGTCAATGTATACTCCAATGTCAATGCCGACATGTAAAAATAACAACTAAAAATGCGAAAAATGACAAATAATGATGATAAAGTAATGTCTCTCAGGCCGTAGTCTAGGCGCCAAGCTATTCTGGCATTACCCTTGAACTAAAGCCATTAGTCTATATACGTATCTGTAAGTACTATAATGTAGCTTGCACATGGCAGTGTACAAATTTGAAGCTTTTAGCCTCAGTATGATATGGGCTAACACATAGATATTTCAGCTGCAACTGTGGGAACACAGAAAATCGTTCGCGTCGTTCTGCATCCAGATACGCGGCATCCGCGTATCCGGATGCAGAACGTCTCGACTAAGTTCATCATTTGCGCATGCAGCCACCGGTACAAAGACAGCCAGACACAACTCGTCATTAGTCTAGCAGCTTACGCAATTTCTGCAGACATGAGTAGTTCGTCAAAAGAGTAACAATGGTTTGCAGGTACGAAATGAAAGTACTAATGCCATATGGTTTATGCATAGCAACAATATTTGTCCTTAGGATGGAGACATTTTTGTATAAGTGTTTTTTGAAAGCTATTCCAGTCCTCGTACACGGCCCAGATAAGGTGCAAGACATTTTTTGTGCATAACATTGAAAATTTCGAGCATACAAGTTACACGTTTATTCCAGTGAGTAAATTAAAATCATCAGCAAGTAAACATGCATACATATTTACGATAAAATAATTTAAAAAGTAATATTTTTAATGCCGTAAGCATACTCGCGTCGCTAGTTTCAAAATGGCGGTCAGCGAGATGCCTTCGAAAGAAGTCAATCAGACGTGCACGGTTAATCAGCTTTACTTTGTTCCTGAAGTGAAACAGGCATTATTTTGGATTTGAACTTTGAAGTACATCTTATCAACGTCAAATACGTTATTTTTCCTGGTCTTGAAAACAGCAACTCGGGTCTCATTTGTGGGAGGAAAGCATATCGAAAGTAAACTACCTTAGTCGTGCATGTTGTGCATTGTGTCTGCCGACCATCTTCAACATTCTGCAGACTTTATGTCCGGATACAACATGCATGTTGTTCGTCCGTTTTCCAGCCTAACGGCTCTAAGTGTAGGTCTGCTCTTTTGTTATTAGTGGAGATGGGATTTGTAACTGGTCAAGCAACTCTTATCAGACTCGTCTTAGCACAAGCCAGGCAGAGTGAAATCCATCTCCGAACCGTTTCCATCTAAATCACCTTGTTCAGCTAAACAACTAAATATAAAATTTTTTGCAACCCATTCAACCAATCCACACTCAAGTACTCACAAAAACTCTTATGATCAAGCTTTATCGGTACTGCATGACACAATACAGGTAGTAGCCCTCTCCATTGTATTACATGTTTTATTTATTTATTTATTATTGATTCATTTATGTATTCACTTACATATTTATTTATTATTTATCATTTTAATTATGGATGGAAGGAATTCCTTGATGTACTGATCGCTGGTGGTATGGTGGTGGCCACCAAGGAGAGGAAATTATTTTTCAATATGCATACATCTGTGCATGCTCATAATCTATCCATAGGTCCCAGGTATCCCCGACTTATTTTATTTATTATTATTATTTTTAAAAAAAATGTTTTATTTACTTATTTGTTTGTTTGTGATGTATGTTTGCACATACACATCAACATACAATATGAGAACATACATGTACACATATATGGTAATAGGTGCATAACACCTGCTCCCCACCCCACATACAAAACCACTGAACGCCCATTAAAAGACATGCAAGTCTGTGCATGTTCATAATATATCCTTTACTTGGTATTCATATCCCAGGTATCTTTGATTTATCTTATTTTATTTATTAAAATTTATTATTTATTTTTATTTGTTTGTAAAGTAGGTTTTATACATATGCTGATGTTCTCATACACATACATGGTAATACTGCCCACTCCCAACCCCACTCCACAACCACAGAACACCCACTAAAAGACAAGTACATCTGTGCATGTTCATAATCTATCCTTTACTCAGCATTCATATGGCCCAGGTATCTTGACTTACTTTATCTTATTTATGTAACAGCCACGAGATGACATTAGTCGCCTGCTCGGCATTAAACCCAAATAACTATTTATTTAAATTATTTATTTATTTACTTTTGTTTGTTTGTAATGCAGGTTTTGTACATACACATCAGCATACAAGAAGAAAATATACACAATTTTAGATAGTAATAGGTGGCATACCGCCCGCTCCCAACCCCTACCCAAATACACACAAAAAACCGCAGAGCACCTACCAAAAGACATGCACATCTGTGTATGTTCATAATCTATCCTTTACCTAGCATGCATATGTCCCAGGTACCTTAGACTTACTTTATCTTATTTATTTAAATTGTTTGTAATGTAGGTTTTGTACATACACATCAGCATACAGGCTAAGAACATACACCATGATGCCTCTGTGCATGTGGCCACCAGTACTATTCTGTCAGATCTGTCGCACCCAGCCAATGATCTCTTCGAGCTTTTGCCCTCTGGCCGGCGGTTCCGTGCTTTGAAAGCCAGAGCCTCTCGATTCAGGTGCAGTTTCTTTCCTGAAGCTGTCCTCAGTACAGCACCATCCATGGAACAACGTGATTCCATGATTTGTGACATATGACCGATTTGTGTTTAATATTGTGAGCACCATTTATTTGGAAGTTAAGCGCTATATAAATGTACATTATTATTATTATCTATCGTTTAGTGCTCTATACAGGATGATCGCCAACTGAGTGTATGACATGATGAATGCCCTACAAGTGAGGATGTATTTTACTGTCGCCATGCCACACAAAAATCCTTATAACGTTTTACTTGGAGAATAAATGTCTTACACATGTACATGGTCATAGGTGCCATACCGCTCGCTCCCAACCCCACTCCAGTTACACACACAAAACCGCAGAACACCCACCAAAAGAATGTATATCTGTGCATGTTCATAATCTATCCTTTACTTAGCATTCATATGTCCCAGGTATCTTTGACTTACTTTATCTTATTCATTTAACCATCATGAGGGTGGCCGTAGTCGCCTGCGTGGCGTTAAACCCAAATAACTATTTATTTAAATTATTTATTCATGTTTTTGGGTAATGTAGGTTTTGTACATACACATACACAGTAATAGGTGCCATACTGCCCCGCTTTCAACCCCACCCCACATACAAAACCGCAGAACACCCACAAAAGACATGCACAATTGTATACTGATGGGCATTAGTGGGCTGTAAAACCTATATATAGAGATTTGAGGTTAAGAAAGTGGCTTGTATTGACTGCCTGTATTTTAGCTGCCCACCTAAAAATCTCATGTGTACAGTTAATCACACTGCACATGCAGCCATCAGTTCTGTAAATAGTACTGGTGGCCACATGCACAGGGGCACCAAACTTAAAGGTGAGGCCAAAACTGCCACCTCAAACAAAACGATACCTACACACACATATCAATGATACAGTCAACCTCCATCATGGATACTACATTACTGGATGTCTGACTGAGCGCGTGTACCTTCTCAAAGCCTATTGCGAAGTTCGCTTCGGGTTTGTGCGCATGCGCCGGCTTGCGATTTTGCCTAGGTTTTTCCGGTTGCATTTCGACTATCATGGAAGACAGAGAAAGGAATGCGTGTATCCCGTTTGAAACGGGCATTTTTTATTCAATCGTCGAGGTAAGGTCTTCGGTTTTCTTTTATATCAACGCTAAATGAACTTGTTTGACATCTAACAGAGTTTTCATATCGAAAAACTTTTATGTGGTACAGTGTTAGCGCTTAGAACATAGTAAGAAAAACAATGTTCACTGAGCTGAAAAGAAAATATGAGGGCTATATGTGTGTATCTCCAGATATCTGGGAAAATATGTACGTACAGGTCAGAAATTTATAAAAATATGTTTGTACATCTCCGAAACTGGAAAAATGTGGGCTTAAAAAAGGGGGAAAAAACCTTTCCAGCCCACTGCACAAAAAGGCGTAGGGACCACAATAAAAAATATGGTGGGTTGAATAACCTCAAACATGCTTTTTGGGGCCAAATCATCTAACCTTAGCTTTAAATTAGGAATGAAAAGGAAAAAAATTAACAAAACCCCTAAACAAACACATTCAAATACCAAAGTACCCAAAATTGTCTTGACATAATAGCTGTAACAAACACTTAATTTTGTTTTTTCCTTGGAGATTCGCCATCCAGGAAAATATTCATTATTGAGATACAGTCAGGGGCAGATTATGGAGGGTTTCCCAATTGCACACAAACAAAACACCTGGGCTGTCAAAAAAAAATGTTTTTTAATGGAAAAGGATATTCTTCATGTTATTATTCGATACAAACAACGTTCGTAGATCTAAAATTCAAGAAAGAGTGTCACCACTGTCACTGTGACTACATTACATACCGCACAGCTGTAATCAGAAATTGGCACTAACTTGATGCATTTTTTTTTATTATTAAGATCTGATGGAGCGTGTTGAAAAAGAATATGTTTCATTTTTAATGAAGGAAATTACGTGCATTTATTTTAGCAGGTAATATATTTCAACATTCCATTACACCACTTAAAAATTAAGATATTCTTTTTTAATAGTATTAGTAATAAATATAATATACATGCATTAGTTTCTAAATGGTGCAATGGAAAATTAAAATATATTATCTGCTAAACTAATTGCTTAAAATTTCCTTCATTAAAAAATAAATTTTAAAGCATCAATGAAAGCACAAACTATTTTATAAAATTTAATTCATAATCTTCTGAGAATGCTTCAAGCCACATATGCAAATAAATACACTTCTCTTTCAATTTGATAGCTATTTCTTCTCTTCTTTTAGTCAGCTGTCTCATTATTTTAACTTCTTTTGATTAAACATAGTAACAAAGATGGTTTTTGCAACGACTCCCACCGTGTTGTCGCTTCGACATCGTGCCGAAATAGTCAAAACAGTCCAAATAACTTCGTATGCACTCGTACTTCGACGTGTCTTTTCACATTGGTACCGGAAAGGGCAATGCAAAAGTGCGCGGCTAAGATGCGCGAAGGAACTCAAAGCGAAAATTGTTGAAGTCAGAGGTCAAGTAAATATAGGTCAGTGACCTCCATAGTCCATGTGCGTTAGTCGGGACAGGTTTAAAGTATGGGACTGTACATCTTACAGCGAAATGGCAAAGCCAGTAAGAAAATAATATAACAGCAGCAAGTACATGTATTTTGTAAATCACTCAAATAAACATGAGAACTCATCGAGGCCAATGGTGTTATGATGGGTGATGGAAACACTGAAAGAAATAGTACGTGCACAATATAAAGTATGTGCCTCCCCACCCCCCCCACCCCCCTTACTTTAAATAGCTGTTCACAACAAAGCATATCTCATTCATTTGATCACTCTGTGTTACCTGTCTCCGTTTTCTTTCTCGTTTTAATCCCCAAATATATGAGTGTCAGTGCTAATGCCAGCTGCTAAGAATCTTGCAGCAAACTGCAATAATGCAGACAAACTGAAAGATGCAGCAGCAAAATAGTTCCTCTTTTGTGCAAAGGCTACTGCTAGCAAGATAGGGTTTAATTTTAAACAAAGCATTGCATGAACTTCCAAGCGTGTTCACATTGTGCTGTGTATATTTTTTATGTGTGAAGTGTACTGTACCATCAGTGATCACTGATCGAGATTGCATGGCACTGATCGCACATCACAACATAGCTTGCCAGTACAACTGATTGAATTAAGTGTTACAGTATAATAATAATTAATAAAGTTCCGAAACTTTGTTCAGCCATGACAGTTACAACCAAGTGGTGTGGCACTCTTTTACAGCATGCAACATGTTGCACTTCGGACATAGGTTTCGAAGATAGCCTTTTTTGTTTCTTTTTTTTTTTTTTTTTGCTGTGGTGTCGAAATGAAACGGGCAAAGCGATGGTAAAGTGAATGAAGATAAACGTGACAAACCTTTATCAAGATGTAAAAATGCACAAAGCAACGTTGCATGTTCGCCTTTTTAGGAAACAAACACGCTTCTGTAGAACAAATCAAAAAGAACTCGCCGGCACACCGAAATTCACCGCAGGGAAATCCGCGTGTGCCGATGTTTTGATCACGTGATCAGTTTGGGATACCTTATTGTTGAGTAACGATATTTGAGTTCAAGGCAAGCCTTTTCGTAATTGCTTCTTCTCTTAATATACCTAAGTGTGAAATTTTTATTTAAAAAAATAAATGAAATCATTTTAAGTGACATATAGTGCATACTATCACTGAATACAGGAACAATGAGACCCGCGTAAACTACTGATCCCCTGGGAACATGGCTGCGAATGTCCTGGTTTCGTCTGCAGGCGAACTAGAAACAAAATGTGCTACAGAAAAATGTCTCCATCCTCCGGCGGTTTAAAACGAGTGCGCACTGCTTTTATTCAAACTAGACTTCATTTTGATACACCCAAACCTTTGTTACTCTCTAGAAAATCACTATCTCGTAAACGGCTGATCGTCTATGAAGGGCAGCTGCTAGACTACATCTATCGTCTCTTGTGACTTGTAAGATGTCCTCTCACAGGCACACCGCGCTTCGACTATGACGTCTTTCTTGCTTCAGTCGCAGCACCGGTAGCGAGAATTGACGATTTCGCGTCAATGTTAACTCGTGTATATTTTTTGGAATCGTATTTTGCGTTTGCATAGTAACCTAACTCATTCGAGACGAACGGCATCGGGATACGCGGCTTAAGCCGCGTATCCGGATGCCGTTCGTCTCGAATGAGTTAATCAGGGGCATATTATGAAAAAAACTATTTGTCAAGCGCGGATTTTGTGAGCGCGTTCAAGGTAGTGCTTCGGTTCTTAAATGGCGACCTCCGTGAGTGCTTGGCTGCTTCATTTGTAGCGAAGTTGGTTGGCAAACTGACTTACGGCGTCGTTTTTAGTCGATAGCCAACACTCAAACACTAACTGTCTAGGCTTTGTGTAAAAATTAGGACAACTTGACCTCTTCTTGAATAGAAGGCGGTCAAATGTTTTCAGCCAGAACGTCTGCGAACCGCAACGCGCCGCAACTGCGCTCACTGTTTCAGCCATTTACCGTAAAGTGACGAAAACGGGCTGCATTGCTTAGGAATAACGTCTGATGCAGAGATTGAAGGGGAGCGACGCAAACCGATAGAGTGTACAGGTGATCGCACGTGCGATATTCAACTACTGGGTGTGAAAAGTTGACGACAGAATGCCTAAGTTCAACTAGGTTGCTGGGACAAGGGTGAAAAGCAATTATTTTAGTTTTCACAGATTTAAAGCGATTATTTTAATTTTCACAAATTTAAAGAGATTATTTTAATTTTCACAAATTTAACCCTTACTCACTAACAGAAGATATGGAATGAACATGACAGTTGCAACTTGGTGGCGCCAGAACAGCTTGGCATCAAGACTTACTTACTTACTTACGCCTGTCACCCCTACCCGGGTATAGGCCGTCGACGAGAGACCTCCAGCAACTCCTGTCCTGTGCTTCTCCTTCGATTCTACTCCAGGTGGTTCCCAGTCTCTTGATGTCTGCTTGGAGGTCTCGACGCCAGGAGTTTCTCGGCCTACCTCTTTTCCTCTTTCCCTGAGGGTTCCATGACAATGCCTGCCTGGTGATACTGGAAGCTGGCTTTCTCAGACTGTGACCGATCCATCCCCATCTTCTTCGCCCAATTTCATTCTCCTCTTCATGACCTGAATACAGAATCATCTCCCCACTTAACAGCCTTTTCTGGCCAGACTGCGTCCATCTGGCTTCACTGATGCCTAGCAGGGAAAGGTTGTACTTTTGCATTTCTGCTGCTATCTGGGCGGCCTTGCCGCTCTGGTACATGGTCTTGACGTTCCATGTGCCCATGGTTGTATCCCTGGATAGAGAGAGGCGGCTCAGTCCTGTGGCTTCCGAAGACTTCCGGCTTTCACCACAGGACGTCATAAGTCTTCTAGTAGAAGAACCTTCCTCCTCCAGGAAAGGAATTACTGTTAATCTTTTCGTCGGCGTTTTTGTAGCTATTTCCTTTTTTGCAGGGTGGGGAAGCTACCCCCACGCCCAACCCCCTTACTAGGAGGACCAGGGGTTTTCTGTCGGGGTCACCTTCCCTTAGACCATGTTGGTTCACGGCACCTTATTTCATTCGGTGCACCCCTCTCACGAGGGACCCCCTATCCACCACCCAGGGGACGCGCCTCAACGCCGTATGGTCCCAGCGCGAGGTTGGCATCAAGAGGCGCCAAACTATTCCGGCACCACCCGTCCACTACATGTACCATGGTCGACAAGCTACTCTGGCACGCACACCACCCTTGAACTATCATGGTGGACCTGTCTCCTGGATAGTGATACAGTCTTCAGAGGACAACTTCACCCATTAACCCATGACATCCTGAGAGGGTTTTTTTTCAGATACACAAGTTGTACTAAGAAGGCTAGATTACAGTTCCCGCGATAGACTGACCATGATCGTTCAAGGGTGGTGCCAGGACAGCTTGGCGGCCATAGGCGCCAAGCTATCCTGCCACCACCCTTGAACTATCATGGTCAAATTTATCTCATGTTTGAGCGTATCAGGAAGTAAAGGGTCAAACCGGGAATTTTGACCTTACAAGATTAGTGCGTTAGCCCTAGGGTCGCTGTTCCCAAAACTGAAAGTTGTCCTCTGAAGACTCAGACGTTCGCTCGACCATGATAGTTCAAGGGTGGTGGTGCCAAGCTATTTCTGGCACCGCACTTTGAACTATCACGATCGATCCTCATCTTCCTGTATTGTGTTTGGGCTGAATGATGTGATGAAAATCCGAAGCTGGGAGAATGTCACTGAACTCCCATCGTGTCTCTCGGTCACACTCCCCGCAAGGCGGAAGCCTCATTAAATCCTATTAAAATTATCATTAAACGTTGAAACCGGCCCGTGCACCGATCACACGCATTTACAGCGCTTCCGAGGAAAACTCTGTAATCGCCGCACATCGCAATACCGCGGGCTTTGACCCCTTCACTGCGAAGAAAAAGGGGGGAAATTATCCAACTGCAAGAGGCACAGATCTGCGGGGGCTCATCAGGATCTATGCGTCTTGCTGACACCACTTTGAATCCATGTTTCTGAGACGTCTCGGGAGTCGCTGTATTAACGCCGATTGCAGAAGCACTAAGTTACGTCCACAAGCACTGAAGGGGGTCACAGATAAATTCCCGAAACTGTCACGCTCACGGAAGCTATTATCTGTGGTCAGTAGTATAAGAAACACCCCACTTTAAAAAACCCATTGCGTAATGTGGCCATGTGATGCGAAAAGAATGCGGAGTTTTTTTTTTTTTTTTAAATGAGCTACAGACACAATAGGGCAATACATAGGGGCGGGTGGCCCGGGGTGGGGGGGGGGGTGGGGGTAGGGGGGGGGGGTGGGAGGTGTGGGAGTCATTAAGTGTTCGACTCTTCCTGGTCATGTTTAGTATAGTCCTTGGACCGAGAGGATTCTTTAACCCAATTAGCCCCAACGCACGACACATGAGATGGATCGACCATGATCATTCAAGGGTAGGCACTACCCTTGAATGATCATTGTCGATCCATCTCCCGCAACTGGTACGAAGTCCTAAGCCGACCACCAATATTTGGAGAAAGCGGTCGTGGGGTTAAATAGGGGGTTTAAAGGACATTCATTCGAGTTCGCTGACAGCACACGGTTAACTCCCACCCGCACACTGGTTACCTCCCTCCATCCGCTAGTGCGCGCGACCGTCACTAGCAGCAGGCCAAGGAACACAGTGCCGTTTCCGTACTGACCAGTCTCTTAGCCTTAGTCAGTCCCAGTTATTCCTTAATTTTTCAAACCCCTAAAAATCACTAACACATTTCACTCATTTGCACATTTGCCATGCACAAAATACAAAAACAACAACAACAACAAAAAAAACCAACCAAACAAACAAAAACCCAGCACATTGACAGTCTCATTTCTTGGCTATGAACCAGATTCCTCACCAACCCCACACCCAAGCACAGCTGAAATCTGCGTGCCCCTCAAATCACCACGGCAACGGCAACTCAACATAGGCCCACAATTGTCCACTGGATAAGCTCAGGATGGTATGAATCAAAACACCAAACATGTCTCCTGCTATCTAACCAGAAATTTCCAGCAAATTCCAACATTCAGCCCCACTACAAATTTTCAAACAAGGCAAAAAGTTATTTCTTAAAAACACCGGTCCTCTTCACTGCCTGACCTACCTCATTTTAATATATATAGCGAGACCAGCAGATTGATGGTGGCAAGCGGTGTGCTATCAGTCTCCACCGTCATCGTCCGTGTCCTCTGACTGCGCTCCGCATGCACTTGACTATTGTGGCTATTTCCGTCCTTTATCCGCGGCTTGCGGACATCAGTTCAACCCCTTCCCTGCCACTGGGCGCATAATATTCTGCCGTCGGGCATGTTCGTGCTCGTGACCAAACGTCACAACCGTTCTGGGAACATGGGCACAGATTGGTCTCAGCAAAGAGACGCAGATCCTCATGAGCCCCCGCGACTGCGGGGGCTCATGAGGATCTGCGTCTCTTGCAAGTTGGATCCATGCTCACTTTTTCCCTGGCAGTGAAGGGGTTAATCTACTGGCTGTCGGTACCGGTTTCTGTCGCGGTGACACCTACAGGAATCATCCCGACCAACCCACCAAAAAAAGGCGCTACCGACAGTCAAAAGGTTAACTTGCATGCTTCACGTGGGGCACTTTGCGCGGCGAACTCAAGTTATATGTCTGCCTAGTCAGCAAACAGTCAGCACACCGACGTGGGCCCGAGGAGCGTTTGCCAACTGGGTGCACACGGCCAGACTTGATTATCTGTGACGTTGATCTGCCTTTCTCTCGAATTGATCGACACCTGACCCTCTCAGTTTGACAGCGCGTGTGTGTGTGTGTGTGTGTGTTTGTATGTGTGTGTTTGTCTATGTGTTTGCGTATATCTCTCTCTCTCTCTGTGCGTGTGTGTATGTATGCGCATGTGTGTGTCTGTTTGTGCGTGTGTGTCTGTTTGTGTGCGCGTGTGTTTGTATGTATGTGTGCGTGTGTGTGCGTGTGTTTGTCTATGTGTGTGCGTATCTCTCTCTCTCCTCTCTTCTGTGCGTGTGTGTGTGTGTGTGTATATGTTGCGTGCGTGCGTGCGTGCGTGAGCTCGCGCATGCCCTGCAATAAAAGTCAAACTAATAAAAATAATAATTGTCAACAATATTTTTACTACAGTATTGCACATTCAACAAAATTACCACGAGCATTCTTCTTTTCTTTGCTCATTGATTTATTCCATGTCAACCCATGCTGGAGATGTGTGTGTGCCTGAGAGCACGCCCGTGCGTACGTGCGTGTGCTTTCCTGGCCAGTGTCGGAATCCGTGTACATGCATGAAAGCCCGCAATCAGCTCAAGCCGCCTTCAGCAAGGATTAACAATTTGTCGATACCTCCGTCTCCGTGGCGAGCGTACTTTCAACAATGCAGACAGTTTAAAACGGTTCAAGCCTCCCCGCTAACATCTGCAAGAGGCATACATTCTCATGAGCCGCTGCTGCCGGAGGGGCTCATGAGAATGTATATCTCTTGTTAGCCCGATCGGTGGACCTGCCACTCTGCTTGCAGGCACTGTTTTATGATAAAGTCCGAGTGCGCACTTTTAGATCAGTTGAAATTCTGGGACGGCAGCGCCCATTTCTTGTGACACCTCCCTCGGCTGAACCCCCTCGACCCTCCTAGGCCTGGGCAGGCACAACAGACGTAAAACGGCTGGTCCTTTTCCAGCGACAAAAATAAACCTTTATTATCATGGACCTAGAGAGACTGAATGACAGTGGTGCCCGGCTCTTATCGAAAGCTGGTTCCCGTCGATTTTAATGATAAACCCTGAGAAGATTTCAGAAATTCCTGCAGTGAGGGGGCAACGATCCTTGGCAGATCGCTGTGAACCCTAGAACATAATTTACAATCCTCTCAACCTGCCAGTGGTGTAGTGCCCCTGAAGAGCTCCGCCTCTCGCAGATGGTGAAGAGGGCTTACTTAGGATCTTGGCCGCTGTTTTACAACTCGGATAGCGAGGACATTCGCCCCTTCATTGTCGACGATTAAAACGTAATGTGCCTTCAAAAACAATAACTGACGAATAACCCCGGTCCAACGGAGGCACAGATGTACACAAGGTCACAAGAGTCGTAGAACCTCATGAGCCCCCGCATTCGCGGGGGCTCATGAGGATCTACGACTCTTATATAAATTTTGGTTTTGCTTGCTGTGCTTCGGTAGTAAAGAATTAACTGGCTCTTGAGGATCTATGCCGCAGAAACACATGCTGAAACTCTTGACATAATAAGGGGGCGCTCGAGAATTAACCCTCCTGTGCCTGCAGCCATCGGTACTGTAAATAGTGCCGGAGGTTGCATGTACATGGCGGTTAACTCATTCGAGACGTGCCGCCTCCGGATACGGGGCATACGCCGCGTATCCGGAGGCGGCACGTCTTGAATGAGTTAACCTTTGTGCACGTTCACAAGGTAAAAACCCAGGCGCACCACCCTGCTTGAGAAAACTCTGAGAGCCATCAATGGCGCGATTGTGTAAGCTCTGCTCGTAAACGTCGCACTATGCTGCAAAACCGCTGTCTGAACACCCCACGACCCTCCTCTGCCTGAGAACACGGATGAACACGAATAACGAATTTTAATTTCCGATAGGTCAAGTAAGTAGCATAAAGTATCATCTGGACATGGATCGACATAATTGCTGTAGTCTGACACATATGATGTGTCCGACCTGTTTAAAATTGGGTGTGTGTGAAGGGGTAAAAAAAAGTAAGAACAAAAATCGAGAATGATAGATGATGGTCTGTGCATCGGGTCTTGTTCGCTGCAAGACTGGATTTATCACAGGTGTGTGTGTGTGTGTGTGTGTGTGTGTGTGTGTGTGTGTGTGTGTGTGTGTGTGTGTGTGTGTGTGTGTGTGTGTGTGTTTCCCTCTGGGCGCGGCTCCAAGAATAACTGACTGCAGGCAAAGGTGAGAAATGTGGGCTTCTAAACATCCGCTCCCCATAAACGCGTTATGACTGTCCTTACACAGCAGAATCTGCCAATTTCTCACAGTTTATAATTCTAGGTCATCAGGCACCACCCCTGCGGGATCACGGTAGGGCACTACCTGTCAAATTATCATGATCGACCCATTTCTCCTGCCCCTGAGTGAAGGCATTTTAATCGGGTCGTTGTCTCTTGAACTGACACTGAACACGATTCAAACATCAGGAATTTCCACAGCAGGGCTCGGCGAGTCCTGCAGTTGCAATTCCAGAAGTTTGAGTTGTCATCTAGAGACAGCGCTATAGTTAAAGAGTCAGATCAACCATCACAGTTCAAGGGTGGTGCCAGAATAGCTTGGCGCCTACAGGCGCCAAGCTATTCTGGCACCACCCTTAAATTTTTACTGTCGACCCATATCTTGTTGCACAGTATACTTGTTGACTGTACTGGTTAATATTACAATAGTAACTCATCAGAAACACTGCTGAGGTGTCACGATCAAACATTACCCTTGAGTTAAAACGGTCGAGCCATCTGAACACGCCAGCCGGGGTGAAGCAATTTTCCTGGCCGTCCATGGTCCTGTTGACCGATGCCTGGGCGGGTAGAGGAGTGGGTGAATGGATGCGGAATTAAAATCGGGTCGATATCTCCTAAAAGTGCGTTGAACCCTCCTGCAAAGTCCGCCCTATAAATTTCTTTCACGTCACGTGTTTGCAAAGACAAACAAAGAAAGAAGAAGTCGACCAAAGGTCTCGAATCCTCGTACAGCTGCTCAGGGGCATTTCTTCATTTCAGAACATTTTCACGTCTGCTGGCCAAATGCGCGCCATGGGCCGACCGAAATGCAGACGACAAACAAGTCTTTTGTTTTTAAAGCAAGATTTTCATTGTATTAAAATGAAAACCTTGCTTTTCTAAGAAAAAAAAAAAAAAAAAAAATGGACAACGTATTTTGGCTTAACCCCTTCGGTGCCGAGAAAATTTGAACACAACCCAAATGCAAGAGGCATAGATCCTCATGAACCCCCGCAGTCGCGGGGGCTCATGAGGATCTATACCTCTTGCTGGCACCATTTTGAGTCCATGTTCCTGGGACAGCGAGGGCTTTTTGGTGTCGAATCAACGAAGACTGCAGAAATACAACCTGCGTCAGCTGACACTGAGCGGGTTAACCCTTTTAGCCCCGAGTACAGCAGGAGATGGCTTGACCATGATATTTTAAGGGTAGTGCCAGATTAGCTTGGCGCCTTCAGGCGCCAAGCTAATCTGGCACTGCCCTTGAATTATCATGGCCAAGCCATCTCCTGCAACTGGTACATAGTCGTTTGGCAACACCTCCAAACTTTGCGAAATGGGACCTTGGGGCTAAAAGGGTTAAGCCCGGGTTATTTTTTTGGTTGGCGAAAAGCGAGATTTTCATTGTATTACAATGAAAATCTAGCTTTTCACAAAAATGGGCATGCTGTCTTTTGCCATCACAAGGTACAAAAAGCTGAAGGCCGAAAGCTGCTGGAGAGCTTGGTGCCTGGCGGTAGTAACCATAGAGCGTGTGCTGGTCAGTCACTCTGGAACACAGCATCTTGAACTATTCAATGAAACGAAGCACACGCAGAGGCGGACCTCAGGAGTTTTCTCAAACAAACTCTGCATGAGCTGAAAATGTCAGTCTCTTTGCTCTCCGAGTGAAAACGTTGAGTAAATTCCCTACTCAGCGTTGTCCTATGGAAAGCAAAGCACAGCAAGTCCTTTTTTGTTGTTTTTGTTGTTGTTGTGTGTGTGTGTGTGTGAAAAGCGCGATTTTCATGGTGATTCAATGAAAGTCTTGCTTTTCACAAAAAACGGACTTAAGTCACTGCGTGCCGTCTTCACACGGCAGATCCCATGAGAACTACGGTTGTTGACAAGACTTGGTCTGAAAAGTACAAGTACCCTTTCAGACTGAAACGGTCACTCATCTCAACCCGAAATACATCCTCTTTTTAAGGAACATATGGAAGTAAATAGGCCCAATATCGTTTCAGCAAGAGGCATAGATTGTCAGTGTCATGAGCCCCTGCGACTGCAGGGCCTCATGAGAATCTATTCCTCTTCAGATTTGAATCCCTGCCGGAAGTACGCTGCCTGAAGGACTGGGTAAAGAAACGCTTGAATATATTTCGAAATTGATTTAAAGTGCACACTATCTCCTTGGCATTTCTTCAACGTCTTCCATTGTCAATGAAAAGAAAAGGAGGAAAACGATGCCAGAACATCCCTTGGCCTGCTTTCCTTGAGGAACACAGCCAAATAATCACGCCAGCACGAAACATTGGTCCTCGTTAGGTTACGGATGCGCACGCGTGTCTAGGCCACTAGATGAAGGACGGTGTTTTGCATAAGTCTGAAGACTGAACCATCCCAAAGACTAGTACGGCGTCATTGATTGACCTATTCAAATCACACGGCTCTTTTGGAGTGGAACCGCAAGTAGACGAGAACTCGAATACACCAGACAGATGACCTCACAAAATGCACCCCCCACCTTCAAAACACACACACACACACACACACACACACACACACACACACACACACACACACACACACACACACACACACACCTCCGCGGAACACTACAAAGTGAGTCTTTTGTGTCTTATTTGTTTGTGACCATTAGTCTATTGAATACAAGCCCTGACAAAATCTTTCTTAACCCTTTCAGCCCCAAGGTCCCATTTTTCAAATGATGGAGGTGTTTCCTAATGACTATATACCAGTTGCAGGAGACTGATTGACTAAGATAATTCAAGAGCAGTGCCAGATTAACTTGGCGCCTTCAGGCGCCAAGCTAATCTGGCACTACCCTTATATCATGATCAATCAATCTCCTGCTGTAGGGACTCGGGGTTAAATGGGTTAACGCTTTGGTTGTTGGTAGCGGTTTTCGCCGCGATGATTCCTGCAAGAATCATCGCGAAAAAAAAAAACCGGCTACCGACAGCCACAGGATTAATTTAACACACGCAACAACAAAAACAACAACAAAAGAACAAAAGAAAAAAAGAAGAAAAAGAAACCACCGTCAAAGAAACACGGCGACAACGTGATCTATGCCTCTTGCATTTGCGTATTGCTTGTTGCATGCGTTCCTGAGGTCTAGGGATCAATAGAAACAGCGTATTCACTATTGGACTCTCGTTAGAAAGCATTTTCCTCAGAGTTCCACTCGTGGCTACTGGCCGCACTCTGACGGTTTGCAGCCTTGCGGCACATCCAAACGTAGAGTGGGAGGGCAAATCTTTGAAAGGCCGCGCTTTTTTTTCGCACACGTTACATGGTTTTCACAACAGCCGGGGATTTTCCCATTCCAGCAATCACCACGCCTAGAACTGTGTTTAACTCTTTTAGCCCCAAGGTCCCATTTCTCAAATTTTGGACTATGTACCAGCAGCAGGATATGGATTGACCACGATAATTCAAAGGCAGTGCCAGATTAGCTTGGTGCCTGAATTATCATGGTCAATCCGTCTCCTGCTGTAGGAACTCGGGGCTAGATAGATAGGAGAGAGAGAGAGAGAGAGAGAGAGAGAGAGAGAGAGAGAGAGAGAGAGAGAGAGAGAGAGAGAGAGAGAGAGAGAGAGAGAGAGAGTCAATGAATCTTTATTTTACAACGGTGAAGATATTAACAGAGTCAGTGACTATGTCATTTTTCGTACCTGCCGTTGCTACAACTACGACTACCTAAGTACAAAATATACATAAAAAAAAGAGACATCAAAGCACAGTAATACAAAATAGATAGTCCACTAAACACAAACACGCGCATACGCCGCGCACAAACGCACTCACGCGTCCACACACACACACACACACACACACACACACACACACACACACACACACACACACACACACACACACACACGATTGTTAGAATATACACGTACATTCGTGTGTCTACGAATAACTAGATATTATTATTTTAGTAATGTCAGATACCTATAGAGACTTGCCTTAAAACGAGATAATGTCGGAGTGGCTTTAACGGGAGGTGGGAGTGAGTTCCACAGTGTGGAACCCGCAAATGACAAAGTAGATTTAAATATATCTATTCGGGGTTTTGGAACAATATAAAGACCCCTCATGTTCCCATAGCAGGAATCTGATTTTTTTAACAACTCTGTTAGATATTCTGGAGCGCTATGGTTCCACACTTTAAAACATCAGTACCCCTTTGTTATATTTAAAATGATTTTGAAGGGGCAGGAATCCAGCTTTACTGAGTTTTTCCTCGGTCGTCAAGTGCGGGTCGGGAAGAATTAATTTTGCCATTCTCCTATGTAAAGAATTTAGTCTTTTTAAGTGGACATCACTGCAACAATCCCACACCGTCGATGCGTAGTTTATATGTGACATGATGTTTGCACTACTGAACAATTTTCTGGTTTCACTATCTGTGTAATACTTTAATTTCGATAACATAAAAACACTTCTAGAGACCGTTTTACATACATTGTCAATGTGCATCTGCCACCTCAGCTGATTATCAATTGTGACCCCCAATAGACGATGTTCGGCTACCTGTTCTATGATTTCGTCGCCGAGTGATAGATTAAGCTTTAAAGGTTTTAACTGGTGCTTTTGGCGTGTTGCAATAATCATAGATTTTGTTTTAGTAGGATGCAGAATCATTGAGTTGACTTTACACCATGCTGATATATCGTCGAGACTTTTTTTTAAGGCCGTTTTCAACTTCACGTATGTCTTTGTTAGCTGTGTGCATTGAGGTATCATCGGCGAACATATCACACTGTGTTGCTTCGTAGGTGAGACTTAGAGGCAGGTCATTGATGTAAATACAAAATAAAAGAGGACCTAAGATTGACCCCTGCGGAACCCCGAGTTTAACATCTTTAGTAGAAGAGTAGGCTCCATTAGCAATTACTTTCTGTTTTCGAGGTATGACATAAAAAAAGGAAACAGCCATGTCGTTTCGAAGATTAAGTTTGGAAATCAATATTGTATGGTTCACTAAGTCGAAAGCCTTTTTAAAGTCAAGATAAATTACACCTGTCAGCTGCAAATTATTCATATTTGAAAGCCATGTGTCTGTTAATCTGCTCAGAGCCGTATGACATGAGTGCCGAGGGCGAAATCCTGACTGAGACGAATGTAGCAACTTTCGCGTTTCTAAGTAGCCAGACAGGTGTTTATGTATATGCCTTTCGAGGGGTTTAGATAATACTGACAGCAGAGAAATGGGTCTATAGTTGTTAGGGTCAGTACGATCTTTTGATTTTGGCAGTGAAACGACTTTTGCAACTTTGAGGTCTGTAGGGAATACATTCTTTTGAATACATAAGTTGTAAATATACGTAAGGGTCTCTATGATGTATGGTACAGACAACTTTAATATTTGTGGGTTGATATCATCATGGCCGGAGGACTTCTTATTAGCTAGGTCACTAATTAGTTTGCCCACTTCGTGCACAGCAAGTATGGGGATATTAAATGGTAGTGTGCCAGTTGTTTTTCTGTTGCAGAAATTAACTAAGTAATCGGGGTATATGTCAGCCTCTGTATCACGACTAGGAGTAGTTATCAAATCCGCAACAGACAAAAAATGTTCGTTGAATGTGTCGGCGGAGAGATTACTGGGGATGGTTGTTGACCTACTGCTATTGCCTCGAGTGAAAGAATTCAGTACCCGCCACACTGCTGACACTTCTTTGTTGTCCTTGACAGTGTTGCGGATAAAGTCCCTCCTCGCGGCTCGCACCATTGACCTCACACGGTTTCGCTGCTTTTTAAATTCATCAAAGTTCTTTTCTCTTTTTAGGTCATTTCGCACCGACATGGCATGCATTATTTCTTTTGTCAGCCAAGGGGGAAGTATCTCAATCTTTACTCTTTTTGTTGTAATCGGCGCATGTCTGTCTAATACTCCAAGGAATAATCTGTACCAAGTGGACAGCGCAATATTTGGATCATCTGTGAGAAGGACATCGTCAAAAGGAGTGTTATTAAGATCGTGACTGAAATGCTTAAACGACCTGTAGGTTGTTGGTGGTATGACGATGTTTCTTTAATTTGGGGAGTTTTATAGACCAGCAACAAATCACGGGGCAGTGGTCACTAACTGAGACACTAACATCGGACACCGCCTGTATAGACATGGTCAATGAGAGTAGAGCTCGCGGCGGTAATTCTGGTGGGGGATTTAACTAGTTGTACTAGGCCAAATAAAGAAAATGTAGTGTCCCATGCGGGATGGAGTTTAAGCATATCTATATTAAAGTCACCAAGAAGAATGACGTCATTTTGCCCATTATACACTTTGTGTAGGTTAGTAGTAAAATTGTCATACCACTCGAAGTTAGACGCCGGATTGCGGTAAAGAAAACAAATGACAGAGAGAGAGAGAGAGAGAGAGAGAGAGAGAGAGAGAGAGAGAGAGAGAGAGAGAGAGAGAGAGAGAGAGAGAGAGAGAGAGAGAGAGAGAGAGAGAAAGATTGATTGATTGATTGATTGTACATTGCTTAACGTCCCGACAGCAACAAGGCTTTCTCAGGACGTGCCTGCACTGCTTGTGAAAAAAAAACCCCAAAAAAACAGAACATTGAATGTATGTCGCCAGCCGGTCAAATACATTAAATAAACCTAACACATGGGCCTAAATAAATCTAAGACCATTTAGCAACACACATCCAATATCAAGAGCTACAGGCAGTGCAGCCTCGCGCTGGGACCATACGGCGTTGAGGCGCGTCCCCTGGGTGGTGGATAGGGGGTCCCTCGTGAGAGGGGTGCACCGAATGAAATAAGGTGCCGTGAACCAACATGGTCTAAGGGAAGGTGACCCCGACAGAAAACCCCTGGTCCTCCTAGTAAGGGGGTTGGGCGTGGGGGTAGCTTCCCCACCCTGCAAAAAAGGAAATAGCTACAAAAACGCCGACGAAAAGACTAACAGTAATTCCTTTCCTGGAGGAGGAAGGTTCTTCTACTAGAAGACTTATGACGTCCTGTGGTGAAAGCCGGAAGTCTTCGGAAGCCACAGGACCGAGCCGCCTCTCTCTATCCAGGGATACAACCATGGGCACATGGAACGTCAAGACCATGTACCAGAGCGGCAAGGCCGCCCAGATAGCAGCGGAAATGCAAAAGTACAACCTTTCCCTGCTAGGCATCAGTGAAGCCAGATGGACGCAGTCTGGCCAGAAAAGGCTGTTAAGTGGGGAGATGATTCTGTATTCAGGTCATGAAGAGGAGAATGCCCCCCATACAGAAGGAGTAGCATTCATGCTGTCACCAGTGGCACAGAGAGCGCTGATGGGCTGGGAACCTCTTGGGCCAAGAATTATAACAGCAGCCTTTCTTGGCTGGACTTCGCGAACAAAGATTTTATAGGAGTTGCCCACGACGTCTGCAGGCTTGTTCGTGGCTGCGGAGGCCAATCCGGGACAGGCAGGTTCGACCGTAGTGGCTGCAGGGGAAGGTATGGCCAGAGTTCTGAGTTGCGGCATCTCTGTTTTTTCTCCTGAGCCGCTTGTCCTTAAGGCTAGCTCTGCGAGAGTCCTCAAAGGAGACAGCTGCCTTGTAAATAGTGGAGCGCCAGGTGTCACGGTCCACAGCAAGCGAAGACCACTGGTGGTGGTCGATTTGGCAGGCACTAAGTGACTTCTTGAGACAGTCTTTGTATCTCTTCTTTGGTGCCCCTCTGTCACGGTGTCCAGTAGCAAGCTCGCCGAACAGGGTGATCTTTGGTAGGCGATGATCCTCCATCCTGGAGACATGCCCCGCCCAGCGGAGCTGTGTCCGCAGCAGCAAAGCCTCGATGCTCACGGTTTCAGCCTGTTCAAGGACCTCGACATTGGTGACATAGTCACTCCAGTGAATGCCCAGGATGGTACGCAGGCAGCGCTGGTGGAAGCGTTCGAGGAGTCGTAGTTGGCTGCGGTAGAGGGCCCAGGACTCGGAACCATACAGCAGGGTGGTGAGGACCACAGCTCTGTACACGCTGATCTTGGTGCCTGTTTTCAGCTGTTGATTGTGCCACACCCGCTTAAAAAGTCGCCCGAAAGCACCGTTCGCTTTTGCCAGCCTGCTGTCAAGCTCCTTGTCCAGCTTGGCGTCCGACGTGATAATGCAGCCAAGGTAAGTAAACTGGTGCACTGACTTTAGTTCAGACTCGCCGATGGTGATGTGAGGAGGGCGATACCCTGTCTTGGGTGCCGGCTGATGGAGGACCTCTGTCTTTTTCAGACTGACCTCGAGTCCAAAGAGCTGGGCAGCGTCTGCGAAGCAGGACGTGATGCGCTGCAGGGCTCTCTCTGTGTGTGCAACGAGGGCAGCATCATCAGCAAAAAGCAGCTCACGGATCAGTTGGTCTAGGGTTTTCGTGTGGGCCTGCAGTCGTCTGAGGTTGAACAGGCTGCCATCGAGACGATACCTGATGTACACTGCATCGTCATCATCGAGGTCCACTGTGGCCTGCTTCAACATCATGCTAAAAAAGATGGTGAAGAGGGTCGGTGCCAGCACGCAGCCCTGCTTTACGCCGTTGAGAATGGGGAATGGTTCTGAGAGGTCATTGTTGAGTCTGACCTGGCCTTGCTGGTCCTCATGTAGCTGGACAATCATGTTGAGGAACTTTGGGGGACAGCCAAGTCGCTCCAGGATCTGCCACATGCCTTGCCTGCTCACAGTGTCGAACGCTTTTGTTAGGTCGACAAACGTTACGTACAGCCCTTTGTTCTGCTCGCGGCACTTCTCCTGTAGCTGTCTCAGCACAAAGACCATATCGGTGGTGCTCCTGTTTGCTCTGAAGCCACACTGGCCCTCTGGGAGTTGGTCTTCAGCGATGGCAGGTACCAGCCGATTCAGGAGCAGCCTTGCAAGGATTTTCCCAGCAATGGACAGCAGTGTAATTCCCCGATAGTTGGAACAGTCAGACTTCTCACCTTTGTTCTTGTACAGGGTGATAACGACTGCATCACGGAGATCCTTTGGTAGTGTTCCTTCCTCCCAGCAGCAGAGAAAGAGGTCATGGAGCTTGTTGTGCAGTGCTGTGCCTCCATGTTTCCAGATCTCTGGCGGTATTCCATCAATGCCTGCTGCTTTGCCACTCTTGAGCTGGTGGATGGCTGTGAGGGTCTCTTCAGCGGTGGGCGGTTCGTCCAATTCAACTTTTACTGGGAGCTGTGGGATTTGTAGGACGACTGCTTCTTGAACAGTGCGCTCAGCGCTGAAGAGGCTCTGAAAGTATTCCGACCAGCGGTTCAAGATGGAGGTATTATCTGTGAGGAGTGCCTGGCCATTCGCGCTTCGCAGGGGACTTTGTACCAGGTGCCTGGGGCCATACACTGCTTTCAATGCTTCGTAGAAGCCCCTGTAGTCACCATTGTCTGCGCAAAGCTGGGTCCTCTGTGCAAGTCTGGTCCACCACTCATTCTGGAGATCTCTGAGCTTGCGCTGGAGACTGCTGCAGACGAGGCGGAAGGCAGACTTCTTCACAGGGCAGGAAGGCTGGGCTAGGTGGGCCTGATGGGCGGCTCTTTTTTTTGCTAGGTGTTCCTGGATCTCTAC
>BTPG01000005.1:203992085-204367085 GCA_036245525.1 Semisulcospira habei
ATCGTTTTCGTCAAACCAGTCTTTATTCTTCTTTCTAGCGAAACACAAGACTTCTGCAGAGGATTTTGCAATAGCAGTTTTCAGTTCTTCCCAAAGTGTTTCAGGGGAGGAGTCTGCTGGGTCCGCTGTGTCTTTGAGCCTGCGCTGTAAATCTGTCTGAAAGGCAGCTTTCACGTCGTCACGCTGAAGGCTCGCAACATCAAGCTTTTTCTTGGGGGGCCCCCATTTCTTGGGTTTTGGCTTGAAGTGGAGCCTGAGTTTGCAGCGGACAAGGCGGTGGTCAGTGTGGCACTCTGCGCTGGGCATCACTCTGGTGAGGAGGACGTCACTGCGGTCCCTCTGACGCACTAGGACATAGTCGATAAGGTGCCAGTGCTTGGAGCGAGGATGCATCCAGGTGGTCTTTCGACTGTCCTTTTGCTGAAAAGTAGTGTTGGTGATGACCAGTTGCTGCTCTGCACAGAACTCCAACAGTAGGCGGCCATTGTCATTGCAGTTCCCCACGCCATGCTTGCCGAGGACTCCTTTCCAGGCTTCAGAGTCCTGGCCCACTCTGGCGTTGAAGTCACCAAGGATGATGACTTTGTCGTCTGCAGGGGTGCTCTGTATGAGGCTGCGCAGGTCAGTGTAAAACTTGTCCTTTTCAGCAGGCTCTGCCAAGAGGGTTGGGGAGTACACACTGAGAAGGGTGACGTGTTGCTGGTGTCTCAGTGGGAGGCGCATGGACATGATGCGGTCTGAATGACCCGTTGGTAGGTTTTCCAGCTTAGTCGCAATGGAGGTCTTGACCATGAAACCCACGCCTGAGAGCCGTCTTTCTGATGCAGGCCTGCCTGACCAGTAGAGGGTGTACCCAGCGCCAAGTTCTTGGAGGCTGCCTTCGTCCGGAAGGCGTACTTCGCTGAGCGCGGCGATGTCAATGTTTAACCTCCGCAATTCATGGGCAATGAGGGCGGAGCGACGTTCAGGGCGTCCGCTGTCTGCTTTGTCGAGCATGGTTCGGATGTTCCAGCATGCTATGTTGAGTCCGGTCGTGGTCGTCATCAGAGTGGATCCGTTATTCTTTCTTGTTTTTTGACCGCATGAGAAGATGCCCGTTGACCGCGGCTAGCCAACTGGGGTTGCGAGGGGACGAGCTTTGGTTAGGCCACCTTTTCTAGGCCCCTCTCCGTGTGGAGCAAGCAGTGCTGTCCCTAGAGAAGGCTGCTTGGTCGTTCAGGGTGTGCCGAGTGATGTTGTCATCCCCAGGTCAACATCAGGCGACCAATATCCTGAACCGCCTGCATGCAGGTTTGAGACTGCGGCTTCCAGTGACATCTTTCACCTGCCGTTTCGCCCCTCGCCCATCGCTACAGGACTTGGAATGGTCAGTGTCATGGTCGGTGGACGTT
The DNA here is from genome assembly GCA_036245525.1 of Semisulcospira habei. Lineage (NCBI taxonomy): Eukaryota > Metazoa > Mollusca > Gastropoda > Semisulcospiridae > Semisulcospira > Semisulcospira habei. Next base: position 203,993,477 of record BTPG01000005.1, read on the forward strand.
TCCTAAAGCCTGCGCGGTGGAGCTTTTTGGTGGAGTGCAGTGTGCGCAGTACTGGCCCCACCCTTTAAACCCTTGGTTCATCTGCCATGGCCTAGCAAGCTGGGACGATGGCATCGAGGTCCTCGGGTCGTAGGTTTTATATCAGACTGTCCTTGTCCTAGTCTCTGGCTCAAAAGCCTTCCCCGGAGACACGGGGGCTTTGATGTCAGGGGTTTCCTCCCTTAGCCTTTCCGCAGCCAAGCGGCCAGGCCTGCAAGGCAGCAGGCGACTCGTGGAGGGCGGGGTCGTCTATGTCCCGTGCAGATGTGAACATCTGCCCACTGCCCCAGCAGCCTTTAGAACCAAGAATAAGCTCAAGCTGAACGTCATCCAGTGTTATGCGCCCACTAATGACAGTGACGAGGAAGAGAAACAAGAGTTCTACGACCGACTCCAGAGTGCCGTGGACAAATGTGCGGAGCGAGACATCACCATCGTCATGGGCGATTTTAATGCCAAAATAGGGGAGGACAACACCGGATACGAAGAGGTCATGGGGAGACAGGGACTAGGCTCGGAGATGAGTGAGAACGGGGAGAGGTTTGTAGACTTTTGTGCTCTAAACCGACTTGTCATTGGAGGCAGCATCTTCCCACACAGAAGAATACACAAAGCAACTTGGGTCTCACCTGACCATACAACAGAGAACCAAATAGACCATATCTGCATTAGCAAGAAATTTAGAAGATCCCTTCAAGATGTTCGAGTGAGGAGGGGAGCAGATGTCGCCTCAGACCACCATCTGCTTACCTTAAGAATGAAGCTCAAGCTAAAGAAAAGCCGCACAGAGACAACAAGAAGACCGCGCTATAATGTAGGCCTCCTGAGAGAAACTGGAGTTAGAGAAGAGTTCAAACTGGTGCTGTCCAACCGGTTTCAAGCGCTACAAGAGCTAGTAAATGAAGAGGATTGTTGATTGATTGTATATTGCTTAACGTCCCGACAGCAACAAGGCTTTCTCAGGACGTGCCTGCACTGCTTGTAAAAAAATAAAAAATAAACAGAACATTGAATGTATGTCGCCAGCTGGTCAAATACGTTAAATAAACCTAACACATGGGGCCTAAATAAAGCTAAGACCTTCTAGCAACACACATCCAACATCAAGAGCTACAGGCAGTGCAGACAGTAGGGAGAGTTTTAAAAAGGCAAATACAGGTGAATGGACAAAGGGTAGACAGAAACACATGCCCCAGAATAGAGAGAAAAACCCACCCTGTGGGGCTGACCAGGCTGACCCTGAGAACTAAAAAATACCTAACCCCACCCATGTCCCCCAGGGCAGACCCGGGTGGGGTAAATGAAGAGGAGGCGGCCACCACAGAGCAGCAGTGGAAGGCAGTTAGAGAGGCGCTGAACTCAACCTGCAAAGACACTGTAGGGTTCAGGAAACACCACCACAAGGACTGGCTGTCGGCACAGACCTTGAAGAAGATAGAAGCGAGGAAGCAGAAGAAAGCAGCGGTCAACAACAGTCGCACGAGAGCAGCCAAAGTAAGGGCACAGGGGGAATACTCGGAAGCCAACCGCGAGGTGAAGAGGAGTATCAGGGCAGACAAGAGGGCCTACACAGACAGCCTGGCAGCAGAGGCAGAAAAGGCAGCAGGCAGCGGCAACATGAAACAGCTCTACGACATTACCAGAAGATTGTCGGGTAAGTATGGCCATACAGAAAGACCAGTAAAAGACAAAGAAGGCAAGCCTATTGCAGACAGAGCAGACCAACTCGACAGATGGGCCGAGTATTTTGAAGAGTTACTGAACAGACCTAGCCCACCCGACCCCCCCGACATCCAGCCGGCAGAGACCGACCTACCCATCAGCTGTGACAGACCCAGCCGGGAAGAGATCAGAAAAGCAGTGGCATTTTTGAAGAATGGCAAAGCAGCAGGGCCAGATGGCATCCCAGCGGAGTCTCTGAAAGCAGACCTAGAGACAACAGTTGAGATGCTGTACCCACTGTTTGGAAAGATCTGGGAAGAGGAGGTGATGCCAGCTGACTGGAAGGAGGGGTACCTAATCAAGCTTCCCAAGAAAGGCGACCTCAGCAAGTGTTCCAACTACAGAGGAATCACCTTGCTGTCAGTACCAGGAAAGGTCTTCAACAGGATCATCCTAGAGAGAATGAAGAGCTCCGTTGACCCCCAGCTGAGAGACCAGCAAGCAGGATTCAGGAAGAACCGATCATGTACAGACCAGATCGCCACTCTCCGCATCATCGTGGAACAGTCTCTGGAGTGGAGCTCCCCGCTGTACGTCAACTTTGTGGATTATGAGAAAGCATTTGACAGCGTGGACCGAGAGACTCTGTGGAAACTCCTACGACACTACGGTGTACCCACAAAGCTCGTCCGCCTGATCAAGAGCAGCTATGATGGCATGACATGTCGCGTGATCCACGAAGGGCAGTTCACCAGAGAGCTTAAGGTCAGAACTGGTGTCAGGCAGGGGTGTCTGCTGTCTCCGTTCCTCTTCCTACTGGCCATAGACTGGGTCATGAAGATGACCACAGAGCACAGACGAAGTGGAATACTGTGGACACTATGGACACAGCTTGACGACCTCGATTTTGCAGACGACTTGGCATTACTGTCCCACACTCATCAACAAATGCAGGACAAGACCACGAGGCTTGCTGACATCTCGTCCCAAGTGGGCCTCACCATTCACAAACAGAAAACAAAGACAATGAGGCTGAACGCAACCAGGGAAGAACCAGTCTTGCTTGCTGGCACCCCGTTGGAGGAGGTGGAGTCCTTCACCTATCTCGGGAGCATCATAGACAAAAAAGGCGGCACTGATGCAGATGTCCGAGCACGAATCGGTAAAGCCAGAGCAGCCTTTCTCCAGTTGAAAAAAGTGTGGAGTTCCAGAGAGCTGTCACAACACACCAAAGTCCGGATTTTCAACTCCAATGTAAAAGCAGTTCTCCTATATGGAGCAGAGACATGGAGATTGACAAAAACCACAGTCAACAGAGTACAGACCTTCATGAACAGTTGCCTTAGAAGAATTTTGAAAATCCACTGGCCAGAGAAGATCAGCAACGTCAGACTCTGGGAGAGAACAGAGCAGATAACAGCAGAGAATGAAATTGGGCGAAGAAGATGGGGATGGATCGGTCACAGTCTGAGAAAGCCAGCTTCCAGTATCACTAGGCAGGCATTGTCATGGAACCCCCAGGGAAAGAGGAAAAGAGGCAGGCCGAGAAACTCCTGGCGTCGAGACCTCCAAGCAGACATCAAGAGACTGGGAACCACCTGGAGTAGAATCGAAGGAGAAGCACAGGACAGGAGTTGCTGGAGGTCTCTCGTCGACGGCCTATACCCGGGTAGGGGTGACAGGCGTAAGTAAGTAAGTACAGGCAGTGCAGACAGTAGGGAGAGTTTTTAAAAGGCAAATACAGGTGAATGGACAAAGGGTAGACAGAAACACATGCCCCAGAATAGAGAGAAAAACCCACCCTGTGGGGCTGACCAGGGTGACCCTGGGAACTAAAAAATACCTAACCCCACCCAAGTCCCCCAGGGCAGACCCGGGTGGGGAGAGAGAGAGAGAGAGAGAGAGAGAGAGAGAGAGAGAGAGAGAGAGAGAGAGAGAGAGAGAGAGAGAGAGAGAAGCAGCAAATTGGTCCATCTCAGAGACGTCAAACAAAAGACTGAAGAGGATCTAGTCACCGTCCTTGAAGGGGAACTTCTCGTCCATACAATCCATGCTGTCAAGGCGGACAAATTCAAACCTTCATATCATGGCATCAAACTATAGAGAAGTCAATGACCAATTAACACATTCTACACGTGCTGCATCCGGATAGGCGGCATTCAGCCGCGTATCCGGATGCATCACGTCTCGAAGGAGTTAACCCCCTGGCTGTCGGTAGCGGTTTTTGTCGCGATGATTACTGCAGGAATCATCGCGACAAAATCCGTTACCGCTAGCCAAAGGATCAACGCTGAGGCGAGCAAGAAGTAGAAGACCCTCGTGAACCCCAGTTGAGGCCAGCAAAAGGAATAGATCACCGTGAGCCCCGAGGTGATCTATTCCTTTTGCAGAGGAACTTATTTGCTGAGTGCTGGAACGTAGCGATGTACTACTAAAAGGCGGCGAGGTGACACCAACCCGTCACGACTGACACTCAGAAGAAAGGACTCGCACTGATGGAAGAAAGGACACACCGAGGCGGCTAATTGAAAGTCACAATAGTGCGGCTAATTGCGACAGGCTCTGTCCGTGTGTGCGCGACAGAGCCTGTTGCAATTAGCCGCACTATTGTGTGTGTGTGTGTGTGTGTGTGTGTGTGTGTGTGTGTGTGTGTGTGTGTGTGTGTGTGTGTGTGTGCGCGCGCGTGTGTGCGTGTGCGATACTTTATTTTTATAAGGACAAATGATGTAGGTGCATAGTCTTTTTTTTGCAATCACGTCATTGTTAAAGTTATCAAAATGAAATACATAAAAATAAAAATAACATTATGAATGAAGTTAACAAGCATAATAAAACCCGAGTATGACATGTACTCTCCCTCTCTCTCTCTAACACACACACACACATTTAAGTGCTCAAGTTAAACTTACATGATCGTGATAGTGATCTGATATCAAGAAGGAATATTAACTATATACAATTCAACTTCAGATCAAAGAGAGAGAAAGAGAACTCAGATCCACTAAGCTACCGTGCCTCCACGCGTTTCAATCAATTCACACATACACAACCCACTGCTATATATTATTACTTCCTCGTCTGTGTCTAGAACTGATGATTACTATTGATGATTACTACTGACATCTGGCAATATCTACAAATACATTTCCGTATTACCATCTCATGGGAAACTCGTCATTATTACGGGCCGGCCTTCAGATCAAGTCCAAACAGGCACTGACATGCTCATAATGAAACATCTGATACCACTAACCATGCAGATCCAGGACATAACCTGAGTTCGTGTTCAATATTCCCATCCGTCCACAGACCACAGATGTAAATGGAGCCGATAAGAGACAGCCTATTGAACCTTACAGTCACACAGCGCACTTCTACAAGAACTGATAACCCCAAGAATCCGAGTCTGCAAAAGCATTACTGAATCTTCTCTGCAACTCCAAAATCTTTGCACAACTGCAAGAGGCATAGATCCTCATGAGCCCCCGAAATTGCGGGGCCTCATGAGGATCTATCTTGCACACGTCAACCCTGGAGCGCATTTTTACGTCTTCTGTTCGTGCACATGGCCGGGCGTTCGGCACGGGAGTACGGAGTAAGGTAGTTGCTCCATGACACCAGCTGTCGCCGAGTCTACAGTGGCCGGCGGGCTGGATGATGTACATGATGAATTCATTCATCTCCAAGCATCAGGCCACAGGTAACGGCACCCGCCCCACGAGTCCCCTGCTCCTGACGCAGCTCACAGTTTGAGAATCATAGTACCAGACTAACTTTAAAAAAAAAAAAAAGTCTGCAAGAGGCATAGACTCTCATGAGCCCCCGCAACTGACTGCGGGGGCTAATGAGGATCTACGTCTCAGTCTTGCAGGAAAAAGTCACTCGTGCGATCAGATCGCTGATTGGTTGATACAATTCAGTTCCCGCCGACCAAGCAACATGTATGATCTGCATTATGAAATGTGATGTAAGATTTGTTGACTATCGTGGTTACATAAAGGAAAACGGTGGCCGTATGGAACAAAGAGAGCAGTGGAACAGCACAGTTTCTGCTCATGCAACTGGCCCCTGGTTCGAATCTGAACCTGCGTTTGCTGTGACGGGGGGAGAAGGGGCGAGAACTGTGAGCTGGAGCATCAACCATCCACCCCTGAAATGAGTCTTTTTTCCACCCTTTCGATCATTACGTCGGAATTGAGAACGTCTTCAAGGATTTAACCCCATGGCCGCATTTCTACAATAATTATATTAGCTTAGTTCAATTATTATTTCCTACTTGTGTTTCATAATTCTATCAGCCGAAGGGACCACATTATGCATGTGGTTTAATGGACAATAATGTTTAGGCCATTTCTACTTGTGTTTCATAATTCTATCAGCCGAAGGGACCACATTATGCATGTGGTTTAATGGACAATAATGTTTAGGCCATTTCTACTTGTGTTTCATAATTCTATGAGCCGAAGGGACCACATTATGCATGTGGTTTAATGGACAATAATGTTTAGGCCATTTCTACTTGTGTTTCATAATTCTATGAGCCGAAGGGACCACATGATGCATGTGGTTTAATGGACAATAATGTTTAGGCCATTTCTACTTGTGTTTCATAATTCTATGAGCCGAAGGGACCACATTATGCATGTGGTTTAATGGACAATAATGTTTAGGCCATTTCTACTTGTGTTTCATAATTCTATGTGCCGAAGGGACCACACTATGCATGTGGTTTAATGGACAATAATGTTTAGGCCATTTCTACTTGTGTTTCATAATTCTATGAGCCGAAGGGACCACATTATGCATGTGGTTTAATGGACAATAATGTTTAGGCAATTTCTACTTGTGTTTCATAATTCTATGAGCCGAAGGGACCACATTATGCATGTGGTTTAATAGACAATAATGTTTAGGCAATTTCTACTTGTGTTTCATAATTCTATGAGCCGAAGGGACCACATTATGCATGTGGTTTAATGGACAATAATGTTTAAGCCATTTCTACTTGTGTTTCATAATTCTATGAGCCGAAGGGACCACATTATGCATGTGGTTTAATGGACAATAATGTTTAGGCCATTCCTACTTGTGTTTCATAATTCTATGAGCCGAAGGGACCACATTATGCATGTGGTTTAATGGACAATAATGTTTAGGCAATTTAATTTGAATTTTAGGTGTTACCTAACAACTATGTACCAGTTGCAGGAGTTGGATCGACCATGATAGTTCAAGGGTAGTGCCAGATCAGCTTGGCGCCTGAAGGCGCCAAGCTGATCTGGCACTACCCTTGAATTATCATGGTCGATCCAGCTCCTGCTGTAGTGCGTCGGGGCAAAATGGACTAAACCACAGTATTTCATGCAGCTGTCTATAAGCTACACCACTTCCCACCTGTTTTCTGAAACCTTTTATTTTCTTTTGTGTCTATTTCTCTGTCTTTTTTTTTCTGTCAGTCTGTATACGAGATAAATCTGCAGCAGTTGCCCCTGTAACGAGAGGTACCCGCGTGACCAGCTGTGACGTTTGTGGTTGTGTTATTCTTTTGAGAGCATGAGTGTGTTAATCATAGAAAGATCCGATATTCATTTGAGTTATTTTGGATACGTACCTTTTTAGTTGGATTCATTTTCTTTTCCTTGGAGAATTGCGATCACTTCTGTTGTGTAGCTAAAATGACGCGTCTTATCGTTAGTTGACATTTATTTCGCGTTAGGAATGCGCCTACATGGTGAGAGCAGGTGTGTATTTAAAGAGTGAGTGCGTTCTAATTTTCCTCCTTTTATAAATTATTTGTATGTGCTGTAAAGGGCTCCGAGCTTGCTGTCCGTGGGGAAGGGCGCTATATAAACTCTATGTATTATTATTATTATTATTACACTGTTGCCAAAGTCCGACCTAATTTGACCTAGAACGTTCAGGAAAAGGCGCGATTATTCTAGTGACCTCAAATAATTATGACATCAAAGTTGTTGGTTATATTTCGTAACTTTGTATCGCATGCACCTAGATGTTAGTCGAAAGGAGCAGTTACTTCTCGAAGTTTTTTAAAATAAATATTAATGAGTTTTGGTTACGTTTTCTTTTCCGATTGGTTGTGTTGTGTGAATTTGTTGGATTATTATGGAAATCTGTAATAGTATAAAAGACCGTGTTAAGACGTATGTGAGTACATTGTATGAGAGATGAAGTGTGTCGTCAAAAGAGTTCAAGCATTGTAGAGGAGGCAGTGTATCAGTGTTGGTGCATTTGTGGATGCATTGTGCGGAGATCGAATCGATGCAATAAAATATTGTTGAAACTGTTACTCCAGTGTGGTCTACTACCTGGTGCCACCTGTGACGAGTTCGACTACCACGTAACTCCGACTGTCAGCCAATAGCCCGCGGACGTTAAACCCAGATGCGGCCAACAGCAAACGTCGCCGGATTGATGCCGTGGAGGCAGCGCTGATCAGAACTGCCCTGGAGTCACCGTCGGTTAACAGGCCATAGTCTGGTTACTCACAAACCAGATAGGTGAGGCTAGCGCTGGCAGAATTGTACAACAAACCAAGGGGAATTAAGGGATGTAGATGATCGTCTTGTTATATACCTGCGTATTTCTCTGTGGGCTGGCGAATGGGTGCCTGATAGGCGGGGGCAGGGGATCTAACTGTTCGTCTGTCCAGCGCTGAGTAATTTCCCTTGGTTTGTTATACATAGTCTGGTTAGTTCGGGTTTAACGTCCACAGCACCGAGGCGATCATGGACGGCCCTGACGGGTGGGTTATGAGGTACAGGGAAATCTATTGCCTATGGAGTACGACCTGAACACTGATCAACTCAGGCGCGCTCCAACTGTGCCACTTTGATTTACCAGGACCTTTCAACGGACATGCTATTGAACAAATCCGTTTTATCCCTGGATTGTAACCGTTTTATCCCTGGATTGTAAGTCCAGCTACCCTCGCCGGGACGGGATTCGAACCCACGACCCGGCGATTCCCTTAGCTCTCCTGCTCCGACAGGCCATAGTCGTTTAGTGTGCTACTTATATAGTAAGTCACTGGGAGGTCACCGTGAGGCTACTGATCGCTGCCGGCCGCATCGCTGACACTGGTCATATAGAACGTCAGGATATTTGATAACACGGTACGACAAAAGCTGAAAAAGCACGCGCGCGTACAAGAAAGATCTCAATGTGCTCTAACCCGTGAAGCCCCCAAAAGTTCGAGCTTCACAAAGCTGGGAGTTATCTTCAGGAGAATAAATTGCAGTTCAGGACATGACCAATCATGACAGTTCAAGGGTGGTGCCAGAATATTTTAGAGTTGACAATTAACAGCTATATACCATCTGCGGGAGATGGAGGAGAATGTTGTTGGAAAACTACCAGGTAAATAGCTAAAATAGTACGGGTGGTGCTAGAATAGCTTGGCTCCTCAACCAAACATGATATTTCAAGGGTGGTGCCAGAATAGCTTGGCGCCTCCAGGCGCCAAGCTATTCTGGCACCACCCTTGAACTATCATGGTCGATTCCAACGTCTTTTGTTATGGTGAAGGAACTGACTTTCTATTTTAAAAAAAAGAAAAGAAATTCAGATGGTTTGCGCACGTTGTAAAAGATTTCTACTGTGCTCCAGACTGAACGTTTGAAATCCAGAGAAGTCTACTCAGTAAACAGGCAATTTCGCATTTCGAACTGGGCAGCAAGCGCACATTCACCACAATTGGTCCACTGTAACTAGTACACATGCCGCTACCCTACCATTTTACGCTACCCTACCATTTTACACTACCCTACCATTTACTGAGGCCAAAAGGTCCGTACAAGTCCCTCATCACACTCTTCTTCCATCTGCAAGAGGCATAGATCCTCATCAGCCCCTGCAGCTACAGGGGCTCATGAGAAATTTACACCTCTTGCAAGCTGACACTGGTCTCCATTTACATCCACAAGGGAAGGACGCCATCTGGTTTGGGTCTCCGACTGTACTCATGCGGCTGCAAATAAATTATAAACAGCTGCGGCCAAAAGGTGACTCATTATGGAAACACGCGACAGTGAGCATCAAGGCCGTACGTGAGGCCAGGGTCGAAGGTGGGGGGTGGGGGGCAGGGGCGAGCTACTTTTCTTGTAAAGGGGTGTCGGGGCAAGTAGAAAAAAACGTGAAGAGGTGAAGGACCTAGAACCGATCATTTGATCTCCCTGCGTATTACTACGGCCTTTAGTGTGTGAGACTTTCTTGTCAAACCGCGTATTTCCTGATGAGCGTGGTTTGATGTTCTTTTTTTTTTTCTTCTTGCAAACGTAACGACGTCAAAGATTCTTAGTTTTACGTGTAAGCGTTCTTCATGCCAACGCCATTCCTACAGCTTCCTCTCAGTATATGTTAGTACAATGTTACCGGAATCACGTTACTGAGAAAATATTAAAACAGCTGGAAAAGTTCTCAAGTCATTTTTATCTCCAAGACGCACAGACTCACATCAGCCCCTGCAGTCGCAGGGTGCGTGGGAATCTATCCACTTGCGGGCCGAGTATGGATGCTGCTGTTCCTGAGACTTTGAGTGTCGTCTGGGTGTAGACGTACGAATGCAAAATAATAATAATAATAATAAATAATAATAAATTCCACAAACAACCAACCAACAACAAATAAACAAGTATAAGACATGACCGTCGAAACTCAACAGACTTTTGACATCGAATATGCAACATGTGTTTCCACCCCAGTCCTCCTTCGCCTCCCCTCCCCCCCCCCCCCCCCCCCACACACACACACACACACACGCACGCGCAAACGCGCGGAATCTACACTTCCGTATTCCGCGAAAGACATACTAGGACGTTCAGAGAGAGACTGCCGACGCTATGGTTTGCGGGAACCACCCAAAGATCACGGAAGAGTGCGCAATATCACCAGCATCGCCATGAATTTTCTGCTTACATCGAACAACAGCCGACATTGTTGTAGGCTGAACTTACGGGGAACAGTCCTTCTGAGGTACTGCAACTGGCCGTATGTGAGAAAAGAGTTCAAGAGGCATCGATCTTTATGCGTCCCCGCAGGATGCGGAGGCGCATGAAGATCGATGCCTCTTGTAGAAACATGGCATTCGACGCACGAGCTGGAAGCTAAAAAATGTTAGAATGGCTTCGGCCATACACTCACCGACTTTATCGCTCAGTCAACGTTAACTGAATTACCGCCGGAGCGCTCTCTTTATGTCAAGCCATCAATTCCACCTGATTAATTCGTGACTTCGTCTGTGAAAAACAACGAAAGCCGTTCATGAACTGCGCAGATAGTAAACATATTTCAAAGTTAGCTCACGGCTGCTAGCAAATTAGTTACCTTTCTTGATCAGCTTAAAAAAAAGTAGTGGATCAAGGGAGGTAACAAGTGCGGGTGCTTGACTATTTAAAAAAAAAACATCTATAATACTTCACTTGTTGCACTCTTCAATGCCCTGTTTTTCCCTCGTTAATTGTAAGTTCGCAATTCATTCAAACTTCACTCTCATTCAAGTTTCATCACAAAAAAACAAAAAAAAAAAAAAAAAAAAAAATGCTTTGTGAAAAAAATGTCAACGCAACCGACGGCATTGAAGTTTATAAAACGAAATAAAACTTTTCATCCAAAAGTGTTCCGTGAAACATTTTCAACGTAGCTGCCTTTATGGAAAGAAATCAACTTGTACAGCCAATGACAAAGTCACACTGGGTGTCTTCCTCGATTCGCTACCGCACACTGGTCGTCTTCCTCGATTCGCTACCGCGGTAGCGAATCGTGGAAGACAACCAGTGTGCGACAAAGTTCACCCATCTTTTCGATCTCTCTTTTCCACGATCGCTTCCTCCTGTGATAAAACGGGCAAGACAGCTGCGCCGCTCATTAGTGAGTTGGCCTTCCACGCGCGTTTACTAAGTAAACTCCGGTATCCTTGACTTGTGACCCCGCATTGACACCCAATAGCCCGTGTCCCCCAACCCCCACACACCCCTTTTTGTTGATTCTGACTATAGTTACAGAAAGTGAATGCAAAATAAACATGGTTTGGCACAAAACGGGCGATAATAACTCCTACAGCGGACTTGTGTTCAAGCAGAAAAAAAAAACCCGCGCACAAGCAGTTAAAGCGCCATCTTTCAATAGCGAGCGGCATAGACGCGCATGGGCCAGTGCAGGCGCAGGGGTTCATGAGAATAAAGACCGAATAAGGGCGAATTAGAATGTATGCCTTCTTGCTGATGAAGATAGACCACACTACGCATACATCCGAAAACAGAGGTATTATTGCTTGTCAGGCTTTTAACATGCAACTCACTGTTTTCTCCTAGCGAACTGCTGCCTTTTATTATGATTCTGGATCTATTGTGACAGGGAAGCGGATGAAAGGTGTTGGGAAGGGATGGAGTGGGTTAAAGTAGTCTTTAATTGTGAGTCATCTGAGAGAGTGTGCCCAGTGTTGGACATGCGCAGTGAGTCCAGTGTTTTCCTGGAAAACAGTGTATACAAGAGTTATGTATTATTATTTATTTATTGTGGGGGCAATTCTACCACTGAAAGTTGAAAAATGTCCGCGAGATTGCACAGTACTGGTTGGTTCATATTTTCTGACATCATAACACCGAATATGAACTTCTACCACGCCTTCTGCTTCCATTGGCCCCCCACCTGGGTCTGGCCTGGGGGACTTGGGTGGGGTTAGGTATTTTTTAGTTCCCAGGGTCACCCTGGTCAGCCCCTGGTCAGGGTGGGTTTTTCTCTCTATTTTGGGGCATGTGTTTCTGTCTACCCTTTGTCCATTCACCTGTATTTGCCTTTTTAAAACTCTCCCTCCTGTCTGCACTGCCTGTAGCTCTTGATATTGGATGTGTGTTGCTAAATGGTCTTAGCTTTATTTAGGCCCCATGTGTTAGGTTTATTTAACGTATTTGACCGGCTGGCGACATACATTCAATGTTCTGTTTTTTTTTTTTTTTTTTTTTTTTTTTTTCACAAGCAGTGCAGGCACGTCCTGAGAAAGCCTTGTTGCTGTCGGGACGTTAAGGAATGTACAATCAACAATCAATGCTTCCATTGGCTGGTTGCCTTGGTTAGTTCGGCGTTTAATTTCCACGGCACCGGAGTCCCTTGTAATGGACGGGACGGCCCTAACAGGCGGGTTATGAGAGACAGGGACAGCCGTTGACTATGAGGGTGTCACCTAACGCCTATGAGAAGGGTCGACCATGGTCGATCCTGCTGTAGTGCGCAGTTAAAAGGGTTGTCTTATTCGCACCCGGATCAGCGCAAGCCGCGATCCGAATGCGGCCAGTCTAAAATGATTGAAACGGACAGCCGTCATTGCTAATCCACTTACAGCGAATTACATCCATAAATTTCTCCCGAACTGTCACATCTGACAGATCACTGTGAACTATGCCGATCTGTGTCTCTGGACCTGACGGCTTAAATAACAGCACACAATTAAGTTTTATTATTCAGTAGATTTGTCATTTCAAATAGCGGGTAGCACCAAAACAACTCTTAACACTGGTCATAAGTTTAGCATTTCTATATACTGAGAGTTCAACAAGCTTATTTAGGAATATCATTTCTCTCTCTCTCTCTCTCTCTCTCTCTCTCTGTGCGCGCGTGCGCGTGTGCTCGCGCGCGCGAATGCTAAGATGGTCAAATGGAGGTCACGGGTTCAATGGCATTTCAGGCCATTGACCTACATAGAAATCTCTGTAAAATCAAAGTACTTTATAACAAATACTTTATAAAAAATTATTTTTTAAATCATTAGTCCAAAAGGCAGTGTCCAAAAACTTTGTTACAACACACCAATTCCGGCAATCAGAAATGGATCAAAATTGAACGTGTTTCCAGGACAACAGTGGATTAAACGCGAGCTTTTAATGCAAAGTTTTCGTGAAATGCGTGCAATTCTGATCTACCTTTTATTCAAGAAATCGTCCAATAACTGATACGTTGTTACAAAGCGCCCTATAAAACAGGCAACCAATCAATTCTCCTCTTTCAATTTCTTTCATTTCTTGTCCACGATACGGGGTGACGTTCCTAGTGTCTTCGAGAACACTCTACGGCTGTCCCTGACACTTTGTTGTACTTCTCCTCAACGTGAACACTTTGAAGTTGGCTGACTATTTCTTTCCATCGTGATCCCTAGAAGCGATTCACGTCGTGCAGACACACGTCAACAACCTTTGCACTAATATAACCCCTCAGTTCACTGCCAAAGTATCCAGAACTGTGCTCCTAACGTCAGTGCAAACTTCACTGAACTAAAGAACGAATCCAAGTCGGCCCAGCAAGAGGCATAGATCCTTATGAGCCCCCGCATTCGCCGGGGCTCATGAGGATCTATGCCTCTTGCAGATGGGTGGCGTTCACTTTGATCATAATTATACCATTCTACTTTTTCTGAAATGATCTGTCGGCTGTGTACACACTAACACCTTTTATCCGACAGGCTAAACGAAAGGTAAATGAACTTTTAAATATTAATCACTTTCGCTTTAGCATTTTCTGTTGCATAGTTAATTGAATTGTGAAATTCCCCATACCCTTGCTTCCACCCTCCCCTCATCCACCACACCCCTTCAGCCTTACCCCCCCCCCCCCTCCAATCCCTTTACTTTCAAATGATGTTTACAGAAAGGTGATCGTTAAACTGTCTCCCTCTCGCACCACTTTGTGATTTCAGGGTTTCTCAGGGCAATGCCCTCCAACTGTTCAACTAGCGTGCGCCTGTACCACCCACAGGCAGGGAGGTACCACCCAGAGACGAGGGCACGGGCCGTTTTTCCTGGGTTCGTCACTAGTCAGTCCTACCATTCACATCTACAGCCAACAAGAGACGGATGGAACTAGATAGTTAAAGGGCAGGGCCTGAATAGCTTGACGTCGACAGGCGGCGGGCAAATCAGGCACTATGCTTTGGCTATTCTCCAGTTAACCCTTATCATTCGGAATACACCAGTGTGTGAAATACGTTTGACTAAAATAGTTCAAGGGTGGTGCCAGAATAGCTTGGCGCCTCAAGGCGCCAAGCTATTCTGGCACCCCCCTTGAACTAAAGCCATTGGTCTATATCCTTGTCTGTCAGTACTATAATGTAGCTTGCATATGGCAGTGTACAGATTTGAAGCTGTTAGCCTCAGTATGATGTGGGTCAAGTATACTGGCGAGCAAAAGAAATGCGACATGACTCGAGTCAACGGAGACACTGAAGTGTTTTGGATGACTCGAGCGATGTCTCATTTCTTTTGCTCGTCAGTATATCTTGGGCTTCTCCGCGCTTCGTGGCGCGGTCACCGACCCTTCGGTCATGAGTGGCAGCGTGAGGATAAAAAAAATGCGCGATACACACCAGTCAAATAACGAAACCATCCAAAGTATTATTTTGTCGACACGCCGTCACAACAAAACGTTGCCAAAGCTAATCAGTTGTTGCTTGTACATTGCTTAACGTCCCGACAGCACTGCTTGTAAAAAGAAAAAGAAAAAGAAAAAAAAGAAAATTGAATGTATGTGTCGCCAGCCGGTCTCAGTAATACGCTACATAAACCTAAGACCATTTAGCAACACACTTTCAATATCAAGAGCTACAGGCAGCGCAGACAGTAGGGGGAGTTTAAAAAAGGAAAATACTGGTGAATGGACCAAGTGTAGACAGAAACACATGCCCCAGAATAGAGGGGAAAACCCACCCTGTGGGGCTGACCAGGATGACCCTGGGAACTAAAAATTAGTTAACCCCACCCAAGTCCCCAAGTCAAATTACGAAACCATCCAAAGTATTTGTCGACACGCCGTCACAATAAAACGTTGCCAGAGCTAATCGGGCACCACCCAGGAACTATCAAGGCCCGTTCATCCCCTGGGAGTTAACGTCGTATCAGGCTGAGGCTTCACTCATTCGCGGCCAGCCGCATCCGGATGCGTCTGGCCGCAAATGAGTTCACCCCGTCCCTGGACGCATATTTTCAGTTTCCGAAATCTTTGTTCATTCAACGACCAAAAGCATCGACCGTCCAAGGGACATAGCTACAAATTGTTCTCAGCAAGAGGCGTAGATTCTCATGAGCCCCCGCAACTACGGGGGCTCATGAGGATCTATGTCTTGCTGTTGGACATTGTTCAGTTATTTTTCGGTATTGACGGGGTTAGGGGAAGGGGAGGGGTGGTGGTGGAGGGGGGGGGGGTGGGGGTGGCGGGGTGGGTGGTGGAGGTGGGGGTGGTGGTGGTGGGGGGGATGGGGGGGGGGGGGGGGAAACGCCTAGAAAGTGAAATGATTACGAACATCTTGGGCTGCCGGACTTTATGAACAGATTTTTTTTCTTCAACACGCTGGAAGGAGGTACCGTAACCCCTGTCACTGCCAAGAAAAAGTTACCAATCCGACCGCAAGACATAGGTCCTCAAAAGGATTGCGGGGGCTTGCTGACAAAACATTGTATCCACATGTTCCTTAGTTGGCTGGGACTCTGTCGCTTGATGAGCACACACGATTTGAGAAGGGGAGTTGCGTAGCTCAGGTGGCAGAGCGTTCGACTCTTGTCCGAAAGGTCGTAGGTTCCAACCCAGATGGGCTCAAAATTTGCACAGACCTCTTTTCGGTGCCCCGTATTTGAAATCACCTTCGTGGTGGACAAAGACGTTAAACCCTAAACGTTTCACTTTTTTTTTCTTCACGATTTTAGAAACGCAATATACGTCCACTGGAAGTAAAGGGGTCAAATTGAACAGGTAGAAAGACGTTATTCCCACAACCCAGAACAGCCAGCCCGTCAAGATTTCGTCCGCGGGACAGAATAAGGTTTCTCTATCAAATCTAATGACGTCAGGCGGAAAGATAGTGGCGATTAATGGACAATATAAAAAGAATTCATCAAAACAGTTTATAAGAAACAGGAGGGGAGTCTGGGTCGGTGTCGTGAAGTGAGCGCACGGCCCAGGTATTTTGGGGGTTACACGTGTCATCACTTAACCCTGTGCGCGTCGGTAGCGGTTTTTGTCGCGATGATTCCTGTCGGAATCATCGCGACAAAAACCGCTAACGACGCGGACAGGGGATGTGATGAAAATTTGTAGAACAGAGAGTAAACGTCACCTACAAGATTGAATCGGACAGCGAATTCAATAAAGGTGCCGCCATCCCTCGCCCGCCCTAAATCTTTGGCAATGTGGTTTTGTTGTTGTTGTTGTTGTTGTTTTTTTTTTTGTTGTTTTTTTTTCACATTTAACAGATACACGCAACGACCTAATCTATTGTAAGTTTAGGGACGGGAGGAGGGGTGTGTGTTTGTGTGCGTGTGGGGGGGGGGAGGGGGGGGGATTAAAATATTTGTTATCACTGACTAAAGTTTTAGAAGTACAGCTAGAATAGGAGAAAAGTTGACAGAAGTTGGGTTTATGTCTTCAGGAGAGAGAGATGCAGACAGAAATAGAGGGCCACCCATCGGCGATGACCCAATTTCACTCGATAGTCTCACTTTAAGCCAAGTCAAAGCGAAAAAAAGCCTTTGAACTTCGTGGGTACGAAACCTGCTAAACATTTCTCAGCCGGTTGTTGTTGCTGGGGACGGGGAAGTGGAGAAGGGTGGAAGTTGGGGAGACAGAGGGTTGAGAAACGATTGCGGAAAAGGAGAAAAAAATGCGTTCAATTTTTTTATTTTTTTTTTTCTGAGGACCCACTGCCTCCGATCCCCGAATTCCGATGTTATGTGCCAAAACAACCATAAAACCCTACCAACACCACATTCCTCCCCTCTCCCTTCCCCAAATCTCTTCCCTATTGACACGTGCATGCCGTTAACCCCTAAACTACCGGAGCACAGGCAGCAAACAACAGCCCAATGCAGGGGGCACAGACCCTCATGGTGCGGCCCTATATCTCTTCGGTTCAACTAATTCGAGGCGCCCCGCATCAATAGCTGCAAAAGTGTCGTATAGCGTTGCCGCTGGCAACGCTATACGACAGTTGACTTTCGCAGCGATTGATGCGGGTGGGGAGGACCTTGAATGAGTCAAGAGACATGATTTGCAGACGTTGTTGGCGAAGGGTCCCCCCCCCCCCCCCCACACACACACCTCCACCAACCCTATACACCCCCCCCCCCCCCCCCCCCAATATGTGCCCTTTCCCCATCCATTCACCGCTGACGTACACGCCTTGAGAGGTGTCTAGCGGTCACAAACTCAGCGCCACTAACTCCCTCCATGTAAACAAACATGAGGCCTAACTCTATTTCCAGCAGGAGGCATAGATTCTCATGGGCCCCTGCAGTCGCAGGGGCTCATGAGAATCCATGCCTACTGCAGACGGTCGGGTCAGCAGAGGAAGGGCTAATGACGTGGAAGGGGTACCGAGGAGAATGCGCCAGACTAGAGCAAAGCGGATGGCCCACTAACACTGCTGACCCAAATTCGCGGTCGTTGACCTGGCCAGGCCCGGCACGAACTGTTCTTCAGCCCTCAAGAGCCCAGGCAGAAGACGGCATAATTATAGCAGTGATTGCAACTGATTTTATCTTACATTTCGTCTGTGAGTGTCAAGACCAGCGACCTAAACTTGTATATTTAACGTTTTGTCCGACTCCTAAGTTTAGATCGCTATATTGCGTCACCCTCAGAACGCCATCAACAATGAGATTCACAGCGATAAATAGACGGAGTTCAGTTGTAAAATCCCACGATGAACTAGTCTGACCTGGTGGGAGGCTGTCGTCACGACACTGAAAATGGATGGGTCTCCGGCGAAAACACTCGAGCCGTAACCGGTCTTACAGACTTTTGCGCCGTGCTTTTGGCCAAACATGGCAGAAATGTTTGAATGACTTACGTTGACTAGAGCAGTTTCATTTTTCATTGAAACTAATACAAAGTGAATTTCGTATGCCTATATAGATAGAGAAGACGAACGCAAAAAAGGAAATATTTTTTTATATCAACGCGTGCAAGATGACCACCTCATCGTAGATGCTGATCAGATGTGTAAAAAGTCTAGGCAAAGATTATACTCCACTGTCTCAGTTAACCTTGAGGAATTCTTTTATCTTTCGTTTAACTCGTTCAGCCCGACGGCCGTATTTCCCACATTTTGGAGGCGTCATCTAATGACGATGCACGAGTTGCAGGAGATGGATCGGCCATGATAATTCAAGGGCAGTGCCAGATTAGCTTGGCGCCGGTAGGCGCCAAGCTAATCTGGCACTACCCTTGAATTATATCATGGTCGACCCATCTCCTGCTGTAGTGCGTCAGGGCTGAATGGGTTAAACCGTTCAGACGTACACAGTGTTTCTGCAATCTTCGTTGTTTCAACACCAAAAACCCTAGATGTCCCAGGAAAATGGAGGCAAAGTGGTGTCAGCAAGAGGCCCAGATCCTCACGAGCCGGATCTATACCTCTTGCATTTGGGTGATCAATTTTTCGCGGCACTGAATGGATTCACAAAATAATGCCGTCACAATGAATGACAAGTTCATTTCCGTCGCACCGGCTCTGACCTTTGTGTTGTGTGCGCAGTTAGTGATGACTTGTTGCACAGGAAACACAATCGTAAACACGCAATCGCCAACGAACACTTCGCCACACTGGCTACCTCCCTCGGTCCGCTTCGCTCGGGGACGCGTTATCCACCTCTTTCCTCCACAGTGTGTAAACAGAGAGTGACGAAAATTAATGAATTTCTAGGACGACAAGCGAGCAACGACTCACACCCATCTGCAAGAGGCACAGATCCTCATAAGCCCCTTGCAAGTCGCGGGGGCGTATGAGGATCTGTGTCGCTTGACGCGCATTTTACCGAAGGTTGAGGAGATTACAGGTCATTCAACCTTCGACGGACACAGCAAACCTAAAAGGGCATCCCCAGTACATAACAGCATCACGCCGCAGAAATACGTGAGCGGCGAGTGCACGGTTCCATATAATTATAACAGGAATAGGGCCAGACAGAACCTTCAGTAACGTTACGACTATTCAAGCTTTTAGAATAAGACAAGATAAGATGGAACCTTACTGCCTTATGTATAAAGAAATTAGGAAATCGTCTCGGTGCTGCGCATGGATAAACGGACATGACACAAATAAAATATAATTAAATTGCTCGCCAGGCGCATACGCACACTCACACCCCTTAACTTATTTAGCCCCGAGTCCCTACAGCAGGAGATGTATTGACCATGATAATTGAAGGGTAGTGCCAGATTAGCGCCATTATCAAGGGTAGTGCCAGATTAGCTTGGCGCCTGAAGGCGCCAAGCTAATCCTGCACAACCCTTGAATTATCATGGTCAATCCATTTAATTCAGCTGACATTGTAGTCTTTAGGTCACACCACCAAAATTTTGGAAATGGACCCATGGGGTTAAATGGGTTAATAGCTATGCTAATAAATAACATTGTGGTCTAAATTTAAAAGTCAACAGACAAGAATTACTATATAAAAGTGCTCGGTGGTGCGGACCATGTCAACCATTCAACTGTGATATATTAAACTTATTGACATGTGAACGCGTGATACAATTTTCCAGTTCTGTGGACAATAATAAAGTATATCTTATCTAACCACCTGCGCGCCACTTGGAGTGCAACAAAATAAATACGTAATTAGAAACGTGAATAAATCCACGATAGATTGATTGATTGATTGTACATTGCTTAACGTCCCGACAGCAACAAGGCTTTCTCAGGACGTGCCTGCACTGCTTGTGAAAAAAAAAATAAACAGAAAATTGAATGTATGTCGCCAGCCGGTCAAATACGTTAAATAAACCTACAACATGGGGTCTAAATAAAACTAAGACCATTTAGCAACACACATCCAACATCAAGAGCTACAGGCAGTGCAGACAGTTGGGAGAGTTTTAAAAAGACAAATACAGGTGAATGGACCAAGGGTAGACAGAAACACATGCCCCAGAATAGAAAGGAAACCCACCCTGTGGGGCTGACCAGGGTGACCCTGGGAACTAAAAAGTACCTAACCCCACCCAAGTCCCCCAGGGCAGACCCGGGTGGGGAAAATCCACGATAGAGTCTATTCCGCTTATAACAAGGTCCGAGATAACACAAGTAGGACTGATATGACACTACTTTCTCAAAGGCCCATTACGCACACATCTGGACACATTTCATCTCCATTTGGGTTTGTTACGCCTTGTCGACACACCTAATGAACTTTAACAGCCGTTTGGACACGCAACAAAAGCACATGCATAATCGCACTTATTTGATCTGCGCTGCCGTTAGCGTGTCAATCTATTTTTAGCTGTTTCTCGTACTGAAAGCGTTGTATGTATAGATCGGAGTGGAGTCATTGTCTGGTTACTTGACATAAAGACGACGTCACGTGTGCTGGATTGCCCTGTGTCTAAAATGAACCATAGCTAGACCTGTGTGTAGAGTGTCCAAACCATTTGTTACAGAAATGTATCTTTGAACAGTTAAGGCGGTAGTGGGCCTATAAAGGTCCCGACAGCTATTTTTCTATGTAAATTACTTCGCTTATAACAAACTTAGGATATAAAAAAAGGGTCCCCTCGTTATACCCGGAGTTTACTGTACTGTAATGTAAAGATGTTTACAAAGCTTGTGAGTTTGTACTGGACTATCACAAATTTTCTTTCAAAGAGAAAGGCTAAAGAGTTCTTTAACTCATTCGAGACGGAGGCGGCACGTCTCGAATGAGTTGAACCTTTTCATCCTGATACACTATCGCACGAAATAAATTTAACTATAATTCATTCGAGTACGAATGTGTTAAAAGCGTTACGCGGAAATGTCTCTTCCATTAGTCTTCGCGATGTCTGTGTGAATGTCTTCGGAAGAAAAATGTCTCCAGTGGGACGAAAACACTCAAATGAAACACCCACCACTGACTGTGCCAGCAATTCGGATTAATTTCAAGAGGCAGTAAAAGAAAGTCTCTTTCCGGGCGCAATGAAATCTTATCGACCGTATACAGCAATCTCGACACACAGTCAACAACTGAAACGAATAGTAGTGAGGAGAGAGAGGCCTGTGGAGGCGGCGCCGACCTGCGTGGCACACCCGTGACCCACTTTCGAGGGCAATGACCTACATAGGCTTAGGCCAGCACACAGAGGCTATTTTCCGCCACTACCGAAAGGGCAAGAGGAAAACTATCGCTGTAGGCGGACGGTTAACCCGTTACTCAGGGTCGTATGATCGACACAGAAGACGAAAGTTCACAGTTTTGTAACAAAAACACCGCAAATTCACCCCTTTACTGTCAGTAGACTGTGATTTTGAAATGGCTGTAAATATTCAACTTCAAGGCTCCACAATCGACAAAGGCACAAAATGGCTGCAAAGCACAACCCAACGAGGAACGAAACACGCACAGAAAACGAGTAACAACACAATATATTAACTCATTCGAGAGGTGCCGCTTCCGGATACGCGGCGAATCGCCGCGTATCCGGAGGCGGCACCTCTCGAATGAGTTAATATTTCGGATTAAAAACCAAACTAGACCTACAAACAAGCGCACCATTTACAACTTATCAAGCGGTCTCAGCAAGAGGTATAGATCCTCATGAGCCCCCGCAACTGCATCGGCTCATGAGGATCTATGCCTCTTGCATTTGGGTGGTGGTAAATATTTCTCCACAGCGATCTTTTGTAAACTTATCCCTCAAAACTGGTTGTCTCCCTTGATTCGTTATTGGTAGTGATCAAGGGAGGTAACCAGTGTGTGTATCCCTTCCACGGACACAGGGTAATCAACAGTGACTTGAAATTACGTTTACATTAAATTTCTTCTGACTCAATGACACCAAACAAGCGATATCGCATGTTTGTCCGGGCCTTTAAACCACTGTTTTCGTCGAAACAAGTACAAGTATGGCCGAATTATGATTTTCCGAATCCATCGTCAAATAGCCTGCAGCCTTTTCAGTGTGGCATCAATAAGAAGGAGGACATTATCTCACGGTATCAGTAGCGTGTTGGTCTGTGAATTTCGAACCTACGTCTCTAAGTGCGACAGTGCGGGCGGGACGGTCGGCCTTCTTTTAGAATGTCTGACGGGATGAAGCGCTCCACATTCCCGCCGCATTGCCTGCGGTCAACAGATGAAACTCAAAGAACACTTTCAAGTTTAACTTGGTACATTTTCAGGAACTGGGCCTGAGTGGATTCCAGCGCCCGATTCCTCATTCGTTGGTCCTTGTACTGTTTCAGCGAACAGTCCACAAAACACTATACAATCATGGTATAATTCAATCAGAGCCGATGTTTGCTCACGCACAATCTCCGCCATTTCAGTTTAGTCTCCAGACTCGAGTTAGCACTGCCGTGAACCTATAGGGAGCATGAGCATCGCGCTATTGTACGCCGCAGAGCCGGGACGGTCGTCGAATCGCGCGTGTTGACAGCCATGGGTGTCTGGTTTGGGGCTCGGTGGTCGCGATTTTATCCCGGCTGAGAGAGGCAACACTAGCAGCAGAGAGGCAACACTAGCCAGCAACATACGTACAGATTCTTATGAACGCGCCTAACCTAGACGCGTATATATGTGACTCTTGCAGATGTCGACGTTTGCCTGTGTTCTTTCGTCACCACAACCCGATTAAACTACGAAACATAGCAACATGAACGTAATTCGACTGAGAAATACACATAGCTCCCCACAAGCCCCCCGCACTCTGCGCGGAACTCATGAAGATCTATGCCTGATGGGGAGTTTTGTCTATGGTTATAGGCAAACGTTGCTAAACAGTGAATACCATCCGTCTGATGTAAAAACAAGAATATATGCGGTAACAGTGGAATGAATGTTTAAAGGTTCATTAATTTTGTCTCTGTGCACATCAGACGGAACAGAGAAGAACTTTCTGCAGTACCATCTGACGGCAGTTCCCCTGAAAGCCTTCAAGCCTGGCTCTTGTACAGCCCCCAACGCTCCATCAAATATCAGCGCCCTGTCAGTATATTAGTTTTAATTTGTAACACGTCCTTTAAATTTATGAGTTTTCAACGATTTTTTAATGTATTATTACATATGGCAATAAAGTTCTATCATCATCATCAAGTGAACCCGCCCGTACATGTGCATCAGCAGATCCAATTTTATTCCGTAGTGAACCCGACTCTGCCTTTACCAGAACGAAAGAAGGGGAAAAAAGTGTGTTCATCGTACGGTTACTGAAAAAGAAAAGAAACGGCTGAAACTCACTGCAAACCACAATAGCGCATCTCCCTCGCCCCTTCCGCACCCCTCAGCCTGGAAATTAAAAGTGTGTGAACTGAAAAAGCAAAAACTTAGGCACAGAGGATTAGGCATTTCGGAGTCTGAGTTAGAACTGATTTTTTTTTTTTAGACCTGCGAAGGAAAGAAGAGAGGGGGGTGCGCGAAACTCGCAATGTGATTGGTCATCTGATGCCAGCCGTCTGGCATTGCGGGATAAAAAAAAAAAAAAGTAGCACCTGCCGAACTTCATCCCGCAGCCCGCACGACCCGATCGTGACGTCCGAAATCGCACGACCCGATCGTGACGTCCGAAATCTCAGATGGTTGCCCTGGAAACCCATCAGATCGTGCACAGTCGTACAGCACGAACTGATGGTGGATCGTGGCCTTAAGTCGAGAAAAAACTAAGCGGGTATTGAATGCATACGCCTTTTTTGATCGACAGTTGTCCTTTGCACGGCTTTTAATCTCGGTCAATACAACAAAATCGACAAATAACACTGAAAATGAACAAAACATTTAAACACCTGCGACACGGTGACACCCCCCCCCCCTCCCTCCCTACCAACCCTCCCCCACCCTAACTGCAAAAAGAACAAACTTAGGAAGAATGAAGACGTTTGGCTGCATGAAAAAAAAAAAAGCTGCATTCAAAACACAAAAGTACAAGAGACATAGAGCATCATGAGTCCCTGCAAATGCGGGCACTCATGAGGATCTATGTCTCTTGCTAACACCACGTTGTATAATGGGCAACAAAAATGCAAGAAATCACATAAAGTTATCTTTCTCACCGAAATAGTGAGTGAACGCATTGTGCAACGTGCGAAAAAAAAACCAAAACAACAACAGGAAAGGCGTCGACCTGAAATTACGTGCAATATCGGCCCCGTTACAGGACAAAGCAATGACTGTTTTGGCAAATACAACGAAATCCACTTACTTGACTCATTTAGCTCCATTGCACTACAACAGGAGATGGATCGACCACGATAATTCAAGGGTAGTAACAGATTACTTGACTCATTTAGCCCCAATGCACTACAGCAGGGCGCCAAGCTAATCTGGCACTACCGTGCCTTAAATTATCATAGTAGGTCATTGAAGGCACCTAATCATTTATCCTTGAAAAATAAAGTTTCGTTTCATTTCATAGTAGATCCCTCTCCTGCAACTGGTACACAGTCGCTAGATGACCCCTACACAAATTGGGAAATATGGCCTTGGGATTAAATGGGTTCAACTCATTCAAGGCGCCCCGCATCCATCGCTACGAAAGTGTCGTATAACGTCGCCAGCGGCCACTCCCGCGGCTACTGATGCGCGGCACCCTGAAAGAGTTAACAAGATAAATAACTAAACGAAGTTTAGATTAACTCATTCGCGGCCAGCCGCATCCGGATGCGCGGCGGGCCGCGAATGAGTTAATGTACAGCAGAACCTATCTTGAGCGACGACCTTAATGAGGGATCACCTGTCAATAAAGACCATCATTTAGGTGGCTTTTGTTGGGGCCCAACCTTGGTGTCGACCCAACCTCGGCCAGAGTGACATATAATGCTCAAAAATAGTAAGGTATTATTATTATTATTACATGGTATTTATATGGCGCATTTCTCATCTTTTATAATATATCTCAATGCGCAGAAGTACATTAGCGTTTCAGCTTGAATTTCTAAACGTTCTCAGAATGGGTACAATAACGGTTACATCTTTGACATTGGTGCGACATAAACGTTTGGGGGCATTTTAATAATACATCCTTTCCTTTTTGTGAGAACTATATGTCACACCAATGTTGTGAAATTGTAGGCCATTGGGATGGCTGATCAATGATATACCCGTGATAACGCCGATTCTGAGGACTTTTAGTAATTCAAGCTGACGAGGTCGGGTCGAGGCCGAGGGTGGGACCCAACAGCTTTAGCCACTTAAATGATGGTATTTAAGGACAGGTGACACCTACTGTTCGACAGGACTTCTGTTGAAGGAGCATCCGTTTCTTAACCCATATCATACCGAGGCTAAAAGCTTCAAATTTGTACACTGCCATAATTATGCAAGCTACATTATAGTACTTACAGTTAAGATATAGACCAATGGCTTTAGTTAAAGGGTTGTGCCAGAATAGCTTGGCGCCTAGCGGCGCCAAGCTATTCTGGCACTACCCTTGAACTAGTTTAGTCAAACCTATTTCACACACTGGTGTATTCCGAATGATAAGGGTGACATACCAAAACAAGGGGTTGATCAACACTGTCTTACAGCCAACATTCACCTGTCAGTAACCTAAAGTTTGATGGATCGGCCATGACACATCAAGGCAGCTCTTTAAAAAAAAAAAGCTTTGTGACTTTTGTTTCATAACAAACTCTTCAACCACTCGATCAAACAATTTTGCGAAATTGGACACATGCGTTAGTACTGGAATCCTTAATTGACGGGAATTCAGCCTTACCGAGCAGAAATACACCAATTACATCTAACAATCCAGCCCTGATTGGCGTCTTGTGCTTTAAATACGATACACTCCAAAGTTCGTTAGCTCCAATATAAGAATGACAGGAACAGCGCAAGTGATGCCATCAGCAAGAGGCATAGATCCTCATGAGCCCCCGCAACTGCGGGGGCTCATGAGGATCTATGCCTCTTGCTGACACTAAAATATGATATGCTCCAAAGTTTGTTAGCTCCAAGGTATTATAAGAATGAGAGGGACAGCGTAGTGATCATGATCCAACTGCAAGAATCATAGTTCCTCAATTGCAGTGGCTCATGAGGATCTATGCCTCTTGAAGACACTACTTTGCAGCTATATTTCTTGGAAGGCTGTGGCTCTGACTTCACAAACTGCGACCAATGGCATTGATAGTCTTTAAGGCTGACAGGGAGAACAAATTAGCTGAAAAAAAGTATTCATTAACATATCCCACAAAAGAGCGCATCAATCAATGCAACTTAGAAAGGGAGGAAGGGGGGGGGGGGGAGCTGGCAGCCTTTCCATCATAAAGAATTTAATAGAGATATATGAATTCAAGTCGGAACCTTTTGATTTTTTTCCCCTCTGAAATTTTCTAATCACGATCCTAAAGGTGAAGAACCGGTCACGAGTCTGTCGGGAAGCCTTGGAAAGTGCAGGATGAAATGCCACTAACCTCCTTCACGTGAGGTCAAAGACACAAAAATGTTCAGCAACAGGCGTATGTCCCCAAACTGAGAACGGTTCTTGAGCCTCTATGCCTCCTGCAAAAAGCTATTGGAACTCAAACGTAGTGTCTTACTTTCCAAATTATTTTTATTTTATTTTTAGAGTTTAATCTTTTGTTTAACTTTAGAATCGAAGTTTGAGTGATTAGAAGCACTGACGAAATTTTGTCAGCAAGAGTTATAGATCCTCATGAGCCCCCGCAGATGCGGGGGCTCATGAGGATCTATCCCTCTTGCAGACGGACTGAAGAGTTGGCATATGGTCATGGCAACTGATAGAAGCGGTATTGCGTTAGCTGACTTTCCAAGTGATCGTGTTTTCTGATGCCAGCGAGAAAAGCGGCAAGTTGTTGGTGTAAGGCAACAATCAGGCGGTCTGGCACGCCAAAATAAACGAGCAAGCAAAAGCTCCCCGGACCGAATTCGGCCTTAGGTAAGGACTCACCTTGGCCTTATGACCTTTTCCTTACCACGGGTAAAAAAACTTTGAGGGAATTTGTGTGCGTGTGTGCTGGTTCCTATGCATCTACTTGTTTATGCTGAAAATATTCTATTGAGGCCCACGTTATTCCAAATCAGATCAGTTTGATATATTTAGATGGTGTGTACTGGTTTGTGATTCTGGATCTTACGTCTCCAAGCCACAGTGTCCAAAACCACAGTCCAGCACACTAATCTGAGGAATCTGTTTGAAAATTGTGAGCAGAAAGACATAACTGATTGTACCAAACAGCCAACCAACCAAAAACAAACTAATAAACTCACCCACCCACAACTGACTGACTGACTGACTATGAACATGAAAGAAAGAAGGCAGGAAAAAGTAATAGTAAGGGAGAGAATTGTGCATCATAGTCCAATGACGACAGCTGTAGAGGGTGCAAGCACAGTTAAATTATTTATGTGCTTATTTATTCAAAATTATTATTACTCATGTATTTATTTATTTATTACTTTTTAAAATTATTATTATCATTTTTATTGTTTATTTTATTATTATTTTTTATTTTTATTTATTTTATTTATTATTATTATTTTTATTTATTTTTTATTTTATTATTATTTTTTAATTTATTTTATTTATTTTTATTTTTATTATTCTTATTATTATTTTATTTTTATTTTTTATTTATTTATTTATTATTTTTTTTTTTTTGGGGGGGGGGGCGATTTGTTTAACTCATTCAGCCCGACGGCCGTATTTCCCAAATTTTGGAAGCGTCATTTAACGACTATGCAAAAGTTGCAGGAGATAGATTGACCATGATCATGGTCGTCCCATCTCCTGCTGTAGTGCGTCAGGGCCGAATGAGTTTTAAAAAAGTTAAAAAATACAAAATAATTATGATCTCAGCTTTCAAGATTATTTTTCATTGAGCTGGTGTCAGCCGCTCTGTTCCTCGTGGACGCAAGCCATGATCGCAAGAACCCTAGTCACGAGCGTCGATGCCCCTTGCTGACCGTGTGTCGAACTCAGCTCCTCTCCTCATGAAGAGCACGTCATCCGGCGTTCAACCTACGACCATAACGTTTGACCCAGCTCCCCAACACAATCTGACATGGGCTTCATCCAATCCGGCATCGTCAATAGTCCATCATTGATTTCGTGCTCTCTCACCACCCCATCCCCCCCTTCGTCTTAAAGAAACAGACGTACAGAGCAAGTGGCATAGATCCTAATGAGCCCCCGCTGTCGCCACTTGCAGATGTATGAAAGACGGGTGGTGCTTTTTGGCTGCAGCCGACATGTCTGAGGCAAAAGGGACACTGACCGGTCTGTTTGGCTCGAAATTAAGGCAGGCTTCACCTTTACTCGAGTTTCAACCGCCCAACCACGCAAGAATGAATAAACAGGCGCCTGTTACCGTTCCAAGAACAGTAACTGCCATCTGCTGATCTACCAGAAAAAAAGAAAGAGGTTCAACTTTTTGTCGGTAGGACCCTGTTTTCTGGAAAGAAAATAGGGCCCTACCGACAAAAATTTGAAACGTCTGTTGATTTAACCAGAGCGAACCCTTAGCGGTATTTTGTTTTTAATTAATCTACTGATTCTGACATTTTCCCCCCAAAACTTTATTTATTTCATTTCATTTATTATTATTTTTTAAAATTAATATTATCTTTGTTTCATTTCATTTTATTTTTCTTATTTTGTCCGGAGGACATCAACCGTATCTTCAGTCTCAGTCGAATCCTCAGACTTGAAAGGGTGCGAGAGATCCAGAGCGAGTCAGACAAATGTGGGTACGGCATCGAAAAAAAAAAATCTAGACTGGGTGGAGCGCGCATGGGCCTTCCCGAGCGCCAGTGTGCACATCTCGAATGACTTGAAGTGAACTTTACGTCAAGGTTTAACCCGTTCAGCCTCAACGTTCTACAACAGGTGATGGATCGACCATGATAATTCAAGGGTAGTGTCAGATTAGCTTGGCGCCTGATGGCGCCAAGCTAATCTATCACTACCCTTGAATAATCATGGTCGGTCCATCTCCTGCGACTGGTACTTATTCGTCGGATGCCACCCTCGAAATTTTGAGAAATGCGGCCGTGGGGTTAAGAGGGTTAACGTTGACACTAAAGTTCATCACGAATCAGGTACGACAGACAGACGACCAAAATCTGTGTGAAAATTTCTGAGCCAGAAAACAGAAAATAGTTTCTTGTAATAAGCGAAGTACATTATCCACACTCACAACACCGAAGTCACGAACGATACAAATAAAAAGAAGAAGACGCAAATACACCAAGACATAAACTTGTCTTTGCGTAAACGGAGGACAGCTTTGCGCATACTTTTAATTATTTGCACGTACTTGTACAGCCTGTCTGGCGTTAGTGTGTTTAAAGGCTCACTACCGCTGTAACTGTTCAACTATACATGTGTGTAACAGATCGTTACGAAACACTACACACATGTCTAGCTATGCTTCATTTAGACACAGGACAATCCAGTTCAGCACAAGTCGTCAAAATATCAAGTAACCTGACAATGATTCCACTCTGTTCTATAAATACAACGGCATCAGTACGAGAAACAGCCAAAATTAGATTGACACGCTAACGGGTGAAAAGAATAAATAAGTGCGATTACGCGTGTGCTTTTGCTGCGTGTCCAAACTGCCGTTAAGGTTCATTAGGTGTCTCAACAAGGCATAATGAACACTCGTGGTGCTGAAATGTGTCATCAGATTTACCCGTAATGGCACTTTAAAAAGCTACCTCGGTGTGCATGCCATACATTTCTAGGAGATATACACAAGCAATTTTGTCTAAATTCTGCTGTCAGGGGAGAAATATTTTTTTAAAAAATTCTTAAAAAAATCTCAAGTCTGGAAAAGCTGCGAAACCTGGTAGCCCGGTAAAACTCGCTACAATGACTCACGCTAGATGGACCCAGGGATCACTTTGGCGGGAGCCAAAGTGATCCCGGGTCCATCTGGTGTAAGAGTCGTTTTGGCGTGTACATCCTCACGCAAAGTTGACAAGCCAAAGTAACTGCAGATCCATTTACATCTGGCGTATGCCAAAACGACCCAGGTTTGATTATTGGCGTAAAGGCCCCGCCACACATGCCCGATTTTGAGGCCGATTCTCGAGCAGTTTCGAATCGGAGTGTGATCGGACCGGACTAAAAAAAAACCGTGTGCACTGCCACACATTCCCCGACTTTTTTTTTTTTTTTTTTTAGCCGACCGGTTTAAATCGAAGATCAAGGTCGTACCTGTCCAGCGAAATGGCTGCTAGTTTTAACAGTGATGATGATGTGCTTGCATTATCAGCAGTTTTGCATCATAATCGGGAAGAGGCGGGCGAAACATCGGCAACGAAGGTGGTACTGATCTTCCGCCATTTTCAAACTGAAACGACGTGCTTTGCCAGACGCGCTCCGATTGTTTGAAGCTTACAATCGGGGCCGATTGGGATCGGAAAAATAGAGCAGGTTCCAGACACCCGATTCCCAGCCGATTGGGATCGGATCGGATATGACGTCATGAATCGGCTTCAAAATCGGGGCACAACCGGCACGTGTGGCGGGGCCTTTAGACAAAGCGACCCCGGGTAAGCAAAAGGCCCTCTGGCCGTCGTCAGCCGCAGTGGGCCCGCGCACAGCCGTGCGCGGGCCCACTGCGGCCGACGACGGCCCCCGAGGACTTTGCTGTCTGGGTATTCAGGTGTGCTACACAAGCCATCAAGGCAGCCGAGGTCGGTTACGTCAGTGTCAGAATGATGTATTCCTGAAGGCCATTTTTATGGGTGCATAAATTTAAAGCTTGAGGACAGCTTGAAAAGCCATCATCAGCAATTTTACAGCTCGCTAAATCTTTACTGAGAGAAGATAACGGCCTTAAATTGAAAAAAAAAAAAAAAAAAAAAACTCGAGAAGACAAATGGCCCACATTTTATAAAGGACAACGTCAGTTGAGAAGTGCTTACACGTGGCGGGGCATGACCTCTTTCGTGGCAGTCTAGCAATAGCGTGCAAGTTACCGTGCATGTGAGGTAGGGCAGGATTCAGCCTCTTTCATGGCTCCGCTGTTTAGCAATAGTGTGAAAGGTACCGACGAAGGAGTTATCCGTTTTCTGGCAGGATATAGCCTCTTTCACTGCTCCGCAGCTTAGTAATAGAGCGAAAGGTACCAATAATGGAGTTATCCCGCTTTCGGGCAGGATATAGCCTCTTTCATGGCGCAGAAGTCCATCAACACTCAGCAAGGTACCGGAAGAAAGGAGTTACCTCGCTCTGGGCCAGCATGTCTGGACTCGTGCCTACAATATCATACATGGATAATGTACAAGATGTAGAGATTATGGGCGACAATGAACACAAAGACAATGCGAAGCCCTCAGAGTGACAATGCTGGGGATGATGCTGCGGGCATTGAACCAAGT
The DNA here is from genome assembly GCA_036245525.1 of Semisulcospira habei. Lineage (NCBI taxonomy): Eukaryota > Metazoa > Mollusca > Gastropoda > Semisulcospiridae > Semisulcospira > Semisulcospira habei. Next base: position 204,025,498 of record BTPG01000005.1, read on the forward strand.
GAGCATTGGTAAAGTATAACAGGGAGATGGATCAACCGTGACAGCTCAAGGGCTGTGCCAGAAAATAGCTTGGCCCCTTGATCACGGTCAATCTGTCTCATGAACTGGCTTGGAGTCTTAATAAGAAAAACTTTCAAATGTCATAGTTTCGATCTTCGAGTGCTATTAGTTAGACCTTTGGCTGTCGGCAGCGGTTTTAGTCCAGAGGAATCATCGCGACTAAAACTGCTACCGACAGCCAACGGATTTAACTCATTCCAGACGTGCCGCACACGGATACGCGGTTTTCAGCCGCGTATCCGTATGCGGCACGTCTCGAAAGAGTTAATGCAGACAATCAACTGTGGGAATTCTGATCTCAGGGTTCAGTGTCCTAATGCTTCATCGAACTGCACCGAGCTGAACTGATAAGGTGAGTGCCACGGAGGACAAAAAGAGACAGCTCTTCTTCCAAACGCTATTATTAACTAGGGGCAGTCGATAAGCACCGAGGATGATTGACCTGATAGGGACAGGAGAAAATGCACCGAGGTCAATAAGCATAACCCTTGAGATGTAACGGTCCGTCCATCTCAAAGCGACTTTGATGAAGTCATGTCTCCAGTAAACTTCGGATATAACAAAAATCGCCTGGAGGACTATTTTGTACACATTACTTTCGCCGCTTATATCAAATTAAAAAATAATAATTAAAAAAAAAAAAAACCTTCGGGTTAAAGTACCATTACGCGTAAATTTGAAGACACATTTCAGCACCATTTGTTTAACAGCAGTTGGGACACGCAGCAAAAGCACACCCGTAATTGCACTTGTTTATTCTGCCCAGCCGTTAGCCTGTCAATCTATTTTTAGCTGTTTCTCGTGCTGAAAGCGTTGTACTTATACAATGGAGTAGAGTCATTGTCAAATTACATGATATAAAGATGACGTGTGCTGAACTGGATTATCCTGTGTCTAATGAACCACCTGTGTGTAGCGTTTCGTAACCATCTGTTACAGAAGTGTATCTCTAAACAGTTAAGGCCCCGCTACACGAGCCCGGTTTTGAGGCCGATTCCCGATCAGTTTTCGAATCGGTAGGTGATCGGGCCGGATTAAAAAACGTGTGCAGTGCCACACTGACATTTCTCGACTTGTCAAGTTTAGCCGACCGGTTTGAACCAAAGATCAAAGTCGTACCTGTTCTGCAAAATGACTGCTAGTTTTTACAGTGATGATGATGTGCTTGCATTATCAGCAGTTTTGGATCATATTCGGGAAGAGGCGTGCGAAACATCAGCGGCAACGGCGGTGGTAATGATAACAACAGGCGTGTTCGGCCATTTGCAAACCGTGTTGAAACGACATGCTTTGCGAGACGCGCTCTGATTGATTGAAGCTTACGATCGGGACCGATTCGGATCGGAAATATAGAGCAGGTTCTAGTCATCCGATTCCCAGCCGATTGGGACCGGATCGGATAATTGACGTCATCCGATCGCAAACGGATCGGAATCGGCTTCAAAATCGGGGCACAACCGGCCCGTGTGGCGGGGCCTTTACGGCGGCAGTGGGCCTGTAAACCCGAAGCGTTTTTTTTTTTTTTTAATTTTATTTTATTTTTGTAATAAGCGACGAAAGTGATTTGTACAAAATAGTGTTGCCTCTGAAAAAGGGTTGTTATACCCGACTTTGTTATAAGCGAAGTCGATTTATTTAATATATATTTAAGCCGTTTATTCCACCCATCGAAGAGAAGGATGAGGCAAGTGGGAAAAGTGACAGCCGCGAGAAATACATTTCATCCGCTCACCCGTTTGATCAGAAATGAGACAGAGATCCTGGCGAGCCTTCCACGGTACAGGGACTTATGATGGTCTATGCTCTCTTGTGTGTGGACGAAACCTGCTCTGTACTGATATACATCCTCACTCTACGTCTGTTCCATATTTCATAGGGTAAACACACTAGTTAGTTATTTGGGATAAACGCCGAGCAGGCGACTAAGGCCATCTCACGGCGGTAAACACACAAGGGTCGAGTGTACAAGAACACTAAGAGTCGAATGTCCAAATGTGGGAGTTGTCCTTTGAAGACTACAGTACAGCTTAGAAAGACAGTTCAAACGACAGATCGACCATGATAGTTCAAGGGTGGTGCCAGAATAGCTTGGCGCCTGAAGGCGCCAAGCTATTCTGGCACCACCCTTGGACTATCATGGACGATCGATGACCTCTTGTTAGAGTGTCATGACAGAATGGATTAGCTCCTAGTATGATCAATATATCGAGCATAGGACACAAAAAAAGCTGACACTGACAAACAACAAAAAAATGATCGCCGTGCTTTCTTCACGCAAACTCCTTCTGAACAGATTCTCATGAGCCCCTGTGCGCTCACCTTGAACCATCATTGCCGATCCACGGCTTAAGGTCGCGTGTCAGCGCTGAGTGTGGGCAAAATCCACAAAAAATGTTCTACACGTCGGTTCAATACATCGAGCGGAGAAGACAAAATGATGCCGGTACTTACGCAAAATAATCGCCGAACAAACTCCCTCATCAAACGCTTCCATCTCCAAGAGGCACAGATCCTCACGAGCCCCTGCATTCGCAGGGGCTCACGAGAATCTTTGCCTCTTGCTGTCATGACCTGGATCTGGTTTCCCCAGACGTGAGAAGAACCTGGGAGTTTGGAAGAACACAGGATTGCGACTACTGAAACAGATAACGGACACTGAGACGTACCCTCGACGGTGTTTCATGCGTCAATCTTCGTTGATTCACACCAAAAAAACCCTTAGCTGTCCCAGGAACATGGATTCAAAATGGTGTCAGCAAGAGGTATAGATCCTCATGAGCCCCCGCAATTGCGGGGGCTCATGAGGATCTATACCTCTTGAAGTTAGGGGAGGGGGGGGGGGGTCGGTGTTTCTCGGCAGGGAAGGGGTTAGTTCGTTTGAGTCACACTGCGTAATGAATCTACATATTGCACTAATGAAGACGGGCTTTCTGACACTAATCACTGATGCAGACCTCCCTGAAATGTTCTGCTTCAATGAAACTCAAAGTGCCTATTGAACACACAGTCCCCGGACCAGCCAGAAAGACTGACCCAATCTGAGGATACAGATGGGAACAATCTCTGCCCAGCAAAAGGCACAGATTCTCACCAGGCCCTGCGACTCATGAGAATCTGTGCCTTTTGCAGATGTGAGGGTCTGACAGAAATACTGCAAAAGACCCTCGAAAACGCGTTCACACCACTGCCCCAAAGCATCAAATTATAATCAAGCGGAGAATTTGCCTCACAAATACGCGCAAAGTGCAAATCTGACATGATGCATGAAGTGAGTCACGCCAGATGACTGGTCAGAATTCAGCCGAAAATGGATACTTCGGTCCAGTCCATTAACCCATTCAGGCCTGAACCACTACACCAAGATGTGGATCGACCAGGACAGCTCGAGGGTGGCGCCTTCAGCGGCCTCATTTCAGCTGGCTTGGTCGACTAGCTTCCTCAGCCTGGCGCCCAGAGCAGCAGTTGAAATTGCCATCCAGAGCAAAATTTACCGCACAAACCCGAAAGCGCAGCTGTCGGTAGTGCGTTCTGTCGAGGTGATTCCTTCAGGAATCACCTCGACAAAATGCGCTACCGACAGCCAAAGGGTCAACGTGAGGCACACTAGCTGACTGGTTAGAATTTAATCAAAACTGAGATCTCCGGTCACCTCAATCTTTACACTCTCTCCGGGGAAAGGACGCAATGACGAGTCTGGTTTCTTGTTTCATCACAGCGAGCTAGTCATTCTCACCGACTGTGAAACGTCGATTTGAAAGATGGCGATGTAATGACACAAAAAGAGGTGACACAAGCTCTACTCTGGCATACGCCATTAACTGCCACAGAAAGGGGGAAAGACACGTCTGTTTGTGTGAAAAGCGAGATTATCATTAACTCTTTTAGCCCCAAGGTCCCATTTCTCAAATCTCGGAGGTGTTGCCTAACGACTATGAACCAGTTGCAGGAGATGGCTTGATCATGATAGTTCAAGGGTCGTGCCAGATTAGCTTGGCGCCTTCAGGGATGTTTTCAGCATTTTACACGCTTGGCAGTTACCTTTTTAGTCTGGATTCAATCCTTTTAGCCCTGGGACCCCTACAGCAGGAGATGGCTTGACTGTGATAATTCACCTTCAACTCGACAGCACCCCCATCTCCCTCTCCGACTCGGCCAAGAACCTCGGCGTTATCCTCGATTCCTCTCTTTCCATGACCAGCTTCGTCTCCGCCACGGCCCAGGCATGCTATTTCCACCTCCGCCGCATCAGTCAGATCAGAAAATACCTCACTACCGAAGCTGCCACAAAACTTGCTGTCTCTCTCATCTTATCTCGCATCGAATACTGCAACTCTCTCCTTTCCGGCCTCCCTCACTCCACCACTTTCACTCTCCAGCGCGTCCAGAACAATGCTGCCTGCCTCGTCCCGAGAAAGAAAAAATCCGACCACATCACTCCCCTGCTCAAACTCCTTCACTGGCTCCCCATCCCCCAACTCATCCAATACAAGATTATGTCTCTCTGCTACAAATCCCTAAATAACTACGCTCCTACCTATCTATCCAACTTACTTCACCCCTACACTCCTTCCCGCTCCGCCTCCGACCCTCTCCGCCTCCTCATCCCCCGCACCAAACTCAGCACTTTCGGCCCCCGCTAATTCTCCGTCTACGGCGATCCACCTGGAATACTCTACCACTCTCTCTCCGTCAGAAACACTCTCTCTCCTCCTTCCAGTCCGCCCTCAAAACTCACCTCTTTTAACAGTTCTAGAACCACACTCCCCACCCCAAGCTGACTGTCGTAATGTATTTCACTATTTGTGGTACATGAGTTATTGTCTAAAGCGTGCGCATGCGTGCGCGAGTTGTGAGTGCGCGCTTAGAGTTATAATTATTATAAGATAAGCGCATTATAAATACCGTAATTATTATTATTATTTTACAATTATTGACATTTTATACACATTTGTCGACCTCTTGCGACCCTTGACCTTTTCCAAATTAGCATGCATTGATAAGTCCTACCATCAGGTATCTCTGTAGCAAGTTTGGGTTTGAAGTTGTGAATAGTAATTGAAATAAAAACCTTGTCAAAATATGGCTATTTTGTACCTATTTCCACGTGAGCCCAAAACTATACAGGTACATTTCACTTGAACAAAAATTCTGCCACGTTAAAAACCAAGACAGGACAGACACATCTCACACTGGGTGTCTCCCTCGATTCCCTACGGCTGATCAGCGGTAGCGAATCGAGGTAGACAACCAGGGTGGGAACATCAGAATGCGCAGGTGCGTATGTGTCACTGTGCACGTGTGTGCCCGGCGGCGATCTCTTGTTCCAACATCAAGTTGGGTTTTTTTCCTTTACATTTGCCGTAGTCCTCAGAACAGCTGTCACATCAAAAACTCAATCTGCATCTCATCTGATATGTTTTGTATGGTTTTGTTTTCCCCCCTCTCAAGCCTGTGTGAGGTCTCGCATTACTGTACATTATTGCAAGGATGTGGTTGGTTGAAATACCCACCTTAATTTTCAACGCATGATTAAAGCCATTATTTGCGCTCAACATCTCACATAATGCACTGCATCAAATTACAGACAGCGCGCCCGGCATTCGCGCACGCGCCAGCAAAATGCACTGGGCGTAGAGAGCTCGCTTGGGCATCTGTTCACCCCAAAAAGCACAGCATGTGACATTTACAGAGCTTACAATAGCGGGACAACGCCTGAACAAACCTTACGGCGACCACCACTCATCAGCAAGAGCATAGATCCTCACGAGCCCCCGCAATTGCGGGGGCTCATGAGGATCTTTGCCTCTTGCTAACAGACGACTATCGGTGAAGAATCTGACATCAAATTGTCGTCTCTTGCTCGCTTATGATAATCTGTTCTTCTTGTTGGTCCTGTCTACGAGCTACTTGTAGGGCATGATGAGAAAGCTATGGCTATTTCTTTGCGTGATAAAGTAGACCCTTGTTCAGTGACCACCCCGTCGAGAGATCATCTGTCATTAAAGACAATAATTCAGGTGGCTTAACTCATTCTACCCCAGACACACCACAGCAAGATAAAGATCGACCATGATAGTTCAAGGGTGGTGCCAGAATAGCTTGGCGCCTATGGGCGCCAAGCTATTATGGCATCACCCTTGAACTAACATGGTCGATCTGTGTCCTGTACTGCAACGCAGTCTTCAGAGGGCGACGTCAAAATTTGGGGATTTCGGTCTTGGGGTAGAATGAGTTAACTCATTCGCGGCCAGCCGCATCCGGATGCGGCTGGCCGCAAATGAGTTAAGCCACCTGAACGATGGTCTTTAATGACAGGTGACACGTTTCGCTCATCTGGACTTCTGAGAGGCAACCTGTCTGTAAAAACCGCTCCCGAAGAAAGCCATTACTCTTACTAAATTTCTACCGACCCTGCTTACATCTGTCTTGCTCGGCAGAAGGGGGAATCGGACATTCCATACCACTGACCCTACTTACGTCTGAGTTTCTCAGCAGACGGAGGTCGTCGGGCGTTCTATTACTGGCTACAAAAAGTACAAAATGGCAGACTGGATGGAGAGCAGCTGTAATGGCAGCTCGGCAATGCGAATGTCCTTCCATTGTGACATAACTCAAGTCCCTTTCAACGCCAACCTCATGCAAAACGTTCAACAGGATTGCCTAAGGGTGGTGTCTGATTAGCTTGGTGCTCCTCCACTTACTTCAAGCCACAGACATGTTATACTTACCAGACTTCAAATTTTAAAATAAAGGAAAGATTGATAAGTTAATTCATAATACAAAACAGTTTCAAAAGGTATGTGTATAACAGGTTCCACGAACAACAGCACCCTTTTATGATTACTCTTGAGAAATATGCATATTAGTGCCCTGAACGTGTATAGTGGGCATTAGACACGCAAACGTGCTGAAAATGGAGACACTGCAGCAGAAGTGAAAAACAAACGCTATCCGTGACAAGGCCACTGATTAAACGACACTTGGCTGTGGAAGTGCAAAACAAGCAAACGCAATAATTTACGTCGGGCCAGTGTGTCAGTAGAGGCACGGGCATTGGTTCACACAACCTTTATGTCAATTTGATCCAGCAATATAGGTCAGTGTTATGAATACATAATAATGACTCGCACACGATTGGTTGACATTAAAATTTTTATGACATGGTAATGCCCTGAAGACGACTGCTGCAAATTCTCGTCTGCAAGAGGCATAGATCTTCATGGGCAATTGCCGAGGGCCCACGAAGAGCAATGACTCTTTTGCTCGCCATTTTACATTTATTATTTTATGATTAGGTGACATCATGCCCCAATGCATAGCCTAGCAGACGACCAAGGGCAGTCCTGCACAATCCGTCTGCTAGAAACATAGATCTGCATGAGCCCCCCCCCCCCCCACCCCACACACTCCCCTCAGTTTCGGGGGCGCATGAAGATCTATGATTAGGTGACATCATGCCCCAATGCATAGCCTAGCAGACGACCAAGGGCAGTCCTGCACAATCCGTCTGCTAGAAACATAGATCTGCATGAGCCCCCCCCCCCCCCCCACACACTCCCCGCAGTTTCGGGGGCGCATGAAGATCTATGATTAGGTGACATCATGCCCCAATGCATAGCCTAGCAGACGACCAAGGGCAGTCCTGCACAATCCGTCTGCTAGAAACATAGATCTGCATGAGCCCCCCCCCCCCCCCCACCCCACACACTCCCCTCAGTTTCGGGGGCGCATGAAGATCTATGATTAGGTGACATCATGCCCCAATGCATAGCCTAGCAGACGACCAAGGGCAGTCCTGCACAATCCGTCTGCTAGAAACATAGATCTGCATGAGCCCCCCCCCCCCACCCCACCCCACACACTCCCCTCAGTTTCGGGGGCGCATGAAGATCTATGATTAGGTGACATCATGCCCCAATGCATAGCCTAGCAGACGACCAAGGGCAGTCCTGCACAATCCGTCTGCTAGAAACATAGATCTGCATGAGCCCCCCCCCCCCCACCCCCACCCCACACACTCCCCTCAGTTTCGGGGGCGCATGAAGATCTATGATTAGGTGACATCATGCCCCAATGCATAGCCTAGCAGACGACCAAGGGCAGTCCTGCACAATCCGTCTGCTAGAAACATAGATCTGCATGAGCCCCCCCCCCCCCCACCCCACACACTCCCCTCAGTTTCGGGGGCGCATGAAGATCTATGATTAGGTGACATCATGCCCCAATGCATAGCCTAGCAGACGACCAAGGGCAGTCCTGCACAATCCGTCTGCTAGAAACATAGATCTGCATGAGCCCCCCCCCCCCCCCCCCACCCCACACACTCCCCTCAGTTTCGGGGGCGCATGAAGATCTATGATTAGGTGACATCATGCCCCAATGCATAGCCTAGCAGACGACCAAGGGCAGTCCTGCACAATCCGTCTGCTAGAAACATAGATCTGCATGAGCCCCCCCCCCCCCCCCCCCACCCCACACACTCCCCTCAGTTTCGGGGGCGCATGAAGATCTATGATTAGGTGACATCATGCCCCAATGCATAGCCTAGCAGACGACCAAGGGCAGTCCTGCACAATCCGTCTGCTAGAAACATAGATCTGCATGAGCCCCCCCCCCCCCCCCCCCACCCCACACACTCCCCTCAGTTTCGGGGGCGCATGAAGATCTATGATTAGGTGACATCATGCCCCAATGCATAGCCTAGCAGACGACGACCAAGGGCAGTCCTGCACAATCCGTCTGCTAGAAACATAGATCTGCATGAGCCCCCCCCCCCCCCCCCCCACCCCACACACTCCCCTCAGTTTCGGGGGCGCATGAAGATCTATGATTAGGTGACATCATGCCCCAATGCATAGCCTAGCAGACGACCAAGGGCAGTCCTGCACAATCCGTCTGCTAGAAACATAGATCTGCATGAGCCCCCCCCCCCCCCCCCCCACCCCACACACTCCCCTCAGTTTCGGGGGCGCATGAAGATCTATGATTAGGTGACATCATGCCCCAATGCATAGCCTAGCAGACGACCAAGGGCAGTCCTGCACAATCCGTCTGCTAGAAACATAGATCTGCATGAGCCCCCCCCCCCCCCTCCCCCCCACCCCACACACTCCCCTCAGTTTCGGGGGCGCATGAAGATCTATGATTAGGTGACATCATGCCCCAATGCATAGCCTAGCAGACGACCAAGGGCAGTCCTGCACAATCCGTCTGCTAGAAACATAGATCTGCATGAGCCCCCCCCCCCCCCCCACCCCACCCCACACACCTCCCCTCAGTTTCGGGGGCGCATGAAGATCTATGATTAGGTGACATCATGCCCCAATGCATAGCCTAGCAGACGACCAAGGGCAGTCCTGCACAATCCGTCTGCTAGAAACATAGATCTGCATGAGCCCCCCCCCCCCCCCCACCCCCACCCCACACACTCCCCTCAGTTTCGGGGGCGCATGAAGATCTATGATTAAGGTGACATCATGCCCCAATGCATAGCCTAGCAGACGACCAAGGGCAGTCCTGCACAATCCGTCTGCTAGAAACATAGATCTGCATGAGCCCCCCCCCCCACCCCACCCCCACACACTCCCCTCAGTTTCGGGGGCGCATGAAGATCTATGATTAGGTGACATCATGCCCCAATGCATAGCCTAGCAGACGACCAAGGGCAGTCCTGCACAATCCGTCTGCTAGAAACATAGATCTGCATGAGCCCCCCCCCCCCACACCCCACCCCACACACTCCCCTCAGTTTCGGGGGCGCATGAAGATCTATGATTAGGTGACATCATGCCCCAATGCATAGCCTAGCAGACGACCAAGGGCAGTCCTGCACAATCCGTCTGCTAGAAACATAGATCTGCATGAGCCCCCCCCCCCACCCCCCACCACCACCACTGTCCCATAGTCTCGCATGAAGATCTCCCTCATGCGTCTGCCCCAATGCATACTGCAGGCACATCGAATGCTCTAAACTGATCGATGAGCCCCCCCCCCACCCCCCACCATCCCCCATATCGGGCGCATAAGCTCTAGATAGGTACTCATGCACCAAGGCATAGCCTAGCCACCAGCAGTCCACATCCGTCTGCTAGAAACATAGATCTGCATGAGCCCCCCCCCCCCACCCCACCCCACACACTCCCCTCAGTTTCGGGGGCGCATGAAGATCTATGATTAGGTGACATCATGCCCCAATGCATAGCCTAGCAGACGACCAAGGGCAGTCCTGCACAATCCGTCTGCTAGAAACATAGATCTGCATGAGCCCCCCCCCCCACCCCCCACACACTCCCCGCAGTTTCGGGGGCGCATGAAGATCTATGATTAGGTGACATCATGCCCCAATGCATAGCCTAGCAGACGACCAAGGGCAGTCCTGCACAATCCGTCTGCTAGAAACATAGATCTGCATGAGCCCCCCCCCCCCCCCACCCCCCCCACACACTCCCCGCAGTTTCGGGGGCGCATGAAGATCTATGATTAGGTGACATCATGCCCCAATGCATAGCCTAGCAGACGACCAAGGGCAGTCCTGCACAATCCGTCTGCTAGAAACATAGATCTGCATGAGCCCCCCCCCCCACCACCCCACACACTCCCCTCAGTTTCGGGGGCGCATGAAGATCTATGATTAGGTGACATCATGCCCCAATGCATAGCCTAGCAGACGACCAAGGGCAGTCCTGCACAATCCGTCTGCTAGAAACATAGATCTGCATGAGCCCCCCCCCCCACCCCCCACACACTCCCCGCAGTTTCGGGGGCGCATGAAGATCTATGATTAGGTGACTCATGCCCCAATGCATAGCCTAGCAGACGACCAAGGCAGTCCTGCACAATCCGTCTGCTAGAAACATAGATCTGCATGAGCCCCCCCCCCCCCCCCACACACTCCCCGCAGTTTCGGGGGCGCATGAAGATCTATGATAGGTGACATCATGCCCCAATGCATAGCCTAGCAGACGACCAAGGGCAGTCCTGCACAATCCGTCTGCTAGAAACATAGATCTGCATGAGCCCCCCCCCCCCCCCCACACACTCCCCGCAGTTTCGGGGGCGCATGAAGATCTATGATTAGGTGACATCATGCCCCAATGCATAGCCTAGCAGACGACCAAGGGCAGTCCTGCACAATCCGTCTGCTAGAAACATAGATCTGCATGAGCCCCCCCCCCCCCCCCCCACACACACTCCCCGCAGTTTCGGGGGCGCATGAAGATCTATGATTAGGTGACATCATGCCCCAATGCATAGCCTAGCAGACGACCAAGGGCAGTCCTGCACAATCCGTCTGCTAGAAACATAGATCTGCATGAGCCCCCCCCCCCCTCCCCCCCCCCCCCTCCCCCCCCCCACACACTCCCCGCAGTTTCGGGGGCGCATGAAGATCTATGATTAGGTGACATCATGCCCCAATGCATAGCCTAGCAGACGACCAAGGGCAGTCCTGCACAATCCGTCTGCTAGAAACATAGATCTGCATGAGCCCCCCCCCCCACCCCCCCCCCCACCCCCCCCCCCCACACACTCCCCGCAGTTTCGGGGGCGCATGAAGATCTATGATTAGGTGACATCATGCCCCAATGCATAGCCTAGCAGACGACCAAGGGCAGTCCTGCACAATCCGTCTGCTAGAAACATAGATCTGCATGAGCCCCCCCCCCTCCCCCCCCCCTCCCCCCCCCCCACACACTCCCCGCAGTTTCGGGGGCGCATGAAGATCTATGATTAGGTGACATCATGCCCCAATGCATAGCCTAGCAGACGACCAAGGGCAGTCCTGCACAATCCGTCTGCTAGAAACATAGATCTGCATGAGCCCCCCCCCCCACACCCCCACACACTCCCCGCAGTTTCGGGGGCGCATGAAGATCTATGATTAGGTGACATCATGCCCCAATGCATAGCCTAGCAGACGACCAAGGGCAGTCCTGCACAATCCGTCTGCTAGAAACATAGATCTGCATGAGCCCCCCCCCCCCCCCACCACCCCACACACTCCCCTCAGTTTCGGGGGCGCATGAAGATCTATGATTAGGTGACATCATGCCCCAATGCATAGCCTAGCAGACGACCAAGGGCAGTCCTGCACAATCCGTCTGCTAGAAACATAGATCTGCATGAGCCCCCCCCCCCCCCCCCCACCCCACACACTCCCCTCAGTTTCGGGGGCGCATGAAGATCTATGATTAGGTGACATCATGCCCCAATGCATAGCCTAGCAGACGACCAAGGGCAGTCCTGCACAATCCGTCTGCTAGAAACATAGATCTGCATGAGCCCCCCCCCCCCCCCCCCCCACCCCACACACTCCCCTCAGTTTCGGGGGCGCATGAAGATCTATGATTAGGTGACATCATGCCCCAATGCATAGCCTAGCAGACGACCAAGGGCAGTCCTGCACAATCCGTCTGCTAGAAACATAGATCTGCATGAGCCCCCCCCCCCCCACCCCACACACTCCCCGCAGTTTCGGGGGCGCATGAAGATCTATGATTAGGTGACATCATGCCCCAATGCATAGCCTAGCAGACGACCAAGGGCAGTCCTGCACAATCCGTCTGCTAGAAACATAGATCTGCATGAGCCCCCCCCCCCCCCCCCCACCCCACACACTCCCCTCAGTTTCGGGGGCGCATGAAGATCTATGATTAGGTGACATCATGCCCCAATGCATAGCCTAGCAGACGACCAAGGGCAGTCCTGCACAATCCGTCTGCTAGAAACATAGATCTGCATGAGCCCCCCCCCCCCCCCCCCACCCCACACACTCCCCTCAGTTTCGGGGGCGCATGAAGATCTATGATTAGGTGACATCATGCCCCAATGCATAGCCTAGCAGACGACCAAGGGCAGTCCTGCACAATCCGTCTGCTAGAAACATAGATCTGCATGAGCCCCCCCCCCCCCACCCCCCCCACCCCCACACACTCCCCTCAGTTTCGGGGGCGCATGAAGATCTATGATTAGGTGACATCATGCCCCAATGCATAGCCTAGCAGACGACCAAGGGCAGTCCTGCACAATCCGTCTGCTAGAAACATAGATCTGCATGAGCCCCCCCCCCCCCCCCACCCCACACACTCCCCTCAGTTTCGGGGGCGCATGAAGATCTATGATTAGGTGACATCATGCCCCAATGCATAGCCTAGCAGACGACCAAGGGCAGTCCTGCACAATCCGTCTGCTAGAAACATAGATCTGCATGAGCCCCCCCCCCCCCCCCCCCCCCACCCCCACACACTCCCCTCAGTTTCGGGGGCGCATGAAGATCTATGATTAGGTGACATCATGCCCCAATGCATAGCCTAGCAGACGACCAAGGGCAGTCCTGCACAATCCGTCTGCTAGAAACATAGATCTGCATGAGCCCCCCCCCCCCCCCCCACCCACACACTCCCCGCAGTTTCGGGGGCGCATGAAGATCTATGCCGCTTGTTGGCCAATTTGCTCATGAAGCTCTATGCTCTTGCTAAGGTCAATTTAAAACCCGTGTTCGTGGGCGGAATTCGAGATCAGCGGGCGTTGAAATCCGATAGAGGGTTCATGAAGTGGTCTGCAGTGCAGGACCGGTGCACATCAGTGCATGTATTGACCCCGTGTGGTCATCATCATCATCAGTCCCTTGCCCGAACTGGGCGTTGGGGGGACTGAAAGGCAGCAGCAACAGACAGTGCTCTCCACTGAGTTCTATTTTGGGCGGTGGCAAGCAAGTCTGGCATCTCGAGTTCGGTCCATTCTTTTATGTTTGCGACCCAACCCCGTGTGGTACGTGCCGTAAATAACGATTAAACCTTTGTGTGTGCCGGTTTGTGATTTTGGACCTTACGGCTTTGGGCCGTAAGGTCCAGAATCACAGACCAGCACACAAATACGGCGTCAAATACACTTAATAATAATAATAATAATAATAATAATACTTAATAATAATAATAATAATAATAATAATATCTGCCACGTTTCACGACAAAGTAATGCAACAAGCTGTTGCCATTGAACAGACGACTGCTGAGGCCTTCATACATACGGCGTCAAATACACTTAATAATAATAATAATAATAATAATAATAATTATTATTATTATTATTATTGCCACGTTTCATGTGTTACCGCGCAACAACACGACAAACTAATGCAACAAGCTGTTGTCATTGAACAGATGACTCCTGAGTCCTTCCACACAAAAGGGCGCGCGCACACACACACACACACACACACACACACACACACGACAGATCCGTTCAATGAGGTCACAGACAGGTTATGCCATGATGGTGAGAGAACAAGGATGACATTAACCCATTTAGCCCCGAGTCCCTACAGCTGGAGATTGAATGACCATAATTCAAGGGTAGTGCAAGATTAGCTTGGCGCCTTCAGGCGCCAAGCTAATCTGGCACTGCCCTTGAATTATCATGGTCAATCCACCTCCTGCAACTGGTACATAGTCGTGAAGTAACACTTTAAAAAATTGGGAAATGCACCCGTGGGGCTAAAAGGGTTAATGGTGGTGCACAAGGATAACAGCGGTGCACAGACTGGCACCTAATGCTGAAACTGACGCCAAGAATTTACGACTGAGGACATGCACGCACGAACTGAGTACCCCCCCAGCCCCCCCCCCCCCCCCCCCCCCCCCAACCCAAAAAAAAACCTTTAAAGAGAAATCGTCCGCGTTTATTAGTACTGCGTTACACTGAAAAGCCATAAAGAAGAGACGATGGACTATCACCCCTTTAACCCTCTTAACCCCAAGACCCCAATTCCCAAATTTTGGAGTTGTCACCTGACTACTATGTAGCAGTCGCAGGAGATGGCTGGACCGTTAAAATTCAAGGGTAGTGCCAGATTAGCTTGGCGCCTGAGGGGGCCAGGCTAATCTGGCACTACCCTTGAATTATCACGGTAAAGCCATCTCATGCGGTAGGGTCTTGGGGGCGAAATGGGTTAAGGATAGTACCTGTCTAATCAGTTTTGCGTATTGAGAGGCAATAATCGTGAGCAGGCTATCATCGTCCGTCAGTGGCTTACGGATACTGCCTTCAATCTACAGAACTTTACGCCGACAATTCTCGCTGTCTGCAGCGCTTTTTGTCGCGATGATTCCTGCAGGATGTCAGGTTGTTATTCCTGCAGGATGTCAGGTTGTTATTCCTGCAGGATGTCAGGTTGTTATTCCTGCAGGATGTCAGGTTGTTATTTCTGCAGGATGTCAGGTTGTTATTCCTGCAGGATGTCAGGTTGTTATCCCTGCAGGATGTCAGGTTGTTATTCCTGCAGGATGTCAGGTTGTTATTCCTGCAGGATGTCAGGTTGTTATTCCTGCAGGATGTCAGGTTGTTATTCCTGCAGGATGTCAGGTTGTTATTCCTGCAGGATGTCAGGTTGTTATCCCTGCAGGATGTCAGGTTGTTATTCCTGCAGGATGTCAGGTTGTTATTCCTGCAGGATGTCAGGTTGTTATTCCTGCAGGATGTCATCGCGACAACAAGCGCTATCGACAGTCAAAGGGCTATGACGGGTTTACAGCAATCAGCACAGATCTCGTCTGGAGACCTCACCAGGGGCGGATCTGGGGACGGGGTGGGCCATGGGTTCCAGGGGTTTCGCCCCCTCCCCCCACCCCCCTTACCCACCCACCCCCACGGCCAAAAATACTTTAAATGCTATATCAAAGTCCCTTTTCTCGGAGTTTGCCCCGCCTCTTGGATTTTTCGGCCGCTAGGGAAGCCAGTCCTGGCATCTTTGGAGTTTGGTGGATGAGCACCCCAACCCGCCCCACCCACCCCACCGAGAAGGTAACTGATCCGCGCGTGCATAACTGTGCTGGTCTGTGATTTTGGGCCTTACGGCTTCACAGCCGTAAGGTCCAAAACCACGGACCAGCACACACACAATTGACTCAAGAGAGCGTTCAAAGCTGCCATGTCCAACTGAAATCACAGCCTCCAGCACACCGGCATTTCTATTCGGGGCAGGGTGAGTGACCGACTGACACTTCCCTCACACCAGGGGCCAGCTGCAACTGGCCCCAGATGCACCGAAGTCACGTCAAGACCGCACGACGGCAACTGTTGCAACTTAGATATAATCCGGCCTGTCGATTCCACGGCCAATCCCAGCCACTTCTTTGAGTCAGTCCTCTTGCGTGGCCCTCTCAGCCAACAGCAAGCACAGATCTTCATCAGCCTTTGCACGCGCATTATACATAAGGACTAGTTCGATCTTCGTCTAGTTTTGCTTGAAGCAAAAATTCTCCTTGAATGATTTTTCTCTTTTTTTTTGGTATTGTAACGGGCGGAGGCGCTGGGTCACTGAGGTTAAAAGCTAAAGAGTGTGTTTTTCCTTGATGGGAATCTTTCCGACTCGACAGATGATACAACGGGTTATAAACACAGCGAGTCGTGGGTTGAACCAGAACGATTCTCTCAGTCTGAGGATGCTGATGGTGTAACTCTGTCCGCTCGTCATTACATAGGCTCATGAGCCATTACAGCATGCAGAGGCCCACGTTAACTCATTCTACCCCAACACCGAAATCCCCAAATTTTGCCGTTATTCTCTGAAGACTGCGTTGCAGTGCAGGACACAGATCGACCATGATAGTTCAAGGGTGATGCCAGAATAGCTTGGCGCCCGTAGGCGCCAAGCTATTCTGGCATCACCCTTGAACTATCATGGTCGATCCTTATCTTGTCGTAGTGTGTCTGGAGTAGAAAGAGTTAATCTAGGTCTCTTGGAGATGCTTGGGGGATGGATGCGCCTAGAACAAGTAAACACGGTCCAACTGCAAGAGACATAGATCCTCATGAACCTCGTAGTTGCGGGGGCTCATGAGGATCTATGCCTCTTGTTGAAAACGTTTTGGAGTTATGTACCGCTGAATTTACAAAGATGTCAAAGCACAGCCTGTGTCAGTAATGATTTAGCTATTCTCCGAGGCTGCAAATTGAGCAAGTCAGCTCGCAAGAGGTATACTCTCAAGAGCCCCTACGGCCTGCAAGGGCTCATGAGAATCTATGCCTCTTGCAGACGGGTAGGCGGAATAAGCAACTGGAACACTCAATCCTGGCATGAAATCTTTTGTTTGTGGGCGTGATTTTTGTCTGGTGGCTAGCATTTCTGGGTGATTAGGTACGCAGAATTGCTCAGCCAGGGTCACTCTGACATTAGAAATAGCGATCCGACTTTATGTGAAATTCAGCCGTTCGAACTCTGCGGTCAAAACTCTCTTTACGTGTATTCTCCTGCATCGAGAGCATCCTGACATCCATATTAATTTTTTTGCTACAATGCGCAAGCTCATTCAGACTTCTGCGATTCCCAAAAATCGCCCCTCTTAAAGCTTTTCAAATTAGTGCTACAGTTTTATTAGAACGGTTCAATGGTCTCCTGTGTATATATATCATAGATACCCACACACCCCTTTGATGAAAAGGGGATGGGGGGGGGGGGGCGGGAAGGGAGGGGAGATGGGGGGGGGGGGGGGGTACCATCACGGATTCACGATTTATTTTGAGATTCACGGATCACGAATCACAACAAAAAAATAAAATAAAAATAGTACTCACGTTTCACGATGGACTGAGACGATGAAGAGAGAAAGTGGCTATTTCATAATCTCTTTCAGTGGCACATAACTCTAACGCGGAGGGGTGGGGCCCCGCGGGTGTATAGATTGGGAGCTGTTGAGGTTTCCGACTACAACTTCCAATCTATCAAACGATGTTCACGTTTCACGAAATAAACAGAAGTTGTCACGGATCCCGAAAAACTTTATTTGAGCTTTCACGTTTGACGACGTATCATTTTTTTCTGGGACGAGGAGGACGAAAAATTGCAATCACGAGAAGCTCAGTTTAAAAAAAAAAAAAAAGAAGAAAAATATTTTTTAAAAGCCAATCAGGCATAACGGTTTTAGTTTACAAAAACGATCGTGGCATGATTTTTTTTTTAAAGAGGAAAAAATATACAGACGAGCTAAAGAAATGTGACAATTGTGCATTATTTATTTATTTATTTAATGAAGAAAGATTTAGACGAGCAAAAAAAAATAAATAAATAAATACAAAAAAAAAATGCAACAGTTGTGCAATTGTTACATTTCTTTTGCTCGTCTAAACCTTATTTATTTATTTAAAAGTGTTTCCGATCTGTTGCATTTCTTTTGCTCGACTAAATCATTCTTCATAAAAAAATAAATAAATAAATAAAAGTTGGCTACATTTGACACTAGCAGCACAAAGGGCATAAATCTGATCGGACAGGAACCGTGTTGTATTATCGCCGGAATATATGTCGCAGCGACGTGCCAAGTCGAGGCGCCAAAGATCGTCAAAGCACTAAGTGAACTCAGAAAGAAAGAAAAAATCTCATGGAAGTAGCACACTGAACAGCCAATCACTTCCTCTTCTGGAGAAAGACAGACGGTAAAACCTCCATGTCGAATATAATCTAATGAAACTTCAATCTTCACCCTTGCGAAACACCACCACATGTGGCTGCATGATCAATAGGGTTAAATTCCTACAACTTCACACAGCGTCGTTCTCCCTCTAGCTCTAACGCACTACAGCAGATGGATCGACCATGAAAATTCACGGTTAGTGCCAGATTAGCTTGGCGCCTTCATGGTCGATCCATCTCCTGCAACTGGTACACACGTGACACCTTCAAAATGTTGGAAATTCGGCCTTGGGGTTAAATGGGTTAATTAGCGGCTGAGCTGTAAAAAGTGCCCAGCACTCAACAATCACGGCAAAAATTATAGACACGGAAACACGACCTCAACACGTGCGCAGGAAATGCAGACTAAATCGGTACATCATGACGCGTAGATCGTCATGAGCCCCCCGCAATGCGGCGACTCACGAAGATCTATGCAGATGATGTCTGTTCGGCGAGGTCTCATGATCTGGTATCTCTAGCAAATGGACCGCGTTTACTTGCAGAAAGTTGTGTTTAGTGCATTTGAAAGGCATAAACATGCTTGCATGGCACGTTTTCTTCACTCGTCTGAAAGCCCAGAATTTGACTTCCAACTGAAACCACGCCGTTCAGAAATACTCTAGCTAGCTAGCATCACCGGCGGAAGTGGTATGATGTGTGTGTGTGTGTGTGTGTGTGTGTGTGTGTGTGTGTGTGTGTGTGTGTGGTGTGTGTGGGTGATGTGGTGTGTGGTGTGTAGGTGTGGTGGGCATGGGGGGCGGGGTAGGGGGGGGGGTGGGGTTAAAGCTCTGCTGTTCTAATAACTTCGAGCGCTGAGAGGCAAAAAAAAAAAAAAAAAAAAAAAAATTGGCAGAGTTTGCAGTCAACTTTTTCAAAGTTATACAGTCGCCTACGATACCATAAAACCCGGCACGCTGGTGCTCACGCTTCAATTCACAGTTATCTGTCCAGGGGACTGTGTAAACTCTGCAAAGATTTTTTTTTCTCTCCCCTTTCGTTCTGCTTCTCAGCGCTTCAAGTCCTTAGAAGACCTTGAACTCATTGGAGACGTGCCGCCTCCGGATACGCGTCTTATGCCGCGTATCCGGAGGCGCCACGTCTCGAATGCGTTAAGGATCAGAATAAAATCAAATTCGGAACACCTTCACACACATGCTATCAAACCCGTGTTGATCAGATGAACTATAATAATAATAATAATGAGTATTTATATAGCGCTTAATCTTAATTAAAAGATCTAAGCGCTTTACCATCTGTTAAAAAAAAAAAAAAAATACAATGGCATATGCACATAACAAACAAAACACAATACCCGAACGCACCACTTTTACAATGAACTACACAACAATGCATACATAATAATTATGTTCTAATTAACATTCAGTCTAAACACGGACGATTACAGAACTACAACTGGCATCAAACACTGTCAGTTATTCAAAGAAAATCTTGAAGAGGTGAGTTTTCAACGACCTCTTGAAGTCAGAGACAGACCCACTGTCTCAAGAGGCAGTGTATTCCATAACACTGAGGCTTGATAAACAAAAGTGCGCTGACCAAAATTTGGACAGAAGGTACACACAACTTCCGTTTATCAGAAGCGGAGCGGAGCTCACGAGAGGGTGTATACACGTGCAGCAAAGCGGACAAGTATTCTGGGCTGGTGCCTGAAAGGCAGTTAAAACAGATTGACATAACTTTGTACTGAAAACAATTGTGTTTATGTGCTAGCCTGTGATTTTGGACCGTACGGTCTTCGACCGTAAGGTCCAAAATCGCAGACCAGCACGCACATTTCAAATCGACGTTGATCAGAAATCCTGCAATATCAAGTGTTGTGAGGAGAGAGGAAAAAACATTAAACGTTTAGGGCTTAACTACTTTTTTTTTTATACTTTATTGAAGCTTTTTTCCCCCAAAGTAATAACAAGACATAAAGAGTACATACCGTACAAAATACAACATGTACACACATGCACACACCCAAAACGATAATACACTATTTCAGCACGATTGAAACTAAAGTGGCGTGTGTTTGGAGAGAGAGAGAGCGAGAGAGAGAGAGAGAGAGAGAGAGAGAGAGAGAGAGAAAGAGAGAGAGAGGGAGGGAGGAAGGAGGGGAGAGAGAGAGAGAGAGAGAGAGAGAGAGAGAGAGAGAGAGAGAGAGAGAGAGAGAGAGAGAGAGAGAGAGAGAGAGAGAGCAAATCGAGCACTGGGTCTGTCCGGAGCCGCTCCACTTTCACCCCGAAAACAATTAATTCTGTACAAAGATCAAAATTTTCACAATGAGCAAGTTTTTCCTTCAACCTGTTCAATAATTTGTCCCAAAAAGCGTGCACAACTTTGCACTCAAAAAACAGGTGTTCAAGAGATTCCCTAGAGAGTGAGGGGCT
Source organism: Semisulcospira habei (assembly GCA_036245525.1). Classification (NCBI taxonomy): domain Eukaryota; kingdom Metazoa; phylum Mollusca; class Gastropoda; family Semisulcospiridae; genus Semisulcospira; species Semisulcospira habei. Next base: position 204,046,399 of record BTPG01000005.1, read on the forward strand.
TAACTACTTTTGTCCACCACGAAGGTGATTTCAAAGACGGGGTACCGAAAAGAGGCCTGTACAAAGTTTGACCCCAGCTGGGTTCGAACCCACGACCTTTTGGACAACAGTCGAACGCTCTACCACCGAGCCACCCAGCTCCACGTGAGGAGAGATGTGGGTTTGGGTGTGGATGAGGAGGCTGGTGGGTGGGGATTAAATATGGTTCACTCGCACGTAATGAAATGAACTCCGCGAATACGTGCATTACCCCAGCATAACTTGAGTACAGGAAAGCGAAATGCCAAACGGATGTATCGTATCAGCAGGGTAACCGCAATCTATGCCTGCCTTATTTCCAACTAATGAAATGTCGTCGGAAAGATTAAAGAAGGCTATAGAATCCATCCAATGGAAATGACATTCAAACGAAATTAGCTCAACAAAGGTGCGCGCACGTGCGTTCCAGACGCATTGATCACAAGAACACGATTGTAACTGAATGAAATCTATCGCGCAATATATAGCTCACAAACCAGATAGGTGAGGCTAGCGCTGGCAGAATTGTACAACTCTTTGAGGGGCACGCTGATTTCAGCTGTGCTTGGGTGTGGGGTTGGTAAGGAACCAGTTTCATAGCCAAGAAATGAGACGGGTCATGTGCTGTTTTTTTTTTTTGTATTTTGTGCATGGCAGATTGGGTGCCTGATAGGCGGGGGCAGGGGATCTAACTGTTGTCCAGCGCTGAGTAATTCCCCTTGGTTTGTTGTACAATATATAGCTCGCCGCGATAAATCCGACTTTACGCATTCAACCCTAATGCACTAACATACGATATGCATCGCCCTGTAGGCGCCAAGCCATTCTGGCACTACCCTTGAACTTTCATGTGTCGGCAACTTGGTCTGATTTTAAAAAATCAAACAGAACATTATATTACAGCGATCTACTCTATGGTATGCTTTGACTGCTAAAAGTGGACGATACAACGGGGTATTAATGTTGTTTTTTTTTTTTTGTTTTTTTTTATCTCATCGAAAAATGTTCACCCCTTCTTTCCACAATCCATGTGAGAACGCAAGGGTACCAGAGGTTTTCCACTGCCTTTTGAGCATACCGGAAAGAACTCTCCTGCGTACAAAGGATAAAGAGAGCAGAAAAGCCTTCATTTTGCGACATTTAAACGTCAGGCCACGGACCACAGTGGTGTTTCCGTACTGTCCAGTCTCTTAGCCTTAGTCAATCCCAGTCATCCCCTAATTGTTCAATTCCCTAAAAAGCACTACCGCCCACCAGCTGCACATTTGCCATGCATAAAATACCAAAAAAACCAGCACATGACCCGTCTCATTTCTTGGCTATGAAACTGGTTCCTTACCAACCCCACACCCAAGCACAGCTGAAATCAGCGTGACCCTCAAATCACTACGCCAAAGGCAACTCAACATAGGCCCACAAATGTCCACTGGATAAGCTCAGGATGGTATGAATCAAAGCACCAAACATGTCTCCTCTCAGCTAACCACAAATTTCCAGCAAATTCCCACATTCAGCCCAACTGCAAATTTTCAAACAAGGCAAAAATTATTTTTAAAAACACGGGACCTCTTACTGCCTGAACTTCCCAATTTAAATGTATACCGTGACCTGTCAGAGACACTTGTCCCACCTGAACACCATTCAATCTGCTATCAGTGCAACCCTTAGACAATAGCTAAGTCAAATCCAAAGTGACACCCTTGAACGTTGCTGCATCTTTAAGTTATGGCCCATTATGTGAAGTGCCTTGATGTGGCGTTCACAACGCTGCTGACGTGTTGGATCATGCATATCTGATGCCATGAAAAACAGCCTAGATATGGTCAGAATGCCTCCAAAATTGGCATGTACATCAAGTAATATATCTGATCTTCAGAAATGTTGCATTTGAGACACAGGCACATGAAAGTGTTTTTTTTCATATTTTTCCATTGCCTACCCCCCTACTTTTTCTGTTTTTTCCAAGTTTACACACGCATGCAATACAGTCAAACTGACTTCTGGTGGGCTGGACAACTTAAAACAGTTACCATGACACTGACACTGATGAAAAATGAGCTTTCAGACCCAAGGCCATTTCCTTGTGTATCTTAGGGCAGCCCAAAAGACAACACCCAGGCATCCTCATTGACCCTGTTGTCTGGTGACAACATGCTGGAAGAGGCCTGTAACCAGCTGCCATGCCCTATGTGCTGCTGGCAATCTTTCCCTAGGCAAAAGGGGTCATGAAACAGCTCTGCAATTTAAACATTAAGTCTATTGAGCTATCCCACAGGAAAAAGACTACACAAAACAACCAAAACTATGCTATGCGGGACACGCCGCATACACTAATTAGTGTCTGGACTGCTGATTTAGGAGGTAGCATAGAAAAATGGTTATGTACAGTTCATTTTTATATAAAACACACTTGTCAGAGTCTCAAAACACCTCAGCTCATCTTGCAGATGTAGTAGGCATGTGTGTGCCAAACTTGTCAACACTCCTGTAAAACCCTGTACTGGTGCCTGCAACTGCTGGTCCCATAACAATGCACTCAAATGAGCTTTACTCAGTGTACAAGTGCTTGTGTTTGGCTTAGAATAGACACCAGAGACATCCCTCATGACAATTACAGCAGAATGACACCTCAGATGCAACCAGTGTAGCAGTACCATGCAAAATAACACTTCTGCAGGTCACATTATTTTGGCCGCTTATTTCACTCTGAGGTCAGCTGTCTGATGAAATGCACATGCTAACACTGTTTCATTGTAGTTTTTATCTTAACCTTTGACCTTAAGCCCCCAACCCCCCCCCCCCCCTCCCCTCCCCCCCCCCCCTCCCGGCCTCCAACCCAAACCCCTGCCCACCCCACCCTACACCCACCCCACACAACTTCAAAAACTGAAAGAGTGAATTTTTTTTTACGCATTTATCAAAACTGAACACCCCAAACCCCACCCCTTTCAAGGTCAAGGTCAAAGGTCACAGCTCATGGTCGAAGGAAAGACTCATGACTACCTGTAAGACAAAAAATAAATGAGCAAACACACTAAACCTAGCTCACAGTGCAGGTAAACAGGGTGTTGCCATGCAAAACATGCCAAAACGCCTATAAAACTGCATGCACAGCGATTTTTTGGCAAAATTTCAAATTTTTCATGATTTTTTTACTTTTCCAACTGCAACCATCCAAACTCATTGATCTGGTTACACTAAACCAGTTTCCGGTCTATGTCACATATGGCATGTGGTGCACCTGACAGGCCACGGACCACAGTGGTGTTTCCGTACTGTCCAGTCTCTTAGCCTTAGTCAATCCCAGTCATCCCCTAATTGTTCAATTCCCTAAAAAGCACTACCGCCCACCAGCTGCACATTTGCCATGCATAAAATACCAAAAAAACCAGCACATGACCCGTCTCATTTCTTGGCTATGAAACTGGTTCCTTACCAACCCCACACCCAAGCACAGCTGAAATCAGCGTGCCCCTCAAATCACTACGCCAAAGGCAACTCAACATAGGCCCACAAATGTCCACTGGATAAGCTCAGGATGGTATGAATCAAAGCACCAAACATGTCTCCTCTCAGCTAACCACAAATTTCCAGCAAATTCCCACATTCAGCCCAACTGCAAATTTTCAAACAAGGCAAAAATTATTTTTAAAAACACGGGACCTCTTACTGCCTGAACTTCCCAATTTAAATGTATACCGTGACCCGTCAGAATTTAAGTTAGGTTTTTTTTGGGTCCAGCAGTACTACAATTGTACGATATACTAACAAACACAGCATAATATACTGTCTTGGATACTAAGAACATTTATGGAGGAGATATTGAGAAATATTAACCCATTCAGCCCTGACGCACTACAGCAGATGGGTCGACCATGATAATTCAAGGGTAGTGCCAGATTAGCTTGGCGCCTGTCGGCGCCGAGCTAATCTGGCACTACCCTTGAATTATCATGGTCGATCCATCTCCTGCAACAGGTGCATAGTCGTTAGATGACACCACCAAAAGTTGGGAAATACGTGCGTCGGGCTGAATGACTCGCCTGAATTACATCGATTAAAAGTCAGGACTGGAGAATGTGCATCTGCAAATGGATGGGTTACGTTAATCAAGATCTAAGGCAGTAACTCAGCTATGTAAGAGGCAGTCCATTGGGCGAAAAGCGAGATTTTTCACTGTAATGCAATGCCAATCTCGCTGTTCACAAATATGGATAGCTGTGCTTTGCTTTCCCGGGCGTAAGTATGGTGCAATTATTCCGCTTGAGCAATTACATGTACATACAGCCAACCCCATTTTCCTGTAACCAATCCTTGGCAATAGACAAGAGGTGCAGATTTTCATGTGCCCCTGCCATCGCTCGTGCACATGAAAATGTGTACCTCTTGTAATGGCCTGGACCCGTTTACCTCATCAGCTTCCCCAGTGGGAGGCGACATTTTGTGTTAGTCAACGACTAAGATGACACTCAACAATCCTGTGTTTTCTGCTGTGTAAGCGCAAGGTGACTGCGGCAATTTGTTACAACCAAGACGGGCGGCGTGCATTTTGTACATAATTATATATCTTACAACTGTCTTCATACATGCTTAATGCATTCTGTATTAAAGTCTCAAATCCCAAAATGTGTGTCAGTTGTCTTTTGAAGACTACACAGTACTTTTAAAGACAGATCGACCAGGCTAATTCAAGGCGCCAAACTATTCCGGCACCAACCTTGAACTAGCATGGTCGATACATCTCTTGCCGTGTAGAGTGTCAGTACTGAATGTGTTAAAACATTACCATTACTAAAAGATGAGTATGGCATTGTTCTTCTTGTTTAATTCTACTTTGTTTTGAGAGACGGCACCAACACGAACATTTAGTAAACAGTATTCATGGGTGACAGTGCGACAAACTGAAAAGACTGAAAATGGTCCACAGCCTGCATATGCCCCATAATCCATAGCCAGCAAGAGACATAAATTCTCGTGAGCCCCCTGCCTAGCCGAAATTCCCAAGCGAAAGCCGCGTTCCGCCGGTAAACGAATGTAATTCACAAACACTGAGAGTTGCGTCCTCTGGGTACCGAAAGCACCGAAAGTACTGAGCAGGGGTTATTTCGAGGGGATCCTTCGTGCGTTTATATTCCGACAGTTCAAGACAAAATCGTAGTGCGAGTTTGGCTTCGCCAGATGTGCTTGTCGCCTCTCGGATCCAATCAGGGAATTTATTTCGAAGCTAAAGCTATCGACTTCAGTTTATCTTCAAAATAGACTCCCTGATTGGATCCTCGAGGCGACAAGAGCCACTGGCAAAGCATAACTTTTAACCCTTTTACGGGTGCATTTCCCAAATTTTGGAAGTGTTACTAAATGACTATGTACCAGTTGCAGGTGGATTGACCATGCTAATTTAAGGATAGTGCCAGATTAGCTTGGCGCCTTCAGGCGCCAAGCTAACCTGGCACTACCCTTGAATTAGCATGGTCAAGGCACCAAGCTAATCTGGCACTACCCTTGAATTATCATGGTCAATCAGTCTCCTGCTGTAGGGTCTCGGGGCTAAATGGGTTAATATAATTAATACCGTTACTGACACTTGGTGACACTGACAGCGGAGCATGAAACACAATGGCTTACGTGCTGCTTTTAAATCAGCGAAATAGTTACCCACAGCTGAAATACGACTCAAAACGGGTTGGCTATAAATAAAGACTGCGTGAAACATCATCTTCCTAAGTTACTGTCGCGCGCTAACGCGAATCCTCAGCCGTAGTTGAAGAACGAAACGCAATTAACTTTAACATACTTACAGCCAGCTGCAAGAGGCATAGATCCTCATGAGCCCCCGCAACTGCGGGGGCTCATGAGGATCTATACCTCTTGCAGTTGGGTGGCGTTCATGTTTCCCCCCGCAATGAACGGGTTAAGGCAGAAGATAGGACGGGTCACCGCGTTACTATGAATTTCAGCAAGGCGGGCCGGTTACGCTATCCTATTCTTTACACGGTATCTGTAACAGTGTCATGTGGGCTAGTCACGTAGGCATCCCATTAATAGCATTAACGGGTCAGTAGTGAACTAACGCACTGGGGCGGAGGGAAGGGGCAGGTTGACAGAGACTCCAAGGGCAAGGGTACGGTGGGTGGGGGAGTGGGGGGGGGGGCGGGTGGAGACTGGAGTTCGGGACCAGGCACGAGCTAGTTAAGTCCATACAGACACTTGCACGGGACAATTATTAACGCATATCATACTGAGGCTAAAAGCTTCAAATTTGTACACTGCACACATGCAAGCTACATTATAGTACTTACATATAACGATCTAGACCAATGGCTTTAGTCCAAGGGTGGTGCCAGAATAGCTTGGCGCCTAGAGGCGCCAAGCTATTCTGGCACTAAACTTGAACAATTTTAGTCAAACTTATTTCACACACTGGAGTATTGCTCGGCAGAACAGACGCTTAGTTAGGTCATGACGTAGTTACGCGTCTTTTCTGTCGAATGGTATCATCAGTAGCAGCCAAAGGTGTTAAAGATCCCACGTGTTTGATACAATCGCTAATTTCCAAACCGGCTGACGTTGAGGTACACAAAATAGATTTTTAAAAATACCAACAAAATATTTTTTTAAAAACCGAGAAAACAAACAGAATACATATGTAACAAAAGCGCTATCGAACATGCGCATTTTACTGAAACCACATTGTTTAAACAACATGACTGCCGATAAATCAATCCTGCAGTTTTCACTGTCGTGAAATGTCAACAGAACAAAATGTTTACACCGGGTGTAAACGAAAAAGCTCTCTGGACCGTCGATCGGTATATTCTTCCATCTGGACACTCAGAACACAGACCCCAATGCGCTCCTGGAAGATGTCCATAAGCCTCTTGCTAAGTAAGGTTCACGCCAAACGCAAATCTGGATCTGTATTGCTCAGATAGGGACGGTCAACGAAATGTTAGCATACGAATACAATTATCTCGTTTCGATCGTACATTCGCTATGAAGACAAAAAGACTGTGTGTCCATTTTTATGAAAAGCGAGATTTTTTATTGCATTACAATGAAAATATCACTTATCACAAAAATTGACTTACGGTCTCTTGCCTTCTCAAGACAATCGTCTCTTGCGGCTGAGTGAGGATACCTTTCTTTGACTGACGATGACAGCTCCCAAGCTATTCAGGCACTGTCATTCAGCAGTCATGCTCAATCTATTTTCCGCCACTTGTACATAGTGTTTAGCGGGCAATCCGATCACGGTCGCCCCATTTCCCGCGACCTTTCTGTAAAGTTCAGCGGGGATACTGTCTCGTCTATTCACGGTAAATGTAAAATGCACTTTAGTCTAGTGTTTAACGCAGTCGATAGCAATTTCGTTAATCGACGACTGCTCTGTCGCAATTTCTCTAACAATCGAACACGCAAATAGCAAGCCCACATTGGTTACCGCCCTCGTTCCGCTACGCCATGCGGAGCGGATCGAGGGCCGTAACCAGTGTGAAGAGGAACTGTCCGCTGCTGCCCGAGATTCAAACCGGCACAACCATGAAATTGCGCTCGTCTCCTGCTGCTTGACAAAGCACCTGACAATTAAATGTGAATTAGGCAGACAGATGAGTCAGCATTTAAAGTGACGATGCACATGTGAGATTTGCATGGGAATTTAGGGCGTAATTTCCTGCGCACTTACAAACGACTTCGTTCGTGTAACAAAAAAGTCCGATAATACAAAATTAATGCTGCATTTTACTTTCTGTATATTATTATGTACAGTCGACTTCAGTCGTTTAAAACGACGGCCGATATAACAACGTCGGATATAACTTTCTGTACATTTACAGTCGACTTAGTTTATAACGACGGCCGATATAACAACATCGGATATAACTTTCTGTACATTTACAGTCGACTTAGTTTATAACGACGGCCGATATAACAACATCGGATATAACTTTCTGTACATTTACAGTCGACTTCGTTTAAAACGACGACCGATTTAACAACGTCGGATATAACTTTCTGTACATTTACAGTCGACACCGTTTAAAACGACGGCCGATATAACAACGTCGGATATAACTTTCTGTACATTTACAGTCGACTTCGTTTAAAACGACGACCGATTTAACAACGTCGGATATAACTTTCTGTACATTTACAGTCGACACCGTTTAAAACGACGGCCGATATAACAACGTCGGATATAACTTTCTGTACATTTACAGTCGACTTCGTTTAAAACGACGACCGATTTAACAACGTCGGATATAACTTTCTGTACATTTACAGTCGACACCGTTTAAAACGACGGCCGATATAACAACGTCGGATATAACTTTCTGTACATTTACAGTCGACTTCGTTTAAAAACGACGACCGATTTAACAACGTCGGATATAACTTTCTGTACATTTACAGTCGACACCCGTTTAAAACGACGGCCGATATAACAACGTCGGATATAACTTTCTGTACATTTACAGTCGACTTCGTTTAAAACGACGACCGATTTAACAACGTCGGATATAACTTTCTGTACATTTACAGTCGACTTCGTTTAAAACGACGGCCGATATAACAACGTCGGATATAACTTTCTGTACATTTACAGTCGACTTCGTTTAAAACGACGACCGATTTAACAACGTCGGATATAACTTTCTGTACATTTACAGTCGACTTCGTTTAAAACGACGACCGATTTAACAACGTCGGATATAACTTTCTGTACATTTACAGTCGACTTCGTTTAAAACGACGACCGATTTAACAACGTCGGATATAACTTTCTGTACATTTACAGTCGACTTCGTTTAAAACGACGACCGATATAACAACGTCGGATATAACTTTCTGTACATTTACAGTCGACTTCGTTTAAAACGACGACCGATTTAACAACGTCGGATATAACTTTCTGTACATTTACAGTCGACTTCGTTTAAAACGACGACCGATATAACAACGTCGGATATAACTTTCTGTACATTTACAGTCGACTTCGTTTAAAAACGACGACCGATTTAACAACGTCGGATATAACTTTCTGTACATTTACAGTCGACTTCGTTTAAAAACGACGACCGATTTAACAACGTCGGATATAACTTTCTGTACATTTACAGTCGACTTCGTTTAAAACGACGACCGATATAACAACGTCGGATATAACTTTCTGTACATTTACAGTCGACTTCGTTTAAAACGACGACCGATTTAACAACGTCGGATATAACTTTCTGTACATTTACAGTCGACTTCGTTTAAAACGACGACCGATTTAACAACGTCGGATATAACTTTCTGTACATTTACAGTCGACTTCGTTTAAAACGACGGCCGATATAACAACGTCGGATATAACTTTCTGTACATTTACAGTCGACTTCGTTTAAAACGACGACCGATTTAACAACGTCGGATATAACTTTCTGTACATTTACAGTCGACTTCGTTTAAAACGACGACCGATTTAACAACGTCGGATATAACTTTCTGTACATTTACAGTCGACTTCGTTTAAAACGACGACCGATTTAACAACGTCGGATATAACTTTCTGTACATTTACAGTCGACTTCGTTTAAAACGACGACCGATTTAACAACGTCGGATATAACTTTCTGTACATTTACAGTCGACTTCGTTTAAAACGACGGCCGATATAACAACGTCGGATATAACTTTCTGTACATTTACAGTCGACTTCGTTTAAAACGACGACCGATTTAACAACGTCGGATATAACTTTCTGTACATTTACAGTCGACTTCGTTTAAAACGACGACCGATTTAACAACGTCGGATATAACTTTCTGTACATTTACAGTCGACTTCGTTTAAAACGACGACCGATTTAACAACGTCGGATATAACTTTCTGTACATTTACAGTCGACTTCGTTTAAAACGACGACCGATTTAACAACGTCGGATATAACTTTCTGTACATTTACAGTCGACTTCGTTTAAAACGACGACCGATTTAACAACGTCGGATATAACTTTCTGTACATTTACAGTCGACTTCGTTTAAAACGACGACCGATTTAACAACGTCGGATATAACTTTCTGTACATTTACAGTCGACTTCGTTTAAAACGACGACCGATTTAACAACGTCGGATATAACTTTCTGTACATTTACAGTCGACTTCGTTTAAAACGACGACCGATTTAACAACGTCGGATATAACTTTCTGTACATTTACAGTCGACTTCGTTTAAAACGACGACCGATTTAACAACGTCGGATATAACTTTCTGTACATTTACAGTCGACTTCGTTTAAAACGACGACCAATTTAACAACGTCGGATATAACTTTCTGTACATTTACAGTCGACTTCGTTTAAAACGACGACCGATTTAACAACGTCGGATATAACTTTCTGTACATTTACAGTCGACTTCGTTTAAAACGACGACCGATTTAACAACGTCGGATATAACTTTCTGTACATTTACAGTCGACTTCGTTTAAAACGACGACCGATTTAACAACGTCGGATATAACTTTCTGTACATTTACAGTCGACTTCGTTTAAAACGACGGCCGATATAACAACGTCGGATATAACTTTCTGTACATTTACAGTCGACTTCGTTTAAAACGACGACCGATTTAACAACGTCGGATATAACTTTCTGTACATTTACAGTCGACTTCGTTTAAAACGACGGCCGATATAACAACGTCGGATATAACTTTCTGTACATTTACAGTCGACTTCGTTTAAAACGACGACCGATTTAACAACGTCGGATATAACTTTCTGTACATTTACAGTCGACTTCGTTTAAAACGACGACCGATTTAACAACGTCGGATATAACTTTCTGTACATTTACAGTCGACTTCGTTTAAAACGACGACCGATTTAACAACGTCGGATTTAACTTTCTGTACATTTACAGTCGACTTAGTTTATAACGACGGCCGATATAACAACATCGGATATAACTTTCTGTAATTTACAGTCGACTTCGTTTATAACGACGGCCGATATAACAACATCGGATATAACTTTCTGTACATGTACAGTCGACACCGTTCACAACGACGACCGATACAACGTCGGATTCAACTTTATGTACATTTGCAGTCGACTTCGTTCATAGCAACGTGGAATATAACAAGCGATGGGTATGATATTCTGTGCATTATTTACAGTCGACTTGGCTGATAACCACTTCTGATAAAATTTATGTGCATTTACAGTCGACTTCATTAATTATTACAACAACGCAAGGTAAATGCGACTGCACAAAAGTCAAATGGACTTTTCACTCTTCCAATTAACTCTTTCACGGTCGGTAAACAACGAGCGACACCCAGAGTGCAGAGACATGGATCCTCATGAGGATCTATGCCTCTTCCTGATCTCATTCCAACGTCTATCCCTCAGGCAGACATGGCTATCTGGAATTAAATCTGTCATGGCATTAAGAGAAGTCAGTTCTAGACGCTGGCAGCCAACTGGATAAAAAAGAAAAAGAAAAAAAAAAAGTGCCCCATTCGTCACGGTAGTGCGCACCGTTTTCCGACCGGTCACGCAAGACTCGCACACATAAATGGCACCCCCCCCCCCCCCCCCCCCCCCCCCCCCCGTCAGTTGTACATAATTTACATCCGCAAACTGCCTGGGTTAACAGAGCGAGACCGACATACTGCGCCATAATGAATAGTCATCAGATGAGGGTAGGTTGACTCTTTTAACACCACGACTGCGTTTTCCAAATGTTTTTAGGTCTCACCTAATGACTGTGTACCAGTTGCAGGAGATGGATCGACCATGATCTCAAGAGTAGTGCCTGATTTATTATGGCGCAGCATGTCAGCCTCGGGGGAAATTTCAGTAATGGCTGTGAACGGTTTCAGAGATTTCGTACTCACGGTTCCCTGAAAAGGTTAATAAAACAGATTACCTGTTATCTCTCTTACTTCACACGCAACCTAATGGGTTTAACCCCTTTTCAGACCTGATAATATTAACTCATTGTGCCCAAGCTACAGAATACCCACATTTTGGAACTATCCTCCGAGGACTGCATTACTCGTGACAATTCAGGAGACAGATCGACCATGATGGTTCAAGCCTATAGGCGCCAAGCTATTCTGCCACCACCCTTGAACTATCATGGTCGAGCCATATCTTGCTGTGGTGTGTCGCGGGCAGAATGAGATAATAGCAGTAGGCATCCGCGAGTCTCGGGAGGCTATGCAGTAGAACCTTTGATATTATCACTCAGGTCTAATTTCAGTGAACGGCGCCGCTTGTGGCTGTACAGACCCTGACAAGACTGTAACAACAGATGGATCGACCTTGACAGTCCACGGGTAGTGCCAAAACAGCACTACCCTTAACCCATTTCATCCTGAGGCCGCGGCTGATTTTTTTTTTTTTTTTTTTTTTAAAACAAATGTGCTTATTGTCCTACGGGAGGCTACAGTACAAAATTAGATAGATCAAGCATTTTAGTTCAAGGGTGGTGCCAGAATAGCTTGAACGATCATAACCAAATGTATTTCACGCAATGGGTGTATCAGGATGAAAAGGGTGAAACAGTCATGTGGTCCTGGGAGGTCAGCTCCAAAATGTGGAATTTTGACTCCTGGGCTCAGAGACTGGTAACCATTTGACCGCCCTGCAAGAATTATCGCGTCAGAAACCGCCACCGACCGCCAACAGGTTAAGTAGAGATTACTGACGCTGAAGGAGTTAATGGGACTTTTTAACCCTTTGGGTGTCGGTAGCGCATTCTGTCCAGGTGATTCCTGTATTAAAACACACCGGCAACAAAGCGCTACCGACACTAAACCGAAGGTTAACACACTGCCTTGAGATTTAAAAAAAAATGAACACCGCCCACCTGCAAGAGACATAGGTCCTCATGAGCCCTGGCAGTTGTGTGGGGGGGTGGGGGTCATGACGACCTACGCCTCTTGCTGACACTACTTTGAATCCATGTCCCTGGGGCGGCTGCGTGTCTCTGGCGTTGTGGGGGGGTGGGGGGGGGGTCATGAGGACCTACGCCTCTTGCTGACACTACTTTGAATCCATGTCCCTGGGGCGGCTGCGTGTCTCTGGCGTTGTGGGGGGGGGGGGGGGGGTCATGAGGACCTACGCCTCTTGCTGACACTACTTTGAATCCATGTCCCTGGGGCGGCTGCGTGTCTCTGGCGTTGTGGGGGGGTGGGGGTGGGGGGTCATGAGGACCTACGCCTCTTGCTGACACTACTTTGAATCCATGTCCCTGGGGCGGCTGCGTGTCTCTGGCGTTGTGGGGGGGAGGGGGGGGGGGGGTCATGAGGACCTACGCCTCTTGCTGACACTACTTTGAATCCATGTCCCTGGGGCGGCTGCGTGTCTGGCGTTGTGGGGGGGAGGGGGGGGGGGGTCATGAGGACCTACGCCTCTTGCTGACACTACTTTGAATCCATGTCCCTGGGGCGGCTGCGTGTCTCTGGCGTTGTGGGGGGGTGGGGGGGGTGGGGGGTCATGAGGACCTACGCCTCTTGCTGACACTACTTTGAATCCATGTCCCTGGGGCGGCTGCGTGTCTCTGGCGTTGTGGGGGGGTGGGGGGGGGGGGGTCATGAGGACCTACGCCTCTTGCTGACACTACTTTGAATCCATGTCCCTGGGGCGGCTGCGTGTCTCTGGCGTTGTGGGGGGGTGGGGGGGGGGGTCATGAGGACCTACGCCTCTTGCTGACACTACTTTGAATCCATGTCCCTGGGGCGGCTGCGTGTCTCTGGCGTTGTGGGGGGGTGGGGGGGGGGGGGGTCATGAGGACCTACGCCTCTTGCTGACACTACTTTGAATCCATGTCCCTGGGGCGGCTGCGTGTCTCTGGCGTTGTGGGGGGGTGGGGGTGGGGGGGTCATGAGGACCTACGCCTCTTGCTGACACTACTTTGAATCCATGTCCCTGGGGCGGCTGCGTGTCTCTGGCGTTGTGGGGGGGTGGGGGGGGGGGGGTCATGAGGACCTACGCCTCTTGCTGACACTACTTTGAATCCATGTCCCTGGGGCGGCTGCGTGTCTCTGGCGTTGTGGGGGGGTGTGGGGGGGGGGGTCATGAGGACCTACGCCTCTTGCTGACACTACTTTGAATCCATGTCCCTGGGGCGGCTGCGTGTCTCTGGCGTTGTGGGGGGGGTGGGGGGGGGGGTCATGAGGACCTACGCCTCTTGCTGACACTACTTTGAATCCATGTCCCTGGGGCGGCTGCGTGTCTCTGGCGTTGTGGGGGGGAGGGGGGGGGGTCATGAGGACCTACGCCTCTTGCTGACACTACTTTGAATCCATGTCCCTGGGGCGGCTGCGTGTCTCTGGCGTTGTGGGGGGGTGGGGGTGGGGGGGGGTCATGAGGACCTACGCCTCTTGCTGACACTACTTTGAATCCATGTCCCTGGGGCGGCTGCGTGTCTCTGGCGTTGTGGGGGGGTGGGGGTGGGGGGGGGTCATGAGGACCTACGCCTCTTGCTGACACTACTTTGAATCCATGTCCCTGGGGCGGCTGCGTGTCTCTGGCGTTGTGGGGGGGAGGGGGGGGGGGGTCATGAGGACCTACGCCTCTTGCTGACACTACTTTGAATCCATGTCCCTGGGGCGGCTGCGTGTCTCTGGCGTTGTGGGGGGGTGGGGGGGGGGGGTCATGAGGACCTACGCCTCTTGCTGACACTACTTTGAATCCATGTCCCTGGGGCGGCTGCGTGTCTCTGGCGTTGTGGGGGGGTGGGGGGGGTCATGAGGACCTACGCCTCTTGCTGACACTACTTTGAATCCATGTCCCTGGGGCGGCTGCGTGTCTCTGGCGTTGTGGGGGGGTGGGGGGGGGGGGTCATGAGGACCTACGCCTCTTGCTGACACTACTTTGAATCCATGTCCCTGGGGCGGCTGCGTGTCTCTGGCGTTGTGGGGGGGAGGGGGGGGGGGGTCATGAGGACCTACGCCTCTTGCTGACACTACTTTGAATCCATGTCCCTGGGGCGGCTGCGTGTCTCTGGCGTTGTGGGGGGGTGGGGGTGGGGGGGGGGGTCATGAGGACCTACGCCTCTTGCTGACACTACTTTGAATCCATGTCCCTGGGGCGGCTGCGTGTCTCTGGCGTTGTGGGGGGGTGGGGGGGGGGGGTCATGAGGACCTACGCCTCTTGCTGACACTACTTTGAATCCATGTCCCTGGGGCGGCTGCGTGTCTCTGGCGTTGTGGGGGGGTGGGGGGGGGGGGTCATGAGGACCTACGCCTCTTGCTGACACTACTTTGAATCCATGTCCCTGGGGCGGCTGCGTGTCTCTGGCGTTGTGGGGGGGAGGGGGGGGGGGTCATGAGGACCTACGCCTCTTGCTGACACTACTTTGAATCCATGTCCCTGGGGCGGCTGCGTGTCTCTGGCGTTGTGGGGGGGAGGGGGGGGGGGTCATGAGGACCTACGCCTCTTGCTGACACTACTTTGAATCCATGTCCCTGGGGCGGCTGCGTGTCTCTGGCGTTGTGGGGGGGAGGGGGGGGGGGGGTCATGAGGACCTACGCCTCTTGCTGACACTACTTTGAATCCATGTCCCTGGGGCGGCTGCGTGTCTCTGGCGTTGTGGGGGGGTGGGGGGGGGGGGGGGGGTCATGAGGACCTACGCCTCTTGCTGACACTACTTTGAATCCATGTCCCTGGGGCGGCTGCGTGTCTCTGGCGTTGTGGGGGGGTGGGTCATGAGGACCTACGCCTCTTGCTGACACTACTTTGAATCCATGTCCCTGGGGCGGCTGCGTGTCTCTGGCGTTGTGGGGGGGTGGGGGGGGGGGTCATGAGGACCTACGCCTCTTGCTGACACTACTTTGAATCCATGTCCCTGGGGCGGCTGCGTGTCTCTGGCGTTGTGGGGGGGTGGGGGGGGGGGGGGTCATGAGGACCTACGCCTCTTGCTGACACTACTTTGAATCCATGTCCCTGGGGCGGCTGCGTGTCTCTGGCGTTGTGGGGGGGTGGGGGGGGGGGGGGTCATGAGGACCTACGCCTCTTGCTGACACTACTTTGAATCCATGTCCCTGGGGCGGCTGCGTGTCTCTGGCGTTGTGGGGGGGAGGGGGGGGGGGGTCATGAGGACCTACGCCTCTTGCTGACACTACTTTGAATCCATGTCCCTGGGGCGGCTGCGTGTCTCTGGCGTTGTGGGGGGGTGGGGGGGGGGGTCATGAGGACCTACGCCTCTTGCTGACACTACTTTGAATCCATGTCCCTGGGGCGGCTGCGTGTCTCTGGCGTTGAATTAAAGGCCCACTACTGCCGTAACTGTTCAAAGATGCACTTCTGTAACAGATGGTTACGAAACGCTACACACAGGTCTAGTTATGGTTCATTTTGACACAGGACAATCCAGTTCAACACATGTTTTTATATCAAGTGACCTGACAATAACTCCACTCCGTTGAATAAACACAACGGTATCAGTACGAGAAACAGCTAAAATTAGATTGACATGCTAACGGCTGCGCAGAATAAATAAGTGCGATTACGCGTGTGTGTTTGCTGCATGTCCAGACTACCGTTAACTCATATCATACTGAGGCTAAAAGCTTGAAATTTGTACGCTGCCATAATATTATGCAAGCTACATTATAGTACAAACCAAGGGGAATCAATTGTTTGTACAATTCTCCCAGCGCTAGCCTCACCTATCTGGTTTGTGAGAAGCTACATTATAGTTCATGTACTCACAAATAAGGATATAGACCAAAGGCTTTAGATCAAGGGTGGTGCCAGAACAGCGTGGTGGCGCCTATCTGGCACTACTCTTGAACTATTTTAGTCAAACTTATTTCACACACTGGTGTATTCCGAATGACAAGGGTTAACAAAGATTTCAGACACTGTCAGTGAAGGGGTTACTCGCATCTCTCTCGCGCGACTAATATCCCCTTACCACTGAATATAAACCGGTGTCACTCTGGACTGCATATGGCATCTGGCGACTGCGACGGGGAAGCGGGTTTAACCCTTATCATTCGACGGTAGTTCAAGGATAGTGCCAGAATAGCTTGGCGCCAAACTATTCCGGCACCACCCTCGAACTAAAGCCATTGGTCTATATCCTTATCTTTAAGTACTGTAACGTAGCTTGCATATGGCAGTGTACAAATTTGAAGCTTTTAGCCTCAGTATGATAAGGGCTAATTCACAACGGTTGAAAATAAAAGCGGTTAATTCCAGTGCACACTTTCAAGGCGTGTGACATTCCATTGCACTGTAAAATGGGGCCGAACCGATAATAATAATAATAATAATATAATGGTTTCTATGGCGCCTAACCTCAGGTAGGCGGATGGCGGATTATCTTTTCAGCAAAAAAATGTCTGGAGTACAGAGAGACACTGCAATATCTGATTACACTCATAGGGGCCTGACGAGTGATGTTTTGATTAATGCAAATCTGCTGCGACACCGCGTGCGCGCGGCACCGCGTAACTCCCTCAGGTCAGAGTGCAAGGGAGGAAAGAAACCACACTCGCGAAATTCTAGCTGTGGCCGGAAGTATCCCGGACCTGTTTCTCAACATCTAGAGTTGATTGATTGATTGATTGTACATTGCTTAACGTCCCGACAGCAACAAGGCTTTCTCAGGACGTGCCTGCACTGCTTGTGAAAAAAACAAAAAACTAAACAGAACATTGAATGTATGTCGCCAGCCGGTCAAATACATTACATAAACCTAACACATGGGCCTAAATAAAGCTAAGACCATTTAGCAACACACATCCAATATCAAGAGCTACAGGCAGTGCAGACAGTAGGGAGAGTTTTAAAAAGGCAAATACAGGTGAATGGACAAAGGGTAGACAGAAACACATGCCCCAGAATAGAGAGATAAACCCACCCTGTGGGGCTGACCAGGGTGACCCTGGGAACTAAAAAATACCTAACCCCACCCAAGTCCCCCAGGGCAGACCCGGGTGGGGCCTAGAGTTGAACTTTAAACACTTTAGTAGAGTGCCGTGAAAGATGCCACTCTGCACTGCTGTGCATCCATTGTTTTCTGCCGTGTTTACTCTAAGTCGAAGCGAATTACTCGAAAAGATATTGACAACTGAGCAGTGTTTAAACCAGACTCCATTAAAGTAGAGCTTTTCGGGCTGAGGGAAATACGAACCTAAAGCGATTGCTGCGCGCGTGCTGGTCACAAGTTCATGTGGACAGTAAGATGCATTCTTGTTTTAATTTCATTGGATATTCTAATTTACATAAACCAATGAAAAATGAGCATGGGGAGTATTTCCGGCCACATCTAAAACACAACATATCGACGTCTGCTAAAATGATGCTTGACTGTGCAAAAAGCCTTGATACTATAAACTATCAGTTTTGATCGGAGGACAAGGTTGGTATAGATTTGTGGCAAAATATCTACTGAGTTTGTTCAGTTCGAGGTTTTAGGCGGATGGTTGCTTAAGGCCGAAAATTGCTCTGGAATCACAGTGCTTCGCCGCTTCGCATGCCTTTCGTTTCCTCCCTTGTATCCCGACTTGAGCTAGTTACGCGGTGGCGCAGCGGGATTGCATTTAGTCAAAACACCACTCGTTAGGCCCCTATGATTACACTTGTTAGCATTAGTGTCACTATACATTCGTCATGCCAACCAACGTCGTCAAAAAATGTGGAAGTCTGGTATCCGCTTGCAAATGGCCGCAGATGTGCATTGTTTGATTGGGAGGCTCAGTTGGACAGCTTGACAAGTGTTCCTTATTGTGCAAATGAGAGTGATAATCGAACCGAATGTTTAACCCCTTCTCTGTCACTATACGTACATTCCCTTCCCTGTCACTATACGTACATTCCCTTCCCTGTCACTATACGTACATTCCCTTCCCTGTCACTATACGTACATTCCCTTCCCTGTCACTATACGTACATTCCCTTCCCTGTCACTATACGTACATTCCCTTCTGTCACTATACGTACATTCCCTTCCCTGTCACTATACGTACATTCCCTTCCCTGTCACTATACGTACATTCCCTTCTGTCACTATACGTACATTCCCTTCTCTGTCACTATACGTACATTCCCTTCCCTGTCACTATACGTTCATTCCCTTCTGTCACTATACGTACATTCCCTTCTCTGTCACTATACGTACATTCCCTTCCCTGTCACTATACGTTCATTCCCTTCTGTCACTATACGTACATTCCCTTCTCTGTCACTCTACGTACATTCCCTTCCCTGTCACTATACCGCCGTGAGATGGCCTTAGTCGCCTGCTCGGCGTTAAACCCCAATAACTAACTAACCTGTCACTAGACGTACATTTCTGTTGCTGACATCGTGGTTCATCCATCGACCAAAAGCCAACACCGTTCGAGAAACATGGTAACAAATTTGGTCTCGGCAAGATGCATAGATCCTCATGAGCCCCCGCAGTCGCGGGGGCTCATGAGGATCTATGTCTCTTGCAGTTGGACCGTGTTTACTTTTTTCTCGGCAGTGAAGGGGTTAACACATACGGAAAACGGTTAGCAGCGTAGGTCCTAATAGTTTTAGATTCTTACAGTTTGATCTCCGAAAATTTCGCAAAGGGAATTGACGTGATTCGAGGGGCGTGGAAAACGTTTGGGGGGGGGGGGGGGGGGGGGGGGGGGGGGTTGTAGCAACATGTACTTTATCTTTAGTCCGGATAGTAATTTCAAAAGGGAGGTGGTTTAGCTAGTTATTGTGGTTTAACGCCGAGCAGGCGACTAAGGCCATCTCACGGCGGGATGGGTAAAAATCTGGTCAGCCAGACTAAAAGAAAGGTTTTAAAACAGGATGTAAATATACCTTAACAATGTCATGCTAAAATGTCGCACAAGTCTTTAAAAGAAACGTTTACAGACTCTCAAAAAGGTCAAATAGTGAAATTCACACAGTCAATAATTGCTCTAGAGGTGGTTTAGCAAATACAACAACAACAAAACAAAACAAAACAAACAAAAAAAAAACCAAAAAAATTCACATTTTTGCTGGACACTGTCCACTTTTGTTCTGCGTCACTATGAAGGGCTCTGTGTACCCCCCCCCCCCCCCCCCCCCCCACACACACACACACACACTTCCGGAAGTTACAAATTGCAACCAACTCACTTAGCGTTCCAATTTCATTCTTCTCAAAATAAAGTATGCACAGGATAATTTTATTCATCACTGTAGTTACAAAATCTGCCTTAATCCATTCAACCCCTTGACGCATTTCCCCAATTGTAGAGGTGTCCTTTAACAACACTGTACCAATTCCAAGTGGATGGACCATGATAATTCAAGGGTAGTGCCAGATTAGCTTGGCGCCAGTAGGCGCCAAGCTAATCTGGCACTACCCTTGAATCATCATGGCCGATGCACCACCTGCTGTACGGCGCTAGGGCTGAATGGGTTAAAGTACTGCAGACTGGCAACGTTTGCTCACGCCGTGCAACTACGGGTCGGGTTGTCCGCTGTCTTGTCAAAAGAAAAACGTCAGCCATGAAAAACGTTTGTCGTCTGAAACTTTGCTACATCATAAATGTAGAGTTCACTGGTTGTCTCCCTCGATTCACTACCACGCGGATTCAGCGGTCGCGAAGCTAGGGAGTCCACCAGTGTGACGTGACAACTAATGATGTCAGGTAGAGGTGTCTACACAATGTGCTTGGACGTTTATTTTATGATGTGCGGCATGTCTCTGTGCAGAAGCCCTACATACATCATACGTCACACGCACTCTACAGGGGGTGAGTGAACGCATGACCCTGCGTTCGAGTGACAACAAAAATTAATCTACATACAAGAGGCATATATCCTCATGTCAAACCCATTTGCATCTTATTTCCCCAATTCATGATGGAATTTACTTACTTCTTCTCCTGCGGCCAGACACTGCGAACTTCAGCATTGCTGCAAGGAAGACCTGGGAGTGGTGGGAGTCAAGGACCTAACACGGCAATCCGCTCACACTCTAATCGCCAACAGACCCCAAAGTCCTTTCATGTCTACAGCAAACAGACACTCCAGCCCTTTCACTTACACGGCCATGGGACCAGCATGTTTTCAGTCTCCAGCTAAGCTGCGGCAGAAATAAAGCTCGTGACAGCTCGGCTATAGTGCTTTCTCGGCCGGATGGATTCTCCCGCCAGAAGTCTGACCGCATTTTCAACCAGACGTCTTCATTGCATGAGAAAGGGGGTGTGCATAATGGTGTGACCATATCTGCCCGTTAGTTCAGGAGATAGATCGACCATGATAGTTCAAGGGTAATGCCAGAATAGCTTGGCGCCTTTAGGCGCCAAGCTATTCTGGCATTATCCTTGAACTATCATGGTCGATGGTATTAGTTTATTACCATTTTCGCCCACACAATTTTCTTCACGCAATGAAGTTGGCTGGCGCAGATGCCGTCAGACGGTCCTCTTGAGGGTCAAACCGTCAGGAACGGACAGAAACCAATCGACTGCCGTTACATCAAGGGCAACGGTATGACAAGCTTGCCACTTGGAGGTACCACGCTAATTGTGCGCTACCTCTGAGCTATCGTTATCGATCCCTCTCCAACCAACGCCACCGAAATAGGCAGACATATAAACACCGTCAGTTCCAGACAAACAGCGGACTTGGAACAACAAGGTTACATGTCTACACCACTTGCCGTAATTGCGACGAAATTGTCACCATTCTTTCAGCATTTCTAGCTTCATCTCCTGCGTTCCCACGTCACCATTCTCGGATAAGGAAATGTGTTTACAAGTTGTCTGATCTCCCGATTAACGTCTGCATAGCACCTGTTCACAAGTTCAAGTTGTGGAATTACGTGTCGACAATGACATTTCTAACACCTGCAACGTTGTACATAATACCTCATCACACAATCAGACGAGAGAAATTTCTCGAGTTTACATATTGTGTGATCAGTGGCGAAAGGTCAGAAGGATGTGAAATGCATTAGTGTCTTTGGTGTTACTGTGCTTAAACTTCAGTTTCTTGACAACATTTACGTATATGGATGCCTCTGTGTGACCTGCCATGTCCGAAGTAGACCCGATATCGGAAAATAAACTGAACTGAAACAGAAACTGAAAAAAACCCGCTTATTTTCACATTAGAGCATTCCACCACGCCCCGGCAATATCCACATTTCTCGTGAACTTCCACACGCACTGGTCATTTTGCAGAAGTGCCCTGAACTTTGATTGAATCAACGTAAAGATGACCTTACACTGTTGCAATTTTCATGATTCCAGCACTAGCATTAGTCCCAAAAGCACTGACCACCGCGCAAATATTCCTAATATTTGCGCTAGATTAATCATTGCAATCTTTCACCTTTGGTAGTTATGCATTGAGCGCTATCATTTTGCAAGAGACATAGATCTTCGTGAGCTGAGATCTATGCCGCTTGTGGTTAAGTAACAGGCGGTGTGCCTATCCACTTCGTTAAAACGGTTATCATGTACAAGATAAAATTAATGATTAACCCCCTTGATCACGCAGACCAACAGTACCGGTGGCTGGGCATGAAGGGTATTTCTTGCTGGCTGAATTTACTTATATCCGCCTCATTTCGAGAGGGTCATTGGGTTTTCACCATGCACGAGTTACACTGGGGCGTATCCCGAGTAAAGCAGTGGTACAGATCTGTCTAGACTGACACGGCTGGTGACTTTTGGGAGAGGACATTTTAGACATTTGACAGCCAGGCGACGGACTGCCATCACAGTGTCGCATGCAGTCGTAAAGGCTGCCTAACCCTTTCACTGCCAGGAAGCAGGGAACAAGGTGCAAGAGGCATAGAACATCATGAGCTCCCGCAGTCGCAGTGGGGATCATGAGGTCCTGTGCCTCTTGACGGATGAATTCATTCGAATAGAGATTTACTCTGCGTTCAAGACAAACATGTATCGGGCTTTCACTTAGTCTGCGCTGAGAGAGAGAGAGAGAGAGAGAGAGAGAGAGAGAGAGAGAGAGAGAGAGAGAGAGAGAGAGAGAGGAGAGAGAGAGAGAGAGAGAGAGAGAGAGAGAGAGAGAGAAATGAAATAAAATAAAACTTTATTTCTCAACGGATAAAGTAATTAGCACATGTGCCATTTTTCATACTTGCCGTTGCTACTCTACAAACACAGGGTAATAATTGTAATAGTACCAAATTACACAAAGGAAAGATTAGGAGACATTAACACATGATGAGATATTAAATAAAATTCATTAATTCATTCGGTCATACATAAATTAAAAAAAAATAAATAAATAATAATTAAAAATAAAATTATATTATAAAAAATAAATACACGCAACGCGGTCAAATACACGTACGCACACACGGACACGCGGTCAAATACACGCACGCACACACCGTGCCGGACACGCGGTCAAATACACGCACGCACACACGGACACGCGGTCAAATACACGCACGCACACACGGACACGCGGTCAAATACACGCACGCACACACGCTAATGATAACCTATATACTAAGCAAATCATTTGAATCATAGTGTCAATTCTTTTTAGACAGCAAAAATTATTTCTATTATAATAGAAACATGAATTATGACTAAATTAGGCGATTGTTATTAGTATGGACAACCCATACGGCAGCAAGCACCGATTACGATAGCACATGTTCCATACGGATTCTTGTGGTAGGTCATGTATCAGAGGACAACAAGTAATTGAGAAGGCATTCCTTGAAAGAGGAGAGGGAGCTAGCGTGTGTTATCAGTAGGCAGTTTGTTCCAGAAAGATGCGCCTGAGAAAGACACACTGGTTTTAAATAGATCTATCCTGGGGCGCGGTGTAAATAAAGTTTCGTCTTGAAGTTGAATAACCTGAACTTGCCTTGGTAAAGAGCTTACAAAGATATTCTCATTCCAGATTTTATACGGGGGTGGGGGGGGGGGGCGGGGAGGGGGAGGGGGGAGGAGAGAGAGAGAGAGAGAGAGAGAGAGAGAGAGAGAGAGAGAGAGAGAGAGAGAGAGAGAGAGAGAGAGAGAGCGAGAGCGTGCGTGCGTTAGCTTTTAGTTTTTCTTTTCTATCAGCGCTTAGAGCTATGTTTAGTGTTTAGAATAAGCGCTTAACAAATATTCATTGTGTTAATAATACCATCGTCATTATTTTACTATAATTATTAGTATCATTATCATTATTATTACAGTTTCCAATGGTTTAGAATGCCCCTCCCCACCACCACCATCACCACCACCATCCCCCAGATTTTCATAAGCCAATGCACAGGCTGCAGTAGAAAAAAATGTGTTCTCACAACGTATTTCAACGCACAATGTTTATTTCTTTATACACTCATTATATAACATTCATCATACACTGAAACATAGTGTGAAAAAGCATTTCTCAACCCCAGCCTGTGAGCCTATGCAACTGCTGGTGGCTCAACAGAAACTAAGCCTCTGGCAGATCTAAGGAAAAGCTGTCATCTTTCTGACAGGTCGGGTAACTCATTCAATCCCAAGGCTGCAATCTCCAAATAATGGAGATGTCACATAACGACTATATCTGTTGCAGGAGATGGATCGACCATGATAATTCAAGAGTAGTGTCAGATTATCTTCATCGGCGCCCCAAGGCCGAATAATCCCATCAATCTAAGGAAGACGGGTATCAACAGGATCAGCAAGATGGTTGTACATTGCTTAACGTCCCGACAGCAACAAGACTTTCTCAGGACGTGCCTGCACTGCTTGTGAAAAAAACAAACAAACAAACTAAACAGAATATTGAATGTATGTCGCCAGCCGGTCTAATACGCTAAATAAACCTAAGACCATTTAGCAACACACATCCACTATCAAGAGCTACAGGCAGCGCAGACAGTAGGGGGAGTTTAAAAAAGGAACATACAGGTGAATGGACCAAGGGTAGACAGAAACACATGCCCCAGAATAGAGGGGAAAACCCCACCCTGTGGGGCTGACCAGGGTGACCCTGGGAACTAAAAAGTAGTTAATCCACCCATGTTCCCCAGAGCAGACCCGTGTGGGGGAGGGAATCAATGAATCAATGAATCTTTATTTTACAACGGTAAAGATATTAACAATGCCAGAGGCAATGCCATTTTTCAAATCTGGGAGGATCAGCAAGAAGCAAAGAAGGTTCTTTGCCTCTTGCAGGTGGGTGGTGTTAACATATTTCCCTGTAGGGGTTCAAGACATTGCCGATGCGGGCAGCGGGATCGGGCCAGTTTTCACAAGGACATTCGGAGCCTTTCAAGTCGGACTCTCCGCTGCTGAAACCGCTCACAGGCAATTGCTTGAGGCGTCACTCAACGAGCGGGACGCGCACTCTGTTCTCAAGGTCGCTTACAGGACATCGTCTGCTGGCAAGCCATTCATCTGTCGCAGGTCAAGTTCGTCTGTCGACCAAATAACGCTGTTCTTTCCCGACGAATTTTAATGGCTGCAGGCTGCTGGTGACGACAAAATACAGACACGGGTGGCATACTCAAGGACATTTAGAGGACGCTTTGTGAAGACAGCAGGTTAATAGTCTCTGGTCTAGTCTAGCGACCTAAACACACTAAGACTAGACTTTCACGGCAGACTGTTAAACTTTTTTTTTCTTAAGTTTTGCGATTCTCAAAATTAACTTGATGCTGCACACACAAAAAAAGCTCTGCACAGCCAAAGGTTCGCATGAACACACGCGAGCCAGCTGAGGCCGAATGTCGGCCCCAAAACCTTTTACTAACTGCGAGATAGTTATAGCTTTACCACTTCACCTGCAAATGTCAATGATTACGTCAGCTCTATTTTGTTTTAATTAAATTTTCTTTGCGCAACTTCGACAAATGTTGAAACTCCAATCATTTCTACTTCGGACAAAACGCATCGACCATGAGAGTTCAAAGGTACTGCCCGGTTTGATATACTCTAATTCAACACATCCCAGACGCGCTGCATTCGGATGGGGAAGCCGCGTATCCGACTGCGGCGCGCCTCGAATGAGTTAAACAAAGCGCTAGCTTAACTCATTCTACCCCATCACCAAAATCCCCAAAATTTGCTGTTGTCCTCTGAAGACTGCATTGCAGTGCAGGACACAGATCGACCATGATAGTTCAAGGGTGATGCCAGAATAGCTTGGCGCCCATAGGCGCCAAGCTATTCTGGCATCACCCTTGAACTATCATGGTCGATCTTTATCTTGCTGTGGTGTGTCTGGGGTAGAAGGAGTTAAAACACCCGTACATCAACATACTGATTAGCAGATCTTGGATTGTAATGCCCAGCAGACGATTCGGACACGAGACCTATTGGCTCTGGAAGTGAACCGGTGCACACGACCTCATGCTCCGATCTGTGGTCACGCCTCTGCACATCCATCACACCCCTTCACATTCCAAAACAAGCTTTTCCCCCTCTATTTACCGCCGCAAACAGAACGCTCAAGAGACCGTGTCACCCTCACTGAGAAGCGAGGAAAAAAAAGTTCGTCTCCAAGAGGCATAGATCCTCATGAGCCCCCGCGACTGCGGGGGGCTCATGAGGATCTATAACCTCTTGCAGATGGGTGGTATTTGGTGGACGGGTGGTGACGGAATATGACGGATGGCTTCCACGGACGAAACTGAACTTTGCAAGTTAATTCCACAGCTTGGGACAAGTCACAGGCATCACAACCAATGTCACATTCAGTCGATCACACACACACACACACACATATATATATATATTAATTCCACAGCTTGGGACAAGTCACAGGCATCACAACCAATGTCACATTCAGTCGATCACACACACACACACACACACACACACACACACACACACACACATATATATATATATATATATATATATATATATATATATATATATATATATATATATATATATATATATATATATATAAAAGATAGCTTATTGCCATATGTTTAAATGTAAAAAACAATAAAAACATTGAAATTTGTCTTGATGTCAGTTACTAAGACTAAAATCACACACACACACAGAGACAGACAGACAGACAGTAACATCTGATTCAGTTAAAAGCTGACTGTACACATTCGTTCTCACTTGCCACTCGCGCTCTCTCCAATCAGTCCGGTTGATCAGAGAGAGCGCGAACAGCCAGAGGGAAAAAAACTGTTGCGGAATCTGGTGCGCCCTGGTGGTAAAATTTGGAAAAGCTCCGCATTGCCGGGGTGGGTGGAATCACTGGAGATAAGACTTGCTCTATGTAAGAGACGCTGCTAGTACAGCGAGTCCAGGCTAGGAAGATCTCTGCCTATGATTTATGAAGTGGCCTTGACCACCCTACTCAGTCTGATTTTCACTTTGGCTGTGATGGAACCATACCAAACCGTGATCGAAAAGGTGAGCACGCTCTCAATCACAGCTCGGTAAAATTGCATCAACATGTGGGCACCGAGACCGAAACGTTTCAGACGTCGCAGGAAGAACAAGCGCTGCTGTGCTTTTTGGACGATGGGGCGAGTGTTTTCCTCCCACTTCAGGTCACATGACAGGGTAGTGCCAAGAAACTTAAAGTTTTGGACTGTTTCAATGATTTCACTATTGATCACAAGAGGGGGAGGGGACTGTTTCTTTAAAGTCCACAATCATTTCTTTTGTTTTGCCAGAGTGCAGTTCAAGGTTGTTATTATTACACCAACTAATTAGAGTCTCAACCTGACTACGGTAGGCGGATTCGTCTGAGTTTGTAATGCACCCTTCCACTGTGGTGTCATCTGCAAATTTCAGAACTTTAGTACTGGCATGGCATAAAGCACAGTCATAAGTAAACAGGGAGTAGAGCATAGGGGAGAGCAAGCACCCCTGAGGATAAAATGAGGGTGGATGACACATTTTCACCAATTTTAACGACCTGTTGTCTCATCAACAGGAAATCGAGGGTCCAGAGGAACTCCGATTTGCTGATTCTTCTGGTACAATTTGGATGGAATAATGGTGTTGAAAGCAGAACTGTAATCAACAAATAAAATTCTGGCATGGGTGTTTGGGATTTCAAGGTTTTGTAAAACATAAAACAAACCAAGTGACGCCGCATCCTCCACGGAACGTTTTTCGCGATACGCGAATTGAAAACAATCCAGCAGAGGATCGGCAAGTGTTCTCAGAAACCGGAGGACCAGGCGCTCAAGCGTCTTCATGACAACTGAGGTCAGAGCGACCAGTCTATAGTCGTTTAGGGAGGACACTTTGGATTTTTTCGAAACAGGAATGATGGTGGACCTTTTGAAACATTGAGGAACAATGCACTGAGAGAGAGACATGTTGAAAATGTCAGTATATATATATATATATGCCTGCAAGTGAACATCTGAAAAACACGGAGTCAGGCGTGTAAGCCTCAGGCAAGTTATCCCCACTCTCAAATTAAAATTGCTAAAAATTGCAAATGTCTGTGTAACGTGAACTGAATGACACGGCCATTACAAGAAAGCCATGATCGAAAGTTCACGTACAATATTTGCAATATTTGTTTTTCTTGCTCTTTTTTTTTTTTCTTTTTGGGGGTGGGGGGTTGTTTAACCCGATGATATATTTAAAAATAATGATAATTTAAAAAAAACAAAAAAAAAAAACCAAAAAAAACAGACAAGCATGTTTCGGCATTTTAGATCAAATTTAATAGGTTAATATTATTTTGTTTTTCTTTTGGGGTGGTGTAGGGATGGACTAGGAATGTGTGTGTGTGGGGGGGGGGGGGGAGGGGGAGAAGGGGGACAGGGGAGCGGTTGGGGGGGGGGGGGGGGAGGGCATTTAAGCATTATTCCTACTGCCCAATATATCTTGACTAACACCAACAGAGTGTACCTCTCCTACAAAAACACATAAAAGTTTAATTATAGTTTTTCACACAATCAAGCGCCTGTGGGCTAATCAAAACACTAGTCGCTAAGAATGTACAGGTGTACTTTACATACACGTTCCATGCATATAATCCCGTTGATTGATCGCTACATGATTAAGGACCAAATTTGAATTTTAACTCATTTAACCCCAACACGCCACGGCAAGAAATGGATCAAGCGTGATAGTTCAAGGGTTGTGCCAGAATAGCTTGGCGCCCATAGGCGCCAAGCTATTCTGGCACAACCCTTGAACTATAGGCGCCAAGCTATTCTGGCAAAACCCTTGAACTATCACGCTCGATCTGTTTCCAGAAGTGTAATACAGTCTTCAGGGGGCAACTTCAAAATTTGCTGATTTCGGTTCTGGAGCAGAATGTGTTAAGCTACAAGTATAGGCTGCTTCTATTTTCGCTCATAGCGAAAAATGAGGGAAGTCTGAATTTCTCAAACACTTGACACAGTAATTCGCGTACGTTTTGTCACGCCAAGTAAATAATAATAATAATACATGGTGTTAATAAGGCGCATTTCTCATATAATATACCTCAATGCGCAGGCGAAAACCACACATACACACACACACACACACACACATACACACACACAGAGTTTGCAGGGTGTGTGTACAGAAATACCGAAGAGTTTACACGAAAGTCTGCGAGAAAAAGTAAGTTTTTAAATTTGCTTTGAACTGGGTAAGGGTGGAGGCATTTCTCAGCTCAGTCGGAAAGGAATTCCAAATTAAAGGGGCAGTACATATGAAAGAGCGTTCACCGGCAGAGGGTAGAGGCTTCTATTTTTGTTCGGAATAAATAGCGAGAAAATGACGGAATTTAAAATACTAAAACAACTCAAGATGTTAATATTCCGTCTGCAGTTTAATAGTTCACGTATTAGAAGCAAGAGACATACTTTGTCACGAGCCCCCCCCCCCCCCCCCCCCCCCTCCAACTGCTGGGGCTCATGAGAAAGTGTGCCTCTTGCTAAAAAAAAACACAAAAAAAAAAACAACAAACAAAGACAACAACCAAACAAACAAACACTATGTTCATGTTTGTCATTTACATTTTGTGTACTTTGATATACAGCTTATGCATAATCCAAACACAGAAATAAAAGCAAGCAAGCAAGCAAACAAACTAACTTCAAGACATTAGTTAGAAAAAGTTTGAACTTGAAAAATATTTCAGTCTTACGTGTGTCGCTTTGTAAGTTTGCAGACAAAAATCAAAGCAGCAAGAGACACACTTTTACCGTGAGCCCCCGCAGTTGTGGGGGCTCACGATAAAAGTGTCTCTTGCAGCTGGAATGTGAATTTAAATATATTCACGTGAATGTAAAAATATTCATGTGAATTTTAAAATTTTAACCAACATTTTATAGTTCGCCACTTTGTGCTACACAAACGGAAACCCGGGCAGCAGTAGCCAAATTTCTCAGTCGCGGGGACTGAAGAGGACGTGCGTCTTGTTTGGGACGGCGATTCCGCATCACAGCAGAAGACACACACACTCAAGACAAACATAACGAAGACAGAAGTAGGTGCCTGATAACCTACATGTGAGAGACCCCGGGTTCTGCCTTCCGAAGCACGCGCGCCCCGACTAATCTGACGAATTTACAGACATTCCCTGACATCCAGCAACGGTCGTTCACTCCAGCAAAGACACCTGCAAGTAACTCCTGCACTGTGTCAGAGGATGACAAATAAGTTTCGGCAGTCTTGACCGAATCAACGCCCCCCCCCCCCAAAAAAAAAAAAAAAAAAAGCAAAAGCTGTCCCAAGAACGTGGATTCAAAGCGGTGTCAGCAAGAGTGTAGTCCTCATGAGCCCCGCAGTGCGACTGCGTCATGTTCCAATTTGCTCGGCATGGTACGGGTGCGGGTTAACACCTGAAGTGCCAGCGGAGGTGGAATGTGTTTCTTAAACTGCGATCAATTCATCGCCAAAGAGAAACAGCCCCTAGCAATGATTGTGGATTTTTAAAAAAAATGGTATCAACAAGAGGCATAGATCTTCATGAGTCCCCGCATTCGCGGGGGCTCATGAAGATCCATGCCTCTTGCAGTTGGCGTGGGGGGTGGGGGCGGGGGTGGGAAGGGAAGTGTAGATGCGTGGCTGAGGGTCAACAAACTCTAACTTGAAGTTGTGAAGTTCAAAGATTTGGTGTTCTGATCGGCCGCTACCCGTACCACGCGCATCAAATGGATTGATTGTACATTGCTTAACGTCCCGACAGCAACAAGGCTTTCTCAGGACGTGCCTGCACTGCTTGTGAAAAAAAACCAAAACAGAACATTGAATGTATGTCGCCAGCCGGTCAAATACGTTAAATAAACCTAACACATGGGGCCTAAATAAAGCTAAGACCATTCAGCGACACACATCCAATATCAAGAGCTACAGGCAGTGCAGACAGTAGGGAGAGTTTTAAAAAGGCAAATACAGGTGAATGGACAAAGGGTAGACAGAAACACATGCCCCAGAATAGAGAGAAAAACCCACCTGTGGGGCTGACCAGGGTGACCCTGGGAACTAAAAAATACCTAAACCCACCCAAGTCCCCCAGGGCAGACCCGGGTGGGGTGCATCAAATGGAACCTCACCTCCGGGCAAGACAGGGACACTGACTTATACCAACACTAGAAATTAGCAGTCTTTACAGTGCCCGCAGTTGTGCTTTTTATACTACGAAGTGTTTATTGTTTTGTGTTTAGGGTGTCCTGCAAAAATCACACCGACAGAAAAGCGATACCGACAATCAAAGCACAAAGAATACGGTAGTTCGCTAACAAGTTTTTGTTTGTTTTTTTTTCAGCCGGCAAAATTACACTTGTCAACAGCGTTTCTCCGACTGCAATCTATGTGTCGTTCTTCTACAACAACTTCGAATCAATCCACGTATAGTTACGTGCCGTAAGTCCGATATCACAGGCCAGCGCACATTTAATGAGTAACTGAGTGCGCCCATAATTATTTTGCCCACAAGGCACAAAGACCTCGATGGCAGGCCTCTTGAGGATGTGCGTGGCCGGAAGAAATTTGCAGTGCCAGCAACAGGTGCCGATCTACATAATTATATAGTATGAATCCTTACACAACGCTGAGGCTCTATGCTTTTTGGACATTAAAAAAAAAAGTTCACCGCGCCAACTGACAGTGAGACATAGATCTTCAAGAGCATAATGCAGGTTGTAGAGGCTCATGAAGATCTTCGACACCTGTAATTTCCTTGCTTATGTACATATTTAGGGGGTGTGGAAAGGGAAGAAGGGGTTGGGGGGGGGGGGGTGCGGGGGCGTGGGGGGGGGGGGAGCGGGTGGGGGGTGATGCTGGGCTACGCCACCTGCTGGAAAAGGCTTGCATCTGGATTACGACAGAGAAACATGTTCTTCTTCTCGTGTAGATCTGTGCCACCTGTCTACGAGAAAGGCGCAGCTGCATGAGTGAGCTTAGTCCTACGCCAGCCACTAAGCAAGGTGCTCCGCTATAAGCTGACTCATGCAAGGTTTTTAGATTGGGAACTGGAAGACTGTTCTTCGCTCGTGGGGATCTGTGCCACCGGCAAATGAAAGAGCTCTACTTTTTAGCAAGGAAATCTGTCCTCGGAATATTTCTTAGCCGTCGGCCCTGGCGTCCCTGCTGAGTGTATAACGTGGTACTGCAAGTGTACCATCCAGATCCTATTCAAGGGGCATAGATCCGCATGAGCCCCTGCTGCCGCAGGGGCTCATGCGGATCTATGCCCTTGACAGACGTCAGTCCCTCAGTCCTATTTTCAAATAAACTGACATGCCCGACGCCCGAGAGCGTTCATTTTGTGGTGCCCACATCAGCAACGCAGGCGCTGTAAAATTCACACGTGTCCCTGCATAATAATAATAATAATAATACATAGTATTTATACGGCGCATTTCTCATAGTTATAATATAACTCAATGCGCAGGACATAGCCGCGAACTGAACCCAACAAGCACGCTCACGTGCATCACGCGCATTCCCTCACACACTGTACATAAACACAGAACATTTACGTGGTGCTAAGGGCAAGCTAAAGCGAGCTACTGAATTTTTTTAAATTTAAATTGCTTTTTTAAATATTTTTTTAAATTTGATTACGTGGACTGAAATTAATACCGAATTCGTGGGGGAGGAAAGAGCCGGAGTACCCGGAGAAAGAACCCCCGACGGTCCGCCCGAATTAATGGTGACACTTACTAGAGGAGAAAAGTCCGACGCCGGAACCGGGTATCGAACATCGCACTTCTTGCATTGGTGGCAGGCGCTTTTACCGCTGCGCCACGGACCGCAGGGGCTGATGTGACTCCATGCCAATTGCTGCCACAGATCGACCCACTTGCATCCTTACCCTTTCTCTGAATTTACATGTCTGACACACGGTAATTCTCAGGTTCCGACCGCCGAAAGTCGAGACAAAACAATTCGTTGACCCCGAAAGCAGAATGCCCCACTAACAAAACCCGTTTGTTTTCCTTGGCAGAAAAGGCGTGGAGGGTGGGTGGATTGGGGGGCGGTGAAGGGGGAGGGGGGGGGGGTCACAATGCAGAAGCAAAGCCATGGCGGGCTATCACCCATTGGATCCGTCTTGCATCCAAACCCATATCATCCTGAGGCTAAACGCTTCAAATTTGTACACTGCCATATGCAAGCTACATTATAGTACTTATAGATAAGGATATAGATCAATGGCTTTAGTTCAAGGGTAGTGCCAGAATAGCTTGGCGCCTACAGGCGCCAAGCTATTCTGGCACTACCCTTGAACTATTTTAGTCAACCTTATTTCACACACTGGCGTATTCCGAATGATAAGGGTTAACCCATTTAGCAGATTAGCTTGGCGCCTGAAGGCTTTTTTCCTTTGAAAATAAAGTTTTATTTCATAAAGTTTCATTTCATTTCATGGTCGATCCATTTCGTGCAAGTAGTACCTAGATGTCAGATAATGCCAGAAAAAAATTGGGAAATGCGACCGTGGGGTTAAATGAGATACTGCTCTGTATCCAAATACAGCACATCACGAATGAGATTTTTACAAAATTCAAAAAAAAACAAAACAAAACAAGGTTGCTGAAAAAATAAAATTAAAATAACAGAATACTGCGGACCGGCACTTTTCTAACATCTACATAGTAAGACTTGACATGACAACATAGAGAAACAAGAAACATAATAATGAAAGCCTTTGCCCCCCCCCCCCCCCCCCCCCCCCCCCCACAAAAAAAAAAAAAAAAAAAAAAAAAAGTTAAAGAAAAACAAAAGCATGTGTAGTGAGGTGGTGAACTGTAAAAAAAAAAAAATTCGCATTTGCAATACAAATGCCAAACTAACCAGAGCAGTAGGATATGAAAAGGTAAGATATCTATGGGAAATGTATTGTTCACATGTCAAATTTGTAAAAAGGTGTCTGACCCATGTTTTTGAAAACAAGATATCATGTTGTTAAATTGCAAATACAACTGTGCACGTTTGCTACACAAATACGAGTGTGCAACAAATCGAAAAATTTAAAAAAAAAGTATTGAAGTAAATAAATGACATAGTGAAGTGTGTGGTGGTGTGCTAAAATGTTCTGAAACACACCAGCTTGGTCTCAGTTGCATGAGTGAGCTTAGCTTACTCCTGTGCAAGCCAGCAGGAAAAGCACTCCGCTGTGGCTTGTACAGGACCACAGATACTGCAGCTTCGCACATTGTCATTGGCAAGACTAAGCACACTCACGACGCTGGGGTCAGTTGCATGAGCGAGCTTAGTCCTGCACCAGCCACTAAGCAAGGCGCGCCGCTATAGCGGCGCACCTTGCTTAGTGGCTGGTTAAAGTAGCTGACAAAGTTCATTACGATGCAAGGGAAGCGACTCAACTTCTGTTCTGGTAGTGACCTGTACCAGCCAAAGAAACGGTGATCTCTCATCTACACAATCGTTCTTGAAGAAGCGGTCTAGGGGAAAGAACCCTTGTTCACCCAACTCGATCACATAAGAACATGTCGGAGAATATACCCAATGAATGGACCAGTAATTGAAATAATTTGAACTATTTATCCCTTTACATGATTTATGTGCATGTTTGTTTATAGTTGCATCTTTGTCCTAACTGCTTCATGCTAAGTTCTGAAAAATCTTTACACAGGAACAGGAATTTTTAAAAAATGGAAGGTCACAAATCAGTAAAATTAGACAGCCTCAAAATAACATTGTACTAGGCCACCTCAAAATCTGATCTCAGATCAGATCATTAACCATGTCTGCATTATTGTGGTGCGGAACTTACTGACGCTGGGGTGAGTTACTAGACAAAGGGTGGGAGGTGCGGGAAGGGATTACAAAGAAAAGAGAAGAACACCGCTTTCACTAGCTAGCAACATCTATGCCTTGCCATTGGCTGAAAAATCACAGGGAGGCGTGGACGAAGAGAAATTATCCCTTGCAAGTTCTACGAATAATCAGACAATTGATGCATGTGATTGGAAAACGTTTGAACTATCTTCTCTCCTCTTTTTTTTTCTGGATAAAGAGTAATGAGAAATCCAGAATTCCCCGTTTCCCACCCAACACCCTTGATCTGCTCATGTGCCAACACAGTACACGGAGATGATGCGCGTTGTACCGGTGCTTGACTACCAAAAAAAAAATATGCTGGTCTGTGATTTTGGACCTACACCTGAAGCCGTAAGGTCCAAAATTACTGACCAGCACACAAGTAAATAAACTTCTCTTACCTTCTGGTGAGGGCGGGCTGAGCTGCATAGAGGCCACCCCCGCTGTTAGGCTCCCTTGTCGACTGCGACTGAGGCTTCCCTGCCGACTGCGGCTCTGACTCAGCGTGCGCACAAGCTTGATGAAGGGGTGCCCGGGGAATATCCCCGTCATGTCCTTGGTCACGTTGCGGCCCTTCAGCCAACCCTGTTTGTCAGAAACCGACTGTGACGACCACTTTCAATTTCACGTTGAATTGATCTTCACCTTGCGGTAAAACATTGAAATTTTGTATGCATTACTGTGGACCGACTATCGTAAAGTACTAAACTTTTCAAGCATCTTAAATTTTCCCGGAGACATATATCATAACCATGACATAGTTCAAATCTGGCGCAGCTGTTCTGGAACTTCCCTTAAAATATCAACATTAAAATATCGCGCAGTTGTGTTTTAGGGCCGAAGACACACTCCTAATATAATGACCAGCAAAAGAAATCACGTTTTGGAATCATCGGAAACACTAATGTGTTTCTGATGATTCCAAAACTGTCCTATTTCTTTTGCTCGTGAGTATACAAACTAACGCACACCACTTAACCCATATCATACTGAGGCTAAAAGCTTCAAATTTGTATATTGCCATATGCAAGCTGCATTATAGTACTTACAGATAAGGATATAGACCAATGGCTTTAGTTCAAGGGTAGTGCCAGAATAGCTTGGCGCCTAGAGGCGCCAAGCTATTCTGGCACTACCCTTGAAGTATTTTAGTTAAACTTATTTCACGCACTGGTGTATTTCGAAGGGTTAAGGCGGTAGCAGATCAAGGGAGACAAGCAGTGTGTTACCAACTAGTAGTACATGTATATTAGTACTGTTTCAACTTGCAACTTTCAACTAATGTTTGGAATTGTGAAGAAAAAATTTTGAAAGGTGACAAAATTTAAAGAGACTACAGCACAAAATACATGAACGCATTAACAGCAGACTGCAAGCTGAACGATGAATACAATCAACTATAGCAGCAGCAATTCCTACACCGTAAACTGACAGACTGTCTAATAACAACAATAACAATTAAAATTGTCCCTTACAAATACAGTCAAACCTGTTAAAGCGACCACCTTCATAAGGCAACCACCTGTCTATGCAGACCACCCATTTTTGGTCTCATGGTCTTTTTGTTACTGAGAGATGACCCTGTGTAAAACAGCCTAGACTAGAGGCGCCAAGCTATTCTGGCACCAACCTTAAACTATCTTAGTCAAATTTATTTCAAGCAATAGTTTATCAGGTTGAAAAAGGGAACCCTTTAACTCCGACTGGTGCACCGGGAATAGACAAAACTTGCTGCG
The DNA here is from genome assembly GCA_036245525.1 of Semisulcospira habei. Classification (NCBI taxonomy): domain Eukaryota; kingdom Metazoa; phylum Mollusca; class Gastropoda; family Semisulcospiridae; genus Semisulcospira; species Semisulcospira habei. The sequence goes on from BTPG01000005.1 coordinate 204,083,323, forward strand.
AGATGGTTGTCAATGCTGCATTTCGCCCAAAATATCAACCGATGAGGATGAGAATAGACACACACGTCTATTTCAGTAACTATAACACAACGGGGTGGGTGGGGAGACTCTGGAGTGAATGATAACAGGTCAGGCAGACACAACGTGAAAGCAGGCAGTTCAGGACTAAGTGCAGTTCAATCTATTTGGGGGCAGTCATCAATGGCTTACTGCTTCCATAAATGGAGCAGAAAAGTTAATTAACCCATTTAACACCAAGGTCCCATTTCTCAAATTTTGGAGGTGTTGCCTAATGACTATGTACAAGTTGCAGGAGATGGATTGACCATGACAATTTAAGGGTAGTGCCAGATTAGCTTGGCGCCTGAAGGCGCCAAGCTAATCTGGCGCAACCCATGAATTATCATGATCAATCCATCTCCTGCTGTAGGGACTCTGGGTTAAATGGGGTAAAGACCTTTCTTATCATTTGGAATACACCAGTGTGTTAAATAAGTTTGACTAAAATAGTTCAAGGCCCGTGCCAGAATAGCATGGCGCCTCTAGGCGCCAAGGAATTCTGGCACCACCCTTGAACTAAAGCCATTGGTCTATATCCTTATCTGTAAGTACTATAATGTAGCTTGCATGTGGCAGTGTACAAATTTGAAGCTTTTAGCCTCTGTACGATATGGGTTTAGCTATTTTTCTCCCATCTTTCTTTTTCATAGTCTTGCTATAAGCAGGTCACAATGGATTTTGATGTGTTAACATACAATAGCCTAATGCTATATCGTGGGTGTTTCACTCTTTATGGAAATGACTGCAGATGAACCTGATAAACTTAATGCACTGAGCCCTAAGGCCAACATCCAGAAGCCTACAATCGACCATGATAGTTCTACTAATAGGGCAGTGTCAGAATAGCTTGGCATCTGGAGGTATTGGATAAGCTATTCTGGCACCACCCTTGAACTACATGTATCATGGTTTAATCCACCTAGTGCATGTACCGGTACAGTGTCATGAATGAAAAATGGTTTAACCTAATTTAATCACACACCCACATTTCCAAATTTGGAAGGTGTCAATTAAGGACTACGTACCAGCTGCAGGAGATAGATTGACCATGATAATTCAAGGGTGGTGCCAACCTATGTGCCCGGAGATATATACCGACCTAATTAACCCTTTGGGTGTCAGTAGTGGTCTTAGTCGCGATGGTTCCTGCAGGAATCATGACTAAAACCGCCACCGACACGCAAAGGGTTAAGCACTATGCTGACAAGTACCATTGGTACCGGTTTCAGGCCACTTTATAAATTTTAAATACAAGCAATCAAAACTTCCGAAACCTTAATAGCTGAACTGACCCTTCGTACCACCTGAGTGTCCTGTGTTTGTCTTGTACTGTTTGTGTTCGGAGTGAATGCGTGTGTGTCACGTGAGTGTGCGTGTTGAGTTCAGTTCACAGCGCTTTGAGCTGATTCGCAGAATTGGTTAAAGTGCCTATATAATAACCGGTATTATTACGACCCAACTCCTGTGCACGTGTAAAACTGCACATGACACAGGTTCCCCACTGCTCTCTCTACGCTTGTGTGCTAAATGCATTATCTGCAGTAAAAAAGATAGCATTCCAGAACTATCCTGGTCATGGTCCAAACTGAACACTGCCTTCATAATCCTTGCAAACATCATTACGTTAAAAAAAAATTGAAAAAAAAAAAAAAATAATTAAAGTATGAACCTAACACTTTTGAGGTATAAATGTGCTTTAACCCTTTTTGCCCCACAGGTACTTACTTACGCCTGTCACCCCTACCCGGGTATAGGCTGTCGACGAGAGACCTCCAGCAACTCCTGTCCTGTGCTTCTCCTTCGATTCTACTCCAGGTGGTTCCCAGTCTCTTGATGTCTGCTTGGAGGTCTCGACGCCAGGAGTTTCTCGGCCTACCTCTTTTTTTGCCCCACAGGTGCATTTCCTAAATTGTAATTTAATGACTATGTACATACCAGTTGCAGGAGATGGACTGACCATGATAATTCAAGGGTAGTGCCAGATTAGCTTGGCGCCTTCAGGCGCCAAGCTAATCTGGCACTACCCTTGAATTATCATGGTCAATCCATCTCCTGCTGTAGGTTGTTGGTGCTGAAAGGGTTAACCCTCTTGCTGTCAGTAGAAGTTTTTCCCCTGGATTCCGGCAAAACCGCCACCAAGAGCCAAAGGGTTAAAAAGATGCAAATGTGTAGTTGTCTGTTTTCTGTGCAAATGATTCACCTCTGGCACCTCCATGTTTCCATTAGTGGGTTCGATTTCCAGCGGGGTGGTGATCTCGATACAGTCGCCCGGGTCGATAGAGATGTAGTTACCATCATGCTGGTGTTCCCTGGGGTTGTAGCGATGCTGCACCTCATACAGGTACTTCTCCGCTCTCTCCATGGTATGGGAAACTGCTCGGGCTAGGCACTGTACTGAACTCCTCAGTCAGTCGATCCTGCACCACCACCTGCATATCAAAAGAAACACGTTGAACGTTGTGCTGAAAAAGGGTGAAATTAACCCCATTTAAACCAAAGGCCGCAGGTGTCGCATAGCGACTATCAGGTGTAGAAGATGGATCAACCATGATAATTCAAGGGTGGTGCCTGATTAGCTTGGCGGATGATGGCGCTACACTACACTTGAATTATCATGGTTGATACAGCTTCTGCTATAGTGCGTCAGGGCTAAATAGGTTAAAATATTAATAACAACAAAGGCAAAGCCCTTATGGCTCATGTGTATAACCAATTTACATATAGTGTCACCTTTTAGACAATAAGTAAAGGGCTGGCTTCTGCACCAGCAAAATCCACGTTTCCTCAAATTTGTCAACACTGTGACCCTTGACCTTTGTGATGAGTCGACTAAATTAGTATGCATAGGAAGATCTTATCGTCAGCTACCTTTGTGCCAAATCTGACTGAAAGCTTTGCAAAAATGTTGATAAGCTACAATTCGTACAAATGTCATTTTACACAAATTTGCCGACCTCTTGTGACACTTGACCTTTCCTAGGGGTCATTAAAATTAGCATACATAGAATGATTGATAGATTTTACCATCAGGTGTCTCTGTACCAAGTACAGGTTTGAAGCTGTGAATACCATTTGAGAAAAAAACACAAAAACTTTTGTCAAATTGGTCCAATTTCCTGAGCTCTTGTCACCCATGACCTTTCTGAGGGGTCACCCAAATTAGTATGCATAGAGTGGTCTTACCATCAGGTATCTTTGTACCAAGTTTGGGTCTCAAGTTGTGAAAAGTACTTGAGAAAAAAATAAATTTTGTCAAAATATGGCTATTTTGGACTTGATCCCGTGACCTTTGTCAGAGTCACATAATTGTATGTTTACAAATATCTTGCCACAAAGTATCCTTGGGCCAAGTTTGAAGACTGTGTCTTGAATAATCTCTGAGAAAATTGCCAACATTAAAGTTTACCATGGATGATGGCTGACAGACGGACGACCACTGGCCCAGAGCATACACTCAAGTTTGCTTCACACATGAGCCAAAAACATGCAATAGCATTCTTGTTTATCATGGTAGTCCTGGACTGGCAGCAAATGTTTATTTCTACCAGAATATGTGTGGAAATCTGTTAAAACCTGTTGCTGTACCAAACCAGTGTTAAATATTTTAATATACTTATACTACTGTGTAAAAAGAACTAGAACTGAGGAAAATGTACTAACCCAGCAGCAGTTGGTTTTGCATCACCCTGTAGCTTAGTGCAAGTTAACCATTCCATATGCTAGTACTACTGTCCCCCAACCTACCCCCCAAAAAATGAAAACATGCATGCAACACAATACAATACAACTTTATTGTCTGTTCGAGTCAAAGCGCGACAGAAATTTGCCTTTTGGCTTGTCATAAAACAACAAAACAAGACACTAATAATAAACACTAAAAGAACATTCCATTAAAATTATCATTACGGTAATCTATCACAGGTAATCTATCACAAGCAATCTATCACAAGATGGGAGGTAATGTTAAGTAGATCACACATTATATATCACGTCGTTATAAACAAGAGTTCAAAATCGTACAGCAGTTGAAATAAAAGACTTCTTAAAAACATTCTTTTGGGCAAGCGGCATGTTGAAACGTCTGCCTAGTGGTAGCATTTGAAACTGATCAAACAGTGGGTGACGAGGATAACTGACGATGCTAGCAGCTTTCCTTCGGACAGCCCTATGGTACAGATCTAATGGGTACTGTCCTAGGCCAATGATCTTCCCAGATGTTCTGACGATACGGGACAGTCTGCCCCTGTTTCTCATACTGAGGTTGCCATACCAAGCAGTGATGTTAAAAGTCAGTATAAGTTCAATCAGGCTTCTATAAAACGGATTCTAAAACGTTGGAACTGACATCAAAACTTCTCAGTTTCCTAAGAAGGTACAGACGTTGGTTTGATTTTTTCATAATCAGACTGGTGTTTCCAGTAAAAGACAGCCTACTAGTACTATCCACAACTGTGCCAAGGTATTTAAATTCAGTGACTGCTTCTACAGGTTGATTATTAATTGAGACAGATACAAAAATATCATCAACTTTTTTGTCATCAATGACGAGCTCCTTGGTTTTCTATACATTCATATCCAGAAAACTGTCTTTGCACCATGACTCTAATACTGCTATCTGTGCAAAGCACTCAGCCAGACATCTTCTTTTTTTGGAGTAGGCGTACAAGAGCCACTCGTCTGAGAACTTTAATAGACGAGAAGTGGCAGTATGACAACGCATAATCTCTGAGTGTGTGTGTGTGTGTGTATATATATATATATAGCATATATATATATATATATATATATATATATATATATATATATATATATATATATATATATATATATATATATATATATATATATATATATATATATATACATACATATATATATATATATCGGAGAGAGAACACAACCTTGAAGGCAGCCGAATTTAACACCATTGGGTCATACAGACTGCCATGTACATTTACACGTTGAGGCCTGTCCTTCAAAAAGTCTTGCACTCACAGAATAATGCTTGTGTTCACATGAAAGTCCACCATACGCTGCAAAAGCATCAGTGGTTCAACAGCATTAAAAGCATTAGAAAAGTCAATATAAAGAATTCTCACATGTGCTTTTGAATTTTCAAGATGTTGAAAAACAAGATTGTACAGAGTAAGGCACGCACCTTCCACACCCCTATGATGGACACAAACACAAAAATGTTGTATCAGATTTTCAAGTTTTCTTAACTCATTCTACCCCTGACACACGACGGCAAGATATGGCTCGACCATAATAGTTCAAGGGTGAGGCCAGAATAGCTTGGCGCCTATAAGCACCAAGCTATTTTAGCATCACCCTTGAAATTAGACTATCATGATCGATCTGTTCAATTCAATTCAATAAACTTTATTTATCCCATGAGGGGCAATTAAAGTGTCCTGCACTCTAATGCAGTCGTAGAGGTCAACGGCAAACTCTGGGGATTTCGGCAGAAGGGTACAATGAGTTAAACGTTTTGTCAACCCTAGAACTAATTACTTACTTACTTACGCCTGTAACCCCTCCCCGGGTATAGGCCGTCGACGAGAGACCTCCAGCGACTCCTGTCCTGTGCTTCTCCTTCGATTTTACTCCAGGTGGTTCCCAGTCTCTTGATGTCTGCTTGGAGGTCTCGATGCCAGGTGTTTCTCGGCCTGCCTCTTTTCCTCTTTCCCTGGGGGTTCCATGACAATGCCTGCCTAGTGATACTGGAAGCTGGCTTTCTCAGACTGTGACCAATCCATCCCCATCTTCTTCGCCCAATTTCATTCTCTGCTGTTATCTGCTCTGTTCTCTCCCAGAGTCTGACGTTGCTGATCTTCTCTGGCCAGTGGATTTTCAAAATTCTTCTGAGGCAACCGTTTATGAAGATTTGTACTCTGTTGACTGTAGTTTTTGTCAATCTCCAAGTCTCTGCTCCATATAGGAGAACTGCTTTTACGTTGGAGTTGAAAATCCGGACTTTGGTGTGTTGTGACAGCTCTCTGGAACTCCACACTTTTTTCAACTGGAAAAAGGCTGCTCTGGCTTTACCGATTCATGCCCTGACATCTGCATCTGTGTCGCCTTTTTTGTCTATGATGCTCCCGAGATAGGTGAAGGACTCCACCTCCTTCAGCGGGGTGCCAGCAATCAAGACTGGTTCTTCCCTGGTTGCGTTCAGCCTCATTGTCTTTGTTTTCTGTTTGTGGATGGTGAGGCCCACTTGGGACGAGATGTCAGCAATTCTCGTGGTCTTGTCCTGCATTTGTTGATGAGTGTGGGACAGTAAAGCCAAGTCGTCTGCAAAATCGAGGTCGTCAAGCTGTGTCCACAGTGTCCACTGTATTCCACTTCGTCTGTGCTCTGTGGTCCTCTTCATGACCCAGTCTATGGCCAGTAGGTAGAGGAACGGAGACAGCAGACACCCCTGCCTGACACCGGTTCTGACCTGGAGCTCCCTGGCGAACTGCCCTTCGTGGATCACGCGATATGTCATGCCATCTTAGCTGCTCTTGATCAGGCAGACGAGCTTTGTGGGTACACCGTAGTGTCGTAGGAGTTTCCACAGAGTCTCTCGGTCCACGCTGTCAAATGCTTTCTCGTAATCCACAAAGTTGACGTACAGCGGGGAGCTCCACTCCAGAGACTGTTCCACGATGATGCGGAGAGTGGCGATCTGGTCTGTACATGATCGGTTTTTCCTGAATCCTGCCTATTCTCTCAGCTGGGGGTCAATGGAGCTCTTCATTCTCTCCAGGATGATCCTGTTGAAGACCTTTCCTGGTACTGACAGCAAGGTGATTCCTCTGTAGTTGGAACACTTGCTGAGGTCACCTTTCTTGGGAAGCTTGATTAGGTACCCCTCCTTCCAGTCAGCCGGCATCACCTCCTCTTCCCAGATCTTTCCAAACAGTGGGTACAGCAGCTCTACTGTTGTCTCTAGGTCTGCTTTCAGAGACTCCGCTGGGATGCCATCTGGCCCTGCTGCTTTGCCGTTCTTCAAAAATGCCACTGCTCTTCTGATCTCTTCCCGGCTGGGTCTGTCACAGCTGATGGGTAGGTCGGTCTCTGCTGGCTGGATGTCTGGGGGGTCGGGTGGGCTGGGTCTGTTCAGTAACTCTTCAAAATACTCGGCCCATCCGTCAAGTTGGTCTGCTCTGTCTGCAATAAGCTTGCCTTCTTTGTCTTTTACTGGTCTTTCTGTATGGCCATACTTGCCCGACAATCTTCTGGTAATGTCGTATAGCTGTTTCATGTTGCCGCTGCCTGCTGCCGTTTCTGCCTCTGCTGCCAGGCTGTCTGAGTAGGCCCTCTTGACTGCCCTGATACTCCTCTTCACCTCGCGGTTGGCTTCCGAGTATTCCTCCTGTGCCCTTGCGTTGGCTGCTCTCGTGCGACTGTTGTTGACAAATGCTTTCTTCTGCTTCCTCACTTCTATCTTCTTCAAGGTCTGTGCCGACAGCCAGTCCTTGTGATGGTGTTTCCTGAACCCTACAGTGTCTTTGCAGGTTGAGTTCAGCGCCTCTCTAACTGCCTTCCACTGCTGCTCTATGGTGACCGCCTCCTCTTCATTTACTAGCTCCTGTAGCGCTGGAAACCGGTTGGACACCACCAGTTTGAACTCTTCTCTCACTTCAGTCTCTCTCAGGAGGCCTACATTATAGCGCTGTCTTCTTGTTGTCTCTGTGCGGCTTTTCTTTAACTTGAGCTTTATTCTTAAGGTAAGCAGATGGTGGTCTGAGGCGACATCTGCTCCCCTCCTCACTCGAACATCTTGAAGGGATCTTCTAAATTTCTTGCTAATGTTGATATGGTCTATTTGGTTCTCTGTAGTATGGTCAGGTGAGACCCAAGTTGCTTTGTGTATTCTTCTGTGTGGGAAGATGCTGCCTCCAATGACAAGTCTGTTTAGAGCACAAAAGTCTACAAACCTCTCCCCGTTCTCACTCATCTTCCCTAGGCCCTGTCTCCCCATCACCTCTTTGTATCCGGTGTTGTCCTCCCCTATTTTGGCATTAAAATCGTCCATGACGATGGTGATGTCTCACTCCGCACATTTGCCCACAGCACTCTGGAGTCGGTCGTAGAACTCTTGTTTCTCTTCCTCGTCACTGTCATTAGTGGGCGCATAACACTGGACGACGTTCAGCTTGAGCTTTTTCTTGGTTCTAAAGGCTGCTGTGATAATTCTTGGCCCAAGAGGTTCCCAGCCCATCAGCGCTCTCTGTGCCACTGGTGACAGCATGAATGCTACTCCTTCTGTATGGGGGACATTCTCCTCTTCCTGACCTGAATACAGAATGCTGAATCATCTCCCCACTTAACAGCCTTTTCTGGCCAGACTGCGTCCATCTGGCTTCACTGATACCTAGCTGGGCAAGGTTGTACTTTTGCATTTCCGTTGCTATCTGGGCGGCCTTGCCGCTCTGGTACATGGTCTTGACATTCCATGTGCCCATGGTTGTGTCCCTGGATAGAGAGAGGCGGCTCATTCCTGTAACTTCCGAAGACTTCCGGCTTTCACCACAGGACATCATAAATCTTCTGGTAGAAGAACCTTCCTCCTCCAGGAAAGGAATTGCTGTTCGTCTTTTCGTCGGCGTTTTTGTAGCTATTTCTTTATTTGCAGGGTGGGGAAGCTACCCCCATGCCCAACCCCCTTACTAGGAAAACCAGGGGTTTTCTGTCGGGGTCACCTTCCCTTAGACCATGTTGGTTCACGGCACCTTATTTCATTTCGGTGCACCCCTCTCGCGAGGGACACCCTATCCACCACCCAGGGGACGCGCCTCAACGCCATCTGGTCCCAGCGCGAGGCCCAGAACTAATTACATATATTGTAATTGTAAATTAATAATAATAATAATAATAATAATGAGTACTTGTATAGCGCCTAACCTCAGATTAGAGCTCTAGGCGCTTAACAAAAACTAATGTACAAAAAATAACTAATTACAAAAATGGAATTTACAAAAAGTACAAAAACAAAATACAACGCACTCTGTAAACAAGCTATGAAGTCACCATTCAAAAGTGCTACGCTCATGGACTCATACTGGCATTCACACACACACCCACACACACACTACTTCTATAAATAGATAGAGATGACTTTAACATGACAGGTGTGTGACAAAGTCATTTGTAGCTGACAGAAAACATATGGGTCTTTAGGGCACGCTTGAATGCCTCTCTCGAATCCACGTATCTCAGTTCGCGTGGGAGATCATTCCAAACAACTGGGCTCTGGTATCTGAATGACCTCCCACCAAACGACTTTGTTTTGACAAGAGGGATACGTAAAACTCGAGGGTCGGCAGCAGAGCCCTTTTTAGATCCCTTTTTGCCTTTTTGACTATGAAGCAAAACCATGTGACCATGTTACTGAATACCATTGGTCTGTCCTTACTTTTCTTTTTTTTTTTTCTTTTTTTTTTTTTTTTTGGGAGGGGGGGGGGGGGTGGTAGGGGGAGTACAGGTCAAGGCTGTTAGTGTGGCGTGATGTGGCTTTACGGTGGAGCTTCAGGCCAAAGTTGGAGAGAGGCAGTGCTAATAGGTCACACGTAGTGCACACATTTGTGTACTCAAAACTTTACAAGTAGCGCGCTGCACATACATAAAATTCACCATAATAGCAGCTAAACTCCACAGGGGTCTGTTGTGTGCATTGACATTTTTTAATCTGAACATTTCATCTCTTAGTCTTACTGTTTTGAAGGCCAACACGCTAATGCAATGTCAGCTGAATTAACCCATTCCACCCTGAGGCTGATTTTTAAAAAAATTTACTAATTGTCCAGTATGAAGACTACATTACAGATTAGGAGGCAGATCAACCATTTTAGTTCAAGGGTGGTGCCAGAATAGCTTGGCCCCTCATGCGCCAAGCTACTCTGGCACCACCCTTGAACTATTTAATAGTCCAATTTTATTGCAAGCAATAATGTATCATGATGAAAAGGGTTTAAAAGCGTTCCCTTTGAGCACCACAGCTACACCCTAGTTTTGTGCTAAACACCGACTGGCTGGCTGTTGGTGTAAACAGGATACAGAAAGCCTATCAATACAGGCAGATGACTGCAAGAACAGGAACTCCTCTCTTGACTCCCTTAACTCATTCAGCCCTTTATTCATCCCAAATTTTAGATACGTCATCTAACGACCATGCATCTTTTTGCAGGAGATGGATCGACCATGATAATTCAAGGGCAGTGCCAGATTAGCTTGGCACCTGAAGGTGCCAAGCTAATCTGGCACTACCCTTGAATTATCATGGTCGACCCATCTGCTGCTGCAGTGCTGAATGGGTTAACACACTCAGCCCTAAGCTTGAAATACCTAACTTTGGGCGCTGTTCTCGGAAGAACAACATAATGATCGACCATGATACTGATAGTTCAAGGGTGGTGCCAGAATAGCCTGACGCATGGGGGCGTCAAGCTATTCTAGCACAACCCTGTAGCTATCTGGGTCAATTGGTATCCCTGTCATATGACTCGTAGCTGACAGACAAGTTCCTGCAAACTCACATGACCACAGTACCATAGTGACAGACTGACATTCTTCAAAAGGGGTTTTACATCCCTTTTCACTTAATTCCATATTTTCAACTGTGTTATGCTGTTTGAAAGTTTTTTTTGTTTTTTTAATACCCCAAAAAGCCTGACAAAGGATATGCAGTGATAAAACTTGAGGAAAAGAAGACATAATGCAAGTTAGTGATAATCATAAAATAACTTAGCAATGCACTCCTATATATCCACTAATTGTATTGTATTGTAAGTTTGAAACTGTAACAGTGTAAGGCCTCTATAGGCCTGGGTCCGCTCTTTATAGCATAATGCACTTAACCCTTTTAGCCCTAAAGTCCCATTTCTCAAATTTTGGAGGTGTAGCCTAACGACTATGTTCTACTAGTTACAGGAGATGGCTTGGCCATGATAATTCAAGGGTAGTGCCAGATTAGCTTGGAACCTTCAGGCGCCAAGCTAATCTGGCACTACCCTTGAATTATCGTGGTCAAGCCATCTCCTGCTGTAGGGATCTGGGGCTAAAAGGGTTAAAGTTCTCATCAGGACACAGTAGGTAAAGAACCAAGCGCAATTACTCCGAGACAACTACTGATCCTCAGGACTTAATACAGGGTAATTATGCACACTGCTGTCTCCTCCGATTACTGAGCAGATCTCTGGAACAACTGGCCCCTAAACCGCGTGAATCTGCGCAGCACTGTAACGCCATAGTGAGTTTTGCATCCCAATTGCAAGGTCAATCCCTTTTAAATTCACAGAAGACTTCTTATTTCACAGAAAAATTCAATAGTTAGCACTTACATATCATTTTGAAATGACAAACATTTCTGACTGCGGAGGAGCTCTTTTATATTATATGTATGTACACAGCGTGCAACTATCGAGTAGATTTTTTTAAACAAAAACTTTGTCTATTACTCTATAGTCCGTTGTCAAAGAAACTAACTGGTCCTATGTACATTCACATAGATGTTTTGATAATTTACATTATTTTGTCTTCAATTTAACCTATATCATACTGAGGTTAAAAGCTTCACATTTGTACATTGCCATTTAATGCCAACTACATTATAGTATTTATAAATAAGGATATAGACCGTCACCAATGGCTTTAGTTCAAGGGTGGTGCCAGAATAGCTTGGCGCCTAGAGGTGCCAAGCTATTCTGGCACTACCCTTGAACTATTTTAGTCAAATTTATTTCACACACTGGTGTATTCCGAATGATAAGGGTTAAGATGTGGGTTGTATTCATAAACAATATCACTGACCACATGTACAAATGCCAATGTGGTTCTGCTCATCACAAACCAATCAAATGTAGCCACAATTCCCGGGTGTCTAAATATGCTATATACTGCAGTAAGCAGACAAATTGTGCATTGGGTTGTTCAACAGATCAGTGCAGCAATTAACGGAGATCACCACTGTGAGGGTAATATTGACTTTGAAAGTACCAGTACGCGTAAATTTGAAGACACATTTTAGCTCCATCTGTGTTTGCTATGCTTTGTCGACACACCTTATGAACTGTAACAGCAGTTGGGAATACAACAAAAGCACACGCGTGATCACTCTTATTTATTCTGCGCTGCCGTTAGCATGTCAATCTATTTTTAGCTGTTTCTCATACTGATAGAGTTGTATTTATAGAACAGAGTGGAGTCATTGGAAGGGAAGGTTACTTGATATAAAGATGATGTGTGCTAAAACAGATTGTCCTATGTCTAAATGAACCATAACTAGACCTGTGTGCAGCATTTTGTAACCATCTGTTACAGTGTCTTTGAACAGTTATGGCAGTAGTGGGCCTTTAAGTTTAATTTTTTAATTAGTTTGCTGCCATCGATAGCCGAGCCCTTGAATTATCATGGTCGATCCATCTCCAGCTGCTGATACATAGTGGTTAGGTGATGCCTTAATTTCGGAAACGCTGTCTTGGGGTTAAATCGGCTAAATCTTGCAACAGCTAAGTTTCACTTAGTCGTGGACTTCACAGTAACAGTACTGTTAAGACATTTGAAAGATATTTTGTATGGCAATATCCAATCCAATGTCCATTTGTACTGCACACAGTACAAAACTCCATGAAACAAATTTCAAGCTCATGGTGGAGAGAGAAATTAAAAGGAAAAAATGTGAAAAGAATAATTAAAAATAAAAACAAAAATTTAATAATTAATACCTAATAATGGATTTGATAGATCACGTCTTCTCTTTGATTTAATCCATTACATCTTGAACGAAGCTGACTTTTAAATTGATGCTTATTGTCCTATGAAGGCTACAAAGATCAGGAGACAGATCAACTATTTTAGTTCAAGGGTGGTGCCAGAATAGCTTGGCGCCTCTGACGTCAAAGGCGCCAAGCTATTCTGGCACCATCCTTGAACTATCATTGTCAAATTAATTTCAAGCAGTAGTGTATCAGAATAAAAAGGCGAACAGCACTGACACATAAACCTGTTGGCACTGCCCTCTCATTACTGCAGTCTCAGTCTTCTGTGGCCATGGTAGTTCGCCTGAACAACAAAGCGCCTCTTCAGAAATGCCTATGACTGAAAGTAATTCTATTATCAAAATAACTTTGTTAAAGGCACAATCCGATTGGGTTCTTGTAACAAAAATACTACAAATGAACAATCACGAACATTGTCAGTGTTTATGCAACGGGTGCTTCCCGGGATTTGCCTATTTCTAGGTTTGTCAAAGAAGCAAAGCTACCCGTAATGACCGCTAGATTGTCAGAACACAATCTTTTGTCAGTTTATTACTGAAACGCCACCCGACGACATAGTCATGATAGTGTGTTACTGAAACAGGCATGTATACTGGTAAGGGTTATTCATCAGGTTGGCACTGGAGACGAGGAATATGACGTCCATAATCTTTCAAAAACCGAAAGCATAACCAGTAGAAAATGATACATTTAATTACAAAGTATGCTCACCGCGTTCTGGAGAAAAATCCAGTGGCTTTCAGATATCAAATAAGGCAATCGCACTTAACAGCGAGAAAGACGCCAGCAGACAAGCAAAAGTTGCCTTCGGAGATTCAGGAAGCTAAAGTTGTCCCGCCATGTTGCGGAAGCTGTAATCACGTGACTTCCAGTAATTACCTCCCTTACCTTGATCATCAATGTTTGCTATTTGTTTTTATTTTCTCCCCGCCATTTCAAACACGATTTCACTCACATTAAACCTAGTATTGGCACGTACGTTGCCAGGATGTGTCTGTTCGCGGAATTACTGTTTGTATGTATATGTGTTTGTGATTTGTTTAACAAAAGCTCGACATTTCTTCAAACTGTAAAATCTCTACATCTAGTAAGCATGCTCAGCCGCCTGGATCAGGGAGGGGAAGGTCACTCCAACAGGCCTCTGAAAAAAATTAAATAAGTGACATTAGGGGAGGAGAAGGGGGGAGGGGGGGGGGGTGGAAGAGAGAGAAATGAAATGAAACTTTATTTCTCAACGGTTGAAGTAATTATAGCATATATGCCATTTTTCATACTTGCCGTTGCTACTCTGTAAAAAAAAAAAAAAAAAAAAAAAAAAGCTAGTGTACCAACTTACGGTTACACACTACGATTACATACATACTAAGCAAATCGTTCGAAGGCGGCGGTCACATAGTGAAAATTCGCTGAACTTGATATGGCATGAATCAATTTTAAAGTGAGCGGGGCTATGATGAAATCATGACATAATTATGCGATTACTGATCAGCATGGACACAGTATGGATACACGGCAACATGTGGGCATTTTCCCCAAAATTGTTAAATTATGTCTCCGATGACAAGTACTTGAAGAGGCTTTCCACTTTGAAAGAGCCTGGACTGAGAGAGAGCTGACAATTAAAATAAACTTCTTTTTTTTTTTCAGAAGAAATGTCGCACTGGTTTTATATATATATATATCATCATCAGTCCCTTGCCCGAACTGGGCGTTGGGGGGACTGAAAGGCAGCAGCAACAGACAGTGCTCTCCACTGAGTTCTATTTTGGGCGGTGGCAAGCAAGTCTGACATCTCGAGTTCGGTCCATTCTTTTATGTTTGCGACCCAACTCTTTCTCTGACGACCTCGCCGACGACTTCCTTCGAGAGTGCCTTGGAGGATAGTCTTGGACAAGGTGTTGTGTCGGGTCACGTGGCCAAACCAAGCAACTGAGCTTGCGCCGTTTCACGGTTGCCAGAAGGGGTTCATGTGGGCCCACCAGGGAAGTGACGATGCTCCGTTGATATTCGTTGGTCTTGTGCTCGCGGTACGAGATGCGGAGCAACTTCCTCAGGCACTTGTTCTCAAAGGCCTGGATTTTCTTTTCTGAGTCTGCAAGCAGTGTCCAAGTCTCACAGCCGTAGAGTAGAATAGACACTATGAGGGACTTGTAAAGCCTGTACTTGATGGTGAAGCTGATGGAGTTACTTCGCCATATCCTGTCCAGCCTGGCCATTGCGGATGTTGCTGTACCTATCCTGATACGGATCTCTGCTATGCAACTACCGTCTTTGGACAGGGTGGCTCCCAAGTACTTGAAGCTATTGACCTCTTCTAGCTTTTGGCCATTCATGTGAATGTTGCTGCTGCTGTCGCTTGTGGTGTTGATCATCACTTTGCTTTTATCCGTACTGATCTCCATGCCATAAGACCCTGCGCTACTTGAAAGTTTGTCTGTCAGGTTCAGTTTTGGAGCTCACTATTGCTGCCTGCCATGAGGTCAATGTCGTCTGCGAATCGAAGATTGCACAGGGATCTGCCACCAATAGAGATTGAAGTATGGTGGTCGTGGAGGGTTTCCTGCATGATCTTCTCCAGGAATATGTTGAAAAGGACAGGAGATTGGATTGAAGACCAGTGTTGTAGCGTGGAAGAGGGCATGGCAAATGGCAACAGCAAGAAGGCTTATGAAACGCTAAGGACCCTCACCAAGACCAACAGCGAACAGCCACAGTCATCGAAGACAGCAGCGGCCAACTCCTTACGGAAAACACTGCTGTACTAAACAGATGGACTGAGTACTGCCGAGACTTGTATAACTACAAGGCTGAGCCAGACACCAGCATCCTCCAAAACAACCAGGCTGGGGCCAGGAAGGCTGAAGACCTGCCAGTGTTAGCTGAAGAGGTGGAAGCAGCCGTACGCGGCCTGAAGGGAGGAAAGTCTCCAGGTGTAGACAACGTACCTGCTGAACTGTTGAAACATGGAGGAGAAGTAACAACGAAGGTCCTCACTACACTCTGTTAAAAGATCTGGGAGCAAAAGAAATGGCCAGTAGAATGGACACAGTCTCTAGTGATCCCGCTCCCCAAGAAAGGAAACCTGAAACAGTGCCAGAACTACAGAACTATCAGTCTGATAAGTCACCCTAGCAAGTAATGCTTAGAATCATTCTCAACCGCCTCAAAACTTTCGCCGAGGAACTGCTGGCAGAAGAACAGGCTGGCTTCAGAGTTGGAAGAAGCACTGTAGAGCAGATTTTCAACTGCCGCGTCCTGATCGAGAAACATCTGCAGCATCAGCGCGAACTCTACCACAACTTCATTGATTTCAGGAAAGCATTTGATCGCGTCTGGCACGACGGACTCTGGCAAGTCATGAGATCGTTCAACCGACATAGAGGAGGGACTGATCAGGCGAGTTCTTCAGGACGACGATCGGTGTCCGTCAAGGATGCCTGCTCTCTCCTGTCCTTTTCAACATATATATATATATATATATATATATATATATATATATATATATATATATATATATATATATATATATATATATATATATATATATATATATATATATATATATATATATATATATATATATATATATATCATCATCATCATCATCAGTCCCTTGCCCGAACTGGGCGTTGGGGGGACTGAAAGGCAGCAGCAACAGACAGTGCTCTCCACTGAGTTCTATTTTGGGCGGTGGCAAGCAAGTCTGGCATCTCGAGTTCGGTCCATTCTTTTATGTTTGCGACCCAACTCTTTCTCTGACGACCTCGCCGACGACTTCCTTCGAGAGTGCCTTGGAGGATAGTCTTGGACAAGGTGTTGTGTCGGGTCACGTGGCCAAACCAAGCAAGCTTGCGCCGTTTCACGGTTGCCAGAAGGGGTTCATGTGGGCCCACCAGGGAAGTGACGATGCTCCGTACATATTCGTTGGTCTTGTGCTCGCGGTACGAGATGCGGAGCAACTTCCTCAGGCACTTGTTCTCAAAGGCCTGGATTCTTTCTTTTCTGAGTCTGCAAGCAGTGTCCAAGTCTCACAGCCGTAGAGTAGAATAGACACTACGAGGGACTTGTAAAGCCTGTACTTGATGGTGAAGCTGATGGAGTTACTTCGCCATATCCTGTCCAGCCTGGCCATTGCGGATGTTGCTGTACCTATCCTGATACGGATCTCTGCTATGCAACTACTATACATACATAATTACACCTTACTGGCACTATCACTGTTCTCAATCAAAAATATACACAGATTTCAGTTTATACTTAAAAAGTTTAACGCGACAGCATACTATAACAATAACCAGATGTATGAATCACGGGATATACAAATCCGTTGTACGAATAACATTGTTCTTTATGTTATTCCTAGTTTATCTACCGATATCAAGCAAAAACTAATTAATCACGGACCGACAATACATAAACATTCTTGGAATACCAAACCTAACCGCAGATCTGACGCCTTCAAGGGAATATCGCCTAACTAGATATTGTATTCTTGCGACGGAGATACAGCTATTTACTTCCTGTTGTGCGCGCGCATCTGGAGCAGACGTCGAAGATAGGCCGCTTCACACACACCGATCGTCGCTTTCCCAGTTCGCTGCACGCTATCATTCGTCGCTATCATGAGCAGTTGAGAGAGAATCTACACGGAATAAGTATTAAGCAAAATGTCGCTAAAGGTAAGGTCGTAGTGATGTCTTTCATTCCTTTACATTTGCTGCATTTTAGTTACTTTTGTGCGGTTTGTCGGTTGTGTTTGGTGGTGTGACTCTTTTTCTCTATCCCCTTGCGTAGGCCAGTGTTTGTAGATCGGTGTATGATTGGAATGTATTGTAAAGTGGCCATGTGCATCAGCTTCAGATAAGTGATTAGGCAGATAGCTAAATAGACTAATACAGTACAAAGTCTTATCACGTATCGATCACACAATCGTCATGCAGATCGAAATGCTCAATGATTCATTGTGCATGAGTCAAACCAGATTGATTACACGTACAGTGAATACATTTGTAAATAATTATCAAACAAAATATATCATCATCGTTTGTGGTTTTAATTGCTGCTGTGTCCGTGCAACTTGCTTTAGGCCGATTGCAACAGATATCATACACTTATTACACACAGAACGCATTCGGTTAAATTTGTGTAAGAAATAGACAATACTATTAATAGTTTTACGATACTTTATTGATAGAGAGACTTAGTTTTACTTGCTTTTTACAACAACAAAAAAAGAGAGAAATATTTTGGAACATGTTTTATGAGCCAGACATTTACCGTATATGCACACACATGTGCATACGTACTGTACACACACACTTGTGAAAATCTTGTTTGTTTGCAGAAGGATATGCCATCTGATCAGCAGCTGCATTTAGCTGCACTGCAGGGAAACCTGGATGACCTCAGGACAGTGCTAGAGACAGGCAAAGTCCATGTGGACTGCAAAGACAAGGTGAGTGCGTTGAGCTGACTGAATCAGTTATTATTTTTAGTTTAAAGTGAGGTCCAATTATTGCTTTGACAGTCTCACAGTCATTTGACTCACAAGTGAGAATCAATCAAGTGAGCAATAAAATAATCTGGCACAACATTTGATCTGTCATTGTAAACTCATCTTCATCACGTTAGGCTGATAATCATAACAGAAAGATTATAGAAAACTGGTTTTGCAAGAACCATTCCGAGGTGATATGCATCTTAGCCCATTTAACCGCACGCGCACATTTCCGAAATTTTGGAGGTGTCACGTAACAACTATGTACCAGTTGCAGGAGATGGATTAGCCATAATAATTTAGGGGTAGTGCCACTACCATTGAATTATCATGGTCAATCCATCTCCTGTTGTAGGGCATCAGGGCTACATGGGTTGTAAACTGGTTTTTCCCAATGCGTTCAGATGACTCCAGTGTGTCAGTGTTTACAAGAATCATGCAATCATTCTTGAACAAGGCTGAAAGCACTCACTTTGTGTGTGTGTGTGTGCAGCATTTAAAAAAATGTAGCGCACATAATTTTTTTATTAGAATTTACACGTTGCACAAACATGTTGAGGACAAATACAGACAGTCCTGTTTTTCACCCCCTAATCCACTCACTTCCAGCTAACATTTTTTACAATCATCAGATTTACATGCAAAATACAGACTGAGGTCGATAGACAGAATATGACTGCTGGTGTGTACAACTTATTCAGTTTCGCCCAGACACCCTACAGCAGGAGATGGATCGACCATGATAATTCAAGGGCACTACCCTTGAATTATCATGGTCGATCCATCTGCTGAAACTAGTACATGGCCGTGAGGTGACACCTCCAAAACGTAGGGATGTGGTCATGGGGTTAAATGGGACATCGTCATGAGTGAAAATATGGGACATACGGCCACAGGGTTAAATAGGTTAATTTTCTTGGCATCTGTCATCACAACATCACAGGGGTGCCTGTCCAGGTGGCAGGCTGATCAAGCTCAATCCTTGAACTCTTGAGATGGCCTTAGTTGCCTGCTCGGTGTTAATCCCAAATAACTAACTCAATCTTTGAACTTTCTTGGCTTGTGGTTCTTCTAACTTGTGCAGTTAGCTCTGGGCATGCGATATACAGCTTGCAATGTGCTGTAAATTAACCTTCAGGCTGATTCCTTCAGGAATCATCATGACAAAAACCACTTATAGTACCAGCACGCAAAGGGATAACTTGTGCAGTTAGCCCTGGAGGTGCAAGTCACAATGTGCTGTAAACCAAGTGTCTCTTGTGTTGTATAATTTGCGGCTACAGTAATCCCTCATGCTGACAGCTATCCATGTAAAAACCTGCAACGTTGGCACCCTCCCCTTTACAGCCCATGTTCACCTCTTGCTCACCACTCTCAACTTTTCATTTTCAAATTTTTCTGGTCACACAAGAAGATGGTCTGACTGTTTTGGGTAGAGTCTGATTATTTTTGCACTACCCTTGAGCTGTCGCATTCGATTTATCTTGCAATGTTGCATGATGTTGTAGTGTTTCAGAGAGAATGGTAGATGTTGGCTAGTTGGAGCTAAGGGTGAAAGTATTAGCATATTTTGTGGTCATTGTGCATGCAGACATGTAGACTGGAATGTTTTGTGTGTCTCACGCATTTCTGCTGTAAATTCTCCGCATAAGGTGTGATGTGACATAGGGGATGAAAACTAAATTACGAAATATCCACATTTTGGAGTTGCCCTCTGAGGACTGCATTACAATTTAGGAGACAGACCAACCATGATAGTTCGAGGGTGGTGCCAGAATAGCTTTGTGTCTATCGGCGCCAAGCTATTCTGGTATCACCCTTGAACTATCATGGTCGAGCCATATCTTGCTGTGGTGTGTCAGGACTGATTGAGTCAAGTCCTGCGGAGACAGAATTTGGCTTTTTAGATTGCAAAATGACTCTCTCTCACATGCACACATATTGTAATAACACATTTAGCCCAATAGTAATAATTCCCTATTTTGGGAGGTGACTACATTTCAGTGCTAGTGACAGGTCGACCGTGATAGATTCATGGTGATGCCAAAATGACTTGGTGCTTCCTCTACACATCAGTCAAACATCACAGTTTCATAGTGGCACAAGGTTATTCTCGTGCCACAATGAAACTGTGATATTTGACCATGTCTTTGCTGCATGTCAGGACTGACACTACTGCAGGAGATGGATTGACCATGATAATTAAAGGGTGGTGCCAGATTAGCTTGGCACAATCAGGCGCCAAGCTAATCTGGCACTACCCTCAACTGAAACATAGTTTTTAAGTGTCGCCTACATTTTGGAAAATAGGCCTTGGGTTTAAATGGGTTAAACATAGGGTTGTTTTTATCAATCACTGACCCATTACTTGTCACAAGTGACTGCAAGAAAGATAGACAAGACCAAACTGCCGAGAGACTGACAGGTCCCACTAACAGTCCGCAAGCTGTAGACTGTCAAATTGACGTGTGATAGTCTTTTGTCAGCCGAGTCTAATCTGTTCCTTGTGGCACCATTATTTCCTCTCATGCTTTATGATGTCTGATATCTTCAATTAGGTCTGTTTCTGTGGCCTTCATGAGACCTCTTTTGTATGCCATACTGTGCCAATAAGTATGGCCTATAGGAAATAGGAAACTGGAGTGTGTGTATCACTTCAAATCTAGAACTTATGGGGCAGGTTTCATAGGAAGCAAAAGGTCATCTGGCTGACAGGGGCCATTGAGGTCAACATAGACTTTTAAGTGGCCATGTACTGAATATCTAAAGCTAATGTAATTTCATTGATCATTTGCTCACTGTTACGATTGTGGTTGTGTTGTTCTGTGAGAGCATGCATGTGTTAATCGTAGGAAATGATCTGATACTTATTTGAGCTATCATGGTTACGTATCACGTACCTTTTCAGTGAGATTCTCTATTGGTCGCGCAGATAGCGGAATTGGTTTTGTTATGATACGCTAAGTTTAGTGCTGAAGCTTCTAGCAAAGTCGCTCGGTGGATAGCGGTAGTAGAGCTGCTCTATTTTTAGCCATAGTTGTTCTCTGTGCGCGTGAATTTAGCAGCCGTTCTTTGCGTGTTATGATAGGTCGTGAACGGTGTGCCTTACTTTTGTGTGACGTGATTATACACTAGGATTTGGCTGATGATGATGATGAAACGTTTTTATTCAGGATAAAAAGTTTTAGGCATAGCAATGCCTATCTTCCAAACTGTCCTGCTACTCTACACATATAAAAATACATCAGACGATACATAAAAAGATAAAACATATGTAAGTAAAAAGACCCATCCCCCCCCCCCCCCCCCCCCCACCACCACCACTCAGAGGGAAAAAAAATAGAAGAAAAAAAAAAAAAAATATATATATATATATATATATATATATATATATATATATATATATATATATATATATATATATATATATATATATATATATATATATATAATTATATACACAAGTATGAACCTGACATGTTAATGCAGACAGTCGAGCTATTACATAATCTGTAGCAACAGTAGAAGAGTATTAGGTAATAGGAAACTTGTCACTAACTATACAAATAGTAGCATAAGGGAGCCGAACATACTATTACTTCTGAAGTAAATATTTATGGAGGCGATCTTTGAAGACGCTAATCTTACAAATTGATTTCAGGTGTGGGTAACATATTCCACGCTTTAGGGCCTGAAAAAGACAGACTGGTTTTACAGATGTCTAATCTAATTTTTGCAAGGTGGATCGAACTATTTCTCATGTTTTTCCTATTATTGTCGGAAAATAGAGTTTTTAGATAGTGTGGGGCTTTTCCGTGCATGATCTTGTGCAGTAGAACACAGCGATTAAATTCAAACTGTTTCTTCAATGTTAGTAACTTGAGAGATTTTAATTTTTCATCAGTCGAAGTAGGACTGGGAAGTATTAATTTAATGCCCCGACGATACAAGGAATTAACTTTTTTCATGTGAACTTCGCTGCATCCATCCCAGACGGTAGAACTGTAGTCACAATGGAGCTGAAATGAGCCTGCAGTCAATTTTTTGTAGGGTATTGTAGTTATTCTAGAAAGTTCCTTTTTTTAAAATTAACATTTATGAGTTTCAGTTACGTGTTCCATTCTGATTGGGTGCGTTTTGTAAATTCATTAGATTTTTCTGGAAAGTCGTTTAACTATAAAAGTTGGTGCTAGGAAGCACATTTGTACATTGTCATGCATTGTCAGTTGTAGGGACACACAGTTTATCGTAGGTACGTGGCCCATATAGGGTGTACATTGTGAGAGACGCAGCGTAACGGTGGTGTACGTTGTATAGTTGTATGAGAAACTTTGTGTCGCCAGTGTTGACGTTTGCAGAAGAGACATTGTATCAGTGTTGGTGCATTTGGGAATGCATTGTGTGGAGATAGCATCGCTGAATTAAAACATTGTTGGAACTGTTACTCCAGTGTAGCCTACATCCTTAAGCCACGTGTGACGGGTTGCAGCTGAATGAAGTTTATTTAAAAGAACCTTACGTGCGTGCGTCTGGTGTGTTCATACTACGACTACGACTCCACCACGTAACACTCACTGCGCTGATATAAATAAATTTCTTTCATTTCCAACACCTGCAGTTTGATGGGTAATGACTTTGTGTGATTCATTTTTGGTTCATTCTTGGAGAATTAAGCAGGTGGGTATTCTGGCACTGTTTCTGTGATATTTTGATTGATCAATCTCCTGCAACTTGTGCAAAATTCAAAGTGATAATTCTAACATATCTGCCATTTGGTTCTTTAGATGACAGATGAAACAGTGAATGCTACTGCCCTCAGAACATCCCAGCCAGCGACAGCATAGGGTTAGTGACAGCATAGGGTTAGTGTGCGTGACTTTGTTTGAGTTTGGGTAACTGAGACAGGCGAGGAAGGATGAAGTGATTGATGATAGGCTAACCTCTACTTACTGAGGTACAGATGATAAGGTCCATTGATAGCATCAGTGGACTCAAGCCAAACTGCACCTTATCTGCGGACAAACCCACTAAGCCCATACACACTGCAACAAGAGATGGACCGACCATGATAGTTCACGGGTGGTGTCAGAATAGCTTGGCACCTATAGTTGCCAAGCTATTCTGGCATTAATAGCTTGGCATCTGTAGGTGCCAAGCTATTCTGGCACCACCCTTGAACTATCATGGTCGATCTGTCTCTTGAACTGTGAAAAGTCCTCAGAGGACATCTCTCATATGTGGACAGTTTGATCTTAGGGCTTGATGTGAGAAAGCAAAGGTATTTCTTGAACTATCCAGGTGAACAAGTCAAAGGTTCATATAACTTTAGTTTGATGTGGAGGAGACATTTATAACAATAGAATAGGTGCATTTTTTAAATGCCGGTTCACACATTTCACGTTATTTAGTTTCACTGTCAGTTAGCTGTGGGTAGTTTTATAACAAGAGTGCGTCTCAAGGTGCACTTTTGTACGTCTCATTTCACTGCATTTGTGTGAAACGGGACTGTAAAAAAGGTGCATCTTGGACACCTTGTCATATGTGTTTATAGTCAATTGCCTGTGGTGCCGGCAAGCTTGTCTGGAGACTCATGGACTGGCACTCTGGTCTGTACAGACATATGGCGAGACTGGTAAACAGCAAAGGTTAATAGACATCTGGCCCTGTTTAGGGGCCGTCTGTGCCGTGTTGTCGCTGATATTACCCGGTACTAGTCCAGACAGGTACCGGTAGACTTGCGCCTCTGATAGTATTTCAAGTGCTGTAACAGGTGGATTTTATTGAGCAATAGAGAAAGAGGTTTATTATTGAGGTTATTGATTTTTACATACATATTTTGTTGGGTAAAATAAAAGGTTGCCATTTGGTTGTTTTGTTCGTTGTAGCCGATGATTATTATTTGTTTTGTATATGTTTGGATATTTAGTTTTACTAACCCCCTCAGTGCCAATTGGAACCATCCAACTGCAAGAGGTATAGATCCTCATAACCCCCGCTGTTGCAGGGGCTCATGAGGATCTATTCCTCTTGCTGAGATAGATTTGTATCCAAGTTCCTTGGATGTTTGTGGCTTTTGGTGGATGAATGAAAAGAGTTCAGAACATAAAATGTATCCAGTGGCAATGAAGTAGTTGAAGGCCCACTACCGCCCTAACTGTGTGCCTTTTGTAGCAGATGGTTTCGAAACGCTACACACAGGTCTAGCTATGGTTCATTTAGACACAGGACAATCCAGTCAGCACATGCCGTCTTTATATCAAGTAACCTGACAATGACTCCACTCTGTTCTATAAATACAACGATATCAGTACGAGAAACAGCTAATAATAGATTGACAAGCTAAGGCCGTAAGGGCTGCGCAAAATAAATACGTGCGATTGCGCGTGTGCTTTTGCTGCATGTCCAAACTGCCATAGACGCTCGACAGGGCATAACAAACACAGACAGTGCTGTAATTTGTCTGCTGTTTTACGCGTAATGGTACTTTCATCAATGCTGAGAAGAACCCAACCAAGAAAGAAACTGACCCGCTTAGAAAAGGTAGTTACAACATCTGTCTAAGTGTCTTCTTCTTCTTCTCAAACGCCGTCACACTTGGAGTTTGGCTCTCAAAATGAAATCTGTCGTCTTCTGTAGCGCCTCCACAGGCCCGTACAGTTGCGGGCTTCTGCCATATCTCCTCCCTCAGCATCTGGTGGTTCCCACAGTCCTGGAGGATGTGCTCTGTGGTCTGCTCTGCTTCTCCACAAGGGCGCAGGGGAGATGGCACGAAGTGAAAGCGTCTGTGCAGGTGGAAATTGAGTCGGTTGTGCCCGGTCTTCAGACGGAAGATGGTCACCTGCTCTTGTCTGGACAGCTGATAGTAACTGTCTAGGGGCCGTTGTGGTGGTCTGTACACAGACTTAATGATGGTCTTCATCTCTGTGAAGCTGACTCCATTTTCGTCTTGTTCTTTCTCTGCGCCCACTTTTGCCATTCTGTCAGCTTCTTCATTGCCGTAGATGTCACAGTGTGGAGGGATCCACTGCAGCACCAGTCTGGTGCACTTGATGTTTTGCAGTTTTTTTTCTTCATTGGGGTTTTCTCTGCGTTTTACATTCTTGGCTGTTACCTATTTGTTCTGGATTTAACCCTTATCATTCGGAATACACAAGGGTGTGAAATAAGTTTGACTAAAATAGTTTAAGGGTAGTGCCAGAATAGCTTGGCACCTCTAGGCGCCAAGCTGTTCTGGCACCACCCTTGAACTAAAACCATTGGCCTATATCCTTATCTGTAAGTACTATAGTGTAGCTTGCATATATGGCAGTGTACACATTTGAATGTTTTAAGCCTCAGTATGATAGGGGTTAATCAGTGTCGGTACAAATGTGGTGCAGGCGCATGGCTGCGCAGGTCAGTGGTCAGCACTGGCGGGTATAGTAGGAAGCAAAACACGTTGAATTCTTCCTAGTCAGTGTGGGGTCAGATTCCTTTCTAGATAACGTTGACTGTAATCTACCTTCAGTACTGGCCTGTACAGAGAGGTACATATTACCACCTGTTTGCTAAGGTGCTCTTTGTCAAGGTGCGCTACATGGGTCATTTATTCTCGAGTGACCCCACCCGGGTCTGCCCTTGGGGACTTGGGTGGGGTTAGGTACTTTTTAGTTCCAGGTCACCCTGGTCAGCCCCAGGGTGAGTTTTCCTCTCTATTCTGGGCATGTGTTCTGTCTACCGAGATCCATTCACCTGTATTTGCCTTTTAAAACTCTCCCTACTGTCTGCACTGCCTGTAGCTCTTGATTGGATGTGTGTTGCTAAATGGTCTTGCTTTATTTAGGCCCATGTTTTAGGTTATTTAACGTATTTGACCGGCTGGCGACATACATTCAATGTTCTGTTTAGTTGTTTTTTTTCACAAGCAGTGCAGGCACGTCCTGAGAAAGCCTTGTTGCTGTCGGGACGTTAAGCAATGTACAATCAATCAATTATTCTCGAGTGCCTTTTATTTACCAGTCTCGGATCTTTGGCTTTGATAGTGGGCATTACCGTTGTTTGTCTAGGCAGCGGTAGTTTCTAGTTTCACACAGGAAAACAGTTCGTGGTTTCCTCAGATCTTCAATAGCCATGGCATGATACGAAGATGAAGATCGGAGAAAACGAAGAACCTTTCTGAATACAGTTTTATAGTCACTGAGAACAGGAGTAAGGAGTATGCTGGGGGCGGGCTAAGGGGTTTTGTGTTGTCTTTGTGTTCACAGTTCTGAGCTTGTTTAACCCTTTTAGCCCCTAGGTCCCATTTCGCAAATTTTGGAGGTGTTGCCTAATGACTATGTACCAGTTGCAGGAGATGGATTGACCATGATAATTCAAGGGTAGTGCCAGATTAGCTTGGCGCCTTCAGGCGCCAAGCTAATCTCGCACTACCCTTGAATTATCATGGTCAATCCATCTCCTGCTGTAGGGACTCGGGGCTAAATGGGTTAACATATATATGCATGAAGAAAGAAAGTATTATTGTAGTATTAGATCGAATATATGTGTCTCTCTTGGCATATATGTGATTTTCATTTTGTCTTTAGTTTGGTAAAGTCCCCATCTTGAGCTGTTGATAGTTTGTTTGTTGTCTTTAATGTACCATTATATGTGATGTGAATTTATAATTATTTTTTCCCTTGTGCCACTGGTTGTTGCAAGGCATGAGAGATCCGTAATAAGCCAGTCTAATATGAAGGGACTCCGGGAAGATTCATGATGTGTGAGGTGGAAAACGCGCGTATGGGCCTTTCCTAGCGCAGAGATACCGACTTGACCGAACTGAATTCTTTTGTGGTCTCTCTTCTGACTCGCATGTGGTCTCTCTATAAGCTCGTGCCACTGTTTACAACATCATCGTTCTCCCAACTGAAATGCCAAGAAACCCACCATGTCCGTTCCCCTGGGGTTCAATCTCCGCTGGCGGTGGTATCGGTGTTGATTTGGGTAACGGCGTCACACGACACACGCGTCTACATCTATCTAACCTTGTAGCTGTATGCATCATCTTTATCTCCCGCCTGCCATCACGCCAAAACAGCTGCCAGCGTCTCCTTTTGCAAACTTAGCGCTTCCTTCTCCATCCTGCCGCGAGTTGAACGCATCTACAACACACATAGACCGTCATGAGTCCTCGCATCGCAGGGAACAAAACACGTGTGCAAGAGACATAGATCTTCATGAGCCCCCGCGTTTGCGGGGCCTCATGAAGATCTATGTCTCTTGCTGGGTCTGTTTATTTTTCAGTGTTTTTTTTTTTTTTTTTTTTTTTTTTTCCAGTGGTGGGAAGGTAAATCGGGCTGTCTGTTTATGATGGTCCAGTCAACAACTTCTTCCGTTTTTGGTGTAAGCAGGGCTTGTGTCAATTTTGGCCGCCCGTGCTTGTTGGAACGACGACAACGAAAAGGCGCCGCAATAATCTGGTTACCTTTATAAAAAAAATTTAAAAAAATCGGGGTTGTCTGTTTCGTCGAACGCACCAAGGACGCGTTTCTAGAGTCATCTTCGAAGTTCGGGGAATGGGGGTGCCCATGGGGGAGGGGGGGGGGGTGGGGGCTAGTCCTAAAATCGTGTTGCGTGATTGGCGTTTTTTTTTTTTCCGGGACTCGTGATTGTAATTTTTTTTTCATTCTCGTGATCCGTGATTGGTCGTCGTGAAACGTGAAGGCCCGAATAAAAAGTGTTCCTGATCAGTGAAAGTGTCCAGCAGGTTACTTCGGTAACTGAATACACCGCACGCACACATTATTCAATGGCACTTTTTGTAATCTCTCTCTCTCTCTCTCTCTCTCTCTCTCTCTCTCTCTCTCTCTCTCTCTCTCTCTCTCTCTCTCTCTCTCTCTCTCTCACTCACTCTCTGCACAAACACACGCCACTTATTATCGTTTTGGGTGTGTGTACGTGTGTACATGTTGTATTTTGTACGGTATGTACTCTTTATGTCTTGTTACTACTTTGAAAAAAAAGCTTCGATAAAGTAGGCTCTACCTGCTTAACCCTTTTTATCCTGATACACTACTGCTTGAAATTAACTTAATAGTTCAAGGGGTGGCATGCGAGAACAGCTTGGCGCCTCAGGCGCCAGCTATTCTGGCACCACCCTTGAACGAAGGTGGTCTGCCCTGGGGGCCTTGGGTGGGGTTAACTACTTTTTAGTTCCCAGGGTCACCCTCGTCAGCCCGACAGGGTGGGTTTTCCGCTCTATCCTGGGGCATGTGTTTCTGTCTACCCTTGGTCCATTCACCTGCATTTTCCTTTTTTAAACTCCCCCTACTGTCTGCGCTGCCTGTAGCTCTTCATATTGGATGTGTGCTGCTAAATGGTCTTAGTATTTAGCGTATTAGACCGGCTGACATTCAATATTCTGTTTAGTTTTTTTTGTTTTTTTTTTCAAAAGCAGTGCAGGCATGTCCTGAGAAAGTCTTGTTGCTGTCGGGATGTTAAGCAATGTACAACCAACCAATCTAACCTGTAATGTAGCCTTCATAGGCCAATAAGCAATTTTTAAAAAAATCAGCCACAGGATGTAATGGGTTAGGCAAAGGTGATGTCAAAGCTAAAAGCCTTTAACCCCTTTGTGCATGCATACACCAGTGCTGCTACAGTACCAGTGGCTGAATGATGGCACACCGGGGTTAACGTTACGGGAATTGTGGAGTTCGGATCTATTGTCCATAAATATGCTTGGTTAGTTATACACGGTTTTGTCGAGACGTGCTCGGTGCTTATCATAGTCTCTTGATGAAAAATAGGATAATAAATTTAAGTTGGGGAGAGGGTGTTTGAACAGCATAAATGAAATGCGAGCCTACGTTTGAAAAGCTGGGGGAAAAAACGAAGACGTTGACAGAGTACCAGAAACTCCCAAATCACAGTGCAAGGTCATACAACACACGCAGAACGATACGCGTTGAAAGGTTGTTTCGTTTCACTCAGCAGTGCTTTCAGCCGCTTTGTGCGTTGCCCCTAAAAAATGCGAAGCTGTTTTACGCGTTGTTTAACCCTTTTAGCCCCAAGGTCCCGTTTCTCAAATTTTGGAGGTGTTGCCTAATGACTATGCACCAGTTGCAGGAGACAGATTCAAGGGTAGTGCCAGATAAGCTTGGCTCCTGAAGGCGCCAAGCTTACCTGGCACTACCCTTCAATTAGCATGGTCAATCTGTCTCCTGCTGTAGGGACTCGGTGCTAAATGGGTTAACATCTTTTGGTCTTCAAGGACCGAGTTTTCCACGTGTGGTGAGGCCGCGCCCCCGAGGTGACGACGGCGTACATGTGCGTTCCAGTTAATATGCGAGATTGATCGACCACGATCGCTGAAGACATCGTAGTTAACCCCTTGGCGGTCGGTCGCGGTTTTTTTTTCTCTCGCGATGATTGCTACAGGAATCATCACGAAGAAAACCGCTACCGACACACAAAGGGTTAAAGTACCGGCCATTACGCATAAAATACCAGTACAGTTACACACTTCAGCACCATTTGCGTTTGTTATGCCTTATCGACGCACCTCAACTTGAACTTTAACCCATATCATACTGAGGCTAAAAGCTTCCAATTTGTACACTGCCATATGCAAGCTACATTAAGAGTACTTACAGATAAAGATATGTACCAATGGCTTTAGTTCAAGGGTGGTGCCAGAATACTTGGCGCCTGGAGGCGCCAAGCTATTCTGGCACCACCCTTGAACTATTTTAGTCACACTTATTTCACACACTGGTGTATTCCGAATGATAAGGGTTAACAGCATGTTTGACATGCCGCCGCAGCAAGAGTACACGCGTAATCTCATTTATGTATTTCTTGAACGGAGTGGAGTCATTATGTCAGGTTACTTGAAATAAAGACGACGTGTGCTGAACTGGATTGAGTTGACCTGTGCCTAAATGAACCATAGCTACATCTGTGTGCATCGTTTCGAAACCATCTGTTACAGAAGTGTATCTTTGAACAGTTGCGGCGGTAGTGGGCCTTCAAGTTGAGGATCTGCGTGTGCTGGTCTGTGATTTATGACCCTACGGCACTTGGCCCTAACCGAGGTCAGGCCATAATCATGGGCCAGCATGCATTAAACTTGGGAGGACGCCAAGCTAGTCAGTCACGGTCGATCCATATATCCTGTTCAGTTTTTCCGCTCGGCTGTGCGGGGTATGGTTTGTTTGTTAGACGCACACTGGTTATCTCCCTCGATTCGCTACTAGCTGTAGCGAATCGAGGGAGACAACCAGTGTGGGTTAGACCTTGAAAACACTCAGCTTACCCTTTTTACTGTGGTTCGGAAGAAAGATGTTTGGTCTGGTACCCCAGCCATCTCGCGTGTGATCTTTGTTTTCCGGTTCAGTCTTCAGCGAACGTCACCCTTCAGCGCGAGGCGTAGAATCACATGCCGACCCCCGCAGGATGCGGGGGTTCATGAGAACCTGTGCCTCGTGCTGGTGACGCATTTTTACAACCATATTCGTCATCAGGCGGGTCACTGATTTGGTGTTCGGTGTGAGATAGTTGTCATTGTTCTCAGTTAGCTCCAGTTTCACTGCCTTCATTCCATCAGCCAACACTCTGACTCTCTTGTCAACAAGAAATTGTTTTCCGCCTTTCGGCTTTGGTTTCCTGTGACGTGTAAATGCAATCCAGACAGGTCCTTGTTTTTTTTCCTGGAAGACATCATGTAGTATTTACTTACTTTACTTACGCCTGTCACCCCTACCCGGGTATAGGCCGTCGACGAGAGACCTCCAGCAACTCTTGTCCTGTGCTTCTCCTTCGATTCTACTCCAGGTGGTTCCCAGTCTCTTGGTGTCTGCTTGGAGGTCTCGACGCCAGGAGTTTCTCGGCCTACCTCTTTTCCTCTTTCCCTGGGGGTTCCATGACAATGCCTGCCTAGTGATACTGGAAGCTGGCTTTCTCAGACTGTGACCGATCCATCCCCATCTTCTTCGCCCAATTTCATTCTCTGCTGTTATCTGCTCTGTTCTCTCCCAGAGTCTGATGTTGCTGATCTTCTCTGGCCAGTAGATTTTCAAAATTCTTCTAAGGCAACTGTTCATGAAGGTCTGTACTCTGTTGACTGTGGTTTTTGTCAATCTCCAAGTCTCTGCTCCATATAGGAGAACTGCTTTTACATTGGAGTTGAAAATCCGGACCAGCTTTGTGGGTACACCGTAGTGTCGTAGGAGTTTCCACAGAGTCTCTCGGTCCATGCTGTCAAATGCTTTCTCATAATCCACAAAGTTGATGTACAGCGGGGAGCTCCACTCCAGAGACTGTTCCACGATGATGCGGAAAGTGGCGATCTGGTCTGTACATGATCGGTTTTTCCTGAATCCTGCTTGCTGGTCTCTCAGCTGGGGGTCAACGGAGCTCTTCATTCTCTCCAGGATGATCCCGTTGAAGACCTTTCCTGGTACTGACAGCAAGGTGATTCCTCTGTAGTTGGAACACTTGCTGAGGTCGCCTTTCTTGGGAAGCTTGATTAGGTACCCCTCCTTCCAGGCAGCTGGCATCACCTCCTCTTCCCAGATCTTTTCAAACAGTGGGTACAGCATCTCCACTGTTGTCTCTAGGTCTGCTTTCAGAGACTCCGCTGGGATGCCATCTGGCCCTGCTGCTTTGCCGTTCTTCAAAAATGTCACTGCTCTTCTGATCTCTTCCCGGCTGGGTCTGTCACAGCTGATGGGTAGGTCGGTCTCTGCCGGCTGGATGTCTGGGGGGACGGGTGGGCTAGGTCTGTTCAGTAGCTCTTCAAAATACTCGGCCCATCTGTCGAGTTGGTCTGCTCTGTCTGCAATAGGCTTGCCTTCTTTGTCTTTTACTGGTCTTTCTGTATGGCCATACTTGCCCGACAATCTTCTGGTAATGTCGTAGAGCTGTTTCATGTTGCCGCTGCCTGCTGCCTTTTCTGCCTCTGCTGCTAGGCTGTCTGTGTAGGCCCTCTTGTCTGCCCTGATACTCCTCTTCACCTCGCGGTTGGCTTCCGAGTATTCCTCCTGTGCCCTTACTTTGGCTGCTCTCGTGCGACTGTTGTTGACAACTGCTTTCTTTTGCTTCCTCACTTCTATCTTCTTCAAGGTCTGTGCCGACAGCCAGTCCTTGTGATGGTGTTTCCTGAACCCTACAGTGTCTTTGCAGGTTGAGTTCAGCACCTCTCTAACTGCCTTCCACTGCTGCTCTGTGGTGACCGCCTCCTCTTCATTTACTAGCTCCTGTAGCGCTTGAAACCGGTTGGACAGCACCAGTTTGAACTCTTCTCTAACTCCAGTTTCTCTCAGGAGGCCTACATTATAGCGCTGTCTTATTGTTGTCTCTGTGCGGCTTTTCTTTAGCTTGAGCTTCATTTTTAAGGTAAGCAGATGGTGGTCTGAGGCGACACTGCCCTCCTCACTCGAACATCTTGAAGGGATCTTCTAAATTTCTTGCTAATGCAGATATGGTCTATTTGGTTCTCTGTTGTATGGTCAGGTGAGACCCAAGTTGCTTTGTGTATTCTTCTGTGTGGGAAGATGCTGCCTCCAATGACAAGTCGGTTTAGAGCACAAAAGTCTACAAACCTCTCCCCGTTCTCACTCATCTCCGAGCCTAGTCCCTGTCTCCCCATCACCTCTTCGTATCCGGTGTTGTCCTCCCCTATTTTGGCATTAAAATCGCCCATGACGATGGTGATGTCTCGCTCCGCACATTTGTCCACGGCACTCTGGAGTCGGTCGTAGAACTCTTGTTTCTCTTCCTCGTCACTGTCATTGGTGGGCGCATAACACTGGATGACGTTCAGCTTGATCTTTTTCTTGGTTCTAAAGGCTGCTGTGATAATTCTTGGCCCAAGAGGTCCCCAGCCCATCAGCGCTCTCTGAGCCACTGGTGACAGCATGAATGCTACTCCTTCTGTATGGGGGGCATTCTCCTGTTCATGACCTGAATACAGAATCATCTCCCCACTTAACAGCCTTTTCTGGCCAGACTGTGTCCATCTGGCTTCACTGATACCTAGCAGGGAAAGGTTGTACTTTTGCATTTCCGCTGCTATCTGGGCGGCCTTGCCGCTCTGGTACATGGTCTTGACGTTCCATGTGCCCATGGTTGTGTCCCTGGATAGAGAGAGGCGGCTCGGTCCTGTGGCTTCCGAAGACTTCCGGCTTTCACCACAGGACGTCATAAGTCTTCTGGTAGAAGAGCCTTCCTCCTCCAGGAAAGGAATTACTGTTAGTCTTTTCGTCGGCGTTTTTGTAGCTATTTCCTTTTTTTTGCAGGGTGGGGAACCTGCCCCCACGCCCAACCCCCTTACTAGGAGGACCAGGGGTTTTCTGTCGGGGTCACCTTCCCTTAGACCATGTTGGTTCACGGCACCTTATTTCATTCGGTGCACCCCTCTCACGAGGGACCCCCTATCCACCACCCAGGGGACGCGCCTCAACGCCATATGGTCCCAGCGCGAGGCATGTAGTATTTGCAACAGCAAAAAATCGTGCCAAGTCACATTGGATTCCCATCGTTATAATTAGTTATGCGGCCGATGTAATACTTTGT
Source organism: Semisulcospira habei (assembly GCA_036245525.1). Lineage (NCBI taxonomy): Eukaryota > Metazoa > Mollusca > Gastropoda > Semisulcospiridae > Semisulcospira > Semisulcospira habei. The sequence continues at coordinate 204,117,184 of BTPG01000005.1, forward strand.
TAACAGCCACGGAGACGTTTTATGATGACACGGTTGAGAAGATAATAATATGGCAAATTGGCTTGAAGATTAAGAAAGCAGACATTCCTTTGATACGCTGTTGCTTTGGTCACCCCCACCCCCCTCACCTTCCACCACCTCCAACACACACACACACACACACACACACACACACACACACACACACACACACACACACACACACACACACACACACACACACACTGATATGGTACATAAGTAATCTAGCATGCGGACGTTAACATCGCGTCACCCAGATCGATCACGTCAGTGCTTGTATCGGTCTGAGACGCAAATAGATCGATGGTTCAACAGGCTGTGTGCTCATAAGGGTCTGGCGATGGTGCTTTGACTAAATGCAAATCCGCTGCGCTACCGCATCTAGCTCATTCTGAATTGAGCTAGATGCGGTAGCGCGCACGCGGTGGCGCAGCGGATTTGAATTAACCAAAGCCGGCACCATCGCCAGGCCCTTATGTGTGTGCTTGTATCATAGTGTGTGCGCGAGTGCGTGTGTTAAGTCATTTTCTCTGCATGTCTGGTAGTAGGGTGAGAATCGCGGCTGTAACATTTACCTGTAACTGTAACATTTACCTGTAAAACGCTTTTTTCCCCTCATCAGTCCATGCCTCAACAAGACGATCCTGGGCTTTCGCATTATCGTCTATCTGTTGTCTTTCCTTTGCTCATCCTTGCAAGTTGAATTACAGAAACACCACTCTCCGCTTGAGAACTCAGATGTAAATGGCGTCAGCAAGAGGCGTAGATCTTCATGAGTCCCCGCAAATGCGGGGACTCATGAAGATCTATGCCTCGTGCAGATGGACCAGTGTGACAGCGTTTGCGCATTGCCGTGAAAATGAGTTCCTTGCTGGCTTGCACCAGGTGTAATAAGCCTTCTGTTTTTCCGACCGACATTGTTACGTGCATGCTTCAGGGTGTTTTCGTCACGCTAGCACTTGTAGTATCAGCAGTCAAGGTTTTGTATTTTTAATTTTTTTTTTTTTTACTGATAGCCATATGTTTTGCTCTGTAAATCTGTAGCTGCGAACTTTCCTGCACCCAGAGTGCAATGACAATGCAGAGCTATGCGCGCAACCACCCCCCCCCCCCCCAACACGGAACAATAAGAAGAAAAAGAATGTTTTCATTAGAATTTGGTATCGCCTGTGGAGTAGGCAACCTAGCTAGTAATTTGAGATACGGTAAACTGAGAATACAGCAAATCACGCAAATTTTGTTCTTGTTATATATCATCCAAAGTTTGTTATAAGCAAAGTAATTTACATTAACCGTTTAAGCCCCATGGGTGTACTTCCCAAATTTTGGGAGTGTTACTTAATGACTGTGTACCAGTTGCAGGAGGTGGATTGACCATGATAATTCAAGGGTAGTGCCAGAATAGCTTGGCGCCTGAAGGCGCCAAGCTAATCTGGCCAACTACCCGTAAATTGAAGGCGCCAACCTAATCTGGCACTACCCTTGAATTATCATGGTCAATCCATCTCCTGCTGTAGGGACTCGGGGATAAATGGGTAAACAAAGTGTGTTCAGGACCTTTGGCGGTGTGTTGTTAGTCTGACGTTTGATACAACCGACTATGTTAATAGCGAAATTGACTGTAATTATAAAACTTGCATTGTGCGTATTCTTAAAAAACTCGACAGGAAAGCAGTGTTTTCATTGTTATCAACTTGATGTCTGCTGTAATCAACAAATTCATTGTTGTGTTTAAGAACGCAATGACGTCAAATTCGAATTGGGCCAATGTCACGCATCATGCTCAGAAGAGATACAGTAGTACCTATTTTGAGCAAGCACCTTCTTACAGGAAAACAAAACGGTCTTAAAAGACAGGTTCTCTCTCAAGACAAGTCTTGAAGTGCAAAAAGTGTCACCTGTCATTAAAGACCATAAAGTGTCACCTGTCATTAAAGACCATCATTTAAGTGGCGACAGCTCAAAACAGGTTCTGCTGTAATTGCTGAAAATGTGTGAAGTGCTCTCATGTTTAGATGAAAATGAAGTACACCTACACATTGTCTTGGAACATGTACACGGAATAGAAACTACATTACTTGTAAGTTGTATCCGTTCAACATCCTTAGGATATCCGCCTGTCAGACCTGCAGCAAACCCAGTTGTCTGCAAGAGGAATAGATCCTCATAAGCCCCCGCAGCTGCTGGGGCTCATGTGGATCCATGTCTCTTGTTGGTCCCATTTGGTTCGTTTTCATAATTTTCCTGCATCAAATCCAACTATCTGCAAGAGGCATAGATCCTCATGAGCCTCTGCAGCTGCTGGGGCTCTTCACGATCTATGTCCTTGTTGGTTCCACTTTGTTTTCCATCATTTTCCTATCACTGTGAAGGAAGGTGGGCGTGTTGCTTTACATAAGGGAAAAGAAACTTTTTCCTGTTGCACCCCTGTTGTGACATTGTGTTTTCGCAGAGGTTCTTCGTAGTACAGCGGTTTTGTTCTGTCTGCCAACACCAATACTGATCCCACAGAAACATGTCTGCCCAAATACCGCACCGCAAGAGTCAAGTTTCTACACTGTTTTGCAAAGTGCGAGAATGTGGCACATGATCAGAACACCAGTACAGTATTATCTTCTTTTTCCATATTTTCCATATTTTACGAAAATGTTTGCGATAAATCATAATTTTACCACGAATCACACCAGATGTGAACACTGTCACTGCGTTTTCTGGGTGTGAACTGGCTCTTCTCTGAGTGGGATGTCCCATTTCCAACAGTACAGTATATCATGCACAAAATCATTAGATGTTTATGTACTTTTAATGTGAATATACATTTTACAATGAATGTGACAATGTACCTGGAATTACGCAGGTGTTTGTAATCCTGTGTAGTTTTCACCGGTACTCACCACTCTGATTTGTATCACAAACCAATCATAATAGGTACTATGATATTTAACCCTTTTAGCCCCGAGTCCCTACAGCAGAAGATGGATTGACCATGATAATTCAAGGGTAGTGCTAGATTAGCTTGGTGCCTGAAGGCGCCAACCTAATCTAGCAGTACCCTTGAATTATCATGGTCAATCCATCTCCTGCAAAGGGTACATAGTCATTAGGCAACACCTCCCAAATTTGAGAAATGGGACCTTGGGGCTAAAAGGGTTAACTGTGCAGATACTGTGTTAGAAGCTGCCAAGAACCACCACCACCCTTCCCTCCCCCCCCCTCTCCCTCACCCCAAGTCCCCACATCCCCTCTTAACCAATTACATCCTAAGGATGACTTTTGTTAAAGTTGCTTTTGTCCTATGAAGGATACCTTACAGACCAGGAGACAGATCAACCATTTTAATTCATGGGTGGTGTGAGAATAGCTTGGGACCTCAGGCGCCAAGCTATTCTGGCACCGTCCTGGAAATTTCATAGTCAGATTTATTTCTAACCATACTGTATCGGGATGGAAAGGGTTAACTAACCCTTAACTCATTCGAGACGTGCCGCCTACGGATACGCGGCGAGCCGCCGCGTATCCGTAAGCGGCATGTCTCGAATGAGTTAAAACCCTGACGTGCTATAACAGGATGTGCATTGATAGATAGTTAGTCGCCAAGCTATTCTGACACCACCCTTGAATTATCACAGTCAGTCTGTCTCCAGAACTGTGCCATAGACCTCAAGGGGTAGGTAAAAAAAAAAAAAAAAAAAACTGATAATTTTATCCCGTTCTGTGCCAACTGAAGAAACAAGGTGAAAGATGGTCGTTTGACATGAGCTTTTACTTTCAGGCCTTATTTTTTTATGACAATGTCACGACGATAGGGTCGTTATTTGGGGATGGATACATCATACAGCATGTGCGCGCACCGTCCGTGTATATTAGCCTACACCTGTGTTCAAGGTGTGAAGATCGACTATTTTCGGCTCCCATATCGACACCGTTGAGAGGTGGGCCCCTACTGATGCTCTAATCTTACCACAGCACACCATTGAACCACTTGTTTGCAGGAGGCATAGATCCTCGTTAGCCCCAGCAGCAGTGAGGGGCTTTTTACCATCTACGCCTCTTGCAGATGAGGACCAACCCTATTAATTTATATCACGTTCACTGTACTACACCGCTTTTACAAGAGACATAGATCGTCGTAAGCCCCTGCTGTAGCAGGGGTTTATGACGATCTATGCTATGCCTCTTGCTAAAGAGGAATGAAGCTCGTGTACTTGCCTCTTACCGAGGAAGACGGTGAGTTTTCACGCTACAGCTGCTCACCTACCGCCTGTATCCCAAATTCCAAACACCTCACGTAGTATTACGTTTATCGTCACCTTTGAAAATAATGCACTACAGAGGCTCCCATCCTTAGTGCAGATAGACTAGTTCTTTTCGGGATAGGGGTAGGTCACAGGGGTTAAATTTTATGCTGACGAACATTTGTGTGCTGGTTGCAATTTTGGTGCAGCGGGCTAAAGGCCATAACGTCTAAAGTCATAATTTTGATAATCATTTTCCAGCGGGCAAGTGTGCATGTTTAAACAGCAATGCAAGCACATCTAAACTTGTTTTTAGTGACTCATTTAAGAGACATCATCTGTCAGTTTATGCATTTAAAAATGACCTCTAAATGACCCAAACTCTCCCTTTCTTATCGTGAATGTCTGCGTTATTTGTTTTCTGGGTGGCTTTTGTTTGTATGTGACAGAAGGAAAGTCATTTTTTTCCCAGGTGAATTTGTAGTATGTTTGGTGCGCTTTAACCCATTTAGCCCCAACACCCTACAGCAGGAGATGGATTGACCATGATAATTCAAAGGTAGTGCCAGATTAGCTTGGTTCCTTCAGGCGCCAAGCTAATCTGGCACTACCTTTGAATTATCATGGTCAATGCACCTCCTGAAACGGGTACATAGTTAGTTGTTAAGTAACACTTCCAAAATTTAGGAAATGCACCCATGGCGCTAAAAGGGTTAAGGCGGATGTAATCTAAATGATGGTCTTATGAAAGGTGACATTGTTTGCCCTTGAAGATTTTTGACATAAGAGAGCATCTAATGTCAAGGTCACGTTTTCCTCGCAGATAAAGTGGTTGATCAGTACAGATTGTGCAGTATTGTGCACCAGAATTGGGAGATGGGGGGATCATCCATGATAGGTATAGGGTAGTGCCGGATTAATTGCCTTGTAATCTGCCACTGTCCTTGGCCATGGATACTTCAAGGATGGTGCAATATGAGCACGGGCGTCAAGGAAAGCCCCAAAGATAATGTGGCACTACCCTTGAACTGCATAGTCTATCTCTCGCTGTGGTGTCTTAACTCTTTCACTGCCAACGAACGCAGATTATTTTAAACCTTGCCAAATTCAACTCCAGGCGTCCCCGTTCATCTAGGGAACACAGACGTACATCAAGCCCGCAAGAGGCAAAGAACCTCATGAGCCCCTGCGGGGGGGGGGGGGGGGGGGGGGGGGCCTCATGAGGTTATGTGCCTCTTGCAGTTTGGGTCTGTTCACATTTTCTCATCCGTGAATGGGTTAATGGTTAATGTGTTTAGAGAGTTAGTCCAGAGCTGAGGTGATCTTTTGTGAACCTGGGCAGCATTGCCACCACCTGCGCGGTGGCGAAAACTAGGAGCTGAAGTGTTTAACTTTCTTTCTTGTATCTTATTGCTGTCAGGTGGGTTGCACCGGTGCTTTATAGTACTCAAGAGAGCAATGGTAATGAGGCCGCATGAATGTACTTTGTGGGTTGAGCAACCCTTAAGGACATTATAGGCAGTTGGTGGTAATGCACACGTAGCTTGTGGGTGTATTTAACGCACGCTGATCGCTAAGGACAGTTCAGGGATGATACTTAAAATGTAGTGCCAGACAAGAGGTTCTGGCACCATCTTTGAACTGTCATGCTTGATCTGTGTTGTTTTGTAGTGTCAGGCCTGAATGAGTTAACTCCCCTTACTGCCATTTGGCGGGAACGATGTGAAATCATCTACTTTTATTCAACACCAGTGAGGCCTAGTCGTCCCGAGAAGGTGGATTCAAAGAGATCTCAGCAAGAGGCATAGATCCCCATGAGCCCCGGCGACTGTGGGGCTCATGAGGATCTGTGTCTCTTGCACTCGGAGTCTTGCTCACTTTCTCGGTAGTCAGTGAAGGGGTTACTCAGTCACGTATCCTTTTTTTTTTTTTTTTTCAGTTTTATTTTAACACTGATCATTACATGCACGTTGCTAGGTCACTACATTTTATGCTTTGGATAAATGAATCATACTTTGTTGATGACCGGATTTATTCTTTATTCTGTTTGTTCAGAAAACTGGACACACAGTCACGAGCTATAAATCACCTGACAGTATGTAAGCTTCTAACCCATTCAACGCCCACAGCTACATATCTCTTCTCTTGGAGGTGTCACCTGACGGCTATGTACCACTTGCCACGAGATGGATCGACCATGATAATTCAAGGGTAGTGCCAGATTAGCTTGGCGCCTGTCGGCGCCAAGCTAATCTGGCACTAGCCTTGAATTGTCATGGCCGATCCATCACTGACCTGCTGTTGGGTGTAGGGGTTTAATGGGCCTGAACATTCTGTCGAGCATGGCCAGGTTGGCGGCTGGCCTGTGATTTTTGTTTTCTTGGCACTCAACCCATAAGGCCCAACATTACAAACCAGCATGCGGATACAAGTAGTTATTGCATGTGGGAACGTCAGTGAAATGCAAGAGCTTCAAATGATAAATAGAAAACATTAACCCATTCAGCCCTGCCGCACTACAGCAACAGATGGGTCGACCATGATAATTTAAGGGCAGTGCCAGATTAGCTTGGCGCCTATCGGCGCCAAGCTAATATGGCACTGCGCTTGAATTATCATGGTCGACCCATCACCTGCAACTGGTGCATAGTCGTTAGATGACGCCTCCAAAATTTACCGTCGGGCTGAATGATTTAACGGTATTGTGTGTGTTGTGTTGCAGGAGGGGACAACCCCATTGATACTGGCTGCAGCCAACAATCACGTCCAGTGTGTGGTGGAACTGCTGAACCAAGGTGCAGACCCTAACGCCAGGAGACTGGTAAGCTCGTCATTTTTACAGTGCCCGTTTTGAGCATTTATTTATTTATTTAGCCCCAAGTCCACATTTCCCAGATAGCCCAGATTTTTTTAGGTGTCACCTAACGCGGACTATGTAACAGTTTCTGGAATTGGATCGACCATGATAATATGAGGGTAGTGTCAGATTAGCTTGGCGCCTTATAACGCCAAGCTAATCGTCTGGCATTACCCTTGAATTATCGTGGTCGATCCGTCTCCCGCTGTAATGTGTCGGGACTAAATGGGTTATTTATGTAGTAGCATTTATTTTATTTGTTGACAACAGCAAATGGTTTGTGGGGGGGGGGGGGGGGAGGTGGCATTCATTGATTGTATTTGTAATCGCTATTAGTTTGGTCCTTGCGGTTGAAATCGACTTCTTCGCAAAGAACGACGCAAGGCCTTCATTGTCCGTGACAGGGACGAATGGCTGACTATTAGCGCTAGCATGGCATACCACCAAAACTGTTGGCCGGGGTCGCGGGTGGATTCTATCAGACGCATACGTCTGCAAGAAGCATAGATTCTCAAGCGCCCGTACTACTGCAGGGGCTGACGAGATCTATGCCTCTTGCCAGCAGAAAATTGTCTCATTGATGCTCTTAGATTGCGGAGATTTGGAGGGTTGAGTACGCAGCAGGAATGCTGTGAACAGGAATTTATGGAGTCATTCCTGTCGCTTTGGTTGGTGCCAGTACTTTTGTATTGCGCAACAAACAAATACCTGTAGTTCTTCCGTTTAACCCCGAGGCCGCATTTCGGAGGCGTCACCTAACGACTGTGCTAGCTGCAGGAGATGGATCGACCATGATAATTCAAGGGTAGTGCCAGATTAGCATCTTCCTTCTGTGGATCGTCAGGGATAAATGAGTTCATATTTTTCCCTGGGACACCTTGACGTTCTGAGAGTTGATAGCAAACGCAATCTGGCACTACCCTTGAATTATCATGGTCGATCCATCTTCCTTCTGTGGATCGTCAGGGATAAATGAGTTCATATTTTTCCCTGGGACACCTTGACGTTCTGAGAGTTGATAGCAAACGCAATCTGGCACTACCCTTGAATTATCATGGTCGATCCATCTTCCTTCTGTGGATCGTCAGGGATAAATGAGTTCATATTTTTCACTGGGACACCTTGACGTTCTGAGAGTTGATAGCAAACACAATCCGGCACTACCGGCCTTGAATTATCATGGTCGATCCATCTTCTGCTGTAGAGCGTCAGGTGACACTTTGACGTTCTGAGAGTTGATAGCAAACACAGCTTGTCTGCAAGAAACGGAAGCCCGTAAGCCCTGCATGCACAGGCTTCTTAAGATTTCTGTCACTTGACATCAAGTTGAGGTGTTCATCGAGTGTTCAGTCTGTAAACTGCAGGGTTGTTTCTCTTCTCAAAACAGGTTCCTTTAATTCATCGAGTCCCCACGAGACAGCAAGAACATGTGGATAGACCTTTATAGCTCAAGGGTGGTGTATTAAGAACAGCTTTTCTTGGCATCACCCTTTCCTATATCATACGTCAGGCGCCAAACTAATCTGGCAATACCCTGGCACTACGAGACTGCAAGAACATGTGGATAGATCTTTATAGTTCAAGGGTAGTGTCAGAAAAAGCTTTTACTATATTTTCCCCTGGGACACCTTTGCGTGTTCGGTATTCCTGGGACCCTTATGAAGACTTCCAAAGACAGCTTCCAGATTCTGCATTTTCTGTCTTAGGGTAAATGTGATAATGGCCTAATCCTGTAATGTCGGAGAGTGTTTGTAACATTTTGAGTGGAATGATCCAGAGGCACGCATGAAACCTTGTAGTCATACACTTTTGTTCATATAGCCCCATCGGTGTCAAGACATTAACCCATTTAGCCCTGACGCATTACAGCAGGAGGTGGCTTGACCATGATAATTCAAGGGTAGGGCCTGATGGCGCCAAGCGAAACTGGCACTACCCTTGAATTATCACGGTCAAGCCACATCTTACGACTGGTGGTCCGTCACACCTCCAAAATTTGTAAAATGCCGCCATGGGGTTAAATGAGACTGAGTGAACCCTTTTAGCCCTGGGACCCAGCAGCAGGAGATGGATTGATCTTGATAATTCAAGGGTAGTGCCAGATGAGCTTGGCGCCTGAAGGCGCCAAGCTCATCTGGCACTACCCTTGAATTATCATGATCAATCCATCTTCTACAACTGGTACATAGTCGTTAGGCAACACCTCCGAAACATTTGAGAAATGGGACCTTGGGGCTAAAAGGGTTAATGATAAATATGGACTTTGTGTTTCAGACCGGGACCTGTGCTCTCTTCTTTGCGTCCCAGGGAGGATTTCTAGAGATTGTGCAGTTGTTGTTGGAAAATGGAGCCATGGTGGATTTGGCGAGCTATGTAAGAGTTTCTGTTGTATTCCTGATTGCTACAGATGCTACATCAGTGGAAATGATGCATAGCTATTCGTCTTTTCTGCAAAGCGGTATCGTCAGTAGAAGTCATTGGGCTAGTTATACTGATAAGATGTTCCAGATGTAACAAGCGTGCACATCTGTAACTTCTCACTAAGATAAGATGTGCATCTATTACTTTGGGCCATTGACAAATACATTCAGCTTTCTGGACCTTTGTTTGAAGTCCCTCAATTTCATTCAGTCCTAAACTTAAAAATCTGTTATGGATGGATGGATGGATGGATGGATGGATACTGTTTATTGCCATTTGCCTTAAGAAACATAAAGCATAGGAATGTATGTTGGTGTCGTTACAATTACAAACATCACAGTCAACAATAAGAAATAATTAATACTCTATCACACAAACCCAATGCCCTACACACACTGTAAAAAAATTAAAACTAAGCAACTAATATCACAAACCGATACGTACCCACTCACACCCCCACGCTCATCTATCACACACAAACACACAAGCATATTAATCTAGGAAGTCTAAATTAATTAAAGGTTTATCATTTAAAATGAAAACATAATAATAATACCGTTATTATATAGGCGCTTTTTCTCAATTTTGGTGAAATCGACTCAAAGCGCCGCGCCTGAAACCCAACACACACACTCACGAAACAGACACGGATTTACGCCATTTAAGACAAACACAGTACTAGACAAACGAAAAACAGTATATCTTGAGTAAATATGTCACTAATTTAGTGATCACAGTCGGCCGTAAGACTGGTTAATATATATATGATAAGACTAGGCAGAGAAGCATAGCAGAGCACATCCTCCAGGACTGTGGGAACCACCAGCTGCTGAGGGAGGAGATATGGCAGAAGCCCGCCACTCTACAAGAGAAACTGTACGGGCCTGTGGAGGTGCTACAGAAGACCACAGATTTCATTTTGAGAGCCAAACTCCAAGTGTGACGGCGTTCGAGAAGAAGAAGAAGACTAGGCATTAATACTGACATACACTCTCTCAACCGTTGGGGGTACGCCCGGCTGGGGGAAGAGACTCCTGGAGTCAACTCGACCAAAAGCACCACCAACAGTCAAAAGGATAGCACAAGGGTTGGGCGAGGTGCTCTGCAGGCTGGCCACACGATTCCATACACATACGCACTATCAGTCAGTCAGTCACTGCAGTAACATGTTATAAGCCATCAATACAAATCTAGAAATAAAATAACCCTGTAAAGGTTTTCTCCAAGATACTATCAAATATGTTCTTCCAAGTACAAGGGGTTAACAAGGGTTACAGTTTAAATTATCCATTTGGCTGTCAGTAGCGCTTTTTGTCAGGGTGATTCCAGGAATCATTGAGACAGAAAGCCGCTATTTACAGCGAACAGTTAAAATCAGGAATGGTCAAGCACTCAAAAAACCCTGCATAGGTGCCATATTATTCTGGCACCACCCTGTAATCATCATGGTTGGTCAGTCGCCTGGACTGGCATGTTTTCTTTAACCTTTATCATTCGGAATACACCAGTTTGTGAAATAAGTTTCACTAACATAGTTCAAGGGTAGTGCCAGAATAGCTTGGCGCCTCTAGGTGCCAAGCTGTTCTGGCACCACCCTTGAGCTAAAGCAGTTGGTCTATGTCCTCATCTGTAAGTACTATAATGTGGCTTGCATATGGCAGTGTACAAATTTGAAGCTTTTGGCCTCAGTATGATATGGGTTAAAGGACAGGTCCCAAATATCAGTTAGTTAGTTATTTGGGTTTAACGCCGAGCAGGTGACTACGGCCATCTCACGGCAACCCCAAATATCAGACCATAATCTACCTGACTTAGTGCGTTTACTAATGTTTAACCCATTTAACCCCAAGGCCGCATTTCCCAAAGTTTTGGGGTACATGTATCACCTAATGACTGTGTACCAGATGCAGGAGATGGCTCGACCATGATAATTCAAGGGTAGTGCCAGATTAGCTTGGCGCCTGGTGGCGCCAAGCTATTCCGGCACTACCCTTGAATTTTCATGGTTGATCTGTCTCTTGCTGTAGGGTGTCAGGGCTAAATGGGTTAATATTTACTATTTCTTTCTCAGGATGGTGGAACCCCGCTGTTTGTAGCGTGTCAGTGTAACCACCAGGATGTGGTGGAGGAGTTACTGGCCCATGGCGCGGACATTCACTCACAGATGGTGGACGGCGCCACCCCGCTGTTTATCACTGCTCAGAATGGGCACTGCAAGCTTCTCAGATACTTGATGTCTCAGGGAGCCGACGTCAATTTGAGGCGAAAGGTAAGACAGAGTGTTATTGATTTATTCTTTTTTTTTTAAATTATGATCACAATCAGGCCTACATAGCCAGCAGGCTTTTTTTAAAAACAAATTTGAGGTGTGTCTCATCGGGATACGTAGCATAACGTCACATATCTGGATGAAGCATGTCTAAAATGTGTTAACACACAGAGATCTAAGGTCACGATTTTGTAGTTGTCCTCTGAAGACAACATTACAGTTTTAAGAGACATCAAACATGATAGTGCAAGGGTGGTGCCTGAATAGCTTGATGCCTTCCGGTGCCAAGGTATACTGGCACAACCTTTGAACTGTCATGGTCACTGTGACTGCTGTTGTGGTGTTCAAGTGCTGAACAGGTTAGTGCCAAGCTGTTATATTTTATTCATACTTTTCTTGCAGTGTGTGTCAAAACAATATGTTACATACAGATCTAGTGAGTTATATGCTCCATGTTGTAATGTTTGTATTTCCATTTTACATACAAGTTGCTGTGAGACTCATTAGCTCTTCTGCACTTGGGTGTGCTTTTTGTTTAGGTGATTCCAGCATGAATCACCTTGACAAAAGTGCTACCGACAGCCAGATGGTTAGGAAAATATATAACACCTTCTTCATTAGATGTAAATATCTGACATTTTGGAAGGTGTTTTAACCCATGTCATACTCAGGCTAAAAGCTTCAAATTTGTACACTGCCAAAGGCAAGCTACATTATAGTACTTACGGATAAGGACATAGACCAATGGCTTTAGTTCAAGGGTGCCAAGCTATTCTGGCACTACCCTTGAACTATTTTAGTCAAATTTATTTCACAGACTGGTATATTCCGAATGATAAGGATTAAATTCACAACTTTCTTTTCTGTCATTAACTTACTTAACTGAGTATCTCAACTCTTGTTGTTGATCAGGATGATGCCAGTGCGCTGTGGATCGCTGCCCAGATGGGACACTCTCAGGTAGCCAAGGAACTGCTGGACGCTGGGGCCGAGGTGGATGCTGTCAGAGAGGTGAGGCTGGCTTGTATCAGCAGTCAGATACACTGTACTACATCAGTACAGTGAAATCTGGTTCGAGGGAACATCCCTCATTGCACACTGCACAGCTCATTTTATTCATTCAGCCCGACGGCTGTATTTCCCAAGTTTTGGAGGCGTTATCTAATGGATATGCACCAGTTGCAGGAGATGGATCGACCATGATAATTCAAGGGCAGTGCTGACAGGCGCCAAGCTAATCTGGCACTACCCTTGAATTATCATGGTCGACCCATCTCCTGCTGTAGTGCGTCAGGGCTGAATGGGTTAAGATTTGTTGGCTGCTGAAAGAAAATCATTCTCGCATGGCCCTTATAGTGCTCATGTTGGCACAAGAGGCGTTACTGAAAGAAAATGTGCTCTTCTAAAGGTCAGGACTCAGCCTTACGCAGTAAACAGAATATAGATTAACTGTGATAATTCAAGGGTGGTCCCGGAATAGCTTGGCACCTTCGGGTGCCAAGCTATTCTGAGACCACCCTTGAACTGCAGTATATCATAGTTAATCTGTCTGGTGACCTGCAATGTAATCTCATAGGGCATCTCCCCAATCAGCTGAACACACTGAGCCCTGGGGCAAAATTCGCAGAATAGGAGTTACTCCTAAATCAGACTCAGTTCTCATAGCAGTTGTATTGTTCATATCGCATAAGTACCTGTGCATGTCATCAAGGCAATTCCTATCGAGCAAGAGGCATATATTCTCCAGAGCTACAGGGGCTAATGAGAATATTCACCTCTTGCAAATGGAGCGGGCTAGATGAAGCCATGGAATAGCTCATGTTTAGCATTTTGAGTATTGTTTTTTCAGGATGGAGCGACACCACTGTTCAAAGCCTGTCACAAGGGCCACGCAGAAGTAGTAGAGGAGCTTCTCAAACACAGACCCAATTTGGGCATGCTGAAGGTATGTTTGGTCATCATCGCTTAGTAATAAAATGGATGGTTCGTCCCTGTGAAAGCAAAGGACACCAACTCATCCATGGCTACATTTCCAAAATTTGAAGGTGTCACTTCTGTGTAGGAGTTGCAGGAGATATAACGACCATGATAATTTAAAGGTAGCCAAGCTAATCTGGCACTAATCTTGTTTATGGCGGAGCGACTGTCTAATAGCTGGCGCTGTTCTTATAGCGACGGGCCCCCAGGTAGCAACTGTGAAAGTATAATTCGTCTTTTTGTTTTGTTGATGCGTATTTCTGATTCAGTTGTGTAACTAGTATCAGCCAAGCAGAAAGTTTAAAAACATTATATTATGTGTTTAAGAGATACTATGATAGGGCTGTCCTTAGTTTGCTTTGTGCTAGGGAGGTTTGGATCGGGTTGGGGCCGTTGGCGCCAGCCATGAGACGCCTTGGCGACAGGCTTCACCCGTCCCGAGCCATTGTCCATTTCAGTGTTGTGTGTGAACTGTTGTGTGAGTTTGGGTGATTGCGAGTTGCACCTGAGGTGGCGAAACAAATTTTCCTGTACATGGCAACATGTATTTGGAACAATAAAGTTGATTCATAAAGTTGATTCATTCATTATCATGATCAGTCTTATCTCCTGCTGTAGTGCATCAAGGGTCTTATCTCCTGCTGTAGTGCATCAAGGGTCTTATCTCCTGCTGTAGTGCATCAAGGGTCTTATCTCCTGCTGTAGTGCATCAAGGGTCTTATCTCCTGCTGTAGTGCATCAGGGCTAAATGGGTTAAGTTAGTCCATCTTTTGAAAAGCAGGATTTTCATTGAAAATTTCACTTTTCACAAAAATAGACTTGCTATCTTTTACCTTTACAGAACAGAGATGGGTGTCCATCACTTAGTTGTTTTTTGGCTTCTTAAATTAAATAGTTGAAAGAGTCAGTGAACAATTGAAGGTAGGTTTGGTATTTAGTTTTTGGTGAGGCCATTGTTTTCTCAGTTGCTTTCTGGCTTTCTGTCAAATGTTGTGAAATCTCATAGTCAGTAATCGGCAGACTTAAAGGGAATACTGCCAAATCTGATCTAGTAGTCTTGGTAGTCATTGGTTTATGTTAAAATTGACGGGTGAATGCCTGAGTGAGTGTTTTGTTTGTGTATACCAAATTGCAAAATAATTTGAGAGAAAATAAGTGAAGGTGATTACGGGGTGGATGTTTGTTTGTGTGTGTGTGTGTGAGGAGGGGGGGGGGGGGGGTGTTTCAAAGTGAAACAGTGGATCACTGAATGAAGAAATCATATAATAGAATTCAGCTGTACAGCACTCATGTGTCAGAATTAGGTTATCCTGTATGCTCTTATGTGCACATGTACTTTCTACCCAGTAAAAACTAAGTGAGCAAAAGTAGGAGTATTTCAGTAGACATCCAACACTACTTGAATCCAGACTAAAACCTTGACTGTCAAGCATGTGAAATACAAAGAAATATTTGGACCAAAGTAAGAAAGAAACACACTTAGAAAGGACAAGCACAACACTGTTTTTTGTTTGGTATCTTTGGGTGTCGGTAGTGATTTTAGTCGCGATCATTCCTGCAGGAATCATCGTGACTAAAACCGCTAATCACACCCATACGGTTAAAGCTACCAAAGTGTGTATGTGCTTTGTCCAGTACATTTCTTGCTGTGACACTCATCATCATTTCAACATTTGTTTTCAGAATGGAGAGACAGCTTTGCACGCTGCAGCCCTGTTTGGTCACCTGAAAGTTCTGTCACAACTCCTGGAGGCTGGGGTCTCCCCTGATCTCACAAACAAGGTCAGTGTCTTACTGTTTGGTCACCTGAAAGTTCTGTCACAACTCCTGGAGGCTGGGGTCTCCCCTGATCTCACAAACAAGGTCAGTGTCTTACTGTTTGGTCACCTGAAAGTTCTGTCACAACTCCTGGAGGCTGAGGTCTCCCCTGATCTCACAAACAAGGTCAGTGTCTTACAGCTCTTGGGCAATAGTACCTGTGTTTGTCCTGAAGTGCTCAGTGTTCATGCAGCATTATCGTCCATTTGAACACCTTAAGTGATTTTGTCGTACTTTTGCGTGGATTATGATTTTTCGGTTCCGCAGACTGAGCTTGTCAGATTTTCGCCCCTTTGCCTGTCGGTAGTGCTTTTTGATGAGACAATTCCCGTAGGGATCATTGAGAAAAAGCGCTACCAACAGCCAAAGCAACTGCCTTTTGCCGTACAGCTTGAGTTGGATCAACCATGACAATTAAAGGGTAGAGCCAGATGAGCTTGTAGTATGTTTAGGTGAAGAGGGACTCTCCTTCACATTGTCAGTTTGTTTATGTCAGGGCTTGATGATCATCGCAACTACCCCCCCCCCCCCCCCCACCCCCCCACCCTCTTTCCTGAGAGCTCTTTGATATCACCCTACTCTGTTTCCCACTCTGCGTACTTAGCCCACATAACCCCGACGCATTACATCAGGAGATGGGTCGGCCATGATAATTCAAGGGTAGTGCCAGAATAGCTTGGCGCCTGATGACGCCAAGCTAATCTGGCACTACCCTTGAATTATTATGATTGGTCCATCTCCTGCAATATAGTCGTCGGTTAACACTTCCGGAAATGCGGCCATGGGGTTAAATGGGTTAACTCATTCGCGGCCAGCCGCATCCGGATGCGTGGCATAAGCCGCGCATCTGGATGCAGCTGGCTGCGAATGAGTTAGACATCATCAGCCTCCTCTCCCAATCCATAAACACATGCAAACCCACACACACTCACACACACAAACAACTTTCTCCAACTTCACATTGCTCGTTTCCAAGAATTTCTAAAACCGTTTTCAGCTGACTTACCTGCCATTATTGTCTGTTTCCTCAGGAGGGGCAGACAGCTTCAGAACTGGCGGCAGAGGCAGGTTACGACTACATCACCCGCTTCATCCAGAATTTTATACAAACACGTGATAACGCTGCTCACGCCCTCAACGGATCCTCCATCCATACTGAAGTGTGAAAGACCTTTTTGGCTTTGGCTACCATCCGTACATAAGCATGTGTTACAGTGATTCCAATCTTTTGCTTTCGTCAGCCGTGGAAAATGGGAGGTTTATAGGTAGCGCCATGATAGTTTAACTCTTAAACTCCCAGAACTAAATGACTTCCATTCGACAGAATGGAAGTCATTAGTTCTGGTAGGTTAAGAGCTAAGGGTAGTGCCAGATTGGCTTGGCACCTGAGGCGATAAATTAATTGTGATAAAGTGTACTTATCTTCAAATGTATTGTCAAATTAGCTTGGCGTCTTGGGTGCCAAGCTAATGTCACTTTACATTTGAACTAACATAATCAGTTTATCACCTTAGGTACCAAGCCAATCTGACACTACTCTTGAGCTGTAATGATCAGCCCATCACCAGCACCTGGTGTGCAGTCATTAAAGGATACCCCATAGTGTCAGTTGTGAGTTTATGCCCTTGACGACAGTTTTATGAATTGGATATCAGAGAGCGGGAACATCAGTGAATGAGAGTATTAACCCTTTTACCCCGAGGGTCCCATTTCTTAAATTTTAGAGGTGTTGCCTAATGACTATGTACCAGTTGCAGGAGATGGATTGATCATGATAAGTCAAGGGTAGTGCCAGATTAGCTTGGCGCCTTTAGGCCCCAACCTAATCTGGCACTACCCTTGAATTATCATGGTCAATCCATCTCCTGCTACAGTGACTCGGGGCTAAATGGGTTAACGGTTTGTTTGTTTATTTCATCGACATTAGTGAAGCTAATACTGAGTACATGTATTCACCGAGTCGAGATGTACTATCTTTTTTTTTTTTTAAAAAGCACATTTTTTGTGTCATCGTGATGCAGAGTCACGGAAGATATGGATTAGAAATACACATTCTTATCAACCAAATTATTGCTTAAAACAGGCTTCCTGTGTCAACTTTTGACAGGGACGCAAAAAAAACTTGAAGGCCGTCCATCAAAGAGAGGAAAAAATTTAGCGTCCAAAAGAAAGTGTCCAGTCACTTTAGGAACATAGAGTGCAGTTGTGTACCCGCAGTGTCAGATGCCCAAGTGATTGTGTACACTGTTGCACAGGAAGGTTCCTTGACTACATGAACCCTACCCCACTTCACCTGCTTCTCTCCGTGCACTTGCGTCCATCATTTGTGTGTGTATGCTGGCGCTTGTACTCCTGTTGGTGTATGTGAGCAGTTTTGCCATCGGTACTGATGTACTTATATAGACCCTTGAAAAAGTTACAGATGAACTGTAGGGCTACAGTGACAGATTTATTTTGTTATTTGTTTATTTATTTATTTTTGGGGGCTGTCCGTCCTAGTGATGGATTTTTACATCGTAGCAAAAAGCCTGTTCAGAACATCAGTCTCGTGGCAGTATGACGAGTAACGCAACAGTTTGGGTGACAAGATTTCTGTATGGCAGATTTTTGTGGCTATATTAAAATGGCTTGTGCTAAATAATGTCAGAAACTAGCAGGCCATACTCGTTTGACGGTCCTGATACAATGGTGTGTAATATGTTGTATAAATTCATTCATTATAACCCTGTGACCGTTGGTAGTGGTTTTGTTGTGATAATTCCTGCAGGAGTCATTGTAACAAAAAATGCTACTGATAGCCAAAGGGTTAGCCAGAGTGATTTTGAATACCAAATTTTGTATTTTCTTAGTGTGTGTCATAGGATATATTTATTGTGTACATAGACAGCATGCATTCAATGCTGCAGATAGCAGTACACGCTTGTATCTCAATGTGTTGTTGCACTTGGCTCTGTTTTCACCTGTAGGCTGTCGGTAGTGCTGTTTATCGAGTTGATAATAATAATAATGTATATTTTTAAGACGCCTATACTTTCCATAGAAAAGCCCTGGGCGGCGTACAAATGACATACTAACATACATACACCTTGCATCCTACAACACATACATAGTCCCTAATATACACACTCACGCAACAGGATATACAAGAAAAATCAGAATAACAAAAAGAACACACCAACAAAAAATGCTCGCACACAAAAAGACGTGTACCATAAAAACGACAATGGACACGCCAGTCATCCCTCACCGACAACAACAACCTGCAGGAATCGCCTCAACAAACAGCACTTCCCACATCGAAAGTGTTAACCCTTTTAGCCCCATTTCTCAAATTTGGGAGGTGTCGCCTAACAACTGTGTACCAGTTGTAGGAGACGGATTGATCATGATAATTCAAGGGTAGTGCCAGATGAGCTCATCTGGCACTACCCTTGAATTATCATGATCAATCCGTCTCCTGCTGCAGGGTCCTGGGGCTAAAAGGGTTAAACACCTACAGTTTGCAACAATCTACCAAGCAGAACCACAGGCCATGAGGATGATTTAAGCCTTCGTTGGCCTCCACACAACTGTGCACAGGCCAACGGTGGCTGACGTCAGCTGCAATGGTGTTTGAAATGCACCTGGTTTTGTGTCGACCCATTTAACGCCAAGGCCGCACTCCCCAAATTTGGGAAGTGTCACCTAACGACTATGTGCCAGTTGCAAGAGATGGATGGACCTTGACAATTCAAGGGTAGAGTCAGACTAGCCTGGCGCCTGATGGTGCCAAGCTGATCTGGCTGTACCCTTGACAATTATCATGATTGATCCATCTCCTGCTTTAGTGCACAGGGGCAAAATGGGTTAATTGTGCCTCTCTACGCTGACAACCAAAGTATCTCAGTTGCTGTCATCTGATAATAACATATCTGTCTTGTCCTGTCGCTGGTGCAGATTGGCTTGATTTTTTTTCCAACAGTTGTCATTTTGTTAATACATAATTATTGGTAAACAGAAAATTGTGTTACTTCTTTCTGCACATTTTTTATGCAAGAGGATTGGTTTTGCTTCTAATGTTGCAAGCATTTTCTACGCATCTGATTTGTGTGACCGTTGAACTAGAACGGATGAACAGACTGCATGGTTTCCAGGGTTTTTATGTTTTCTTGCTCTGGTTTAGATTTTACACTGTGTGCATGTGACTGTCTTACAGGTTCTCCACATTTTCTGGTTTATTATTTGGAAAGGTTCCTTCAAAATTGGATGATGAGTCTCTTTACCTTTTCCTGAACATTAACATGAAATCTCTAGCTCTAAGCAAATAAACACTGATCTGGGTTGGTGGAACGTGGAAGGTTTTGGTATGTTCATATCATTGCCATGGTTTCAAGACTCGTGGGCCAGTCGCATGAGTGGGCTTAGTCCTGCGCCATCCACTAAGCAAGGTGCTCTGCTGTAGCGGAGCACCTTGCTTAGTGGCTGGCGCAGGACTAAGCTCACTCATGCGTCTGGTGGCAATTCGCTTAGTTGCATCAGTTAACTCAATGCATTCACTCTGCACGGTCGTATAATGCAGTTAAGAGGTGTAACCGGTGTGATGCAATAGTTAAAATCTTGAGTAAAAAAAAATTGTAGGAGAAAATGTTGTGTACAACAGATGCAGAACTGAAGTTAAACTATGCTCTTTTTCAGTTAGCATTGTCGCAATGTGTTAACACCCAAACTCCCTGAACTAAATGACTTCCATTCTGTTGAATGGAAGTCATTTAGTTCTGGGAGTTTAAGAGTTAACATCAAACAAATGTTTAAATGTGTGCGTGTTGATGAGAGCAAAAAGAGGTATATAAATACATAGTGTGCGAAAAGTGCAGCTGGTGGTGTGCGTTTTTCTGTGTATATTATGCATCTCTATAATACAAATGAATATTATTTGCTTGTATGCTTCTAATGTATTTGACATAACATACAACTTGTTATTTCTTGCCCCTCTAGCGCACAAAACTTCAAAGTTAAACTTACTATTAGAGGTGATCTCTTAAAACATGTATCTCTAAAATTGCATGTAATCGGATTGTGCTATGCCTCCCCTCAGTTTTATTTTTTGTCTGTTGTTTTCTCTTTTGTATGTGCAATATTTGCTCATGGATCTGGTGTGAGCAGATTTCGCCGATGCCATTGTTTGATTTAGTGTCTTTGTTCTCTGGTTGTCGAACTTTTCTTCTCTTTCCTCTAGTATGAATCATCTCTGAAAAAAAATATGATGTAAAAAGTACCTAACTGTAAATTATTTTCTTACTACACAATATGTTTTATAGCTTCGCTGTGTAACCTTGGAAACTAGTGTACATGTGATTCGAATGTTGCCTTACTATGCTGCCACTTTGGCAAATGAATGCTAAACATGTTTTGTCGCAAAATTCTGTATGCTTTATGTTTCATCGAGTGGTCAAAAAATCCTTTGGATATCGGCAAGAGGTACTCAGGCCGACGGCAGCTGCAGGTTAGCTGGCTATTGGCTTCACCGTGCGCCAGCCAACTTGCAGCAGGTGTCGGACCAAAGACCTTCTGCCTACTGGGTACTGTTGCACATCAGACTAAACTAAACATTGATGTTTTCAGGTTTCTTCACAGCAGTTACTCGCCGAGGGCGTAGAAAAGTATATCTCCTTGTTAATTTCAGCGTTTGTGTGAACATGCGAGTGTACCAGTACTTCTAAAATATGTGCAGGTCCAGTTTTGCACCTATGGCACTAGGCTGTAAGGTCCTAAATCACAGACCATACACAACTTCAGAATTCGCTGTCCGTCTGCACAGTCTAGTCAGCAGTCTCCCAAGTCTTGCCAAAGGAATGTCATACTCAAACATTACCAAATGTTCAGATAACTGTTGATAAATGCTTGTGGGGTTTAGATGTAGGGCGTAGCTGTGGATTAGTGAGCTGCTTTCTAGATTAATTTGAATAATTTCACTGAATGATGTAGGTCTGTATAAATTATCACTAAATACTGGACATCTGCTTATTTACCTGTTCATGCACGAAAAATGCAGTGTCATTTTGACGACCAATGCTCAAGTAGGTGTGTGTGCTGGTCTGTGATTTTGAAGCTTATGGCTTGTAGCCATAAGGTCCAGAATCGCAGACACTACACATGCAAGGCTTGATTTTCCTCCTGAATTTATTCCGTTAGAACCTCAGTGTTATATATCAAATTAGTTGAACTCCTTACGCCTCGAGGACGAAATTATCAATTTTTTGTAGATATCCTCTAAGGTCTTTTATCACAGTTCTAGAGACAGATTGACCATGATATTTCAATGTTGGTGTCAGAATACTTTGGCGCCTAGAGGCAGTCTGTGGCGCAGTGGTTAAGGCGCCTGCCACCAATGCTAAAGGTGCGAGGTTCAATACTGGGTTCCGGCATCAGACTTTTCTCCTCAAGTAAATGTCACCGTTAATTTGGGCGAACCATCACGGGTTCTTTCTCCGGGTAATCCGGCTCTTCCTCCCCCTCCACTTTGGTACCAGTTTCAGGCCACTTTATAAATTTCAAATACAAGCGATCAAAATTTCGGAAACCACGTTAGCCGAGCTGACTTTTCGCACCACGTGAATGTCCCGTGTTTGTCTTGTACCGTGTTCGTCTTCAGATTGAATGCATGTCAGTGGGTCACGTGAACGTGTGTGTTGGGTGCAGTTCGCAGCACTTGGATAAAGCGCCTATATAATAACCAGCATTATTATTATTAGGCGCCAAGCTATTCCGACACCAAGCTTGAAATATCATGGTTGATCTACATCCTGTCTTTCAGGGCTTTTTGGGTTAATATGGTGCATGCTGGTAGAAGATGATAATAAACAAAGTGATGTGTGTATTTTGTGATGAATAAAGTTTAACGCACCTAAAAATTTGTTGAATTGATGTATCGTGCATTTCACACATAATGCTGGACGATGAGAAATAATCGCGCAAAACCACACGCACACTTGTAAGAACAAAATCACTGAAAACACAGACATGATTTTATCACAAATGTTGAGAGACTTATAATCCATATTGTACAATGAAATCTTAAACCATTTCCTGCTTTAGACATTTACATGAGCAAACACGAGGTATGAACACCAACTACTTAAAGTACAGGACATGTACTCTAACATAAGTGAACATGTACCAATATAGTACACATGCACTTGAAAAGCAGAAGAAAGATGTCAAGATGTATTTTGCAGGTTAAGTTCGGGTGGACTTTTCCTTCAGTTCACCACAAAAACCCTCCCTCTAACGCAAGGGTGAACCAAATCCAAGTCCAAATAAGGCCTGCAGCACACAACCGACATTTGTTCAAAGTAGGTGAAAACTGCATGTTTCCACAAAAACAGTGGATTAAAAGCCATTACAAACATGGAAGCTTTTAAGGCTTTCAACGCCAACACCCTACAGCATCGAGATTGATTGACCATGATAATTCAAGGGTAGTGCCAGATTAGCTTGGCGCCTGTCAGCGCCAAGCTAATCTGGCACTACCCTTGAATTATCATGGTCAATCCACCTCCTGCAGGATGGCACAGTCGTTAAGTAACACTTCCAACATTCGGGTAATCCACCGCTTTTACTGAAGCGCATGCAGTTTTGACCTACTGCCCATTTCGTTCATCACCGACCACTTGTCAGAGGTCCACCTACAACAGCCCCAGAACGAGGTGATCCTCTGTGTCAATGGGGCCAGCAAGATGCAAAGATTCTCACGAACCCTTGCATCTGTTCTGGCTCCCGAAGGATCCGTGTCTCTTGCTGATGAAATCTAGCACTTTTAAATTTGAAACATAGGACTGGCAGAGAAAAAGGCACTTGCATCTAATATGACACGATTTGCACAGATCTGCACAGTTGTCACACAGTAAATTTACCAGCATGTTGGAAGGTGATTTTCATGTCAACCATTGATCAAACGTAAGTACTCTGCTTCTTTGATTGTACATCCTTTTCTACTGAGATCAATAAGCTCACTAACCCTTTTAGCCCCGGGACCCTGCAGCAGGAGATGGATTGATCATGGTAATTCAAGGGTAGTGCCAGATGAGCTTGGTGCCTGCAGGCGCCAAGCTCATCTGGCACTACCCGTGAATTCAGACGATGTCTCCAACAGTTTGGAAATGCGGCCATGGGGTTTTGAGGGTCAACCGACTACTCACACTATCGGGTTCACAGCATATGCTACTTACGTATGTTTACATTTGCAATCTATTTCTTACACACGTCGTCAAGTGAATAACAATAAAGTGGGGGTGGGTAAAGTCCTGTAGAACTAGAAAGCACCAAATTAAAAACAACGAACTGCACTACGCAGTTAAAAAAAAAAAGAAGAAAAAAAATCTACAACTCAACGCCGATGTTGAAATGAATGCTTGTCAATGATTTGGTCACGTGACAGTGCTCTGTGAAGCATTATGAATCGGAAAAAGTATATGTACATCTCATGCTGATAAAACACACAATACCAAACTGAACACATTGCAAATGACTGTCGGAAGAATCCCACGCCAGCTTACCTTAAGCCAGTGTCGGATTCTCCCGATAATAGTAGGCAAAGTGTTAAAAGGAAAAAAAACTAAAAGATGCACAACATACACTTTACAACCATGTTACATATAAAACACCAATAATCAGATATACTTTGCTTGGTGGGCCGTTTTTCTTTCTTTCTTATTTGGTGTCTGAAGGCATGGAGAGAAAAACATTTGGTTTACAAACAAACAAAAAAATGTGACTGATTATCCCCTTAACTGCCAGTGGACGCAGATCGCGTCTTGAAATCACTGCAAATTTAACATCAAACAAACTGAGACACACAGTGGTTTCAGCAAGAGGCATAGATCCTCATGAGCCCCTGTGGACGCGGGGGCTCATGAGGATCTATGCCTCTTGCAGTTGGGTGATGTTCAATTCTTATCGGCAGTAAAGGGGTCAAACATGAACATTACTCAACATGGGAGAGAGATGGATAGCCATCGCAAATGTCATTTATTATGCGTGTGTGTGGAAGCCTTCCTTGAAAGATCATCACCCCAAATGAAAACACAGGAACAAATCAGAACGCATCACCATCTGTATCTGCACAATATTACTGGTTATTTGCGGCTATAATCATAATCGTCAAAACTGTGATTTTTCTCTTTCCTTCTCAGCCAGCTTGACAACTTGCAAAAAATGAGCGAGAAATAATAATAAACAATTATCAGCAGATGGGTTGACTTTGATAGTTCGAGGGCATTGCCTGATGAACTTGGGGCCAAGCACGTCGGGCAATACCCTTGGACTATCATGGGGTGAAATCCCTCTCCTGCAACTGCTATTATTACACTAGAAAACTGCATTTTGGGCAGAAAATATTTGTTGAACATGCTGGAAAATTACATCTATCCCAACATTAAAATGTCTAAAAGTTGTAAATCTTTGGCTGTTGGTAGTGACGATTCTGGGTGACAAAAAACGCTACCAACAGCCAAAGGGTCAACATGAAAATAATACAGGGAAGTCACGATGAAAAACACTATTTTTGCATGTGGTGTGTTTCTTCCGTTGATATCAAACAATATCACAATTTAATGCAAATGGCATGCTGAAAAGGTGGCAATTAGCCAAAGACTAGATATAGTATGACACATGGATACCATTTTACATAATTTACTTTCTACTCTGTGTGATCAACATTCACATTAAACAGGTATCACAGTGCTAGAGTAAATTTACATCAATCAAGACCAGAGCAGCCAACATCAAGTTAACATTACAAATACACTGACGGTTCATTACAATCCAAATGTAAAACAAGCCAGTTATATCTGTGATCAGCTGTTGCAAATTCAAGAAGGAATTTTAGATACGAGTAAAAATTTGGTTTCAGCAAAAAATGATAAACTTTGTTTTATATAAATGACAGACACACAGTTGAAAATCAAAAGAAATAACACATTTTGCCTCACCAGCTGAAATTACTCTCATCCTACAAAAATGATCACAATCTAAGAAGCTACACACAAGATGGTGTATACAAATATTCTGCTTGATTTGAGTGATACAGCTGAACAAAAACAAAGACTATTTTATTTACAAGCATATGTCAGTCCATCCTTTAAAAGACTTTTCAAGAATTTATACATCAGTCACTGTGTGAATTTTTTCACACTGGACAGAAAACAGCCGAGGAACTTGCATCTGCGCAGATACATCATTTGGTCCAAACATCTTGAAGCAATTTTTGACCATTTTCCCCTTCATGCAACCTCCAAGTACAGGGGAGGAGGACACAAAACCACAGACAGCGAGAAACGAAAGCCCCTTGTACATGCTGCCAAAAGTACCGTTTACAGTATCAGTGGCAGCATGTACAAGGGAGTTAATCCTTTGGCTGTCAATGGCGCTTCTTGTCACGATGATTCCTGCAGGAATCATCATGACAAAAACCGCTCCCACAGACGTTAACAGGTGTGGTCGAAAGAAACAATAACATCTGTAGAGGCTCAAAGCCATCTAAGCGTCTTTCTGTGGTTGAAAAAAACAATGTGTAGACTACACCTCACGTACATAAATAGGTACCAAAAAGCTGTTGGTGAATGTCTTTTCCATGTGGTTGATTTTAGTTCCACTACAGAAAATTTGCAAGCATAGAGGCAGAAGTTGGACACTAGAAACCATGGCTGCAGGCAAGCGTAGTTCACAGGTCAGGGATGGAGCTATCCATCAGGCGCTTGATCAGACTGTCACCCATGCTGCACACACAAAAATGCAAACACAATGTCAGGAATTGCTTTTTTAAACTCTCCCTACTGTCTGCGCTGTCTGTAGCTCTTGATATTGGATGTGTGTTGCTAAATGGTCCTAAATCTATTTTAGCGTATTAGACCGGCTGGCAATATACATTCAATATTCTGTTTAGTTTCTTTTTCACAAGCAGTGCAGGCACGTCCTGAGAAAGTCTTGTTGCTGTCGGGACGTTAAGCAATGTACAACCAACCAACAGAAGGCTCGGTCTAAAATTGCTTAAACATTTGTTACGCAGTACATGTAATCGAATTTAGTTTAATCCCTTTTAGCCCCAAGGGACTACAGTAGGAGATGGATTGACCGTCAGGCACCAAGCTAATCTGGCACTACCCTTGCATTTCTTGTGGTCAATATATCTCCAGCGACTGGTACATAATCGTTGGGAGATGTGGTCTTGGGCCAAAGTGGGTTAATTTCTTGTCTGCTAATGACGATACCGCTCTGTGGAAAAGGTGCATATCCACACACATCTTCTTCCCCCACCCACCCCCCCCTAAAAAGAGAAGAAGTGTAATGTGATAGCATGGTGTATATAGAACCCCGTTTAGCCCCAAGGTCCCATTTCTCAAATTTTTGAGGTGTGGCCTAATGACTATGTACCAGTTGCAGGAGATGGATTGACCATAATTCAAGAGTAATGCCAGATGAGCTGCTTGGCACCTGTAGGCACCAAGCTCATTTGGCACTACCCTTGTATTATTATGGTCAATCTACCTCCTGCTGTAGGGACTCGGGCTAAAAGGGTTAACCTACTTCGCAATCTTGAAAATAAAATGCAGATTATCATTTCAGTCCGATCTCATAGCTACATTTGTGCTTGTGCCAGACGTGTTAAGTCTGTGTGGAAGTCACATAACCATCTACAGTTGTGAATGTGTGCTGACAGTGAAACAGGAAAATACAGGTGAATGGACCAAGGGTTAACAGAAATACGTGCCCCAGAATAGAGGGGAAAACCCACCCTGTGGGGCTGACCAGGGTGACCCTGGGAACTAAACAGTAGTTAATCCCACCTAAGTCCCCCAGGGCAGACCTGGGTGGGGATACCAAGCCTTCTGTGGGAATACATATGATACAAATATAAATTTGTCCTGCACACATACTGTAAGAAGCAGAAAAGAAAAGTGAACTCACCATTTGACGACATGCTCGTACAGGAAAGATGGCATGATTGTGATGGTGATCGTCCTGCCCCCAGCATCGATTATCTCACCAATCTCCGAGTCCTAGATGACAGATATTTATCTTTCAGAATCTAGCTATCTCACCAATTTCAGTTTTTTACAACATGCAGTAAAATGAAATCTTTTCACAAACTAGTATTGCTTATTGTAAAGGAAACAGATCTGTGCATCTATAAAAAGGTCTTTAACCCATTCAGCCCTGACGCACTACCACAGGAGATGGGTCGACCATGATAATTCAAGGGCAGTGCCAGATTAGCTTGGCACCGACAGGTGCCAAGCTAATCTGGCACTGCCCTTGAATTATCATGGTCGACCCATCTCCTCCTCGCGCTGGGACCATACGGCGTTGAGGCGCGTCCCCTGGGTGGTGGATAGGGGGTCCCTCGTGAGAGGGGTGCACCGAATGAAATAAGGTGCCGTGAACCAACATGGTCTAAGGGAAGGTGACCCCGACAGAAAACCCCTGGTCCTCCTAGTAAGGGGGTTGGGCGTGGGGGTAGCTTCCCCACCCTGCAAAAAAGGAAATAGCTACAAAAACGCCGACGAAAAGATTAACAGTAATTCCTTTCCTGGAGGAGGAAGGTTCTTCTACTAGAAGACTTATGACGTCCTGTGGTGAAAGCCGGAAGTCTTCGGAAGCCACAGGACCGAGCCGCCTCTCTATCCAGGGATACAACCATGGGCACATGGAACGTCAAGACCATGTACCAGAGCGGCAAGGCCGCCCAGATAGCAGCGGAAATGCAAAAGTACAACCTTTCCCTGCTAGGCATCAGTGAAGCCAGATGGACGCAGTCTGGCCAGAAAAGGCTGTTAAGTGGGGAGATGATTCTGTATTCAGGTCATGAAGAGGAGAATGCCCCCCATACAGAAGGAGTAGCACTCATGCTGTCACCAGTGGCACAGAGAGCGCTGATGGGCTGGGAACCTCTTGGGCCAAGAATTATAACAGCAGCCTTTAGAACCAAGAAAAAGCTCAAGCTGAACGTCATCCAGTGTTATGCGCCCACCAATGACAGTGACGAGGAAGAGAAACAAGAGTTCTACGACCGACTCCAGAGTGCCGTGGACAAATGTGCGGAGCGAGACATCACCATCGTCATGGGCGATTTTAATGCCAAAATAGGGGAGGACAACACCGGATACGAAGAGGTGATGGGGAGACAGGGACTAGGCTCGGAGATGAGTGAGAACGGGGAGAAGTTTGTAGACTTTTGTGCTCTAAACCGACTTGTCATTGGAGGCAGCATCTTCCCACACAGAAGAATACACAAAGCAACTTGGGTCTCACCTGACCATACAACAGAGAACCAAATAGACCATATCTGCATTAGCAAGAAATTTAGAAGATCCCTTCAAGATGTTCGAGTGAGGAGGGGAGCAGATGTCGCCTCAGACCACCATCTGCTTACCTTAAGAATGAAGCTCAAGCTAAAGAAAAGCCGCACAGAGACAACAAGAAGACAGCGCTATAATGTAGGCCTCCTGAGAGAAACTGGAGTTAGAGAAGAGTTCAAACTGGTGCTGTCCAACCGGTTTCAAGCGCTACAGGAGCTAGTAAATGAAGAGGAGGCAGTCACCACAGAGCAGCAGTGGAAGGCAGTTAGAGAGGCGCTGAACTCAACCTGCAAAGACACTGTAGGGTTCAGGAAACACCACCACAAGGACTGGCTGTCGGCACAGACCTTGAAGAAGATAGAAGCGAGGAAGCAGAAGAAAGCAGCGGTCAACAACAGTCGCACGAGAGCAGCCAAAGTAAGGGCACAGGGGGAATACTCGGAAGCCAACCGCGAGGTGAAGAGGAGTATCAGGGCAGACAAGAGGGCCTACACAGACAGCCTGGCAGCAGAGGCAGAAAAGGCAGCAGGCAGCGGCAACATGAAACAGCTCTACGACATTACCAGAAGATTGTCGGGTAAGTATGGCCATACAGAAAGACCAGTAAAAGACAAAGAAGGCAAGCCTATTGCAGACAGAGCAGACCAACTCGACAGATGGGCCGAGTATTTTGAAGAGTTACTGAACAGACCTAGCCCACCCGACCCCCCCGACATCCAGCCGGCAGAGACCGACCTACCCATCAGCTGTGACAGACCCAGCCGGGAAGAGATCAGAAAAGCAGTGGCATTTTTGAAGAATGGCAAAGCAGCAGGGCCAGATGGCATCCCAGCGGAGTCTCTGAAAGCAGACCTAGAGACAACAGTTGAGATGCTGTACCCACTGTTTGGAAAGATCTGGGAAGAGGAGGTGATGCCAGCTGACTGGAAGGAGGGGTACCTAATCAAGCTTCCCAAGAAAGGCGACCTCAGCAAGTGTTCCAACTACAGAGGAATCACCTTGCTGTCAGTACCAGGAAAGGTCTTCAACAGGATCATCCTAGATAGAATGAAGAGCTCCGTTGACCCCCAGCTGAGAGACCAGCAAGCAGGATTCAGGAAGAACCGATCATGTACAGACCAGATCGCTACTCTCCGCATCATCGTGGAACAGTCTCTGGAGTGGAGCTCCCCGCTGTACGTCAACTTTGTGGATTATGAGAAAGCATTTGACAGCGTGGACTGAGAGACTCTGTGGAAACTCCTACGACACTACGGTGTACCCACAAAGCTCGTCCGCCTGATCAAGAGCAGCTATGATGGCATGACATGTCGCGTGATCCATGAAGGGCAGTTCACCAGAGAGCTCCAGGTCAGAACTGGTGTCAGGCAGGGGTGTCTGCTGTCTCCGTTCCTCTTCCTACTGGCCATAGACTGGGTCATGAAGATGACCACAGAGCACAGACGAAGTGGAATACAGTGGACACTGTGGACACAGCTTGACGACCTCGATTTTGCAGACGACTTGGCATTACTGTCCCACACTCATCAACAAATGCAGGACAAGACCACGAGGCTTGCTGACATCTCGTCCCAAGTGGGCCTCACCATTCACAAACAGAAAACAAAGACAATGAGGCTGAACGCAACCAGGGAAGAACCAGTCTTGCTTGCTGGCACCCCGTTGGAGGAGGTGGAGTCCTTCACCTATCTCGGGAGCATCATAGACAAAAAAGGCGGCACTGATGCAGATGTCAGAGCACGAATCGGTAAAGCCAGAGCAGCCTTTCTCCAGTTGAAAAAAGTGTGGAGTTCCAGAGAGCTGTCACAACACACCAAAGTCCGGATTTTCAACTCCAATGTAAAAGCAGTTCTCCTATATGGAGCAGAGACATGGAGATTGACAAAAACCACAGTCAACAGAGTACAGACCTTCATGAACAGTTGCCTTAGAAGTTAAGATACTTAAGATAATTACTTAAGATAAGTAGCGGCTAATCTCTATGTTTGTTTGTTTGTCTATTTTGACAAAGGGTATTTACCCGAAATATTAATAAATTGTGTTGTACCCGTCTTTTCTAAGCGTGTTTCTTTCTCCGTTGGGTACTTCTTTTCAGTTGCCTTAGAAGAATTTTGAAAATCCACTGGCCAGAGAAGATCAGCAACGTCAGACTCTGGGAGAGAACAGAGCAGATAACAGCAGAGAATGAAATTGGGCGAAGAAGATGGGGATGGATTGGTCACAGTCTGAGAAAGCCAGCTTCCAGTATCACTAGGCAGGCATTGTCATGGAACCCCCAGGGAAAGAGGAAAAGAGGTAGGCCGAGAAACTCCTGGCGTCGAGACCTCCAAGCAGACATCAAGAGACTGGGAACCACCTGGAGTAGAATCGAAGGAGAAGCACAGGACAGGAGTTGCTGGAGGTCTCTCGTCGACGGCCTATACCCGGGTAGGGGTGACAGGCGTAAGTAAGTAAGTAAGACCCATCTCCTGCAAGCGGTGCCTAGTCATTAGATGACGCCTAGCAAAATCTGGAAAATACGGCCGTCGGGCGAAATGAGTTAACCTTTGATTGTGACTGCTGCAGATGACGCCACGTCCAGCAGTTTCATCAGTACGAGTCAAGGTGTTCAAATGTACAACTGTCTTCCCAGTCACGTTCAGGAGATAATCTAAAACTCAGGGCTCACAACGGTCCACCATGAAAAAGGAGGAAAATAAAACCGTGAAGGTATAGACGCGGTACGTGGTTTTATACATTGCGACAGACATACGAGAACAGATAGAGGAGCCGTCATCAAATTTTGTACCACGCTGTGCGATCATGCGCTGCGGCATTTTAAAACGAAAACGGTAGCTTGTGCTACTTCCGATAACATGGCGATTTCAGCTAAGAGCAAAATGCGAATACAGCCATAAAAACTAATCGCTCTTTTTTTCTTCCCCTCCTACGGCGGAATCTTGTCATTTGTGCGGCGGAAAGGTTACCTTCAACTACCACCATATCGCCAAACGGTGGAGGATTGTGAGCCCTGAAAACTAGTTTATGTGGCGTCCACCCGCTTCTTTCAAGACTTCAAGTACTTTGCACACGCTGTGCTGATATTCAACAGCACAAATAGTTATTTCTTGTCAAAATAAGTTTATTTCGGTGTCCAAAACCAAAAATGACAATTGTTTTCAGTCTCCAATACATGAAAATCAGACTGACCCCACTACCAATTCACAATCCTGCAGTTTGATTATAAATTAAGGAAAAAATAACTCATTCAAGGTGCCCCACATCAAGAGCTGCGTAAGTGCTGTATAGCGTTTCCACAGTCTCTCTTGTGGACATGGCCACCAGTACTGTTTGACAGTATCGCAGGGCTGCTTTTACCAGGTACAAGGCTGGCATGTTGCAAATTTCTGTATTGTCCTATGAAGGCTGTATCTCAGATTAAGAGACAAAGCACCGTTTCAGTTCAAGGGTGGTGCCAGAATAGCTTGGCACCTCAGGTGCCAAGCTATTCTCGCTCTACCCTTGAACCATCACAGTCCAATATTTTTCAAGCAATAGTGAGGTGCCAAGCTATTCTCGCTCTACCCTTGAACCATCACAGTCCAATATTTTTCAAGCAATAGTGTATCAGGATGGAAAGGGTTAAACTGTATCGTAAAAAAAGAAAGAAAATATTAAATACCACAAATATGCCCAATCTTACCTTCAGTCCCACCACGTTCTGTCCCCCGACTTCAATAAGATGGTGGTCCGTCAAAATGCCGTTGCGAGCAGCAGAGGAGTCCTTGACGATAGACTTGATCTTGCCGTTCTTGAACACAAAGCCGATGTAACCGTTGCTGTCCTTCTGCATTGTGATGGTCCGCTCAAAAGGTCTGGAAATGACACATTAATATATAATGATATTCTGGATACACAATTTTCAATATAAACCAGAATCCAGATTTACTTTACTGTAGTAATGCTGAAAACATAAGATACACTAAAACTGAATGATTCAGCAATGCAGAACATATACACTGTTAATAATACTACATACTAAAATATGAATGTCTTTTGCATGACAATGTCCTTAACCCATTTAGCCCTGACAACCTGCAGCAGGAGATGGACTGACCATGATAATTCAAGGGTAGTGCCAGATTAGCTTGGCGCCGATAGGCGCCAAGCTAATCTGGCACTACCCTTGAATTATCATGTCCAGTCCATCTCCTGCAGCTGGTACATAGTCGTTAGGTGACACCTCCGAATGGGAAATGCGGGCGTGGGTTTAAATGGGTTAACAGTCTTTGAGTGAATTCATGCAACAAACACAACTATAGTTTAGAACTCAGCATATAGACAAAGGGAAGTAATCAACTGAACTGTAAAGCTGTCATTGTCGGATCCAAAAACATACCTGTCTCTGATGGCCATGGTGATGCGCTGAGGGTCGAGTTTCTTGATGAAGTTGTGGGCTTTGTCGTTGTCCCAGCCGGCCACTGTCTGACCGTTAATCTGCAAAATCTGGTCACCGAATCTCAAGCCAGCCAGAGCAGCCGGGGAGTTCTTCGTCACCAGTGCGATGAAGAGACCCTGCAAAATAAATGCGTAACTGATTTATTAAAAAAATAAAGATAAATAAGAACCGCTAAAAGAGGGGCACAAACACTGCAAATAAATAAATCATGAAGGAAACAAAAGGGAAATGACACACTGATAATAGAAGATAACAATGTGGCTGCACTGCTGCAAAACATTTTTGCCGTTCAATTATTCATGGCCATATGTTGCAAAAATATACTGCTAGGCACTCAGCTAAAGGCCACCATAGCTCAAAATGCAAAGCTGACAGTACATCCTGAATGTATAGTATTTGTGAAAAACTCGGAGGAATACATACCAATTAACCAAAGATTTACACATCATACTCATTGGAACTGCAGCTGCCAGAGCTGATGAAAATCTAGGCCTCTTGCTGACAAAAATCGACTCCACACTGATGGTACATAGCACACAAAAACTGACTGAAAACAGTCCACGAGCCACCTATCTCAATATTATATTATATTGAGCAGCATTTCGCTTGACATAGTGCCGATAACAGGCAGATGTTTATGAGACCCAAATCAAATGTCCGAGTCGTAAGACGAGAACATTTGATTCGGGTCAAGTAATCACATCTGTCGGTTATCGGCACTATATCAAGCAAAATGTTGCTCAATAACAAAACAAAACGTTCATTTTGCGGCTGATTGCAGTGTTTAGACAAAACACATGAATGGCAGACGACTGCATATCGCTGTCAACTCGGCGAGTAATTTCGTCTGACCATGAGCACATCCAGTGCTTTGTATAAACATGCGTGTTACTGAGTAAATTCTACTTGTGACTAGATCACGTATAATTGCAGAAAATGACAGCAGGTTTGTTTATTTACTTCTTTTCTCAGGTTGTCGATATCGCCAGCCGACATCTCATCAATTTCACTAGTCAGTCCAGCGACTCACACGTTTCCTGGCATCTGTTTTTCGTTCGTGTATAGGATGTAAATTTTGAGCGTTCACACACACTAAGAAGTATTTCATTACTACTACATATAAGAAGCTTGTTAATGTTGCCGTATGAAAAATATTCCGCATTTCAGTTTTGAAAAATGTGCGTATCATCAAGATCAAATCTTGGCGCGCAAGGGATTTTGAAAAAGGAAGTATATCAAACAAATTCATGAATATTAATTTGCTTGTTATACAATATAAAAATACATGTGTCAAAGAAGGAAAAACTTTATGGAGTTGGTACATTATGTATACATATATAAATAAGACTATCATCAAAAACAAGCAGAAAAGAAAGTGGCTGCGAGAACACCCCAGCTATAACAAAACAGGTGGCTATCACCTACTGACCAGACCGGAGCAAGTAGTTATCTTCCGACTACGCTCCGGCCAAAACAAACTGAACTGGCATCTCAACACCAAGTTTGGAATTGGCCAGTCAGACCAGTGCCCATGCAACTCGGGTAGCATGACAACAGACCACGTGCTACAGACCTGCCCCACGTTCACAACCCTCAGACGGAGACACTGGCCGGAAGAGACAGAGGTGTCCCGCAAGCTCTATGGAGGCCTGGAGGACCTGCGGCGCATGGCAGCATTTATAGAGGAGACCGGGCTGTCCATATAAAGAGTGTTCAAGGAAGAAGAAGATGTATACATGTATATTGCAGCTGATCCACACCAGCAAGAGACAAATTCTCATGAGCCCCTGCGGTGGCAGGGGTTCATGAGAATTTATGCCTCTTGTTACATGGAACAAGCTGGCTAAAGAATTGTTCTATCTGAAACAAAAAACTGAAATTTAACGTTCTGGGATTTTGAAAAAGCTGAATCAATCTCAAGGACTGAAGACTGTCACCAATGCACATAAGAGAGGCTTCAGTTGGGTCTGAAAAATAAATCTTACATTGTTGACGTGTCTGACACGCATGCCCAGTTGTCCTGTTCCATCCTTGCACAGGACCACTTCTCGGATGCCGGGCTTGATCTCTGAGCGCAGGAGTGCCAAGTTGTTCTGACCAGTCACAGGGGCCACCAAAGCCTGGCCAGTGGCTGACTGCCGCACACCAACCTGCATGTTCTGTTAGGACAGCGAACAAGATAAAATGATTTTCATATGAAGGAGTTTCTTCAATAATAAAAGTTAGCTGATAAATATAAATTACTGTGTTTAGTTGTAATACAGGTTCCTACACCAATGCTCTTACAGCACACCTTCATTACTGCTGGCACTCTTCACATGACAGAAAATAACAATGTAGGCAATTGAATTAAATATCCGTGAAATACATTCTTTTTTTTTCCAAATATTTCAAAGGCATTAAACTAAAGAAAATCATAAATATCTTATTTGCACCTGAGTGATCTCAATGTTACAATTAAACTAATAATTGAATAGGGAGATAAACAAGTGAATGTGATAAGGTTAACACAGACCACAGCCATTTTCCATAGTACCCACCTGTGCAACAACAGGCATGTTTTCCTGAACAAACTGTTGCGTCAGCTGAAGCCCCATGTAGTCCTCCAGCGCTGGGTACAAAGAAGCGGAGGAGGATGCTTGCATCAGGGGAGCGGCACCAGGGGCGGAGGTGGAGGGGTAGCCACCCTGTGTGATCATCGCATGTCTCTGTTCATGCTGCACCTGGGCCTAAAGACAGAACAGGGACCCCGTTAACCCTCTGGCTGTTGGTAGTGCTGTTAGTTGCACTGATTGTGACTAAAAGCAGTACTGACAGCCAAAGGGTTTAAATCCTTCACTGCCATAGGAGTGAAATCAATTGACACAGCAAAATGAGTCCCCAAGTCCAACATTCCCAAATTTAAATTGAAGGTTACACTATAGTTCAAGAGACAAAGCAACAGAGACAGTTCAAGGGTAGTGCCAAAACAGCCTGGAACCTTCTTGGCACTTGAAAGTGCCAAACTATTCTGATACTACTCAAAAACTATCATTGTCAATTAATACCTTGGTTTAGTGTGTCAGGGCTGAATGCCTTAACAAAATCGTTCACTTCCATAGTGAAATCTGACCATCATTAAGTAAAAATGTAAAATGTGTGAGAAAATAACCTTTTACCTCTAGCTAGCATTTCTTGTCATGATGATTGCTGCAGGAATCATCGCAACAAAAACCACCAACAGCAACGGAGGTAATTCAATTTGCTCATACTTTTGATTTTAATGTGTTTTTTTCAGGAATCATCTTGGTTTGATCTGCATTCAAACTGCAGGTAGGATGTTGTTCATAATTAATAGCTCAACGGTAGTGCCTGACTTGATGAGTAGCCAGGAGCCTCCTAGTGCACTCAGACTTTGCATGAGAATAACAGTTGAATTACTGCAGAACTGGTTTTGGGTGACCACCCTTGCTAGGGCCAGGCATCAGAACTGTTCACCCCAAAAAAATCGGAAAACGGCGATTTTGAAGAATTGTAGAGTTATTTAAAGCCATTTCCAAGTCAAAAGTGTTATTAAACAGGGGCCAGGAAAATCGGAAAATCGCCGAAAATCGGACAGTTCTGATGCCTGTAGGGCTTACCTGTCATTAACCCTCATTCGTGTGAAATACACTTGACTAAAATAGTTTAAGGGTAGTGCCAGAATAGCTTGGTGCCTGTAGGCGCCACGTTATTCTGGCACTACCCTTGAACTAAAGCCATTGGTTATTATCTTTATCTGCAAGTGCAATAATGTAGCTTGCATAAGGCAGTGTACAAATTTGAAGCTTTTAGCCTCAGTACAATATCAGTTAAAAATCATCATTTGATTTAGGTGGCTGTAGCTGTGGCTGTAGAGGGTCTTTAATGACAGGTGGCACTTTTTACCCTTATGTCATCTGTCACTAAAGATCCTCATTTAGATGGCTGTACACATCCAGGTCCTTAATAGTTAATGAATCTTTAAATGACAGGTGAAACTTCTTGCCCTGTAACTGTAAGACTTCTCTTGAGAGATCACCTATCTGGTATTGGTAAATTTTAAGAAAAAACCCGTCATTCTTACAACAACAAAAAAAAAAAAAGTGGATGATCACAACAGGTTCTACTGTATAGTACATTGAGCATCCGTGCTTCTGAAATCATCAGTGCTCAGCGTTTCCTGCTACACTGTCAAACCATGAGAAAATATACTGTACTTTATCAAGAAACTTAATAGCATTACAGTTGGTCAAGCAGAATTACGCTTCCTGGTTGAATAAACCGTTTTCAGGTTTGCCCAAACCAGAACATGACTGACAGCTTTCCTTTCAAAATTCCTTAACCCATTTAGCCCCAGGACCCTGCAGCAGGAGATGGATTGATCATGATAATTCAAGGGTAGTGCCAGATGAGCTTGGCATCTTAAGGTGCCAAGCTCAATCTGGCAATACCCTTGAATTATCAAGATCAAGCCATCTCCTACATCTGCTACATAGTTGTTATACAACACCTCCAAAAGATTGGAAATGCGGCCGTGGGATTAAGAGGGTTAAGTCTATTACAGAATGATGGATGTGAATGATAATGTATCCTGTGTACTCACATCAAATACAAATGAAGGTACTAGTATATATGATGATCAGTACGCAGTCATGTACCTGTAATGGACTTTTGGGGAAAGGTATAGTCAAATAGGAAAAATTCAGCTAAGGGAATCTGCTAAAAGAAGTGTGCAGAGACATTTTGCTAACTGAGCAGTTTATACTGTAATAATATATTCTTGGAAAAGGGGCACTGCCAATCACTATGAATGACAGAAAACACAGGACATTATTGTAAAGTTATAACATAGCCACTAGCTTTACCACTGCCAAATATATATATATATATATATATATATATATATATATATATATATATATATATATATTATACACCAAATGAAATGGCATGACATTCATTCCGCTCTTACTAGATGTGTCAATACTTTTGAAAATATACAAACCTGTGCCAGCTGGTCAACTCGCATGTCCTCAAGAGTTGGGTAGAGAGGCATTTTATCTGGGTGTTGTCCTGTTCACGGAGTAAAACCTTATGTAATATCTGTAACAAAAATGTACATGCAAGATACAAGACAAACTCTGTGTGTGTGCGGTTAATATACTGTTTCAATCCTCCGGTGACCAGCTAGATGACTCAGGGTAGCTTGAATGGGTGCGTGACAAACTAAAAATAGAAAGTACCACTAGGCATGTGACCTGACTAAACGCTGAAACAGCTCTTACAGAATTCAGCCAATTCTCCCAAATCCAACGCATTTTCTGTAGAAATATTAACATAAAACTACGATACACATTCACATTTATTTAACAAAACATAAAACTTATGCGTTAGTGGCTGGATACGTCACTGCTGCTAGAATTTATCAAGCAACACGAATCGACGAAACGAAATCATAGCAGCCATAGCAAGCCGCACCACCATTTTCACAACAAACCAAAACAACCTTGTCAGGCTGAACACAACATCGGCTGTTTGTTCAAGACAGTCGAAAGTGCATCCCTCATAATGAAATTTTGACGAGACATCAATAATACAGCAGTATATCTGTGACTTACCTCGAAAACGAAGCACCCAACTAAATGATTTCACAACCTGCGTGTGTAAATTTATAACAAGGAACTATCTCGCTGTGACGTCATGTGTCATATGCTCCTGACATCACCGCAGTCACGGTACTCTTACTGTAAATAACATGTTTTTAAAATAGCGAATGAAACTGCACTAACCACAGATAACCTCAATTCAAACCTTGGCATCTCCAAAGTATACTTTATTTTATATGTATTTCTGATTTATTTTTCCATCCCGAAATGAGTTCCGGAAGTGACCGGAATTCTGGATATCAGAATGGCTACCAAAACAGATGGGGTCGCCGAAAACCGACCCTACGACCGCCAAAGAAGCAACAGCGATCCGAAACCGGCACTGGAAAGTGTAAATGCTCTACTTACTGACAGAGGTAGGTTCTAGAAATTTTAACTTAGTCTTGCCCTGTCGTGAAAAAGACTTCCGCGAGTACACGCCCAAATGCTCACCTAATCAACCTTTTTCATTTTAATCGATGACCGAGCTTCCGTGAAATTCGTATTATTTTGTTTCGTAATCAAAGGTAAAACTACAACGGAGATTAGAAAGAACTACACAGGAACAAAAATACCCGACAAAGAAAATGATACTTTGTTATATAAATACAATGTCTTTTTTATCCTAAGTGGGGACCTCCGGACAAAATTAGGCGCTCAAAAACTGCCCGATGACGAATAATGGGACTAGTCACGGGCTCATAAACTATAATAATAATTGACAACCTGACCACAGTTGTGTTGTTATACTTATATCTCATTATCGTTTGTTTGAGCAAGAAAATAATCATGACGCAAGTATGAAAATAATTGTACTGTAGAACCGTATTGTCTTCGAATTTATGAAAAAAAAAAAAACAACGCAAAAGATGTCAGCTTGCACAGCCCACACATGCTGACAGGCACAGCTTGACATTATGACACTTCCTTGACACACCAAAGCGTAGGGTTGAGTTAATATGCAATGAAGTCAAGCATATCACAGAAGGAGTACAATGTACCAGTAAGTAATGCTTAGTGCAAATAAGTAATTCGTTTTATGTTTGGGAAAAGAGTACATGCAATTCCTAATAAAAAAATAAGTACTTCAAAGAGATAATTTTGGAGGACTATCAAGGCACATACTCAGCTATCTAATCTATCTCATCTGGCATAAGACTAAAATGGATCACCTGTAAGAAATACTCAACTGATGCTCTGAAATTGTTATTAAATTGTTGTGGAAATGCTTACTCTCAGCTTGGGGTTACATTAACACCAGTATATAGCCACTGTACGGTTAGCCCGCATGCACAGCTAGGTTAAACAGAAACAACTCTAGAATTGCAACAGCTAAATTTTCAGACATCTGATTCATTTTTATGCTGAATATAAATTTGTGTCCACTAAATAATGCATGCAGTCAATCAGTTTCTAGACAGAAAACTGCTCTGTTCACATCTGGCTGTATTGGAAAAACAGAGTATCTTCAGTGTGTGTGGTATGACCATAACCAAATTGACATCATTATCAGCTAGACAAGCCAACGTCCAAAAACCAGGGTACCATCCACAACATCAACTACATTTGAATGCCTAAGCCACCAGCCAGATCATCTCACCAAAACAATCCTCTGATGTACCCCATCTCTTCCTGCAATAGTCTAAGCCAGATGCTCTCCCACCCCTCCTCCTCCCCCCCCCCCCTCCTCTCCAGAACTATCCCCCAGTGAAACAGCCTTCTAAAGGAGACTGCTTTCACAGTCCCTGAGCTTCTTCGAGTCCATGCTTCTCTGATTCCTGAAATACGTTTCTTTTTGGTTGTTGCTCCCGACCACCCAGGACAGTAACATATTCTTCAGCAAAATGAAAGCAGTTGCATTAATGGAAGAATAAGAACTTAAAGAAGAAGAGCATTGTGCTTACATTTTTATTTACAGCCGGCGGTTCCTTAAACAGGTACAGTTGCATTCGAGTGAGCTTAGTCCTGCACAAGCCACTAAGCAAGGTGTTCAGCTATATTGGGATACCTTGCTAAGTGGCTTGTGCATGATTAACCCATTTAGCCCTGACACCCTGAATAGCAGGAGATAATAATTAAATAATTACGGTATTTATAACGCGCTTATCTTACAATAATTATAACTCTAAGCGTGCACACGCACGCTTTAGACAATAACTCACGTACCACAAATAGTGAAAAAATACATTATGACGGTCAGCTTGGGGTGGGGAGTGTGGTGATATAGTGCTAGAACTGTTGAAAGAGGTGAGTTTTGAGGGCGGACTGGAAGGAGGACGGAGAGAGAGTGGGAGAGTGTTCCAGGTGGACCGTATACTGAGAAGGAGCGGGGGCCGAAAGTGCTGAGTTTGCTGCGGGGGATGAGGAGGCGGAGCGGGAATGAGTGTAGGGGTGAAGTAAGTTGGAGAGATAGGTAGGAGCGTAGTTGTTCAGGGATTTGTAGCAGAGAGACAGAATCTTGTATTGGATGCGTTGGGGGATGGGGAGCCAGTGAAAGAGCTTGAGCAGGGGAGTGATGTGGTCAGATTTTTTTCTTTCTGAGGACAAGGTGGGTAGCATTGTTCTGGACGCGCTGGAGAGTGAGAGTGGTGGAGTGAGGAATGCCGGAAAGGAGAGAGTTGCAGTAGTCGATGCGAGATAAGATGAGAGCGACAGCGAGTTGGACTGATCATGATAATTCAAGGGTAGTGCCAGATTAGCCTGGCGCCATCAGGTGCCAAGCTAATCTGGCACTTCCCTTGAATTATCATGGTTGATCCATCTCCTGCAACTGATGGTTGTTAGGTCACACCTCCAACATCTACGACATGTGGTGTTGGGGTTAAATGGGTTAAGCTGGACTTTGGACATAGTGGATGGTTTGGTGGCTGCATGCACAAGAGGGTTACTATCACTGACTGGCAACTAAGCACAGGATGGCACCAGTATACCAAAAAAAGCCATTTTAAGTTTAACCCCCTTTTTGGGGGAGCAAACTGTCCATTAAATGGGTCAGTATACATGCGCACTGCGGTCGTACCTGCCTGTCCCGGATTGGCATCTGCAGCCACGAAAATGCCTGCAGACGACGTGGGCAAGCCCTATAGAATCTTCGTTCGCGAAGTCAAGCCAAGAGAGAGACATACATGTTTTCAGTTTGCTAGGGTTCTTTGTGAAATGTAACTCTTTGCTCGTACACACTAAGTGATAGGCACAACCTTGTGCTCTGGCTTCAGAAACTATGATTTGCTGTGCTTGGTGTCATCATACAGTAATTAACTCTCTTGCAGTTGCAGGCACCAGATTGTTTGCAGTGGTTTGTAACTCTTTGCTTGTAGACATGGGGCAAGTCTCTTCTCCTTTGTCAAGCTTAGTAGAGTTGGTCTGATTATAGTAGAGTTGGTCTGATAAGAGCCAGTGGCTTGCATAATGCTTTATCGTTGAGACTCACCCACTCATTGGGTGCTACCTTCGGATGCCATCTCATTGAAGGCCAAGGTCACAACGGCCATATTTGTTTTGTGCAGAATTATGTGCTAGGCAATATCTCAATAACCGTTGGGCCTATTCAATTCAATCCAAATTTTAGATAATAGTATTTTACCATATCACACATCGCCATCAATCTCAACTGCGCCTCTACCTCAAGGTCAAGGTCATAATTGTTGAAAATGTGAAAAGGGTGAGGACCTACAAATGTGCCACTAGTTGACTATCAAAAGAGGCGTGCGTGGTGCTGGTGTTAGGTGGGGGGGGGGGGGGGGGGGGGACCTTTTCACCAATGGCCAAAAAATCACACTACAGACTATTTACAATTTCCAAGAAGAGGCGCGGGAGTGTATGGGGGGGGGGGGGGGGGGGGGGGGGGGGACTCCCCAAAATGGAAAGTTACACATTACAAAAATATCCTGGGATGCGTGCACCTTAAAAACCCCTCTCCCACTGAATTTGCTTCTGAATATGTACATAAACCTGTGTCAATAATGCTAGCATTTATCAAGTTTTACTTCTGACTTGGGAAAACTAAATACAGTAGCTTTTACATAGAACATTTTCAACACACTTGCTGATCATGCCTGCCCTTTGACCTTTGGGATGAGCCAAAAACATTACCATGGGTGGGACTTTTTTTCACTTAAAAAGTGCCCCAAGACCCTCGCTTCACGATTCAACTTTTTTTTCGGTCCCACCCATTCATTAACCCATATTATACTGAGGCTAAAAGCTTCAATTTTGTACACTGCCATATGCAAGCTACATTATAGTACTTACAGATAAGGATATAGACAAATGGCTTTAGTTCAAGGATGGTTCCAGAATAGCTTGGCGCCTAGAGGCGCCAAACTATTCTGGCACTACCCTTGAACTATTTTAGTCAAACTTAGTTCACACACTGGTGTATTCCGAATGATAAGGGTTAATATGCATAGACAGTGTAACCCTTAGCAAAACATTTCTACTGGGGTCTTACTGCAAAGTTCACATACAAATTACCTGTAATAGCAACAACCTAAAATAGAAGCCTTCTTACTTCCCGTGACCTGTGACCTTAACGAGAGGTTAACTTAGTAGAGCTGCAAACAAAAGTTGTATCATCATTTTTCTCTTTGGCAAGTTTTAAAATAAGATTATAACTAGTTTCTTTTAAAAAATCACCCTTTATTGACCTTTGCAACCTTGACTTTTCATGGAGGTCAGCACAAGTGACAATTAAAGCTATTGCCAAATAGGATCACTGTGCCAAATTAGAAGTCTGTGATGGTCTCTCAGAAATTCAAAATGATAAAATCTGTCACAATTGGATATACACAGGATGATGGACCAATAGTTGACCTGTGGCAGATGACTCATTATATTTAACTCACTTTCAATGTTAAATGAGCCTATAATGTGTGCTAACCATCTCTAATGCCTTAATTTTCCAACAAAATATAAGTGAAACTTGAAAAAAGGACATATTCGCACTGTTTCATAATAGGAGACCTAGTGGTTCATATTAGGCAAATGGTGCCTAATATGAAACAATGTGTCACTTTTTTCAAACTGGAATTGCTTCTGCATTGATTCGAGGTTTGAAATTTGCCTTTGTCCTAAGATGCATCAATATAATCTCTATCAAACCC
The DNA here is from genome assembly GCA_036245525.1 of Semisulcospira habei. Lineage (NCBI taxonomy): Eukaryota > Metazoa > Mollusca > Gastropoda > Semisulcospiridae > Semisulcospira > Semisulcospira habei. The sequence goes on from BTPG01000005.1 coordinate 204,161,301, forward strand.
TGGTTTCGGATTGATTCTACCTTTCTTTGGACGGTCGTGCGAGACGTTTTTGCTTAAGTGTTTCATACATGGATCTCCCCCCTCCCCCCCCCCCCCCCCCCCCCCCCCCTACATTTTGATATCTAATACCCACATCATCATGCACAATTGTATTTTAGAAAATAGCGCCTCTCCCCAACTTCAGAGCTCATATTTGGTAACTGATAACATGAATGGGGCCCTTGAGATGGCATAGGTAAGTAATTTGGTGAAAATAACGTAACTTGTGCCGTTCGTCAAAACAAAAACGATTCACAGTTGTGCAGGGGACATAACGTCTTCCCCCGTGAGCAACAAACCAGCTACACGATGAATTGCTTCCCTTGGACTCTGCCTCGAGGTGTTAGGTTACGTTAGGTAGTTGATGCAGTAAGAGGCCCGGTGTTTAAAAAAAAAAAAAAAAAAATCTTCTCCCTTCTTGGCATTTTGTACCGAGGCAGTATGCAGGATTTTGCTTAAAATCTCTTGATAGGTGAGAAGAGACATGTTTGGTGCTTTGATTCATACCATCCTCTTGAGTCTTCAAAGTGAACACGAACACGCTTTACACGAATTTCTGGTTAACACGAAACGTTTTTGAATTCCCGACTGAAAGCCCTCTTGTGCTCTATTATTAAAATGTCATAGTTAACACGAAATTGCTGCTTAACTCGAAGCTGATTTTGTTTCCCCAGCATAATATTTTATAGTATTTTCACCCGTTTAACACCAACAACCATCCCGAGGACTGAGATAATGCCGTCTTCAGTGTAACACTGCACGCGGAAGCTTTGTTTACAGAAGTACCCGCGAACTCCGTTACGCAATAGCTAACACGCCTGAATGACCGCATCTATGTTAAGCTTTCACTGACACCTCGGTCCGATCTGCATTGGTTGGTTAATTCGGGGTTTAACGTCCACAGCACCGAAGTGATAATGGACGGTCCTGACTGGCGGGTTATGGGGAACAGGGAAATCTATTGCCTATGAAGTACGACCTGAACACTGATCAATTTAGGCGCCCTGCAACTGTGCCACGTTGATTTACCAGGACCTTTTAACAGACATGCTATGACACAAACCCGTCTTTTTTCCCTGGATGCGAGTCCAGCTACCGAGGCCGGGACGGGGACTCGAACCCACGACGACCCGGCGATTCGCTTTGCTCTGTGAGCTATTTCAGACTCCGATCTGCATTGCCGATGGCCGAGGTTTCCAACCGCTAGTGCTCAACACGCGCGCTCACGTGTATCAGTACCCAAGTGACGGAGGACGTTGACGGACACGCGTCTGCCGCAGGTTCCGTACATACACTTCCTAGCAAGAGGGAGGGGGGTAGTGGTGGGTGAGGCCCGGGAGGGGAGGGCTACACGTTTTTTACATAGAGCCCTGTTTCTGAAAATGATCGGTCGGTGGTAAGCACAGCGAGTTAGTCTAGATGAGATTCTTTTCCCGTTCTTTATTCTATCTATCTATCTATATCCAGTAGTCTTGCCGACCGTTGGGGCACCACTGATGACTTGGCAACCAGCTCCCTCCATTTTCTCTGTTCTCTGCCATTCTTAGCGTATCGCCCAGCTTCAGTCCTGTCCACTCTGAGATATTGTCCTCCCATCTTTTTCTCTGTCTTCCTCTCCTTCGTCCTCCTTGTACAGTACCTTGCAGGATTGTTTTTGGCAAGCCCTGCTGAACGCGTGACATGCCCATACCACTTCAGTTTGCGTTTTTTCACAATAGCTAATAGGTCTTCATAGGGCCCGATGGCTTGCCTGATTCTGCTTCCCACTTCCTCGTTCGTGGTGTGATCTCTGTATGAAATGCCAAGCAGCCTTCGAAAACATCTCATTTCAGTGGCTTGTATCCTCCTTTCAAGGTCTGCAGTGAGGGTCCATGACTCGCAGGCATACAAGAACACTGAGATGACTAAGGAGCGCATCAGTCTGATCTTGGAGCAGAGCGTGATGTTTCTGTCCTTCCATATGGTCTTCAATCTTGTAAATGCTGTTGTTGCCTGCGCAATCCTGGACAGTATTTCTGGTTTGGATCCCTCATCTGTCACAATGGCTCCTAAGTATTTGAATTTATTAGTAGTAGTAGTAGTAGTGCGAGGACAAAATAGGCTGTGAGGCCTTTGTAAATGTCCTTTCTTTCTTTATTTTCTTTATGGGTCTGCTATTCATGCAATTTTCCTATAAATCATTCATCATAGGAATAGAAAATCTCTTTAAATTTTGGTAATTCGTCCAGCTGGTTTTTAAAAGAATTTGTTAGGTGCTTTTTTTAATGAAACTGGTAACTCATTCCAAACAATGGCAACTCTGTTAGAAAAACAGAACTTTCGCAGGTTAGTGTTGCAGTGCCTTACAAAGATTTTACCTTCAGAGTTTCGGGTTCTGTCACAAACTGGTGCTGCAAAAAAGTCATTCCAATTTAGGTCGTCGATGCCATTATAAATTTTAAAAACTTGTATTAAGTCACCACGTATTCTACGTAGTGACTTAATACAAGTTTTTAAAATATAACGGTTTTTAAAATATAACGGTTTCCAGTTCAGTTTTGGCTTCCAATCATGACGTCAGTGCCAATGCCACTGGTGTTAATGGTCATCAGTTTGGTCTTCTCTGCACTGATCCGTAATGGCTGTACAGTCCAGCTTTAACAAAAGACAAAGACTGACCATGTGATGTGCGGCGGGAGTGAGGACTGAGATGGGGAACTGTCATCTCAACTGACAGTGTTTCTGTATTCTGCCGATCTTGTACGTGTATTCATTCATTCACAGTCAGTTATTTTTAGCGCATGATTTTTCATTCCCGAGTGTGATAAAACACATACAGATCTGATTTGTAGGCAATAGACGCGAAGTGCTACAGAGGGTGAAAACAGCAGTTCCAAGGATCGCGACACTGATCAACGCCAAGCGTTAGTATTGCCCGTACACATTGGTACACGGCTAAAAATAGCACACTCGTTCCTACACAGTACGTGGTTACGGAGCAGTTCTATTCGATGTATTGTTGTTTTCTTGATGGATTGTACATTAAATTCACGAGCCGGCTGTACGCATGCTGTCTATTGTTGTCGTATAGCGATGACCCCCCACCGGGTCTGCCCTAGGGTACCTTGGTGGGGTTGTCTACTTTTTAGTTCCTAGGGTCACCTTGTCTAACCCCTGCAAGGTGGGTTCTACTCTTTTGGGGGTTTGTATTTCTGTCTTTCTGGCCCATTCATCTGTTTTTTTTCTTTTGAAATTCTCCCTCCTGTCTGCGCTTCTTGCAGTTCTTTTCTTCATTTAGCGCAGGCACGTCCTGAGAAGGCCTTTGTCGCTTGCGGGACGTAAAGCAATCTATACTCACTCACTCGTATAGCGATGAGAGTAAGCAGGTAAAAAGTGATACTATGTACTTTTAAGGCACACTCAAATGCACATCTCCCACACACTCTCTTGTTTCAGACTATGAACAAGTTTTAGTCTAAATCGGTTAACACGAAATACGTTTTACACGAACTAATTTTCCCTGTCCCCAGAAATTCGCGTTAAGCGGACTCCACTGTATGCGACTTCTCTCCTAAAAAAAAAATATGTGTACGCGACTGCTTTAACTCATTCTACCCCAGAATAAAAATTTAAAAAAAAAATAAATAAAATTCTTTGGTCATTTGTTTTAAGGTTTGAGAGCATTATCTGTAATTTTAATTGGATCAAATTCAGTCATTTCCTGTGACACGCATTTACTGAAACAGTATAAATGAAATTCCATCCAGCAACAATGTATGCGTCATACAGGTGAGCCGCTCTGTACATCACGATACCAAGGAGCTATAAAGTCAGACCGAATTACTCACAACCGCTTTGCATTTATTTTATTTCTTCATTTATTTTGCTGGTAATGCTCAGTTTACATCAAAAGACTCGAGAAGAGAAATCATTGGTAATGGTGAGCAAAAAGTCACAACCCATTTCATTATAAGGCTGATTGTTTTAAATTTGCTTATTGTTCTATCCAGGCTACCTCACAGGTTCCAGATAGATCAACCAGTTTGGTTTAACTCATTCTACCCCAACACCGAAATCCTTAAATTTTGCCGTTGTCCTCTGAAGAATCCATTGCAGTGCAGGACACAGATCGACCATGATAGTTCAAGGGTGATGCCAGAATAGCTTGGCGCCCATAGGCGCCAAGCTATTCTGGCATCACCCTTGAAGTTGAACTATCATGGTCGATCTATATCTTCCTGTGGTGTGTCTGGGGTAGAAAGAGTTAACAGTGGTTCCAGAATAGCTTGGCACCTCAGGCACCAAGCTATTCTGGCACCACCTTTGAACTACCATAGTCAAGTTTATTTCAGGCAGCAGTGTATCAGCATGAAAAGGGTTAAGACCAACGCTAGCCTGATCTGCTCTGCGCACAGGTATGCACGTCAGCATCGGCCTGAGGATAGTTTGCTCACCATGCATCCATGGGGGAGAAATAGAATAGTCTGTGTTATATCTGATACCTTGGTATGCTGGAGTGTGTAATAAATACCAAGGCGGAACTGAATCCATTCCCCCCCCCCCCCTCCCCCTGTATGTTGCAAAGGTGGGGCTCATAAGAATCTTTCAGATAGAATGTTATCTTGAGGGCCTGTCTGAAATGGACCGGGGTGGGGGGGGGGGGGGGGGGTTGTATGATAATTTATTAGCAGTAGCTCAAACCCAGTAAGCACAGTTGCTCGGGCTCAGGACGGCCACAGTGGGCCGGCGCACGGCTGTGGGCCCGAAAACGTTTTACTACAGGGGAAGGAGGGTCTTGGTTCTAGGCACACTTGTTGCTTCTAGTTCTATCCTTACTGCGGGAGAGGTAGCCAGTGCGCGCTCTCAGGTACCCTTGAGGGTGACAGTCGATCCCGCCACGCATTGCTGGCATTCCTCAGATTAAACTGAGCACAGCAGATTATCGCTACCACACAGTGAAGGAAATCCAATCTTCTGTAACTAGTGACTCACTCTGCCTACTTTTTCACGCGAACTTGATCAACGCTGCCCGGTGGAGGAAACAGAAAGCGACATTTTTCATTGCAGTACATTGACAATAATAATAATGAGTATTTATATAGTGCTTAATCTTAATCAAAAGCTCTAAGCGCTTTAGTATCTGTACACATAAATAAAAATACAATGACATATGCACATAATAACAAACAAAACACAATACCCGAACACACCATTTTTACAATAAACTAAACAACAATGCATACATGATAATTATGTTCTAATTAACATTCAGTCTAAAACAATGAGGATTACAGAACTACAATTAAGGCATCAAACACTGGCACTTTCAAAGGAAAGTTTAAAGAGGTGAGTTTTCAACGACCTCTTGAAGTCGGAGACAGCCTCACTGTTTCTGATCTCAAGAGGAAGTGTATTCCATAACGCTGGGGCTTGATAAACAAAGTGCGCTGACCAAATGTTTCCGTTTATCAGAAGAGGAGCAGAGCTCACGAGACGGTGTATACACGTGCAGCAAAGCGGACAAGTATTCTGGGCTGGTGCCTGAAAGGCAGTTAAAACAGATTGACAAAACTTTGTATTGAATACGTGAGGACACAGGTAGCCAGTGAAGAGACTTCAAGATGGGCGTGACATGCTCAGTCTTACGGACTCAAACAACAAGCCGGGTTGCATTGTTCTGAATCTTTTCGAGGTGATCAATGAGATGCTGAAGGCAGCCACAAAGCAAAGAGTTACAATAATCTAGCTTGGACAGCACAAATGCACAAACTAGTGTTTAGAGGCTTCCACGATGAGCTGGTGACGAAGCTGAACTAATGCGACGAAGTTCCAAATCTACACACTGAACTGAGATGCTGTGACATTTGATAACCCGCTGACAAGTGCAACACCCAGGTTTCTCACACTCGCAGAGAAGCCAATTGAGTGTTCCATCCACAGACAATGATGACGGTAAAGGTATGGTCGAAGATAACCTGGATTAGCTACCAACATTGCTTCAGTTTTGCCATCATTTAACATCAGTTTGTTGGTGGTCATCCATGATTTGACATGGTCAATGCACTGGCTTATGCCTTGGACGGCATTCACAGCTCGCTCGACAGTGTCACTTTTGTACATCTGCTTACAATCTCACATCACCAAAATGGACAGACTTTTGCTGCCCAGCACATCATGAACACTTTGGGTGTTGGTAGCGGTTTTTGCCGCGATGATAACTGCAGGAATCATCGCGGCAAAAACCGCTACCGACACCCAAAGGTTAAACACACTCCATGCGTCACGGACGGATCGACTGTGATAGCTCAAGCATGTTTTGTCGTCAGTGTTAGATTGACACATGAGGCTCGGAGTGTTAAAGGTCCTCGGGCCGACAGATGACAGTATGGCTATGCTCACTAGACGGATCATTCTGTCCGGAGGCGCTACTCCCTCCTTCAGCGAACGGCATAGATCGTTTGAGGGGTTTCTCCTCCATCTACCTCTGTGTTCTCAGATGAACTAAGCATAACCCGAAACTTGTGACCGATACAGTCATGTCTGCTGTGACGCTGACAGTCGCATCTCAAACCATTCCCTACCCAACATTTGAGTTAAAACGATCAAGGTGTGTATATGGTGCAGCGTATTAACCCCTTTCAATGCGCTCCGCATCAATAGCTGCGGAAGTGTACGGCGTTGCCGCATAAATAGCTGCGGAATTGTGTGACATTGCCGGCAACGCTATACGACAACTTCCGCAGCTATTGATGCGGAGCGCCTTGAGTAGCTGAGCAGCCGCGTATCCGATTGCGGCACGTCTCGAATGTTTGAAAATTAGTCCTAGGACTTTGATAGGTCGTTGCATGGTGCCAGAAGTAATTTGCCACACTCTTCTACTTCGCGGTCATGTACTTTTCTTCTGTACGGTTCGCGCGGTATGCAGTGACTTCGGTCTATCAAATGCCCATCGGCATGCAGATTTACCACAGGAGCTCTAAATAGTAGCCAGCAGGGTCGTAACCGGAATGGGCAGGTCTGACTGAACACAGGTAGAGCTTTACCAAGTGTGTCTCTCTTTTGCTCGACTCATTCTACCCCATCACCGAAACCCCCAAATTTTGCCGTTGTCCTCAGAAGACTGCATTAGCAGTGCAGGACACAGATCGACCATGATAGTTCAAGGGTGATGCATCACCCTTGAACTATCATGGTCGATCCTTATCTTGCTGTGGTGTGTCTGGGGTAGAAGGAGTTAAAACACAATAACCTTCTTATTCCGAAGAGAGGCATAGGTTACCATGAGTACCTACAGGTACAAGCGGCAGGAACAGGAGAATCTATGACTTGTTCAAACTTGTTTGCACCATTGTGGACACCTCTTTACCGTTCATGGACTACAGGGTGAAATATAATCGGTATTATTCTGGTGTGTGTGTCGTATTTTATGGGTCGGAAGGGCTCTTGTGTGTTACTGAAAAGGGAAATGGCGGGGGCTTGCCAGATTGCAGTGGCGAAGTGAAGGCAGAAGTGCTTCAAAGTTGTCAGACTTGACTCTAGGTTTTGAAACTTTTGTATCCAGACACAAACAAGAACCAAATACAGAACATTATTAATCATAGATGGACTGATCATAATAGTTAAAGGGTAAAATGTCAGAGCAGCTTGGTGCCTCATGGCACCACTTTGAAACTATTATGGTCGATTTTTCTCCCCAATCATCAGGCAGCCATTGCTGTAACTGTATGTTATGAAAGAATCCCCAGCACGCAGACAACCCGACTTGTTTATCAACAGATATTGAGGGTTCATTCCCTTATTATTAAATTGCGGTACAATTTTATTTTTACAAGATGCATTAGATTTCGCATATTGACAGAACTGACAGCCAGTCATAATTCATTTACTCATTCTACCCCATCACCGAAATTCCCAAATTTTGCCGTTGCCCTCTGAAGACTGCATTGCAGTGCAGGACACAGATCGACTTTGATAGTTCAAGGGTGATGCCAGAATAGCTTGGCGCCCATAGGCGCCAAGCTATTCTGGCGTCACCCTTGAACTAACATGGTCGATCCATATCTTGCTGTGGTGTGTCTGGGGTAGAAAGAGTTAAAGCAATCTACTGCAGGAGAAAAAAGGCTCCACACTCACACTATCTCCTTTATAAATCTTTATAAATGTGATTTGAAGTTACATGCTGCACAACAAGCGTGACATAACTTTTTCAAGTTTCTGTGTTTAATCATGAAGTTTACCACATTCTACCCTAGGACCGAAATCCCCAGATTTTGAAGTTGCCCCCTGACGGACTGTAAATACATTTCAAGAGACAGATCGAGCATGACAGTTCAAGGGTGGTGCCAGAATAGCTTGGCGCCTATGGGCGCTAAGCTATTCTGGCACCACCCTTAAACTATCATGTTCAATCCATGTCTTTCTGTGGTGTGTCGGTCCTGAATGAGTTAAATGTTAGTGCTGTCAGAAAATGTTTTTTTCTCCTTTGCACATGAGGAGAGTTATCTAGTTGTGCGTGAGGAGCAGTTGCACAGATCTGCCATGTGTACCAACACGCATGAAATACTGGTGAAAAGGTATGGAAGTCTGTAAGTTTGTTGAGGCAAGAAGGTATTGGTGAATTTCCACAATCAAAACCTGCCCAGGAAAGTGCAAGTGCAACTTTAACTCATTTAACCCCATAGCCGCATTTTCCAAAGTTTGGATCGAGTGTCGCCTAACGACAGTGTACCAGTTGCAGGAGATGGATCGGCCATAAATCAAGAGTAGTGCCAGATCAGCTTGGCTTCATCAGGCGCCAAGCTGATCTGGCACTACCCTTGAGTCATCATGGTCGATCCATCTCCTGCTGTACTTAGCGAGTCGTTGCAAAACGGATTAAACTGAAAATCGATTGTTACTTGCAATTATTTCCTTATGTTATTGCGACAGTGTACAAGCGCCGTGGCCTACGGGAAACATTTGTGAATCACAGTGTCGTACAGAGAACAGATACGGCACAGCGTTACATTGCATTGTCTCAAAATCTAAACGTCCAAAACTACTTCCCAGTGAGCAAAGGGACCGCGGGTCGATGTCGGCTGCAGTTGGCGGACCATCTGCGGCCAACGTCGACCGGCCGAGGACCTTGCCCATTGCTCGGAAATGACACTCGGTGATCACTCTTACCTTACGAATTACTCGCGCCAGCTAGGGTCATCCCATATCGATGAATCAGCACATAAGCGTTCCGTTAAGGAGAGACAGGGCCGGAGATTGGGCTGCCGGAATTTCTGATACTCTTTCGCACTGTCACTCCTGGGCTGATCGATAGGTGATTTCTCAAGGCTCCTGCAGAGAGTTTCCTGGCTTGGCACTTTGCCCGCTTTAGTCCAGTCGGCCCGTGTGCGTTTCACCGTGTCCGAAGTTGTTTTAAACCCTACTTAGACATTGCCCGAGGCGAAACATAGGTAACTTGTAGCACTGACGCTACTGTACTGTGTAGCAAGTAAAGTTTCTGCGCTGCCCGTGTTCAGCTCGGTCCGCGATCCGTCAAAGCGCTTCCCCCCTTTTTCCGCGCGACCTTTTCAGTTTGGCAGCGGTACACGTCTGCAAGGGACGTATCTGGTTGCAGGAATAGGGTCTATCTGGCTTTTTCCATCAAGGCCTGGCTTTGTCTCTTCCCTTCACTTCTTATCTCTGCTGTACGCGGATTTTGTCCTCTTCGCTTATAGCAAGGACCACGAGTGTTTTTCACTCATCGGCTGTGAAGCAATAACAAGTGGGTCACGTGATGGTCTCTGGCCAACCCATTCATTTAGCGGGATACAGCGCGAGAGAGAAAGAGCGAGCGACACACGGGGCCGACTTGCGCACACATCCCACAAGCAGACAACCGTGGCTTGCGCTGGTCTGTAGCACCTAGGCGCGGAATACCTACGGTACACATACATACCAAGATGTGTTGATTGTGGCCGCCATCCCGGGGTCTTTGTGACTCTCTGGGCACGGCAAGCTTCCAGTCCGTCTTGGATCGTACTCTGTACCCACAGATCGTGTGCTGCTGTGTGGGCAGCCTTTTGGTCATAGTTGACTGTGTGTAGTCGTGGTAAGACTTGAAAGCTGCTGGGAGTGGGGAGAATCAGCCTGTGAGGTGTGTTGTGCGTGGACTGGGCGCCCGTAAACCCCCCCAGCGGGTGCGGGGTGAATGTAGACTTCCATTTCTCGTGTGGGAGACGAAAGATACAGTGCTGGAGGTGGAAGCATCCCCACCCCCCGGTCCCGCCCGTCCACCGCCCAACGGCCGCGACGATGCGGGGCGCAGCGATGACGACGACGACGCGACATCCTTCGATAACACCATCACGGCGGCCGACAACAACAACACAGCGGCCGTTTCATCGTCGGCCAACTCGGTGTGTTCAGCTCCCCCCACCCGCACCCGGCGGTTACTCTACGGTTTTATGGTCAGGTTACGTCGCCGGCGGCGCCCCCCAAAAGCGGTAGTCAAAGGTATGCAGATAACTTTAGTCTGGCTAAATATCAGTATTCATCTTTAACCTATTAACACTTTCACTTACAGCGGCTAGAACTTACAGCGGCTAGAAATGATACATCTGAAACGAGCGTCTGCATCAGACACATGAACGAGGCCAAAAAGAGGCATTGATCCTTGCACTTGGCATCTGTTACAGTAGTGAAATGATTAAAGTACCATTACGCGTTAAATTAATTTCTCGCCAAGTGGCTGTGTTTCACTCAGCCTTTATTTATTGGTGGTTTGCCAGGAGTAGTTGTAGATCAGCTACACAGTTCAGTTTCCGCTGAAAAGGTGAGATGCCAGTGGCAGTGCCAGGTGTTCCGGATGGAGGAAATTAATGTATCTTTGACTTTGAGCTGAACTGCATTTTGCTGCTTTGTGTCAATATGTGAAAAATGTATTTCATTTTAGATGTATGTTGGTAGTTATGTTCAGACTCTCATTACTGGTTAAAGTTTGATGGCAGGTGGACCATGTTTGTAAGTTTACTAGTTTAGTCTTCAAAATTAACCCTTTTGGCTGTTGGTGGCATGTTTTTGTCGTGATGATTCCTGCAGGAATCAGGGTCAACCCTTTTAGCCCCGAGTCTATGCAGAAGGCGATGGCTTGACCATGATAATTGAAAGGTAGTACCAGATTAGCTTGGCGCCTGCAGGCGCCAAGCTAATCTGGCACTACCCTTGAATTGTATTGGTCAAGCCATCATCCTGTAACTGGTACATAGTCATTAGGCAACAACCCCAGAATTTGAGAACTGGGACCTTGGGGCTAAAAGGGTTTATTTACTCTTTACAGTACTGGTGTCTGCACACACAATGTGTCTTGTATTGAGCTTTGACAGGCCGAGCTCTCTTTCTCTCTCTCTCTCTCTCTGGGTGCTAATAGGGAAAAGGTACGTGTGTTTTGACCTCACCTCTCACGGTGAACTTTACACTTGAAGCCTGTGGCAGTTACCTGACCCATCTGCAAGAGGCGTACATTCTGACGAGCCCATGCTGTTACAGGGGCTCATGAGAATCTATGCCTTTTGCAGAAGGTATCGGCCCTATTGACATCGTCGGACAGAGCAAGTCACCTGTTTTAGGCGTGTGGAGAGGCTGATCTCAGCAGTAGATGACTACCTTTACTTGGGCACTGTCGGCCAAATCCCCGAATCGCCAAGGAAAAGACTTGTAGGTCAAATTACGGCTCGGCGGTGTGCAACGAGTCTGGGCCATTTCTTTGTGTGTGTGTGTGTGTGTGCGTGTGTGTGTGTGTGTGTGTGTACTGTGCACATCTGTTCAGTTTGCAGTTCACAATTAACCCCTCAACTGCCGAGAAAAACTGAACACAGATCCAACTGCAAGAGACATAGATCCTCATGAGCCCCCGCGACTGCGGGGGCTCATGAGGATCTATGCCTCTTGATGAGACCAGTTTCTGTCCGTGTTTCTTGGACGGTGTTGGCTTTTGGTCGTTGAATGAACAAAGATTTCACTTACAAGAATGTACGGCTTACAAGAATGTACGGCAGGGAAGGAGTTAATATCACACTAATGTTTAACTCATTCAGCCCGACGCACGTATTTCCCAAATTTGGGAGACGTCATCTAACGACTATGCACCTGTTGCAGGAGATGGATCGACCATGATAATTCAAGGGGAGTGCCAGATTAGCTTGGCGATTCCAGTTTTTCATCAGAATAAAAATAAAGACTCGGTCATGGTTGACGTAATCGTCCCAGAGAGCAATTGTTTTCTGGTGAATACCATGTATTGTATAGAACAGATGCAACTGTTGACAGCGTGGTTCTTTGTCCTGTTATAAATTTTTCATTTGATTGGTTCGTTAAACCCTGTTTAACTTCCACGGCACCGGGGTGATAATGGACGGCCCTAACGGACGGGTTATCGTGGACAGTGACAACTAGTACCTATGGAGTAATACCTGAACACTAATGAATTCAAGCGCACTGCAACTGGATCCTTTCATTTATGCCATGTTACGGACATGTATGCCATTGCACAAGCCACTGTTTTTTCTGGCCCTGGATTGCAAGTCCAGCTGCTGGGACCGGCTGGGGATTCGAACCCACGGCCCGCGATAAATTCGCTCTTCTCGCCTGAGCTATTCAGTTCACTGTTTCACAAATTTCCGATACCTGATAGGCGCATACGGCTTCAAAAAGATCGCACCACCTATTACTGCGAGACGTAGATCTTCATGAGCCCAAACTGTCTGCATTTTGTTTACAGGATTTACATTTGTGTCGCTCAGTCGGTTTGGTAAGAGGTGGGGAGGGGGGGGGGGGGTGGTGGTACTGAAGGGAGCGTACGCTCACTGTACAGTTTATGTTGTAAACAGGCGGCTTTAGAAAGAACAGCCCTGCCACCTGTTGATAACGTTATTACGTGCTTCAAACAAAAACAGACTCGGAAAGTTGCTAACAATAGAAACTGGTCAGCCTGCACCGCAGTGAGCAACATTTCGTCGGGCCGACGTCCGCTGCAGTTGGCCGCGCACAGTTGTGCGCGGCCAACTGCAGCGGACGGCGGCCCGAAGATCTTTGGCACAGTGGAAGGCAAGCTGAGCAAATTACAGACCCGCGGCCATTGACTCGTGCATTGTGTGAAAGGATCGTTCAGACAATCATCTTGAACACTTCACCGTCAGTTTGGCCGCGAAATGGTAGATCGAATAGAAGGCCCCCGAGGCCTCAGAAGCACGGGCGTAAATCAAAGCCATGCGAGAGGCATAGATACTCGTGAGCCGCTCACTTACATCGGCGGCTCACGAGGATCTATGCCTCTCGCGGTTGGTTGTCACTTATTGCGGGGTATTATTTCGATTTCAGTGGAAAATCCCGCTAAAGCCCCTTGACACGGTAGGCAAATCCGATCGGTCTTTCATCATCATCATCATCATCAGTCCCTTGCCCGAACTGGGCGTTGGGGGGACTGAAAGGCAGCAGCAACAGACAGTGCTCTCCACTGAGTTCTATTTTGGGCGGTGGCAAGCAAGTCTGGCATCTCGAGTTCGGTCCATTCTTTTATGTTTGCGACCCAACTCTTTCTCTGACGACCTCGCCGACGACTTCCTTCGAGAGTGCCTTGGAGGATAGTCTTGGACAAGGTGTTGTGTCGGGTCACGTGGCCAAACCAAGCAAGCTTGCGCCGTTTCACGGTTGCCAGAAGGGGTTCATGTGGGCCCACCAGGGAAGTGACGATGCTCCGTACATATTCGTTGGTCTTGTGCTCGCGGTACGAGATGTGGAGCAACTTCCTCAGGCACTTGTTCTCAAAGGCCTGGATTTTCTTTTCTGAGTCTGCAAGCAGTGTCCAAGTCTCACAGCCGTAGAGTAGAATAGACACTACGAGGGACTTGTAAAGCCTGTACTTGATGGTGAAGCTGATGGAGTTACTTCGCCATATCCTGTCCAGCCTGGCCATTGCGGATGTTGCTGTACCTATCCTGATACGGATCTCTGCTACGCAACTACCGTCTTTGGACAGGGTGGCTCCCAAGTACTTGAAGCTATTGACCTCTTCTAGCTTCTGGCCGTTCATGTGAATGTTGCTGCTGCTGTCGCTTGTGGTGTTGATCATCACTTTGCTTTTATCCGTACTGATCTCCATGCCATAAGACCCTGCGCTACTTGAAAGTTTGTCTGTCAGGTTTTGGAGCTCACTATTGCTGCCTGCCATGAGGTCAATATCGTCTGCGAATCGAAGATTGCACAGGGATCTGCCACCAATAGAGATTGAAGTATGGTGGTCGTGGAGGGTTTCCTGCATAATCTTCTCCAGGAATATGTTGAAAAGGACAGGAGAGAGCAGGCATCCTTGACGGACACCGATCGTCGTCCTGAAGAACTCGCCTGACTGATTGTTAAGTAGAACCGCGCTGCAGGCGTTCTTGTAAAGCGCTTCTATCATTTGGATCAGTCCCTCCTCTATGTTGAACGATCTCATGACTTGCCAGAGTCCGTCGTGCCAGACGCGATCAAATGCTTTCCTGAAATCAATGAAGTTGTGGTAGAGTTCACGCTGATGCTGCAGATGTTTCTCGATCAGGACGCGGCAGTTGAAAATCTGCTCTACAGTGCTTCTTCCAACTCTGAAGCCAGCCTGTTCTTCTGCCAGCAGTTCCTCGGCGAAAGTTTTGAGGCGGTTGAGAATGATTCTAAGCATTACTTTGCTAGGGTGACTTATCAGACTGATAGTTCTGTAGTTCTGGCACTGTTTCATGTTTCCTTTCTTGGGGAGCGGGATCACTAGAGACTGTGTCCATTCTACTGGCCATTTCTTTTGCTCCCAGATCTTTTGACAGAGTGTAGTGAGGACCTTCGTTGTTACTTCTCCTCCATGTTTGAACAGTTCAGCAGGTATGTTGTCTACACCTGGAGACTTTCCTCCCTTCAGGCCGCGTACGGCTGCTTCCACCTCTTCAGCTAACACTGGCAGGTCTTCAGCCTTCCTGGCCCCAGCCTGGTTGTTTTGGAGGATGCTGGTGTCTGGCTCAGCCTTGTAGTTATACAAGTCTCGGCAGTACTCAGTCCATCTGTTTAGTACAGCAGTGTTTTCCGTAAGGAGTTGGCCGCTGCTGTCTTCGATGACTGTGGCTGTTCGCTGTTGAGTCTTGGTGAGGGTCCTTAGCGTTTCATAAGCCTTCTTGCTGTTGCCGTTTGCCATGCCCTCTTCCACGCTACAACACTGGTCTTCAATCCAATCTTCTTTGGCTTCTTTCATCCTCTTCCTGATCTTCTTGTTGACAAGTCTGTACTTGTATGCTGATGTGAGGTCTTGGCCTCTCTTTTTCTTCCAGGCTCTCCTCTCATCACAGAGATCGAGGATGTCATCGGTGACCCAGGGCTGTTTGCGCTTCCTCTGCTTCCCCAGCACTTCTTCTGCTGTAGAAAGTAACACCTCTTTTATATTTCCAGCAAGGGTGTCTACGTCGCAACCAGAGTGAGAAAGTCAGTGTACATCGGTCTTTGGTGAGGAACAAAACAAATCACTTCTGTTGTGTGGGGCATTCTACAGGAGTAGCCATGCCCACGTGCGTTGTAGCAATAACAGGAAAGTGCCCAATGGTTAGCAGATTGCACTAGGCATACAGTGTACACTGACTTTCTCACTCTGGTTACCTGCCTCGATGCGTACTATTGATGTAGCGTATTGAGGGAGGTAGACATTGTGAGTCTGAGCACATTCCGAATGCCGGATTGCACAATGCCATTTATCTACAGGAACCGTACGACTTTATGTTCGTGAAGGTTGCAGGGGCCGGTGATTTGTTGATGGCTCCTGCGTGTTGTTTCATTTACGTCAGTGTTTGTTTGACGGTGATATTCATCGGCCGCTGTCATGTGTTTATTGAGAAGTACGTAATCAGCTCCCGAATATTTGCACAGTATGGCAGTAACGTAATTGTAGCTTGAGGCTCTTCAACGTGAGTTTAACCCATTTAACTCCAAGACCGCATTTCGCAAATTTTACAGGTGTCACCTAACGACTATGTAGTTGGCAGGCGATGTGTCGACCAAGATAAGCTAGGGGTAGTGCCAGATTAGCTTGGCGCCATCAGGCGCCAAACTAATCTGGCATTACCCCTGACTTATCCAGGTGAATCCATCTCTTTTTATAGTGAATCAGGGCTAAATGGGTTAAATTCAGCACTCTTTCCTTACCTCCCTCTCGTTTTCTTTCCCCCACCAGCCTTGATGGCATTTATGTTATTTTAGTTCCAATCGCGGGGTGTTGAAATTCTATGAAAAAATCTGTCATGCACCCTGATTAGTAACAGGGAGACGTGTGTTATTGACGTGACCTTTCGTGTTGCAGTCTCGTTTGCACAAGAAAGGTTCCAGTTGCTGGTCTCGGTAGACAAATTTATGACTGTTCAGGTTATTGATGATTGCCTCTCTCAAGTCGTGATTTAAGTTTGCACAATGAACTGAAAACTGAAACAGCCTGAACCTCTTCCATTAGTACAGTGAGCACAGAGGTCAATTTTGAGGGTAATGTTATCCTTTAAAAACTAGTTCACAGTTCAGGAGTCAGATCAGTGATGATGGTTCAGGGATTATGCCAAGATATCTAGGTGCTTGGAGGAGGCTAGCTATTCTGGCACCATCCTGAAGCTATCATGCATATTATGTTTTATTGTCCGGACTGAATGTTTTTTTTTTTGTTGCACAGATTGCTTAAAATCATAATTCACAATACATTTCATCACAGCAGCCAGCATCACATTGATTCTTCAGTTTATAGCAATTTATTGAATCTGACCAAAAAATCAATCAGATTTATTTCTGTAGACCTGGCCGCTTTACAATTTATAGTTTTGTTATGGCCCAAGAAATCAAATCAAATTTTTTTCTAGCAGATTGGTGAACACAAATGGAACAGTTTGTAGGTTTTTTTATGGCCAGAAAGTAAGTCAAATTTATCTCTACGTCTAAGTCTGGTCTGCGTGCAGTTTATAGTTTTGCTGTGGCCGAAATATCAGTCAGTTTTATTTGTATAGGTTTAGCATGCTTCCAATTTATAGTTGTTACAGCCACACACACAAAAAAAATCAATAAAATGTATTTCTGTAAGTTTGGCCTGCTTACTTCGTCGTTGTGTTATTAGTAATTGCCTTCAGATACAGCTGCGAAGGCGGTATAGGTAAATAACGTTATGGGTCAGCAGCCCACATGTTGATCAATCATTAACAGGTGCACAGGTATACAGTGTGTTGCTAGTGCGCATCTGCAGCAAACCCAAACCATGTGCAAGAGGCATTGGTCCTCATGAGCCCCCGCTACAGCGGGGGCTCATTATGATCAATACCTCTTGCTAACGCAGTTTGCACGTGCGCACCGCTGGCTCAGGCGTTTCAGTTAGTGTGGTTGAGACGCCATCAGTATGTGATGGTCTGTGAATTTGGGCAGTTTGGCTAATGGCCGTGAAGTCAAAAGTTATAGATCGGCACAAATACGGTAGTACTAGAAGCCGTGCTGCGGCCACGCGGAGTGGACTATGGCGTAACCTTACGGAAAAGTTACCACAAGACGTATTGGCAGTAATAGCAGGCGTGCTCTTGTCAATTTTCATTAGAAAAAAATCAGACCTCCCATGTCGATGCCGACAGTGCTTTCAATCGAGATAGCAGGCACATGACTGGAAGCTCAGGTTCAGCTATCAAAAAAAAAAAAAAAAAAAAAAAAAAAAAAATGCATAGACTCGCTTTCCCTCCGCCAGTGGCTTTGTCCGTGTCTTTCACCAAGGCTCTGTGAGAATGATATAACGCCACCTGGGAGTCCCAGTGCTGAATTTGAATATTTTTTTTTTTTTACAAGTATGTGTACAGTGCTACTTTTGTTTACGAATAAGTGAACAAAGAACTAGTTCCCCTAAAGCTTTCATATGATTTGACGTTGAAGTCCGCACGTTTTATGCTGCTGTACAGTAAGTAGGTAGACTTACCTGCCACCGACAGGTTCAAAGGTGCGACCCTAGGTAAACACACAAGTATAAAAACAGCACGGCACCCGCGACTCCACACCTCTATCTGCATGCCACCTACCACTGCTAAGACCACCTCCACAACCACCGCCTTATCCTCCCTGTCGAGGTTCAAAGGGAGAACCCATGATAACAAACGCCCTCCTAATTTTTCTTTTTTAATGCACTGCATCCACCCAGCATCCTGGCTCCAACAGGTTCCAGTGCTCTTAGTCTGAAACCTCCATCACTTCCACAGTTGGAGAGAGCAGGACATCCAGCACAATAAAGAGAGTGAAACCAGCAAGAGGCATAGATTCTCATAAGCCCCTGCGACAGCTGAGGCTCATGAGAATCTATGCCTCTTGCAGACGGACAAAAAAAAAGAAAGAAAAAGCGATGGCTGATCGTGATGATTGGCAAGGTGCCAGTGTGGGAAATCGTGCTGATGCTCCGGCCAGCCCAGCTAGAAACAAATACATGTGTACGATTCACTACTAGTGTTGTTGGCTTTGGCGGGCGGTGGTGCTAGCCTTGGGGCGACTCCGGTCTTGTGAATCGGCCGTGGAATCAACGCTGGATGAGTGCCACTGTCTGAGGATGTAAAAACGGCCTGACCTTGTCAGAAAGATGCGTAAAAATTAGAATCATTTGAGCCTCTGGGGCAGCAGACTGTAATGCGAATCTGTAGCTTGCTTTTTGCAAAGGTATGCATGTGCTGTCTAAAATAGTTTTTTTTAATGAATTTACATTTCCCCCAAGAACCAAAGGCTTTACATTTTATTGCTTGATAAGGGGGGGGGGGGGGGGGGAAACCTGTTTCCGCTCGCTACCCCAATAACTGACTGTTTATTCTCGGCCGACGGACCCTGTTTTATCGAGCCGGCACTAAACCTATTTCGTTGAAAAGAAGAAATAAAATAAGCAAACAAAAGTCCTGCTGAGGTATGAAAAAAATAGCAGAGGACGCAAGGGACATCACTCGTGTCGGACTAGCGGACGACACGAGACATCACTCGTATCGAGAGAAATCGAAATCGGGAGTACTTTCTGCGACCTAAACATGACAAGTGTAATAGCTGTGGCCGCTGTAGCTCAGGGGTAGTGTCGTGAAGTGCTATGGTATCTTTAAATGCTTGCGCTGTTACTGTCAATCAGTTTGTTTCTGCAGATAGCACTGGCAGTTCTAGACACGCGTATTTTTAAGGACCAATCCAACATTACATGGTAGGACCTGGGTAAGCACAGCTCCTTAAAAACCGGACCAGTGAAAAAGACTGAACAACATATCTGCTGACATCAAGCCCTAATCCTGGACAAAGATAGCACCCCTCTGCTAGCCCACTTAGTCAGGGACTGAGGGGACTACCCACCCACGCCACGTGGAGGCCGATGCCCAGTGGGCGTGCGTGTGTGTGAGCGCGCGCAAGCTCATTCTCGTGCAGCACGTGCATGAGAAACCCCGTATGTTGTGCTCGTTTGGCAACGTTTCAGTACCGACAAATGTCAGAAGAAAATGAAAGCGCCTGTGATGAGCATTGATGGAGCCGTGAACAGAGTAATTTCTCAATCTGAGAAACACTGGAACAGATCTATGTCAGCAAGAGGCACAGATTCCCATGAGCTGCTGCGGCAACAGGGGCTCGTGGGAATCTATGCCTCTTGCAGACGAACAAAATGACTACGGCACTGTGAAGCGAACACAAAAAAATGCATGCAGACCAATCGTGTCTAGAACGCCTCAGGCATCGGCCGTCTGGCCTCGCTTTCTCATTATCCACAGCAAAGTTAAAGAGAAGCCTGTTTCCAAGCTGCACCCTTTCCTGGTAGGGGAGACCCTCAGGAGCCGTGTTGGCAGGCCTGAGGCCCAGCGCCTCAGGTCTGGTGACTTGCTGGTAGAGTGCCGTACCCGGGCACACTCCAATGGGCTACTGAGGCTCTCTTCCATCGGAGACACTCCAGTGGAGGTCACTCCCCACAAAACGATGAATTCTTCTAGAGGAGTGATTAAAGATCAAGCATTGGCAGAACTGTCTGAAGATGAACTTGTACGGAACCTTAAGTCACAGGAGGTGACCTACGTCAGGCGCTTCATTTCCAAACGAGGTGGTAGGGAGATCCGTCTCCCTACCATCATCCTGACATTTGGCACCCCCACCGCTCCTACTTTAACTACCATCTGGGGAGGTTACTACTCCCTAAAAGTGAAAAAGTATGTCCCTCACCCCCTCCGGTGCTTTAAGTGCCAAAAGTATGGCCATGGGCAGAAGACATGCCGCCAGGCAGAGGCTCTATGCGCCCGCTGCTCTAAGCCCAGACACTCTGCTGGGTCCTGCACAGCCATCCCCTGTGTGTGAATTGCCAGGGGGCGCATATGGCTTCGGACAAGAAGTGCCCTCGTTGGATCTCCGAGTGCAGGATTCAGCAGGTGCATGTGGAGAAGGGGCTGTCCTTTGCGGACGCCCAAAAACTGGTTGATGGCCCTGGTGCAGCTGAGGCTGCGCCAAACTCAAATAACAACTTTGTGTATACTTTCAGTGCTGCGGTGGCAGGCAAGCGCCCCACCAAAGACTTCTCTTGTCAAACCCCAACTTCTTGGTTGGGGGCGGAGCCTCGGATCCTCTTGTCCCTGGAGAGTAACCCTCCTCCGGTGGTAATGAGGAGCCAGGGAACGCAGAAGGCGGACACTGCCGGTCCGGTGGCACCGCCTTCTGCTGCCACTAAGCCTCAGCCCCCACCCAAACCTGTCAATCTTACTACAAAGACTTCTGGCTCTGGTCAGCCTTCTAAGGCCGCCAACTCTGGCGGCAGAAACGCTGCCCCGGCCCAGAAGTCTAAGAAAGTTAGGGACCACTGTGCGTACGGGCCCAGAAGGGGGACACTGATGTCCCTCTTCAAAAGAAATATTCTGCATTGGAGGAGCAGATGGAGGGGGTGGAGGTTGTCGTAGCTGGTGCTGCGGCAGCTTCTCCCCCTTCATCTCCGAGGAACCAGAGGAGGCCCGGGAGTCGACCCCCCTCTGTTTCTTCGACTCCTTCCAAAGCACAGGAAAAGGGGGGGAAGGAACTCTTCTCCTACACATAAAACCTAACCATATATGTACTCTCTGCTTCAGTGGAATTGTCGTGGTTTTTACACCAACTTTGAAGAATTACGCCTTCTAGTCAAGTCCTATGGACCTCTTCCTACTGGCCATAGACTGGGTCATGAAGATGACCACAGAGCACAGACGAAGTGGAATACAGTGGACACTGTGGACACAGCTTGATGACCTCGATTTTGCAGACGACTTGGCATTACTGTCCCACACTCGTCAACAAATGCAGGACAAGACCACGAGGCTTGCTGACATCTCGTCCCAAGTGGGCCTCACCATTCACAAACAGAAAACAAAGACAATGAGGCTGAACACAACCAGGGAAGAACCAATCTTGCTTGCTGGCACCCCGTTGGAGGAGGTGGAGTCCTTCACCTATCTCAGGAGCATCATAGACAAAAAAGGCGGCACTGATGCAGATGTCAGAGCACAAATCGGTAAAGCCAGAGCAGCCTTTCTCCAGTTAAAAAAAGTGTGGAGTTCCAGAGAGCTGTCACAACACACCAAAGTCTGGATTTTCAACTCCAATGTAAAAGCAGTTCTCCTATATGGAGCAGAGACTTGGAGATTGACAAAAACCACAGTCAACAGAGTACAGACCTTCATGAACAGTTGCCTTAGAAGAATTTTGAAAATCCACTGGCCAGAGAAGATCAGCAACGTCAGACTCTGGGACAGAACAGAGCAGATAACAGCAGAGAATGAAATTGGGCGAAGAAGATGGGGATGGATCGGTCACAGCCTGAGAAAGCCAGCTTCCAGTATCACTAGGCAGGCATTGTCATGGAACCCCCAGGGAAAGAGGAAAAGAGGTAGGCCGAGAAACTCCTGGCGTCGAGACCTCCAAGCAGACATCAAGAGACTGGGAATCACCTGGAGTAGAATCGAAGGAGAAGCACAGGACAGGAGTTGCTGGAGGTCTCTCGTCGACGGCCTATACCCGGGTAGGGGTGACAGGCGTAAGTAAGTCAAGTCCTATAACCCCTCGGTAATATCTCTTCAGGAGACTTACCTGAAGACTTCTGACCCTGTCTCCTTTAATGGTTTTAATGCTATCCATTAAGGTTCTGATTCGGAGAGACGCTCGGGTGGAGTGGCTCTTCTCATTAGCAACCAGTTTTTATGTAGCCCGGTTAGTGTTGACACCTGTCTTCAGGCTGTCGCAGCTCGGGTTACCTTAAAGAAGACTATAACCATATGCAGTATTTATCTGCCACCATCCCTGCGGGTCTGTTGTAATGATTTTTTTGATTTAGTAGATCAACTGCCCCCTCCCTTTATTCTCATGGGGGATTTTAACGGTCACGCTCACCTTTGGGGTAGTGACCACTATCATGGCAGAGGTCAGATGTTAGAAGATGTTTTTTCTCAACTTAACCTATGTGTCTTTAACGATGGTTCACCTACATACTCTAACCCAGGTTCAGGATCTAGTTCTGTTCTAGACCTCACTGTGTGTGATCCTTCTCTCATGCTGGACTTTGACTGGAAGGTTCACGATGACCTGTGTGGTGTTGACCACTTCCCAGTAGTCCTGTCATCGGTCAGCTGTGGGGAGGATACGCTGGTGGGGCGCTGGAATCTCAAGAAAGCTAACTGGCCTCTGTTCGCCTCCCACTGTCAGTCTCGTATTACAGAGGAGGTGGTCATGTCAGCTGAAGAACCTGTTTCTTCTTTTACTACTATTATAGCGGGTGAAACCATCCCTAAAACTTCCGCATCAGTCCCTTGGAAGCCGAGAGTACCATGGTTCAATGAGGAGTGCCGCAAGGCCCAAAAAGCTCGCAAATCTGCTCAGCGACGTGCTTTCCGTAATCCGTCGCAAGTGAATATTTTAACCTTTAAAAGACAGAGGGCGAAAGCCCGTTACATTTTTAAACGTGAACGCCGTACTAACTGGAGACGCTTCGTCTCATCTTTAACTTCTCGGACTCCGTCCCAGAAAGTCTGGAGGGCTGTTCGAAGAATTAGGGGCAGGGGTGGCTCAGATTCTGTCAGCCATCTTAGAGATGGTGCCAGCTTGGTCACAGATAAAAAAGCAGTGGCCAATTTGCTTGCCTCCACCATTGCCCATAATTCTTCAACAGAGCATTATTCACCCTTCTTCCAGAGAGAGAAGGAGAAGCAGAGTCTCGTATAATTTGTGATTTTAAGTCCGATAACTCGGAAGACTATAATGCCCCTTTTACATTATCCGAATTGCAGCAAGCCTTGCAGAAATGTAATGACTCTGCTGCTGGCCTAGATACCATCCACTATCAATTCCTAACGCTTCTGCCTGAGAGGTCACTCCTTGTACTTCTCAAGGCCTTTAACCATATCTGGAGAACTGGTCATTTTCCGCCGTCTTGGCACCAGGCTGTGGTTGTACCGATCCCCAAGCTGGGTAAGGATCCTTCCGACCCGGGCAACTATCGGCCTATCACGTTGACATCATGTTTATGTAAAACTATGGAGCGCATGGTCAACGCCCGCCTGGTGTGGCATCTTGAGTCACAGGGTCTCCTCACTGACCTCCAGTGCGGTTTCCGGCGCTTCCGTAGTACAACTGACCATTTAGTCCGCTTTGAATCATTTATTCAAGATGCTTTTGTCAACAAGCAGCATGTCTATGCAATTTTCTTCGATCTTGAGAAGGCATATGACACTACCTGGAAGTATGGCATAATGTCTGACTTGTTGGACATGGGTTTTAAAGGGCACCTGCCCATTTTTATTCACAATGTTTTGACTAACCAGTCGTTCCATGTCCGTGTGGGCTCCACCCTCTCCGACTCCTTTGAACAGGAGATGGGTGTCCCACAGGGCAGCATTCTATCTCCTGTTTTATTTAGTATTAAAATTAATAACATTGTAAAGACCGTCAAGGATGATTCTGAATGCTCTTTGTTTGTTGACGACTTTGCTTTGTGCGCACGTGGTCGAGGACTTGCGTCCCTTGAGAGGCGCTTGCAGCTGTGCGTTGATCACATCCAGCGGTGGGTGTCTCTCAATGGATTCAATTCTCGCCCTTCAAGACTGTCTGTGTGCATTTTACTAACCAGACGAAATTTTTTCCAGAACCTAGCCTGAGCATTGCTGGAGTGCCGATTAAGGTGGCCGAGGAGGTAAAGTTTCTGGGGGTCATCTTTGACAAAAGACTTACCTTCCGCAACCATATTAATTACCTTAGAACCTCTTGTCAGAAGGCTCTCGACGTTCTTCGTGTCGTCGGTCGTACTGACTGGGGTGCGGACCGTACTGTCTTACTTCGACTGTACCGGGTCCTTGTTCAGTCCAAACTGGATTACGGCTCTGTGGTGTATGGCTCAGCTTCCAAGTCTGTGCTACAGCGTCTGAACACAATTCACCATCAGGGTCTGCGGATATGTCTTGGGGCCTTCAGGACGTCTCCAGTTCCTAGTCTGTATGCCGAGGCAGGGGAGCCTTCTCTCAAGCTCCGCCGCATCTGCCTCATGCTCAGCTACGTTCTGAAACTGAAGGCCCATCCAGACAATCCTGCCAATGATTGTGTTTTTAAACCATCGTTTGCAGAGATTTACAATACTCATCCGGGAGCTGTCCGTCCACTTTCTTTCCGTGTCCGACCTCATCTGCAGGCGGCCGTATTGGACCTGGACAGAGTTTCGGAATCCCTGCAACACATCACTCCACCCTGGCTCTTACCAGTTCCAGACATCTTGCTGGACTTGACTGCCCACAAGAAAGACTCTACTCCACCAGCCATATACCAACAGAGCCTCAATGAACAGCTTTCAATTTTTCCTGGCTATTGTCGTATCTATACGGATGGGTCAAAGTCTGAGGATGGGAGAGTGGCTGCGGCCACAATGCCCTCTCGCCATCCTAGACGCCCATTTAAGCACCGCCTCCCAGACCACTCATCTGTATTTAGTGCGGAACTGCAGGCGGTTCTGCTGGCACTCAGGCATGCTTATCGATCTAGGGAAAGGAACTTCCTGATTCTGTCTGACTCTCTTTCTGCCATGCAGGCCCTTCAGGGCACGGGAAATGACCACCTACTGCTGGTGCAGATCAGAGACCTCCACGCGGACTTGATGAAGGAATATTATGACATCATTTTTATTTGGGTCCCAGGGCATGTGGTCATCGAAGGCAACAGGATCGCAGATTCTGCTGCCAACGATGCACGCAATGACCCTGTCCTTGACACACAGACTGTTTATAGTGATTTTAAACATGTGGCTAGTGCGTACGTAGCCCGTGAGTGGCAGTCCGAGTGGGACAAAGAGGAAGCTAACAAGCTGCATGAAGCCCTTCCTAAGTTGTCCGACGGTCTACCTTATTGCTGCGGCAGCCGCCGTGAGGAGACTGTCCTGGCTCGGCTCCACATCGGCCACACGTATGTTACGCACTCTTATATTACTAAAACAGGAGGAGCGTCCATGGTGTTATGCCTGCGACGAGCAGTACTCTGTTCAACACTTTTTGTTGTCTTGTGCCGATCTAATCGACACAAGGCATAAACATTTCACAGCATACTCCTTGAAGGTTTTTTTTTACGGGATGTGCCCCCCGGACAAGATCTTCAGTTTTCTGAGAGAGTGCCATATTTTTAATAAGATTTGAGCGTTTATAGACTATGATATTTCTATTATTTTGACCTTTTTGAGAGTCTTTCGACGTTTTCTTTAAAGACCTGTGCGACATTTTAGCCTGATATATTTTTAAGGTATATTTACATCATGTCTTAAGACCTTTCTTTAGTCAGGCTGACCAGATTTTTAACCTTCCCGCCGTGAGACGGCCTTAGTTGCCTGCTCGGCGTTAAACCCAAATAACTAACACACACACACACACACACACACACACACACACACACACACACACACACACACACACACACACACACACACACACACACACGTGTGTGTGTGTGTTCACAGATATTAGTGCACTCGTTACCGATTTGCGCGAAGTTCATCGATTGTCTTTTGTCCAAGTTACAACTGAGTGACGTTTTTGACAGTTGGGTTATCAAAGCACCACAAACGGATTGTTACAGCTGCTAAAAATTAAGCTATCCCTACTCAGACATTCACAGAGAGCTGAAGTTTAGTCTTCTGTCGTGAAAACTGGAACGACTTTATTTAGCGTGTGGCAGTATATCAGATTTTATATTGTACGAAAAGTGCGCCAAGGTCAGGTGTAGCAGAAAGTCGAGTGTAGTTACGGTGTGCTGACTCGGAATCCACGCAGGGGGGGGGGGGGGGGTGGGGGGGGGCGGGGGGGTGGGGGGGGGGCCTTAACGAAGGACGGCCGTCTGCACCTTTAAGGTTTATTGGCAGAAGATTCTGGTTCTCTGCTTGTCACGGATATGGGACGAATCCCCACTATCTCCTTTTTCAAACGGCGCCTGTAGACGCACCAAGCTAGTGAGGCACTCGCTACCCGTGAACTGCCCATCTCGTTAACCCTGTGACTGTCGGTAGCGGTTTTTGTCGCGATGATGCCTGTCGACAGCCAAAGGTTGACCTATAGTATAAAGGTCCATTCGCTCTTTTGACAAGTTTACACGACGGTGAGCTTGTCATGCTAAGATGTAGGTCACGTGGCTCATGAAGAGGGATCCAGGCGCATGATTTGCATCAGGAGCGTGTTCCCTATTGACTTTTGACTTTTTGCTGTTTGTCTGGTGACACCAGTGTTATATCCTCCAGCTTAGAGTATTTCTGGACGCCGCGATCTGTGTGTGTGTGCCTGTACGTGTGTGTGTGTGTGTGTGTGTGTGCGCGCACGTTCAAACCCTGTTTTTTTTTTTCTTTCTGTCAGCGACTGTGTCTTACGCTCGTCATGGTCGTCGTTTTAATTCATTCAGCCCCGACACGTCACAGCAAGACATGGATCGAGCATGATAGATCAAGGGTGGTGCCAGAATAGCATGGCGCCCATAGGCACCAAGCTATTCTGGCACCGCCCTTGAACTATCATGCTCGATCTGTCTTTAGAATTCTAAGACAGTTCTAAGAAGGACAACTTTAAACAAAATGGAGATTTCTGTCCTGGGGTAGAATGTGTTGACTTGGAGAGGTTCTCTGTGGCCTCTTAGCAGCATCGCCTTTAACGAAGAACAAGCCGGCGGCCGTAGGCAGGGGTCGTGTCTTTGCAACTGCTGCTTGCGCTACATGTTGAATGTCAGAGGGTCACCCTTGCTCCTTTGGTGTCGTAGGGACAGAGAGAAGAATTCAGAGTATTTGTTTATTAATGTCGTTTGTCATGCCTTTGGAGGGGAGGTGGGTGGGGGTGGGGGGGGGGGGGGAGAGAAAGAGATTCAGCTGTTCCAGGCGCAGGTTTAGTGAGCTAAACTTTCCTTGCACACTCTGTGCAAGTGATATTGTCTGAGTTCGCCCAGTCTGAGCGCAGAGTTTGTATCCATAATCTAAGGTGTGCTGATCTGTGGTCTGTGTGCTGGTTTGTGATTTTAGATCTTACGGTCAAAGGCCGTAAGATCTAAAATCACAGACTAGCACACATAATTATTCACAGACTAGTACACATAATTATTCTCAGCTAATTTTAACACATAACCATTCTAGGTACAGTTTTTTAAAATTTATGGTCTTGTATGGGTCGTGATTTTGCATTTCTTGACGGTATGATTAACACATTTTTTTTTTTCTGTCTGCTACGAATGACTTTTGTCACAGACCTGTCATGTTGAAGTCATCTCTGTCTCTATTACTAGTATTAGAAGTAGTGTGTGTGTGTGTGAGCGCTCACGTGCGTGCGTGAGTGCGAGTATGACTCTATGAGTCCGTAAGCGTAGCATTTTTGAATGGTGACTATAGATTTTATAGAGTGCGTTGTATTTAAAAAAAATACTTTTTGTAAATTGCGTTTTTGTAATTAGTTATTTTTGTACAATTAGTTTTTGTTAATCGCCTAGAGCTCTATTAATCCGAGGTTAGGCGCTATACAAGTACTCATTATTATTATTATTATTATTATTATTATTTGTCGCGAAGACACGCAACATCTTGAAGGTTATGCTAGGACAGTGCAGTGTGTGTGTTGACGTAACTTCTTACAAGAAGATGGGTCGATCTGCCGTGCACACTTCATTTCTGTGTGTGCACTGTGTGACTCTTTCACGGTCATCCCAAACGGGTCACAGTTTAGGATCGTTTGCCAAACCCTACCTTGCAGGGCGCAGGAGATAGACTGACCGTGGAAGCTCAACTGTATATGCCTGTAATACTGTGTCTTGTCATGCAGCCCTCATAACTCATTGTATCCCAAGACCGAAGTCCCCAAATTTTGCCGTTGTTCTGTGAAAACTGCATTGCAGTGCAGGACACAGATCGACCATGATAGTTCAAGGATGATGCGAGAATAGCTTGGCGCAGGCGCCAAGCTACTCTGGCATCACCCTTGAACTATCATGGTCGATCCATATCTTGCTGTGGTGTGTCTGGCGTAGAATGAGTTAAGCAGTCATCATTTTTACATAGGCCGGTTTTACTTTAGGGTGGGAATCGATATGATCCTCTCCTTTATTTTTATTTATTTTTTTTTTCTTCCTTGACGCGAATCCAATATTGATGCCGTTTGTCGTTATTTATTTTTACATTTTCTGGACGCAAATCGCTTTGATGTGATCGTTCATCGTTCTTTATTTTTATCGTTGCTTGACGTGAGTCGCATTTCCAATAGGAAGAGTGATACATAAACGTCATCAGGTTCGTATGCCAGCTGATTGATTTAGATTCATAGCTGTGAGAGGGTGATTACTCATTATTTTATGTTTTTCCGCACGAAAGACGTTTATCAAGTAGTATGCCTTCAGCCGATCGCGCACTGGTTGTCTCCCCCGATTCGCTACCGCTGATAAGCGGTAGCGATTCGAGCGAGACAACAAGTGTGAGCCGATTGCGTCGTCAACTGTAAGGCGGTTATTGGGGGTGGGTGGGGGGGGGGGGAGGGAGGGCGGGGGGGGGGGGGGATGATGTGTGTGTTTCACAGCACAGTGACAGCGCCACTTTCTTCACCTGAGAAACTTACATATGTAATTGGGTCCAGCCATCACACGCAAGAGGCATAAATTCTCATGAGCCCATGCCTCGGCAGGGGCTCATGAGGATCTATGCCTCTTGCAGATGGAAAAATGGTGACGAGTGTGTGCCGGCCGGGGGTGGTGCTATCGATCACGTCTTGGGCGCCGGCTCTGTGGCTGTTCAGGATCACTCACTTGGCCAGCCCCTAACACCTGCTAAAGTCGAAGATGCTCAGGAGCCATTACAGACACGCATAGGTCCCGTACCTTCCAGCTCTGGGCTCATGCAACTGACCCCTGGTTCTTAGAGACTGGGGAATTCGTAAGAAGAAAAATGTGTGATCAGTTCAAGCATGTATCCCGAGGCCAACCCTCTTTCACCTGCTAATGACGTAGATTTTCATGAACGCTGCAGCCGCAGGAGGCACATGAAAATGTGTGCACCTCTTGTGGTGGTTTCAGCTACGTATATCTTTGGTCCATAGACCACGTAAAAGAGGAAATTTTCGTAGAAGGAAAACGTGATCACCGAATTTGTCCAGGACCAGTCTCTCAGCCAGCTCTCGTCATTTGCAAGAGGCGTAGATTCTCAAGAGCGCCTGCAGCCGCAGGGGCTCTTGAGGATCTATGCCTCTTGCTGGAATGGAGATGAGACATTGACATGATACAGCTACTGCCCAGCGATGGAGGAAGTCGGGGAGGGTTTAGGACTGTGATTATCCAATCAGTTTTGGGTTCTTTCGTCGTCAACCCGCCACTGCCTCCGATCTTGACAAGTCTCGGCGAAACGCCACAGAGTACAGAAAACGTGTTCTGTCCCATACATTGGTGTGTGCGGGTCTGTGAGTTTGGGCCTTTCACCTCTAGAACAGAGGATCAGTTGAGAAAACATGATGTCAAGTACGTAATTGTACCAGCACAGAGTGGTCAGCAGTGCCGTATTCGGTTATGTTTCAAACAAGCATTCTTTAAGGGTCGTCGGAAATACAAACGTGTTCATTACGTGAATGTGATCATAGAATGATAACCAGTTTGATCAAAGGCTCCCCGTTTATCAAGACACAACTAGAAACCTCTCATACTAACCCATTTAACCACAAGGCAACATTTCCCCAATTTGGGAAGTGTCACATAAAGACCAGTTGCAGGAAAAGATAGATCAACCCTGATAATTCAAGGGAAGTGTCAGCTTGGCGCCTTTAGGGGCGAGGCTAATCTGGCACCACCCATGAATCAACGTGGTCGATCCATCTTCGGCTGTAGTGAGTCAGGGCTAAATGGGTTAAAGATCTTTGTATTGATTTAGAGGTTAACCCATAAATTCAAACTGTAAACATATTAACCCTTTTAGCCCCGGATCCCTACAGCAGGATATGGCTTGACCATTATAATTGAAAGGTAGTGCCAGATTAGCTCAGGCGCCAAGCTAATCTGGCACTACCCTTGAATTATGGTCAATCCATCTCCTGCTACTGTTTCATAGTCGTTAGGCAACACCTCCAAAATTTGAGAATTGGGACCTTGGTTCTAAAAGGGTAAAAAAAAATGATTATGCCATTGAAAAGTGCACATACACATTGTGCATCTGCAAAGTTATAAAGCTCTTTCCTCAATTGTTTATCAATAAAATATGATGGAAAATCGGCCAACATGGAACATAAGGGGTGGGATGTAACTGGTTACGTTCAGTTGCGACAAAATCTGTAGTGGTCTACCTCCTTCATCCCATGGCCACCCAAGAGAAGTGAATCGGAATTTCCCTGGAGACACCACAGATTGTACAGCAGATAACCCTGTCCTCCTAGGGACACAGACGTACATTGGCTCACTGGAAGCACACGGCTTCAGGGACTCGGGAAAATCTATGCTTTGTGCAGTTGAAGGACCGCAGATAACCTGCATGACGTTGTGGTGTGTAGTCTGGGTCGTTGATCAGATTTCCAGGCTCGTTTAACCCTTTGGTTGTCGGTAGCGCTTTCTGTCGCGATGTTTCCAGCAGGCATCATCATCGCGACAGAAAACGCTGCCGACAGCCAAAAGGTTAAGGCATAACCCTTATTAGGTCAGGTCATACAGTCTTCGTGATAAATTGTGGGGGAATCCTAGGTGACAGCCTTCCGGTCTGTTTCAGCTTTTTTTCCCCAAAAAATCCCAGATAGCTGGATTCCCCCTCTTTTAGTTTAGTCCTTTAGTCATC
Organism: Semisulcospira habei; assembly: GCA_036245525.1. NCBI lineage: Eukaryota > Metazoa > Mollusca > Gastropoda > Semisulcospiridae > Semisulcospira > Semisulcospira habei. The sequence continues at coordinate 204,192,613 of BTPG01000005.1, forward strand.
TCCATCCATTTGCAAAAGGCATATATATACTCGTCAGAGGCCTTCAGCAGCAATTTTCAGTCATTTTAACCCATTCATCCCCAACACAGTACAGCAAGAGACAGATCGACCATGATAATTCAAGGGCAGTGGCAGATTAGCTTGGCGTCTGCTGGCGCCAATCTAATCTGGCACTACCATTGAATTGTCATGGTCGATCCATTTCATGTGACTAGTGCATAGTCGTTTGGTGACACCTCCACCGTTTGGGAAATGCGTCCTTGGGTGTAAATGGGTTAATTTTTCCGACTGCCACCAATGTCGAGCGTAATTTTATGGGTCGGGTGGGTCATGATGGTTCAGGGATAGTTATTTTCGCATAAGGGAAGGGCCATGGTAATTCTAGTGTAGCGCCTGATTAGCTCGCCTCTAGTTGACCTGGCACTACCTTTGAATTGTCGTGCACGACCCATGTCCAGCTGCATGGTGTCGGAGTGAAAGCTTTTGATACATAACCCGGGGACGATTTGAATTGCATGTTGGACTGACCCGGACAGTTTAATTTTGCGAGCATCTGTGTTGAAAACCTTGGTTGCAGTGACTCAGACTAATTAGGCATAGCCTTGAATATGCACGGGCACTAATGCGAATGTATTCAGAGGGCTGAGGAAAGCTACAATGCAAATACCGGTTTCTCGGCGGAAAGTGGATTAAAAAAAAAGCACACACACAAAAACAAACGAGAAACCCTAGAAATAGAAATGTATGCGTATATTTTTTGTGTCGTTGAGTTGACACTGATTCGCTCTGCGACGGTAATCATTGCAAGCACTGTAGAATCATCGATTCAGAAGCGCATGATGTGTCGTACGTGTACACTCCTCGTAGATCTGCAAGAGGCATAGATCCTCATGAGCCCCCGCTAACAACGGGGGGGGGGGGGGGGCTCATGAGGATCTAAGTCTCTTGTCTCAATTCACAGCGTTGTTCCTTGGGGTCAGGGCCCCGTCGTGCGTTCTTCCTGTTCCTCCAGTAAACATAATGCTGTGGTGGCAAATGCAGGAATGGTGCACTAAATGTCAGGCACGAGAAAATCCATCCGAATGTATTTTGAATTTCCACATCGTGCGGCCCGGTGTAGCACGCCGAAGTGATTATCACGCTAGATGGACCCGGGGTCATTTCGACCTTCAAAGCCTCTCACGCCAGATCGACCAAGTGACCCCGGCTCGATCTGGCTCGAGTCATTTTGGCTTGCTTCACCACTCAGTGCCTAGTCAAAGTGACCCCAGGGTTGATCTGAGAATCACTTTGGCGTGTTTGACCCTTCACGCAAAATTGCCACGCCGAAGCGACACCGTGTCAGGCTGGTTAACGCCAAAGCAGCCATGTTGATCTGCCGTGATATCAGTTTGACTTGTTGCTTCTCTGACAACACTGCCTAGCCAAAGTATGCTCGGGCCCATCTGGCATACACCAGAGTAACTCAGGTCGATCTGGCGTGTGAGAGTCATTCTTGCATATTACTGTTGTACACCGGGTCGGTAAGTCGTGCTCCTGCGTCTCACGATTCTGTCCGGAACAAGTCGTTTGCCGACTGTCTTCAGCAGAAGACAAATTTACCCATTGATTCTCGGAACAGTGTAGGTCAAATGTATTGCAGGCATCGCGTCAGCATGTGTGCTGTCGGCGAGTAGAGTACTAGGTTGGGGCTCTTGCCAACGTCGCTCTCCTTGTTTCAGAAACTTTCTGTACAGTCGAAGGTTGAATTACGAGTGAAAGAGTTTTAAACGACCACCGTTACAAGAAACTACCTGTCATCAAAGACCAGTATTAAGCTGGCTGTAGAGAACTACAGGATGGTCTTTAACCCCTTCCCTGCCAACAGTATTTCTGAAACCCTTGTTCACTCAACCACCAAAAGACCAAGGAACATGGATGCAGATTGGTCTCAGCAAGAGACATAGATCCTCATGAGCCCCCGCGACTGCGGGGGCTCATGAGGATCTGTGTCTCTTGCAGTTGGCCTGTGTTCAGTATTTCTCGGCAACGAAGGGGTTAATGACAGATGCCTGTCGTCCTTGACGTCTTTTAGAACCACTTTCTCTGATTTAAAAAAAAAAAACCAAAACGAAGATGGTTGCTCAAGATTATGTTCTAACGTATGTGATCCTTTGTGTGTTTTATGGTGACAGTTCCCCTTGGAGTTGTATTGAATAATAATTTTCATACATCAGTCGATAAATCAAATGTCATTCGTGCCAAAGTGATGCTAACTGGTGGGCGGCTTTGTTGCTCATCGTGATAGGGCGTGCGACTTTGCTCTACGAAAAAAACTTGAAGGTCAGTACACATGTTCAAGCCCCTGTGTCTTCAACATGGCAACAGTAGGACCTTTTTTAAAAAAAAAAATGCAGCCGCCTTCTGTTGCACGAAAAAGTGGGTCTTAAAAGACAGGACCTCACTCTCAAGAAAAGTCTTGAAGGGCAAAATGTCTCAACTGTCATGAACTCATTCAGCCCCGACTCACCACAGCATGACATGGATCGAGCATGATAGTTCAAGGGTGGTGCCAGAATAGCTTGGCGCCCATAGGCGCCAAACTATTCTGGCACCACCCTTGAACTATCACGCTCGATCTGTCTCTAGAATTGTAATACAGTCCTTCAGAGGGCAAATCAAAATGTGGAGATTTAGGTCCTGGGGTAGAATATGTTAACCCTTTGCGTGTCGGTAGCTACCGACACGCGAAGGGTTACAGACCATAATTTCGGCGGCTTCAGCGTTTCCGCCAGGTCAGTGGGAGCACTGTCCCTGTGTAAAGTTATTCATGCATTATATTCGTTCATCAACTTTTCAACACGCTCAAGTCGTAGGCGTGGACATCTGATCCCGTGACCTGGCAAAATGTCCTCGTTGCCCTCCGCAGCTCGGGTGACCGGACGGTGGTGGCCCGTCGTGACAATTTTCTCACACGTAAAGCGTCTATCCTTTGTTGGGGCTCCAAGGGAGGTAAGGCGGTAGGGGAGGAGTTAATGGAATGGTAAACCGAGTTCTGTGATCTGCAAAAGGCATAGATTCTCATATGCCTCTTGCGAGTAGAGCTTCGCCGCGCTTACATAAAGAGTGAGTGAAGCCAGCGGAGTTGTGCCAGTAAATGGGTTTAGATGGTACTAAAACTACATGGTCGTTTGAAGTATCGGTGTTATTGTATTGCTTTGAATTTGGTCGTGCGTGTATTGTAATAGCCTTTAAAGTCCGACATTCCCAAGTTTGGGAGTTGTCTTATTAGGACATAGTTAAAGTTTAGGAGGCAGGTGGACCGTGAAAGCTCTAGGATGGTGCCAGTAGTATAGGCGCCAAGCTGTTTTGGCAGCATCCTTGAAATACAATTGCCGATCCATGTCTTGTTGTCACGGCGGAATGGTTCTAGTGATATCAATTCAATTAGGAGTGCGCACCTATAGATGCAGGTAAAAATGCGATTGATTGATTATTGGTGTTTAACGCGGAGCAGGCGACTAAGGCCATCTCACGGCGGGCGGTAAAAATGCGGGATGTCAGAAAGCAACATAGGTCCTCACGACTCCACGCATGTGCCTCAATGTAAATGCCCCGTCGATCCTTCTATGCTTGTTAGTCTTGCTTTCCCTAGAGATAGGATGTTGTATCATAGATGTACTCCACACAGAACATTATAGTCTAGGGACGAATGCCCCATGCCTGAGGAACATACACGACACGTGACTGTTGGCAAAGAGACAGATCTTCGCTGAGGTTTGGTCTCATGAGGATCTGTGCCTTTTGCAGATAATAATAAATAATAATGCATAGTTCTTGTATAGCGCTGTTCTCCAGGAAAACACTGGACTCACTGCGCATGCACAACACCCTCTCTCTCAGACACACGCACGATTATACACTACTTTAAACCACCCCATCTCTTCCCAACACCTTACATTCACTTCCTCTAGGATCAGAATAAAAGGCAGTCAACAGTTAGCTAAAGATGAGCTAAGTGTTAAATGCCCGACAGAAAAGAAAAGTCTTTAAGTGAGCTATGAACTGTGACAATGTGGGCAGATTCCGCATTTCAGTTGGCAGTGAGTTCCACACACTTGGGGCTAAAAAGGTGAAAGATGATGATTCGCTCTAGCTCGCTGTGGCCACTATATTTTACATGTTCAGTACATGTATGAGGGCTTTTCCTGATAACAGGGCTGGGAGTGTCCATGCCGGGTGTCTGGTGTCCAGATAGCTTGACCGTCTTGACCCTCCCATGACGCACTGAATACATTGAGCCGAAAGAGGGATAGTCCACAACTTGCGAGGTGTCCTCTAACAGTTCAGGGGACAGACCGACCATGATAGTTCAAGGTTGGTGCCAGAATAGTTTGGCGCTTACGCTCAGGGGACAACTCTAAATAGTGGTAGTTTCTTTTGTCGTGTAAATGGAGCATTCAGAGTGTTAACCCCTCTAGCCCCAAGGTCCCATTTCTCACATTTTGGAGGTGTTGCCTAACGACTATGTACCAGTTGCAGGAGATGGATCGACCATGATAATTCAAGGGTAGTGCCAGATTAGCTTGGCACCTGAAGGCGCAACGCTAATCTGGCACTACCCTTGAATTATCACGGTCAAGCCGTCTCCTGCAGTAGGGATCCGGGGCTAAAAAGTTTAAGTCGGTGTTACAGTTATACATGACTGCTCGGCCCGAAACTTACAATTACAGTTGACTAGCTTGGTTCCGTCAATAATAAGAGTAGCAGTGTAGCTGGGTTGGGTCGGTCTTGAATGGCTTTTTCCTTGGTGAAGAATTCCTTGGTTAGGGATAACATAATTCTACACACACACACACACACACACACACACACACACACACACACACACACACACACACACTCACACACACATTGTCGCACACGCACATACACACATACACACAGAGTTTACAATCGAACACATACGCAGAGTAGCAGCGCACAAGCAGACGGCACCCTCCACGTTTGATTGTTACCAGCCAGGCGAAAGGCAGGACACGTTAACACATTCGCGGCCGGCCGCATCTGCATGCCGCGCATCCGGATGCGGCTGGCCGCGAATGAGTTAATCCATGTTTTGTTAAAAGTAAGATTTTCATTATAATACAGTGAAAATCTCGAGAGGAGAACCCAACGGTGAAAGAAACACGCTTAAAATAAGACAGTTACAACAGTTTATTAATATTTCGGGTAAATACCCTTTTTCAAAATAGACAAACCAACAAATCGAGAGATCAGTCACTACTTATCTTCATTATCGCAGAAGGAATGTGGCAACTGAAGCATGTGACGTAAAATAAAAGAAGAACAAAAGTGCGTAAAAACAAAGAAGTAAAATAAAAATGACGTCAACAAAAAACTCGTAAGAGAAAATGATCACGAGCTACAAGGAGAGTGTAAGCGCGCGAGCAAGCGTGAATGCGTGCGCGTGAGGCCAGAAAGAGAGACAGAGAGTATCTCTTCAGCCTCGACGCTTCTTGCGGACGGGATTTCTGTTTCGCTTTCACGTTCCTGTGCTTTGAACTTTCACAACGACATATTGTTTTGCCGTGAAGTCACAATGGCACATTGTTCTGCCGTGATGAGAACAAAATAAATGACCTGTGGACTAACCGTGATGATGATGGGATGTATAGAGCCTGTCACCACCTCAGAGCTCTGTCAAGCGTAATCTCCTCATATGTAATTGTTACGATCTTTTATCATCAGCATCTGTCTGCCTACCTGTCACATATAATTATTTTATTATGACCAGGTGTCTTTGACCTCGACTTTATTTATGTCAGATACGGACTACTTACAAAATCCAGACCAAAAAGGTGACTGCCAAGCGTGTGAAATGCAGAGAAGAACCCAACGGAGAAAGAAACACAAGAACACGAAACACGCTTAGAGAAAGATATTTACAACACAGTTGTGTTGTAACTGTCTTTTCTACACAATAGACTTTTCTAAGCGTGTTTCCTTCTCCGTTGGGTTCTTCTCTGGATTCGTCTAGCTAGAAAGTATCCGTTAGGCCCAGCATACAAATGTAGGAGAACTTATTTTGAGTGGCCATCCGTATGATTGATCACCTGTCCTTAAAAAGACCATCATTTAGGTGGCTACAGCCACCAAATACAGTCATCTAAATGATGGTCTTCAACTCATTCACGGCCAGCCGCATCCGGATGCGCGGCTTATGCCGCGCATCCGGATGCGGCTGGCCACGAATGAGTTAACCCGTTAAATGTCAGACTGTGTTTCTGCTGTTCACTTAACTTGAGACCAGAAACCCTTAGATGTCCCAGGAACATGAATTCAAAGTGGTGTCAGCAAGGGTCATGGATCCTCGTGAGCCCCCCTGCAACTGCTGGGGCTCATGAGGATCTATACCTCTTGCGGTTGGGTGGTGGTCACATTTTCTCGGCACTGAACGGGCTAATGACAGGAGACAATGCTCTGCAAGACTTCTTTGAGAGAACACCTGTCTTTTACGATGACTCATTTTCTTGGTTTCTGAAAACAAGTTTTTACTGTGTCTGTTGTCCTCGGTATATACACAAATAATACACCAAGGGCGGACTGGGCCTGGGTGCAAGAGCTCAGATCTAGCGCCCGATGGGCGCGGTGCCAGTGCAGACCCCAGGTTAACTCATTCGAGACGTGCCGCCTCTGGATACGCGGCTTAATAAGCCGCGTATCCGGAGGCGGCACGTCTCGAATGAGTTAACCAAGCCTTGTCTGTCAGCTATGATGTCTGACTGATCTGCCGACCCGAGCTGCTTATTTTCGACAGAGCGAGCTTTCATCTTTGTCCTTGCTCAGCCAGCACGTCTGAAGGGCGGAAATCATTTTGTTAAAACGCCAGTTAGACTGTGAAGAAGGAACGCATTGAGACCCAAGGTCGAAATTCTAAAATTTCGGGGTAGTCTTTTGAAGACCACAGCAGAACCTGTTCTGAGGGAGCACCCTTATGAGATATCACCTGTCATTAAAGACCACCATTTAGGTGGCTGTCGCCACCTAAATGGTGGTCTTTAATGACAGGTGGCACGTTTTGTCCATCAAGACATTTCTTGAGAGAGCACTTGTCTTAAAAGATCACTTTTTCCTGGTTGATCAAAACAGGTTTTACAGTACGATACATTACAGTTTAAGAAATACATCCACCTTACTATTAATAGAGTTTATTTGAAGGGTATTGCCGGGAGAGCTTGGGGCTTTTTTGGCGCAGAGCTATTCTGCCACCATCCATTAACTAGAAATATATCACGGTCCATCCGTATCCTAACCCATTTAACCCCACGGTCCCACTTGTCAAATTTTGTTAAGTGTTACATAATGACTGTGTATCAGTTGCAGGCGCCAAGCTTGAATTATCATACGCAATCCATCACCTGCTGTCGGGCGTCGGGGCCAGAAGGGTTAATGTATGACCAGACTGAGCGGGTTAGATAAAAATCGGGTCACTACGACGGTGTTAATACAGACTTAGGTGAAATCAAAGTTGAGTCGAGAATGATTCGCAAGCGATTGCTCACAATTCTTGTCTTGCCAACTGAAACTAAACACTATTTTGCAGGACAGAAACAGAAATTCTGACCGTTCTGCTCTTGTTCTTGTTTATGATGATGTTTGCGAATCCTGGGGTATTTTTTTGGCGCCTGAGAGGGCTTCAATGTGACTGTAAAGCTGACACGCATGAGGAAGAGGCGAGAGAGAAAAAAACATCCATCAGTCACGTAGTGGGTATTGTCAAAGCCAGGGCTAATCTGTCAGACCCCTCAGTACACAGACCTACCTTTGACCGCGTCCCGTTACAATACGCACCTACTCTTGCTACTTTATCTACAGTACTGGGATAGTGCGCGGTGGACTTAGTGGTCGTGGTCGTAATATCCAAGCGCAGTTTTGCACTAAGCTTCGAATGCGTTTTGTCGAAGCAATCCTGTGCGCGTTAAATCATCTAGCTTTGACCCAACTACGTAGAAGGTGGTTCGACCATCGGGCGCCAAGCTAATCTGGCGCTACCCTTGAATAATCATTGTCGACCCATCTTCTGTAATAGATATCTATTAGTAGACACCAGCAAAATTGAAAATGTGGCCTCTGGGTTATGTGGGTTAATTCATTGAAAAAGTGCCACGTCAGGATACGTGGCAAAAATCCACGTGCCCGTATGCAGCACGTCTTGAATGAGTGAAATGAATGGAGTTTCTGGTGTTAAATATGTCATGTCTTCAGAGACATAAATTGTGTTTCTTGGCAATGGCGTTACAACACCTGAGTTATAGCCTCTCAAAAATATATAATTTGTGATTGCTAGTAGTGAAGCCCCTCGGGGTTCAGCGTGGCAAAAATATGATTTTGTCTTTGCTGCCAGTGGTGGGGTGACCAGGGCGGCATAAAAAAGATGGCTACCAAGCGTCACCTGGGCAGCGTGGCAAATGTATACGGCAATGACCAGCAGGGCCAAACTGACTGGAGAAATAGATGAGTGTATTCTGTAACTGTTAAGCAGTTAGCAGTAAGTAAAGTAGCGATGATGATTTCACTGAAAGCTTGTGTTGTCAGAGCAAACAACAGCGGTCCTAAAAGAAATTTCGTGTTTGCTTTTGTTGTGGCACAAGGAATGCTGAAAAGGTTTTGAACCAGATGGAGCTATGTAGAATTCACTTTGAATGACGGGTAGGAGCGGAGGTTGACAGAATGGACTTAATTGAACCCGCCTGCATGGTTCAAATTTAAGAGTTACCCACGACAAGTCCTCGAGCTGTGGACGTCAATGGAGCCGATCGGTCTACCCAATGAAGGCAATAGACGTTAACTCATTCGAGACGTGCCGACTCCGGAGGCGTCACGTCTCGAATGAGTTAAGTCCATTTTTTGTGTGTGGTGAAAAGCGAGATTTAAAATGAAAAGAAAAGGACTTAAACGTCTATTGCCTTCGCTGGGTAGACCGATCAGCGTCAATTACATCCTAAAGTGGACTTGGTTGTGAAAAGCGAAATTTTCATTGTCTCACAATGAAAATCTCGCTTTTCACAAAAAATAGACTTGCCTTCTTTTGCCTTCACGTAACAGTCCTCGCGCAAGAGGCATGGATGCTCAAAAACCCTTGCAGCAAGCAGGATTCTCAGTAGCCCCTGCAGTCGAGATAAGCTTCCATGAGCCCATCTTGGTAGATGTTTGGCGGGACGTGTTACAAGGCTTCTAGACCAGAAGTTATGTGCTCCTATGAGGCCTAAAAAAAAAGTTCGTTTACCCAAAAAGTGGGGAATGTAAACATTGCTATTTTGAAAAACATGTAGTTTGGTCTTTCTAAAAATGCAATGTTGTCATTTCTATCTTTTCTCTTTGTTTAGATATTGACCCCTAAAGTTACGCAATGTAAGACAGCCGTGGCGCCTTCAGTCTTTGCCGTACTGGTCAGAATAATCAAAAATTTCATAGCTTTTTTGGTTGATTCATAGCTCTGTCACAATAACGTCATCCAGTTTTATGAAGTTTATGTTAAATGACAGAGATCCAAAATTAAATAATGAACGCAAAATATGAAGAAAAAATATTCACGCTCTGACGAACAGACACAAAATATCAGAAACAGACACAAACTATTTCAAACAAGAGGACTGTTATAATCAATCATATATTATTCATGATAAATAATGACAGGACATCACAACAAGGGATCTTAAAAGCAATTACATACCTCAGGAATTGATGTTTAATCCAAGAATACTACCACTAGAATAGACAACTTTGAAGCATTCAGGCTTGGGAGAGCTTGTTATAGTTTGTTTTTCCACTGCAGCACCAAATCCTAATTGATACATGTTAGATTCACTTAAAGTCTGAGGTACACACCTCACACAACACAGTGACTAAATGTCAATATCTGAATCGGCAAAAAACCATGGCAACATCATGCCAGATGCAGTTCAAAACTGCCTTCCCGTGTGCCCCTCACAAACAACAACAGGGTCTGTAGCATATCCAGGAGAGAGTTCCAATAGCCATAGTTTGGATTTAATGAAGCACGCTGTTTTCTGTGGTTCTGGAAGGCTTGCACCAATGTCTTTCTATGGTCAGAAGCTGTTTTCTCCTCGAATGACTCAGGAAAGGACTCGTTCAGTTCGGCAGCAAATTGCAGAGCTAGCTGCTGGTCCTCTGCAGAAAGCGTAGCCAGGAACTCCGTCCACTGTAGGCGACACAGACAGTCTGCAAGCAACTTGTAGCACCGGATGCTTCTGTTGTAGAAAGTGCCCCCAAGCACACCAGTGACATCCAGCAGCAACAACACCAGAATCCACAAATATCTCCATCAGCCCACAGTTTTCATATCTTCGGCCAATGACTGCTATAAAGGCTGCACTCCAAGCCGGAGAATTAGTCTTTCTTTAAAGTCTGGGTTTTGCCATCTGATGGTTTGCGCTTTGGCATAGATGGGTTGGTCAAAGCACATGACCACATGTTGCAGTTTTAGCTCATCGGCAATCCGAACACCCCTCTGGAGTATTGCCAGAACTGTAGACATTTCAGTTGGACTGCTGTCTATCATGGGCAGGTATCCAATCTGAAACAGCAACAAAATGCGGAGAAATTGGGCAAAGTAAAAAATAAATTAAAATAATAATAATAAACAAGCTCCACATTTGTATCGGCAGGATTAAGATAAAAGTTACAGTAACATTGCGTTATAAATTGCTTCGATCATTTTTCTTTGCTCTGACAAATTGACATAGATCTATAAACAAATTTTAAAATGTAAAAGGAAAAGGGCGCGTCTTAATTTGTTGAAACTCCAATGGTATGGCCACGTCACCAGATCATCAGGCCTTGCAAGGCACAGTGCAAGGAGGTAGAAGAAGAGGGAGATAGAAAAAGAGGTGGGAGGACAACATTCGAGAATGGACTGGCTTGACACTGAGCGAAGCCATCAGGGTTGCTGAGGACAGAGAAAGATGAGTATGCTGGTTAAACGATCATCTGTGGTGCCCCTACGACCTCCGAGTTACGGGATAGAATAGGATAGGAAAATTAAAAGATTTTTTTTATTAGAAATTCTATCAGTCAAAATGGCACTGACAACGAATAGCTGGCTGATTCATAGAACCACTTTAAAAGATACCTTTGAGACTGGTGGCACAATGCCTTCCCTCAATGCAATGTTAAATCCTGTCCAACTTGGTAACACTTGACAAAGTTCTTCAGGCACCTTTGCGAGGCTGAAGAGCAGGTCTAGTGACAGCGACAGAAACTGAAACAATGAATACAAATTACATGTATTACTCATTTTTACTGCAAACTTTGACTTTGACTTTTTGTGCATACATCACTCACAGATGTGGTGGATTCTCTGACTCATTATGACATATTTCTTTCTTTTCCCTTATCTCAACAATCCCCTGGAGATTAAAAATAATATATATTAATTTTTGGTCAACTGAATTTTGTTATACATAACATTTGCCACCTATGTCTCCCTGCATATTACCTTGAGTGAATTCGCACAGAAAATAAATGCAAAGCTACATACTTTCTCAAAAACTGCGCGAACAGTGCACATACACTGAAATCATGCATTCAGAGCACACAAATGTGGTGTGTACATGGTGACAAAGGGCATGTTTTGCTTTAAGAGTATCCTATACTTGCTATGTGCGCATTTGCTGTATGCATACATGGCACCATGCGGCATATTTGCCAGTGGTCAAAAACATTGCGCACTGTTTGTGCACATACACTTAAGATGTGCATCAACTGATCAAGTAATTCTGGTAATGATTTTGAATGGCTTGCCATCTTGTTCATATTAAAGAAAAGCTCAAAAACAACTTACCGACACATCCCTCCAAATGTCCATAGAGCTATCAATAGGATGTAAAGCTGGATCAGGACCTCTGCGTTTCTCCATTACATATGCAGGGATGCAATCCTCGGGGACAGGGATGCTGCTGAGTCGTGCCTTTTTTGGTCTGCTAGCATCACCTCCTTCACAAGCAACTGGCTGCTGTACCACTCTTGAACTGCTGCTCTCTGTCTCCTGGATGATGATGCCTGAAGTGCAGTGTGTTGTCCCTTTCCCTGACAATGTCTCTTCATGGAAGTCACTGTTGTCAAAAGCGAGAGTAGTGAACTTCTCTTCCTGAAAATTGTCAGGCACCAGTGTGTTGCGGAGAAGCTGTTGGTTTGCTAGTGCAGTGTCAAGTTCCAAAACATAGGTGTTTGAGACACAGTGGCCAAGCCCGTTTAGCAACTGAATCAGCCTTGCACATCCAGTCCAATGTCGCACAGTCATGGCTAATGCCACATGTTTAGGTGTTGTTTTCCGTCCACGTGAGTGTAGATACACCAAATCTTGGCAGATAGAGACAAGTTTTCTTTCCAACTGAGTGTCCTCAATCTGTGTATAGTCATCAAAGACAGGATCTTCTGAGAGCCCTGTAATCAGTGCCACAGTGTTAAACAGATGAACTGGGACCGAACACTTGGCAGCAGCAGCAGTTAAATCTTCCAGTTCAACAGGCCACTTCACTATAGATGGGTTTTGTTTCTCCAGCTCTGCCTTCAAGTGAAGACCAGACATGTACAGCTCTTTTCTGGTGTTGATGTCACAAGACGCAGAGGATGAGGGTTCAAAAGCTGGGTGTTCATCCTCAGTCTCGGATTCACTGTCACTTTCATCACTTGTGTGTTGCGAGTCCATGTACCTGCAAGATACAAAAAAGATTAAATCATCTAATTAAAACAAGAAAATGTGCTTTGTCATGGACTTTATTTCAGTCAGAAACACAAACAGCAGGACTATTTTTACTAAATTTCTTACTCTATTTCTGGGCATTATCTGTCAACACACCACCTCCTTTCCCCCCCCCCCCCCCCCCTTTACCCCGCATCACACATACCCTGCGTCTATTACTTCACACACAACAGGAACTCAATCAACAGGAATTTCAATCAATTGATTTGTACAATAATATGGTGATAACTTCATTTATATTGATTTCCTTATTATATGCAGCACTCCCTACTCTAAAGGGTTCACAGTGCTTTCCACGGTACTACTTTTTAACACCAACAACAACAAATTGTGAAACAATTTGTACATATACATATCATCATTTTAATGAATAGAAGTTGTAACAATTGCATGTATGTCCATACCTGGCTAGACTCTGTGAATGCGCATAGACGAGTTCACTCTTGTTTTTCTGATGTGGTTGGAAAAACTGCAGTCCAGGATAGCGTGCCCTCAAAGCAGACTTTAGATTCTGTTTTTTGGCATATGGGGCACAGCCACTTTGTCTTGCATAGTCAACATGGAGTTGAAATAGTTTATTGAAAGTCAACACACATTTGTCTTGGTACAGCTTTCCAGCTACAATGTCTGAACAAAATTGTTCTAACCCTTCATCTGTGTCGCTTGTGACCGTTGCTGAGCTGCTGCCGACTTTCCTGGTGTAGGCCCTATAACATTTCTCGTGATATTGTACCTCGGCAGCTGCCAGGTCAGTGCAGCCCCTGATGTGAAGAAGCACTTTTTCGTCTTGTTTCTCTTCTGCTGCTGCTTGTAAAGTTCGGCCATCTGTTTCGCACAGTGTGAGTTTTGCTATAGTGTAGGCGCCGTTCTTGTTTCTAGTGTATTGATCTTTTTGGCATATTATACAGATGTCTGGCAGGATGGCACTGTTTCTAGACTTCAACTTGCCAATCGCTGACACATTGGACTGCCTTGTCATGCGCTTTCTGTCAGTATCGTTGTCACGCACACTTAAATCAACAGCAGTGGCTTTTGACCGACGTTTCTCGGCTCTCTGAAGTGTTGTTTTGTTGTTTTGTTTGTCAGCCGCTGATAGCATTCGCGGTGAAAACCGAAAGTACCGCCGAGGAACGCCGATGAATTGCCGTGAGTTTCCAGCAGATTTCGAAAAGAGCTACTCACTGATTGCGCTTCACCATCAAGAGCTATCCACTGGGAAGAAAATTCAATCACTCTTTGTAACGAAATGTCTGAAAAAGCACAAATATTCCCACCACACTGCACGTTGTGAAAGTGTAAACAACATTCCTGCGAGGCCATTTTGAAACCGCGCCGGTCGGGCTTGCGAATTTCTGATTGGTCAAAAATCGGACTTTCTCGTACGTCAGCACACAAGAGTTGTGAAGCGGTTAAGCCCCTTGTCATAAAAGCTTCACTATTTTAAATCAAATTTTCACCCATAAAGAGATATAAATGCGAGTGACAACATTTATAAACGTTCTCAGTGATAGTTTAACTGCCTATCTCAACAGTGTTTACGTTCCCCACCTTATTTAGTAAACAAAGTTGCACGATAGAGTTAGAGACCTTTAGGACTATTCGATTGTTCCTGGATTTTGGTGTCGCTGTGCGAGTAGTTGTTTGCTGTTTGGTTTAGTTGACTCATCATCGGACGCAGTTCTGATAGGTGGAACGACGAAAATATTTGTTTTTCATGTGGAGATTGTGTGAAGCTGGCGCCGTAGCATTGTGCGCTAACTAACCTATTTATCCTCTATGCAGAATGAGATGGATCGACCATGATAGTTCAAGGGTGATGCCAGAGTAGCTTGGCGCCTACATACGCTAAGCTATTCTGGCACCACCCTTGAAATGTCTCCTGCACTTGAAAATCGTCTTCAGATTACTGCTTTCAAAGTTGGGGTGCTTTGACCGTTGTGTCGATGTGTTAGTTCCGTCATGGTCACGTCTGCTCCCTTTACGGTGCTTAGCAGTGGAATTTTCTTTGGCTTTAGAGCAGTTAAGTCGAACGAGGCTGTAGTTCCTGTCGCGGTAGTGCTTAGCGAGAGTGCTTAGGAATCAAAGTCTTAGTAGTTTGCCACTGTATTACAATGCTAAATAAAAACTTTTTTTTTCGGGGGGAGGAGGGGGGGGGGGGTAATTTCACTAAGAACATTCACCGTAAAGAAAACACCTAAGCACGAGATGGATGGACGATAGTAGTACAAAGGTCGTGCCAGATTAGCTTGCGCCTGTAAACTAGCGTGGCACAGCAGCCGGTCAACAGTCATAGTAGACGTCTGCTATAGTTGCAAAAGTCAGTATTGAGTATGAATAGCTTGACTGAGTTAACTATAGTACTTTCCGCAGCTTTAAGTCGGTCTTGTAAGCAGTTTAACCCTTTCAGCGCCAACACCCTACAGCAGGAGATTGATTGACCATGATAATTCAAGGGTAATGCCAGATTTGCTTGGCGCCTGAAGGCGCCAAGCTAACCTGGCACTACCCTTGAATTATCATGGTCAATCCACCTCCGGCAAGTGGTACATAGTCGTTAAGTAACAGTTCCAATATTCGGGAAATGCGCTGAAAGGTTTAAACACCTCTGCTATGAAAGAAGTAACGTAGCCGCTGTATTTTGTGTTGTGGCGGCATTGCCTTGTGGATTTGTCATATGAGAGCAGAGTGCGTGCGTGACAGGTTAAGGGCCCAACCCTAAGAATGTTTTGTATGGTGTCGAGTCGAGAATGTGAATGTGTTTGTGGTTCATAGACGCGGAACTGTGTCAGCTATTCTGTTCGGGACGCTTTGGCTTGTACAGTTTTATTTTGAGAGCGAAGTATGCTCTCGTCAACAACACTGGACAATTTTACCTGGATTGTGTAACCCCCCTGTTTACAATACCGATGGCTGCATGCACCAGGGGTTAATATCAAGTTTCCTTGATCAGGATGACTCACTGTAACAAGACTGCTTCAGACGTTTGTTGCTTTTCCGCCGTGTGCGTGTGAACTTGGCATAATGTGAGCGAAATACGCTCTGACGATGACTTTTCACGACTCCCTCTCTAGGCATTTTTGTATGATGTTGGGTTTGTGATCGTGTGGTCTTGCGGCCATTCACTGTAACAAAACCATCAGAACTGCTAAGTGGCACGTGAACTTGTCATGATGCGAGCGAAATACGTTCTCGACAATAACTTTCTGGACCCCTCCAAAGACTGTGTGTTTCGTGCTTCCAATGACAGCCCTGTGTTTCGCTCTGTGTCCCTGCCAGATGCCAGCAAGAACGGCGAGGCCAAGACCAGCTCCCTGCACGCCAACACGCCCCCGCCAGACCGCAAGAGTCGCTTCCATGCCTTCGGCAGGATATTCAAGCCCTGGAAGTGGAAACGAAAGAAGAAGAGCGACCGTATCGAGAAAACGGCTGTCGGTGAGTAACTTTGTTGGTAGGTTTTTTGGTTAGTAGTTTAGTTGGCTGGCTGGCTGGCTGGTTGGTTGGTTTGTTAGTATACTCTCCAGAACGAGCCATTCTTTGAGTACGCCACAAGTATACTTCTATTCAGATGAGAGGCGGAGCATCTCATCTGAATAGAAGTGTACTTGTGGCCTTCTGTCCGCGTGACTGAGGTTTTGTTTGCGACTACCGACAACGAACGAGAGCGAAATCACGGCGGTTAACCATCTTGTAACTAGAGCATGGACTCCAAACATCTCCAAGAGGCATAGATCCTCAGGAGCCCAGAGGAGATCCTCGAGAAGCCCGGATGGCTCATGAGGATCTATGCCTCTTGGAGATGTTTGGAGTGTCTCCGGGCTCATGAGGTTCTATGCCTCTTGGAGATGTTTGGAGTGTTGTATGGTTACAAGCTAGGTGTTAACCGCGATTTCACACTCGTTAGTTGTGGGTCGTTCATTGCAAACGAAACCTCACCTGTACGTGGGGAGACGGTACGGGTACGCGTACGTCAAAATTCCCAGATTTGTTGTTCTGTGAAGACTACTACTTGTTAGTTTAGACATTAGACGGACCGTGACAGTTCAAAGTTGGTCGTTGCAGTGCATCGAGACACATTCCTTTCGAATTCAAACTCCATCTTTCGAGTTTGAATATGGTGTTCGATGGGGGTTTGTTTCATCATATTAATCTTTTAAAAGAAAATTAAAAAGTTATTTGCTCGTTCTATTTGCACAAAAGTACATCCAGTATTCTAAGCACTGTAGAACAAGGACAGGTTTGACTATTAATAATAAGCGCATTAAATAGGCGCTTTATCCCAATTGAAAATCGGCTCAAAGCGCCGCCGCGAACTGAACCCAACTATACGCTCACGTGAATCACGCGCATTCACTCACACACTGTACATAAACATAGAACATTCACGTGGTGCTAAGGGCAAGCTCAAGCGAGCTACTGTAGTTTTTTTTGAAATTCAAAATCGTTTGTATTTGAAATTTGATTAAGTGGGCTGAAACTGATACCAAAGTGGAGGGGGAGGAAGAGCCGGAGTACCCGGAGAAAGAACCCCCGACGGTCCGCCCGAATTAACGGTGACACTTACTAGAGGAGAAAAATCCGACGCCGGAACCCGTAATCGAACCTCGCACCTTTAGCATTGGTGGCAGGCGCCTTAACCACTGCGCCACGGACTATTCAGCCTGTACTCCGAGTCTCAGGAAGGAAATGAATATTAATACAATATTTCTGTTGTATCTTTTGTTGTCTTTGTACTAGTAGTTGTATCGTAGATGTTATATCCACTAAAGTAATTCACCTGGTGATTATCTAATCAATTTGGTACTCCATTTGGTGATTATCTTTTGTAGTCTCTCTCTCTCTCTGTGTGTGTGTGTGTGTGTGTGTGTGTGTGTGTGTGTGTGTGTGTGTGTGTGTGTGTGTGTGTGTGTGTGTGTGTGATCATATTATCAGTGTCATAGTTTTCTTTGGATGAGTGATGATTCTCGTTTGTGTGATTGAATTTCGTGTCCCAAAAGGTCACAGTGCATTTTACTGATTGTACACTTTCCCTGGGCACTCTTTGCATACTCTGTCATAAAAATTCCCTCAGCGGTATTCAATTCTTTGTAATGCCATAAACGATACATTGGCGGAAACCCGTTACTGGTGTTCAAAAGATTCCCTTTACAAGCCCAGTGAACCGATCTATACTTCTTGCTGGTTCTATTACTTTGTTTTTCAAAGGGGGAAAGAGGGGGGGGGGGGGGGGGAAATATTGGCAGGGACAGTAGTCGACCTGGTCTAGTTTTGTGAATACATGTAATAATGAATGAGGAAAAAGCTAATCATAGATTTAGTTCAGGTATGGGAGTTGTTGTTTTATTTACCTTGCGGCTGAAGCCTTAAGCCCTTCACAGCCGAGGACAAGTTAGCACGATCAAACAGGGGCTCATGAGGATCTATGTCTCTTGCGAGAACCACGTTGTATCCATGTTCCTTTGACGGCAGCGGAGCTTTGACGTTGCATGACAGTCTCCTTCACTGGCAGTGGAAGGGTTTAATGTCCAAAGCCACAGACCTGGGTATACGTGTGTATGGAATGGATATGGGTGGTATAGCTTAACCTTACTTAACCCATTGAGCCCCGACGCACCACAGCAGGAGATAGATCGACTATGATAATTCAAGGGTAGCGCCAGATTAGCTTGGCGCCCTCAGGCGCCAAGTAAATCTGGCGCTACCCATGAATTGTCTCGTTCGAGCCATCGCCAGCAACTGGTACATAGACGCTAGGTGACACGTAAATTTTGGAAATGCGGCCTTGGGGTTAAATGGGTTACGTTCTGCCGGTGTGTACAGTACGGAGAATAGGAGAGGAAATGGGGTAGTATACAAGATAGAGGTGTGGGTCGGGGGGGGGGGGGGGCACATGGTTATCAATGATGGACGTGCGTGTGGTCCTATTATGATACAGATGGTTTGTCACGAGTTGTTAAACAAAATCGCACACACTTACACTTTTAATAACACACTCGTTTTTAGGCACAGCTGGAGCCCAGCCATCGGACAACAAGAGGCACAGATTCTCATGTGCCCGCGCGGCTGCAGGGGGGCCATGAGAATCTACGCCTCTTGCAAATGGAAGTCTTCCCCCCCCCCCCCCCCCCCCCCCCGAGTGACTGTACATTGTTATTTGTAACATCGAGTCACTCGTCGTGGCATTAATCCGTGACAGCGGGAACCGGACACTGTCCATTGCAACATTAAAGGCCCACTACCGCCGTAACTGCTCAAAGATACACTTCTGTAACGGATGAATACGAAACGCTACACACAGGTCTAGCTATGGTTCATTTAGACACGCTATCAGTGTGCGAAACAGCTAAAACTAGACTGACACGCTAACGGCAGCGCAGAATAAATAAATGCGATTACGCGTGTGCTTTTGCTGCTTGTCCCAACTGCTGTTAAAGTCCATTAGGTGTGTCGACAAGGCATAACAGACACAACTGGTGTTGAAATGTGTCTTCAGATTTATGCGTAATGGTACTTTCATCTCCAGTGGTTTACACGGCTGTGGGATGATCACCACATTCTAAGACCTAAACACCATATTACTTTGTGTCGGCACCATTACTTACTCTGTGTCAGAATAGACATAGGGCAAGACGAACGCAGCCCAACAGTCGCGGGGGCTTATGAGGGTTTATGTCTCTTGTAGGGCCGTCCAAAGACGGTAGTTGCATAGCAGAGATCCGTATCAGGATAGGTACAGCAACATCCGCAATGGCCAGGCTGGACAGGATATGGCGAAGTAACTCCATCAGCTTCACCATCAAGTACAGGCTTTACAAGTCCCTCATAGTGTCTATTCTACTCTACGGCTGTGAGACTTGGACACTGCTTGCAGACTCAGAAAAGAAAATCCAGGCCTTTGAGAACAAGTGCCTGAGGAAGTTGCTCCGCATCTCGTACCGCGAGCACAAGACCAACGAATATGTACGGAGCATCGTCACTTCCCTGGTGGGCCCACATGAACCCCTTCTGGCAACCGTGAAACGGCGCAAGCTTGCTTGGTTTGGCCACGTGACCCGACACAACACCTTGTCCAAGACTATCCTCCAAGGCACTCTCGAAGGAAGTCGTCGGCGAGGTCGTCAGAGAAAGAGTTGGGTCGCAAACATAAAAGAATGGACCGAACTCGAGATGTCAGACTTGCTTGCCACCGCCCAAAATAGAACTCAGTGGAGAGCACTGTCTGTTGCTGCTGCCTTTCAGTCCCCCCAACGCCCAGTTCGGGCAAGGGACTGATGATGATGATGATGATGAGGGCCTGTGTTCTTGATGCCTATTCTTGGTCCCATTAACGTCTCGGGTTTTTTTGGTTGTTGTTGTTTTTTCACGCGAATGTTGGTCAGTGTGTTGTAAGTTTCAGACGCTAAATTCCTGACCACTGGCATTGAAGGGGTTAATGTAGTCAGTTTCCTTCAGGAAGGGGAATGCAGTCGAAGTTTACGAGCATTACCAATGCAACAGGGGTTTTTTTTTTTTTTTTTTGTGGACGTAGGAATTCGTCTGTAAATGAAGAGAAATACGATACTAAACACTGAACCAAGGATCACTGACGGACGTCATACATAGAGTGAAAAGACAATCGTAGAAGCGACAGTTAAAACAGCAGAGCCTGTTTGAGCTGCCACCCTTATAGGAGATCACCTGTCATTAAAGACCATCATTCAGTTGGCTATCGCTGTGGCTGCGGCTGTGGCCATCTGAACGATGGTCTTTA
This sequence comes from Semisulcospira habei, assembly GCA_036245525.1. Lineage (NCBI taxonomy): Eukaryota > Metazoa > Mollusca > Gastropoda > Semisulcospiridae > Semisulcospira > Semisulcospira habei. Next base: position 204,213,126 of record BTPG01000005.1, read on the forward strand.
ATGACAGGTGACACATTTTGTCCTTTGAGACTTCTCTTGAGAGAGTGCCTGCCTTTTAAGACAAACTTTTCTTGGAAAATACTAGTTTTTCCAAACAGGTTATACGGCAACAGGAGACCGTACCAGCAAATTTGTACGTCTGTGGGGTTAGATCGTACTCTGTTTCTACTGTATCCTTCTGTGAATCCTAGCACCTGCAGGGATTCGCGAGGATTTATACCTATTGCCAGTGGCTCGTGGCGAGATGTCCCAAGTATACAATCTTTTGTAGGCCTGTAATGGTGACCAGCATATAAGGCCCGGGAAACTGACGTCATCACGCTAGTCGTGGCGGCCATCTTGTGAGGATACGAGACTAAGGCGCTCATAGGGAAATCGATGTCAGGACAATGTCAGGTAAGTCCTGACGTGCTATCGGCAATAACAGCAAGTCAAGCTCACCGTAGGAAACCGCTAACCAGAATCTGTTTTTGTTTGTTTCCAAAGAGGAAGAAAGATAAAGAAAAACGTGTTGAAACACTACTTCGCTACTATCTGAAGCCTATCTTAACCTCTTAAGATGGCTGCTGACGAGCCGACGCTTCTAAGCAACGCGGGGAACCTCTCCAGCCCTATTGTCTCTGACAATATGAATTTGACCTTTGTGTGCAACCATGCGTGACGGCACATCTGCGTCGGTCGCGGTAGAACTGACAGTGAGTGGTTCATGCGAAAATGGGACAAGCTCAGGTGAATAAATGGAAACGGAATTCCGTCCCATCCGCCCCGCTGTCCCTCTACAGCCAGCACCTTACATCTGCACGAGGTGTAGATTCTCATGAACTTAGTCCGTCTCCACACTGGTTGTCTCCCTCGATTCCCTACCGCGCAGCGGTAGCGAATCGAGGGAGACAACCAGTGTGTGTCCTCCCATCAGACCCTTTGGTCTGCAAGTGCCATCGATTCTCGCGAGCCTTTGCGCTTAAGTTCAGGTGGATTTGTGTAATGGACGGTGGCCATCCCATCCCGACTTCTGGGTCTGTTCGCTTGTCCATCAGTCACCCCTTTCTGTCTGCAAGAGTCCGAAAGTCCCCGCCACACGGGCCGGTTGTGCCCCGATTTTGAAGCCGATTCCGATCCGTTTGCGATCGGATGACGTCAATTATCCGATCCGGTCCCAATCGGCTGGGAATCGGCTGACTAGAACCTGCTCTATATTTCCGACCCGAATCCGTCCCGATCGTAAGCTTCAACCAATCAGAGCGCGTCTCGCAAAGCATGTCGTTTCAAATGTCAGCAAATGGCCGAACACGCCTGTTGTCATCAGTACTACCGCCGTTGCCGCTGATGTTTCGCACGCCTCTTCCCGAATATGATCCAAAACTGCTGATAATGCAAGCACATCATCATCACTGTCAAAACTAGCAGTCATTTTGCAGAACAGGTACGACTTTGGTTCAAACCGGTCGGCTAAACTTGACAAGTCGAGACTAAATGTCAGTGTGGCACTGCACACGTTTTTTAATCCGGCCCGATCACCTACCGATTCGAAAACTGATCGGGAATCGGCCTCAAAACCGGGCTCGTGTAGCGGGGCCTTAAGCCACGCTCAGGTGGTTTTATGTATAAGAATGTCCGTCTAGTCGTCTGTGCAATGTCCCACAACCAGAACCGAACCGGTCTTTGCGTGGGACAAAACTTGCCATCAATCCTTGATGTACGCGGAGCGCATAGATCCATCTGCAAGAGACATAGATTCTCGTGAGCCCATGAAGGGGCTCAGCAGAATCTACGCCTCTTGCAATCTCTGCAAGCCGAGCGAGTAAAACGAGTTACTAACCCATTGAACCCTGTTACTTTGAAAGAGGAGATAGAACGATCATGATAGTTCAAGGGTGATGTCAGTACAGCTTAGTGCCTCGGCTTGTAGGGCTTGGTTTTGTGTCTATGATGTTCCGACGGAGGGAGTCAGGCAGGTGGTGTACTGCCTATAATGGTCTGCTGGCGTCGGACAGGGGAACAATGCGTTTCACGTTCCCGATGACTCCTAATTGTAACGCGTCGTTTATGCCTTCTTTGTGATGCTGATGTCGGCAGTCAAGACTCGGCATAACTGTACTAATGGACGCCGGCGGCTTTTGACCCTTTTAGCCCCGGATCCCTACAGCAGGAGATGGCGCCGAGCTAATCTGGCTCTACACATAAATTATCATGGTCAAGCCATCTCCTGCAACTGGTACATAGTCGTTAGGCAACAGTTCCAAATTTGAGAAATGGGACCTTGGGGCTAAGAGGGTTAAATCGTCGGTGAGAAGGAGAGTTAGAGTGGTGTCAGTGTATGTGCGTGGAAGGGAGGGGGGGGGGGGTTGAGGGTGCGGTCTTCTTCTTCCGTGTTTCATTTTTCATTAATTTGTAACTTGCAGAACTAAGTGGGTGTAGCGACATGCTGCATTGGATGTTGGCACTCGTTAGTTTTCTCTGAAATGTATGTTTAATGTACGAATGAATTCAAAGAATAAATTCTTATAGGGTTTGTGGGTGTGTGTGCCACGGTGTGTGTGTGTGTGCCACGGTGTGTGTGTGTGTGTGCCACGGTGTGTGTGTGTGTGTGTGTGCGTGCCACGGTGTGTGTGTGTGTTTTCAAATTTGCTGGATCAAGTACGCATAGATCGAGAGAAACGAGTTACTATCCCATTGAACCCTGATACCTTGAAACAGGAGATGGAACGATCATGATAGTTCAAGGGTGATGTCAGTATAGCTTGGTGCCTCAAGGCACTAAGCTATTCTGGCGCCACCCTTGAACTGTCATGATCGTTTTATCTACTGACCTGGTACACAAGTAGTCCACAGTGGACAAATTTCAGTATTTAGAATGTCCAACATAGAGATAAATATTTAAAGACCGATTCACGTCTGTGTTTTCCGGACACCCTGTTTGGATGTCGCCAACAACCCCACACCCCACCTCACCCCCACCCCCACCCCTCACCCCCACCCCCCACCCCACCCCCCCATGCCCCCACCCCCTTCCCCCCCCCCTCCCTGCCTGAGAAACGTGGTCTGGTAATCTTCTTACTTACTTACGCCTGTCACCCCTACCCGGGTATAGGCCGTCGACGAGAGACCTCCAGCAACTCCTGTCCTGTGCTTCTCCTTCGATTCTACTCCAGGTGGTTCCCAGTCTCTTGATGTCTGCTTGGAGGTCTCGACGCCAGGAGTTTCTCGGCCTACCTCTTTTCCTCTTTCCCTGGGGGTTCCATGACAATGCCTGCCTAGTGATACTGGAAGCTGGCTTTCTCAGACTGTGGCCGATCCATCCCCATCTTCTTCGCCCAATTTCATTCTCTGCTGTTATCTGCTCTGTTCTCTCCCAGAGTCTGACGTTGCTGATCTTCTCTGGCCAGTGGATTTTCAAAAATTCTTCTAAGGCAACTGTTCATGAAGGTCTGTACTCTGTTGACTGTGGTTTTTGTCAATCTCCAAGTCTCTGCTCCATATAGGAGAACTGCTTTTACATTGGAGTTGAAAATCCTGACTTTGGTGTGTTGTGACAGCTCTCTGGAACTCCACACTTTTTTCAACTGGAGAAAGGCTGCTCTGGCTTTACCGATTCGTACTCTGACATCTGCATCAGTGCCGCCTTTTTTGTCTATGATGCTCCCGAGATAGGTGAATGACTCCACCTCCTCCAACAGGGTGCCAGCAAGCAAGACTGGTTCTTCCCTGGCTGCGTTCAGCCTCATTGTCTTTGTTTTCTGTTTGTGAATGGTGAGGCCCACTTGGGACGAGATGTCAGCAAGCCTCGTGGTCTTGTCCTGCATTTGTTGATGAGTGTGGGACAGTAATGCCAAGTCGTCTGCAAAATCGAGGTCGTCAAGCTGTGTCCACAGTGTCCACTGTATTCCACTTCGTCTGTGCTCTGTGGTCATCTTTATGACCCAGTCTATGGCCAGTAGGAAGAGGAACGGAGACAGCAGACACCCCTGCCTGACACCAGTTCTGACCTGGAGCTCCCTGGTGAACTGCCCTTCATGGATCACGCGGCATGTCATGCCATCGTAGCTCCTCTTGATCAGGCGGACGAGCTTTGTGGGTACACCATAGTGTCGTAGGAGTTTCCACAGAGTCTCTCGGTCCACACTGTCAAATGCTTTCTCATAATCCACAAAGTTGACGTACAGCGGGGAGCTCCACTCCAGAGACTGTTCCACGATGATGCGGAGAGTGGCGATCTGGTCTGTACATGATCGGTTCTTCCTGAATCCTGCTTGCTGGTCTCTCAGCTGGGGGTCAACGGAGCTCTTCATTCTCTCCAGGATGATCCTGTTGAAGACCTTTCCTGGTACTGACAGCAAGGTGATTCCTCTGTAGTTGGAACACTTGCTGAGGTCGCCTTTCTTGGGAAGCTTGATTAGGTACCCCTCCTTCCAGTCAGTCGGCATCACCTCCTCTTCCCAGATCTTTCCAAACAGTGGGTACAGCATCTCCACTGTTGTCTCTAGGTCTGCTTTCAGAGACTCCGCTGGGATGCCATCTGGCCCTGCTGCTTTGCCGTTCTTCAAAAATGCCACTGCTCTTCTGATCTCTTCCCGGCTGGGTCTGTCACAGCTGATGGGTAGGTCGGTCTCTGCCGGCTGGATGTCTGGGGGAGTCGGGTGGGCTGGGTCTGTTCAATAACTCTTCAAAATACTCGGCCCATCTGTCGAGTTGGTCTGCTCTGTTTGCAATAGGCTTGCCTTCTTTGTCTTTTACTGGTCTTTCTGTATGGCCATACTTGCCTGACAATCTGTTGGTAATGTCGTAGAGCTGTTTCATGTTGCCGCTGCCTGCTGCCTTTTCTGCCTCTGCTGCCAGGCTGTCTGTGTAGGCCCTCTTGTCTGCCCTGATACTCCTCTTCACCTCGCGGTTGGCTTCCGAGTATTCCCCCTGTGCCCTTACTTTGGCTGCTCTCGTGCGACTGTTGTTGACAACTGCTTTCTTCTGCTTCCTCACTTCTATCTTCTTCAAGGTCTGTGCCGACAGCCAGTCCTTGTGATGGTGTTTCCTGAACCCTAGAGTGTCTTTGCAGGTTGAGTTCAGCGCCTCTCTAACTGCCTTCCACTGCTGCTCTGTGGTGACCGCCTCCTCTTCATTTACTAGCTCCTGTAGCGCTTGAAAACGGTTGGACAGCACCAGGTTGAACTCTTCTCTAACTCCAGTTTCTCTCAGGAGGCCTACATTATAGCGCTGTCTTCTTGTTGTCTCTGTGCGGCTTTTCTTTAGCTTGAGCTTCATTCTTAAGGTAAGCAGATGGTGGTCGGAGGCGACATCTGCTCCCCTCCTCACTCGAACATCTTGAAGGGATCTTCTAAATTTCTTGCTAATGCAGATATGGTCTATTTGGTTCTCTGTAGTATGGTCAGGTGAGACCCAAGTTGCTTTGTGTATTCTTCTGTGTGGGAAGATGCTGCCTCCAATGACAAGTCGGTTTAGAGCACAAAAGTCTACAAACCTCTCCCCGTTCTCACTCATCTCCGAGCCTAGTCCCTGTCTCCCCATCACCTCTTCGTATCCGGTGTTGTCCTCCCCTATTTTGGCATTAAAATCGCCCATGACGATGGTGATGTCTCGCTCCGCACATTTGTCCAAGGCACTCTGGAGTCGGTCGTAGAACTCTTGTTTCTCTTCCTCGTCACTGTCATTAGTGGGCGCATAACACTGGATGACGTTCAGCTTGAGCTTTTTCTTGGTTCTAAAGGCTGCTGTGATAATTCTTGACCCAAGAGGTTCCCAGCCCATCAGCGCTCTCTGTGCCACTGGTGACAGCATGAATGCTACACCTTCTGTATGGGGGGCATTCTCCTCTTCATGACCTGAATACAAAATCATCTCCCCACTTAACAGCCTTTTCTGGCCAGACTGCGTCCATCTGGCTTCACTGATACCTAGCAGGGAAAGGTTGTACTTTTGCATTTCCGCTGCTATCTGGGCGGCCTTGCCGCTCTGGTACATGGTCTTGACGTTCCATGTGCCCATGGTTGTATCCCTGGATAGAGAAAGGCGGCTCGGTCCTGTGGCTTCCGAAGACTTCCGGCTTTCACCACAGGACGTCATAAGTCTTCTGGTAGAAGAACCTTCCTCCTCCAGGAAAGGAATTACTGTTAGTCTTTTCGTCGGCGTTTTTGTAGCTATTTCCTTTTTTGCAGGGTGGGGAAGCTACCCCTACGCCCAACCCCCTTACTAGGAGGACCAGGGGTTTTCTGTCGGGGCCACCTTCCCTTAGACCATGTTGGTTCACGGCACCTTATTTCATTCGGTGCACCCCTCTCACGAGGGACCCCCTATCCACCACCTAGGGGACGCGCCTCAACGCCATATGGTCCCAGCGCGAGGGGTCTGGTAATCGGCGTGGTCTCAATTTTCATCCCCCTGCTGACGCATATGCTTACTTACAGGTAATCCGACACTAAACACCAGATCACCTCCCTCCACCAGAGGCACGTGGAAACCGGTAGTTTCAGCAAGAGGCATAGATCCTCATGAGCCCCGCAGAGTGCGGGGGCTCATGAGGATCTATGCCTCTTACAGGTGGTTGGTGTTGGTGGCATGAATAATTAGAATGTACATTAATATATTTTGTACCTGTATACGTACACCAGTCCACTGGTGGTCGTGCGGGTGTAAATGGTGGTTGGGTGTGGTGCAAGTCGCAGTTGAAGTTGGGCGATGTGAAAATGCGTCACTGCCAGCAGCAGGCAAATAACTTGGTATACGGGTAACAGCCAAGGTCAGGAAGCCGCTTTAGGAAGAGGGGGTAGCATCAGTTTCTAGTGACCCCAGACAGTAAGAAAGCATACCAACACGAGAATTGAAACAATAAACGGTCTTGTCCACAACCCATAATGATAATAAGAATACTAATGATAGAATATTAACCCTTTTAGCCCCAAGGCCCCATTTCTCAAAATTTGGGAGGTGTTGCCTAATGACTGTGTACCTGTTGCAGGAGATGGATTGACCATGATAATTCAAGGGTAGTGCCAGATTAGCTTGGCGCCTTCAGGCGCCAAGCTAACCTGGCACTACCCATGAATTATCATGGTCAATCTATCTAATGCTGTAGGGACTCGGGGCTAAATGGGTTAAGAGTCTACTCTTATATTGCGCGATATCCCTTCCGAAAAGGTTCAAAGCGCTGGATACACTCTGAGATGAAACAACAGAGAAACGTTTCACACTCTGACACTACATACACACTTCAGTAATACAAACAAACGGAAATATTTAGTAATAATAATACCGGTTATTATATAGGCGCTTCACCCAATTCTGCGAATCGGCTCGAAGCGTCGCGAACTGAGCCCAACATGCAACGCTCACGTGACACACACGCATTCACTCTGAAGACAAACACAGTACAAGACAAACCCCAGGACATTCACGTGGTGCGAAGGGTCAGCTGAGCTACTGAGGTTTCGAAAATTTTGATCGCTTGTATTTGAAATTTATAAAGTGGCCTGAAACCGGTACACGAGTGGAGGGGGAGGAAGAGCCGGAGTCGGTACCCGTAGAAAGAACCCCCGACGGTCCGCCCGAATTAACGGTGACACTTATTAGAGGAGAAAAGTCCGACGCCGGAACCAGGTATCGAACCTCGCACCTTTAGCAAGGACCCAGAAAGTATATTTTGCATTTCTCGCCATTGGGGAAAACAATAGTACACATATAGCAGTTCTAAACGAGAGGCATATGTGTGTATTAGAAATACTACGCCATAATGTTTTTTTTTTTTTTTTAGGCTGTTTTCATTTCCGTTTGTACATGCAGCATTTGGCCTTGTCATTTTGATCAAATGAGTCATAGGATTATTTACGTAAAATTTAGAAATTCAGCATTCTCTGCAGATTATATATGAAATGGTGTGTGTGTGTGTGTGTGCACTGGTGTGTGTGTGTGTGCACTGGTGTGTGAATTCGTGTTTTTTTTAAACCCATTTAGTTCCAAGACCCTACCGCTGGAGATGGATGGACCATGATAATTCAAGGCTAGTGCCAGATGAGCTTGGCGCCTTCAGGCGCCAAGCTCATCTGGCACTACCCTTGAATTATCACGGTCCATCCATCTCCTGCAACTGGTACATAGTTGTCAGGTGACAACACCAACATTTAGGAAATGGGGGCTTGGGGTTAAGAGGGTTAATTGTGTCCTTGTGCTTTGCAGAGAACGTTTTACCTTTGGATGACCGAATTTTAATGTTCTTGCCTCATTTGTTCACAGAAATCGAGAGGAAGATTTCCATGCGGACGAGCCGAGAAGAGTTGATACGAAAAGGAGTATTAAAAGAGGCTGATGGCAGTCAGAACCATCTACCAAAGATCGGTAAGTCCAGCACGTGAAACGTGAATTCACACGTGGCTCAGTTACATGAGTGAGCTTAAATCCTGCGCAAGCCATTTAGCAAGGTGCTTCGCTATAGCGGAGCACCTTGCTTAGTGGCTTGCGCAGGACTTAAGCTCTTTCATGCAACTGAGGCTAGCACTGTGATTAGTTTTCCTGCTGTGCACAAATACAGGTCAGCCTGGGTAAATCGCTGTACCCAAGGGCCATGAAAGCCAAGTCGGACGGCATTATTCATGACTTCACTAATGTAGTGCTGAAGTCGCACAGACTTGTGAAGAAAAACCAAATTGCAAGCAAATGGTACCTGGGGCCAACGATAGCCTTAGTCGGCCTTTTGTACCACTCTTTTAAGGTTGACACCAGCCCAAGGACCTGTCGCTCACCAGACAACCCTTTGGGAGCCAGAGAGCTGCGCAAGTTACATTAGCGCGTAAAGCCCAGACACGCTAAACAGTATGTGGGTCAACCATGATAGTTTAAGGGCGATGTCAGATAGCTTGGCGCCTACAGGCGCCAAGCTATACTGACACCACCCTTGAACTGTCATGGTCGATCCTTCTCCAGAACTGTGATGTAGTCCTTAAAGGACATGAATAAAAATTCATCTTCCGCTTGTAATGAGTCAGATGCGGTGGTAAACGTAACACGCGAGACTGAGGCTGGCCTGTAGTGCACTTTCTAGAATGATCAGGAAGATGGATTGACTTCAGATAGATCAAATTTAGTGCTTGATAAGCTTGGTGCCAAGCTTGTATTACACCAGGCGCTAATCTTGAGGCACTTCAGGTGTTGATACGAAGCGCAGGACTGGGTGTCAGGCTAAAGTGTACAGTAGATCTCTTGTTTATAAAATCCTATCTCGGGAAAAACAGGCAATCACACACACAGGCATGCATCACTTTTCCAGCCATTTCACCCTTTCACTGCCGAGAAAACTGAACACGATCCAGCTGCAAGAGACATAGATCCTCATGAGCCCCCGCAGTCGCGGGGGCTCATGAGGATCTATGCCTCTTGGTGACGCCAGTCTGTATCCATGCTCCTTGGATTTCTGAGCCGCTTTGACATAGATTTCAGAAAATCATAATTTGTGTCCAGCGTCAGTGAAGGGGTTAAACTGGTGTACGGCAGCTGCGGGTGCTGTTTACTGGTTGCTGCATGCAGAAGGGGTTTAATTTGAAGCCGTTCAGCATGATAGTGCCCGCTGTGAACATTCATGGTTTTGGCATGCCGTGATGGCCAATGTAACCACAATGATTATCTGCCGTGGTGAGAAAATTTAACGTTAAAATAGAAACGGGAGATTCCAGTCTCTCGTCGAAAACTAACACCTGCAAGAGACATTGATGCACATGAGCCCCAGCAGTTGCTGGGGCCCCTGTGACTCTGTGCTCCCCTTCCTCCAAGAGCGATTCTGAGCTGAACGAAAGACTGTTTGAAAACTGTGTCCTCTTTGTTCTCTGTATGATTAGATTTTGCCCCATCGTCTGTGGAGAGGGAAGATAATCAAGTCTAAAATTACGCACCTTATACTGTAGATCGTTGTTCCGGAAACATTTTGCCAGTGAGCAACGTTCACATCCTTTGCAAAATCATATTAACCCTTTTAGCCCCACATCCCAACACCAGGAGATGGTCAAGCCACCTCCTGCAACTGGTACATAGTCGTTAGGCAACACCTCCAAAATTTGAGAAATGGGACCTTGGGGCTAAAAGGATTAATAAAGCCGTTTGTATGTAGTTGCACTTCAGAAGGTATGAGGAGCATGCTCATTGGAAGTTTTTTTTTTTTTTTTTTTTTTTTTAAATGCATTCACAATCCAGGACTTGCGGTTTTTGTCTTCTGATAAGTCTACAAAATATTTACAGTACATTATAAAATAAAGTTTGCCAGGTCGCATAGTTTCAGAGCGGAATGACAATACCTCCATAGGACCAGGTTAAGAGGGGGGTGGGTGGGGGGATTATTTGGAAAGTTAGAAAGGGGGTGAGATGGAGGGGGGTGGGTGGGTTAGTTAACCCATTTACCCCCGACATAGTCATTAGGCAACACCTCCAAAATTTGTGAAACGGGACCTTGGGGCTAAAAGGGTTAGTCACCTTGTGCGTGCATCCACCGGTACTGTTCACAGTTGATGCAAGGGGGTTAACCCTTTGGCTGTCATTAGCGCTTTTTGGTCGAGGTGATTCCGCCAGGAATCACCGCGACAAACAGCGCTACCGACAGTCAAAGGGTTAACAACCACTGACATTACCGGCACAGCTTGCGCTAGTTTTGCGGTTGGTCCATGTTGACAAATGCCCGCAGTACTGACAACATAGTCACCTTGCCAGGCTTTACAAGGTATCGATCCCTAAGGAAAGCCGTCAGCTGGCCCCGCGACTAGACATGTCATGTACACCTGACCGGTAGTTTTCTCACTTTCACCAGCCAACTGATCGACTGAAAGAGCTCAAGAGTAGTTCTCTATAAGCTGGTCGTTAGAGGTCAAGGGCAAGTGCCTGATTAGCATGGCCCCGGAAGGCGCCAAGCTAATCAGGCACTGCCCTTGAGATGCATGAATACGTTGGTGGTTTTTTTGAACCGCAAAATAAGCCGACGCCGCCATAGTGTGATTAGAAACAGGAAACGGACGTGAAGTGGGGTATGGCCTCTGAAGCTACAGTAAAACCTGTCAAGGTTTAGATGTCAACCACCTGTGTAAGCAGACCACCTTGATTTCAAGTTAGTCTCATGGTCCTATTTTTGTTCCTCGGATGACCCTGTAGAAGGAGCCTATCTTTCTTACGCGACCACGTTTTGAAAGTCCTAAGAGTTGGTGTCGCCTTACTCAGGTTTGTCCGTGTCACGGTCGGTTCAGTCTTCTTCAGCAGCATCGATGTGTTTTGTATCAGTTTAGGGCAAAAACGAACGCAGAAGAAGAATTAGACATTGCGCGTGTTGTGGTTTTGCAGACTACACGTAATAGCAGAGAGCAAACGCGCATGACAAGCAGTCATGAAACAGCCTCGTGTCATGAATTTATAGAAGGCTATGAAAAGTGAGCCAGCTGGCCGTGGAGGTGAAAGGTGCCGGCAGGTACATCAAGAGGTGATTGGACGTGTGATGAGCACTACACATCTCTCACTACTCTGTACGGCTTCGGTTTTTCCGTCAGTCAGGCCCAGATGCCAAGAGAAGTCTGGAAGAGCAGAAAGTGTCAGATGTCATTAACCCATTTAGCCCCGAGTCCCTATAGCAGGAGATGGATTGACCATGATAATTCAAGGGTAGTGCCAGATTAGCTTGGCGCCTTCAGGCGCCAAGCTAATCTGGCACTACCATTGAATTATCATGGTCAGTCTACATGTATCTCCTGCAACTGGTACATAGTCATTAGGCAACACCGCCACAATTTGAGAAATAGGACCTTGGTTCTGAAAGGGTTAAAGAATATCGTTGAGGTGGCCACAGCTGCAGCCACAGTCACCTAAATGATAATCTTTAATTAATGACAGGTGATCTCTCGTTAGGGTTGTGTGCTCAAACCAGGTTTACGATGCTTTCCATTGATCAGTTATAATTATATCCAGGAAAAGCACCTTATAATATATATGAGCAGAAATGCGCCACGCTTGAAATACAGTACTAAATTATGACCAGTCTCAAATGATTGCCTATTGATTACAAAACGTTAGTGATGGAACGTCTGTTGCCTGTTGATTACAACCGTTAGTGATGGAACGTCTGTTGCCTATTGATTACAACCGTTAGTGATGGAACGTCTGTTGCCTATTGATTACAACCGTTAGTGATGGAACGTCTGTTGCCTATTGATTACAAACGTTAGTGATGGAACGTCTGTAGTGGAAAGTGTGAGTCATGAATTTGGTTAGACAGATCTGTGTCGTACTGAGGGCAACAGGCTACGTTTGGTCCGGGCTGCACGATTGGTGACGACACGAGTACAGAGACTTGCGGTAGTTGACAGTTGCCTCCTAGTCCTTGGCAAGCGATATAATCGATGGCAAACGAACTTGGACGCCGCGCCGCGCGTGTATGTGTACCAAGCTGTCACACTGGTTAGTATGTGCGCACAAGTAACATCTGTTTCAAACGTCCCCTTCCCCTCTCTCCTTTCGACAGTACTGACACACCTTTCATGACTGCAGTAAATTTGGCGTAGTGCTTCAGTACTTTCATTGCAGTAAGTTGAACAACTTCGGTGATTTGTAGTGCGGTGAACGTGCTAAATAGAACGATGATTTATGTAGCACTGCGCATGGGCTAATATTATGTGACGTATTTATGGGAGGAAATTGTGTGCTGGTCTGTGATTGTAGACCTTGCGGCTGAAAGCCGTTAGGTCCAAACTCGCAGGCCAAGCACGCGACGTGTCTCCTTGGCGAACGCCGGCCATGTGGAAGAGGCGAGCTGTCAAGATGAAAAGGGTCTGTGTGTCTCGCGGTCCAGTTTGTAATTATGGCCATCATGGGATGTAATAATAGGGTTTTGCTGTTGTGTTATCAGCGTGTGTGTGTGATGGTTTGTGATTTTGGACCTAAGGTCAAAAATCATATCGACATTCTTCGTGTCGTTGGTCGTACTGACTGGGGTGCAGACCGCATCGTCTTACTTCGACTGTACCGGGCCCTTGTTCGGTCCAAACTGGATTACGGCTCTGTGGTATATGGCTCGGCTTCCAAGTCTGTTCTGCAGCGTCTGAACACAATTCACCATCAAGGTCTGCGCATATGTCTGGGAGCCTTCAGGACATCTCCAGTTCCTAGTCTGTATGCAGAGGCAGGGGAGCCTTCTCTCAGGCTCCGCCGCATCCGCCTCATGCTCAGCTACGTTCTGAAGCTGAAGGCCCATCCAGAAAATCCTGCCTATGATTGTGTTTTTAACCCGTCGTTTGCAGAGATTTACGATGCCCATCCGGGAGCTGTCCGTCCACTTTCCTTCCGTGTCCGACCTCATCTGCAGGCGGCCGGAGTGGACCTGGACAAAGTTTCGGAATCTCTGCAACACGTCACTCCACCCTGGCTACTACCAGTTCCTGACATCTTGCTGGACTTGACTGCCCACAAGAAGGATTGTACTCCACCAGCCATATACCAACAGAGCCTCAATGAACTCCTTTCAATTTTTCCTGGCTATTGTCGTCTTTATACGGATGGGTCCAAGTCTGAGGATGGAAGAGTGGCTGCGGCTGCAGTGTCCTCTCGCCATCCTAGACGCCCATTTAAGCTCCGTCTCCCTGACCATTCCTCTGTATTTAGTGCAGAACTGCAGGCCATTCTGCTGGCACTCAAGCATGCCTATCAGTCTCGGGAAAGGAACTTCCTGATTCTGTCTGACTCTCTTTCTGCCCTGCAGGCCCTTCAGGGCGCGCCCCCACCCGGGTCTGCCCTGGGGGACTTGGGTGGGGTTAGGTATTTTCTAGTTCCCAGGGTCACCCTGGTCAGCCCCACAGGGTGGGTTTTTCTCTCTATTCTGGGGCATGTGTTTCTGTCTACCCTTTGTCCATTCACCTGTATTTGCCTTTTTAAAACTCTCCCTACTGTCTGCACTGCCTGTAGCTCTTGATATTGGATGTGTGTTGCTAAATGGTCTTAGCTTTATTTAGGCCCCATGTGTTAGGTTTATTTAACGTATTTGTCCGGCTGGCGACATACATTCAATGTTCTGTTTATTTTATTTTATTTTTTTTTCACAAGCAGTGCAGACACGTCCTGAGAAAGCCTTGTTGCTGTCGGGACGTTAAGCAATGTACAATCAATCAAACCCTTCAGGGCGCGGGAACAGACCATCCACTGCTGGTGCAGATTAGAGAGCTCTACGCGGACTTGATGAAGGAATATTATGACATCATTTTTATTTGGGTCCCAGGCCATGTGGGCATCGAAGGCAACAGAATCGCAGATTCTGCTGCCAACAGTGCCCGCAGTGACCCTGTCCCTGACACACAGACTGTCTATAGTGATTTTAAACCTGTTATTAGTGCGTACATAGCCCGCGAGTGGCAGTCCGAGTGGGACAAAGAGGAAGGGAACAAGCTTCATGAAGCTCTTCCTAAGTTGTCTGACAGTCTACCTTTCCGCTGCGGCAGCCGCCGTGAGGAGACTGTCCTTGCTCGGCTCCACATCGGGCACACATATGTTACGCACTCTTACTTACTTAAACAGGATGAGCGTCCATGGTGTTTTGCCTGTGATGAGCAGTTTTCTGTTCGACACTTTTTGCTGTATTGTGCTGACCTAATTGACACCAGATATAAACACTTCACAGCAGACTCCTTGAAGGTTTTGTTCCGGGATGTTCCCCCGGACAAAATCTTCAATTTTTTGAGAGAATGCAATATTTTTAACAAGATCTGAGCATTCATAGACTATGTGTGAATTTGAAAAGAAAAGGGGAGACTGCCAGTGCTAATATTTTAGGAAGGTTACAAAGTAAAGTAGATTATAGCACTGTCAGGGGAGAGAAATGTGCATGATCGACCAGTGATCATAGATCTACTGTGGCCAAAGCACAAAAAAAAAAGAGATAGGAAAGAGAGGGGGCGCTAAAAAAGTGACTGAAAGCAATGCATATGGAAGCCCCCCCCGAAGGGGGGCGTATCACATATCCCACTGTTCCAGTCACTCAGTGCATGGAAATTTAAATCTAGGTCCCCCCGAGGGGGGTCCAGATATTTAGCCGGTGTGGACAGCTGTTTCGGTCTTGGCGACCTCCTCAGCACACCATCGGCGATACTGGAGGAGGCAGGAATTTCTGCCCACCTGCAAAGACAACCACATTTTACTGTGGTGTCTGCAAGGGCATACATTCCATGCCACCACCTAGAGCCAAATTTCCATGCACCCTAAAAGAGAACCTACCAAAAGGGGGGAAGGGGTTGCAGTCGATATTGTAGTAGTAAATGAAAAGAAAAGGGGAGACTGCCAGTGCTAATATTTTAGGAAGGTTACAAAGTAAAGTAGATTATAGCACTGTCAGGGGAGAGAAATGTGCATGATCGACCAGTGATCATAGATCTACTGTGGCCAAAGCACAAAAAAAAAAGAGATAGGAAAGAGAGGGGGCGCTAAAAAAGTGACTGAAAGCAATGCATATGGAAGCCCCCCCCGAAGGGGGGCGTATCACATATCCCACTGTTCCAGTCACTCAGTGCATGGAAATTTAAATCTAGGTCCCCCCGAGGGGGGTCCAGATATTTAGCCGGTGTGGACAGCTGTTTCGGTCTTGGCGACCTCCTCAGCACACCATCGGCGATACTGGAGGAGGCAGGAATTTCTGGCCACCTGCAAAGACAACCACATTTTACTGTGGTGTCTGCAAGGGCATACATTCCATGCCACCACCTAGAGCCAAATTTCCATGCACCCTAAAAGAGAACCTACCAAAAGGGGGGAAGGGGTTGCAGTCGATATTGTAGTAGTAAATGAAAAGAAAAGGGGAGACTGCCAGTGCTAATATTTTAGGAAGGTTACAAAGTAAAGTAGATTATAGCACTGTCAGGGGAGAGAAATGTGCATGATCGACCAGTGATCATAGATCTAATGTTCCATATGCATTGCTTTCAGTCACTTTTTTAGCGCCCCCTCTCTTTCCTATCTCTTTTTTTTTTTTTTTTGTGCTTTGGCCACAGTAGATCTATGATCACTGGTCGATCATGCACATTTCTCTCCCCTGACACCCCACCCGGATCTGCCCTGGGGGACTTGGGTGGGGTTAGGTATTTTTTAGTTCCCAGGGTCACCCTGGTCAGCCCCACAGGGTGGGTTTTTCTCTCTATTCTGGGGCATGTGTTTCTGTCTACCCTTTGTCCATTCACCTGTATTTGCCTTTTTAAAACTCTCCCTACTGTCTGCACTGCCTGTAGCTCTTGATATTGGATGTGTGTTGCTAGATGGTCTTAGCTTTATTTAGGCCCCATGTGTTAGGTTTATTTAACGTATTTGACCGGTTGGCGACATACATTCAATGTTCTGTTTAGTTTTTTTTTTTTTTTACAAGCAGTGCAGGCACGTCCTGAGAAAGCCTTGTTGCTGTCGGGACGTTAAGCAATGTACAATCAATCAATTCTCTCCCCTGACAGTGCTATAATCTACTTTACTTTGTAACCTTCCTAAAATATTAGCACTGGCAGTCTCCCCTTTTCTTTTCATTTACTACTACAATATCGACTGCAACCCCTTCCCCCCTTTTGGTAGGTTCTCTTTTAGGGTGCATGGAAATTTGGCTCTAGGTGGTGGCATGGAATGTATGCCCTTGCAGACACCACAGTAAAATGTGGTTGTCTTTGCAGGTGGGCAGAAATTCCTGCCTCCTCCAGTATCGCCGATGGTGTGCTGAGGAGGTCGCCAAGACCGAAACAGCTGTCCACACCGGCTAAATATCTGGACCCCCCTCGGGGGGACCTAGATTTAAATTTCCATGCACTGAGTGACTGGAACAGTGGGATATGTGATACGCCCCCCTTCGGGGGGGCTTCCATATGCATTGCTTTCAGTCACTTTTTTAGCGCCCCCTCTCTTTCCTATCTCTTTTTTTTTTTTGTGCTTTGGCCACAGTAGATCTATGATCACTGGTCGATCATGCACATTTCTCTCCCCTGACAGTGCTATAATCTACTTTACTTTGTAACCTATGTGTGAATTTTTTTATTTGCCCTTTTTGAGAGTCTGTAGACGTTTCTTTTCCAGACATGTGCGACATTTTAGCCTGAGATTTTTAATCTATATTTACATCTTGTCTTAAGACCTTGCTTTTAGTCTGGCTGACCAGATTTTTACCCATCCCGCCGTGAGATGGCCTTAGTCGCTGCTCGGCGTTAAACCCAAATAACTAACTAACTAACTAATCAAAAATCATAAACCCGCACACATATTTCAAAACGGTGTTTTGACACGGAATACCTGAACAGATAAGCAGGTGTGATTTATTTATTTATTCATGTAAATTATCAATTTATTTATTTAGTTATTTTATTTAACTCATTCTACCCCAGACACACCACAGCAAGATGAGGATCGACCATGATAGTTCAAGGGTGATGCCAGAATAGCTTGGCGCCTATGGGCGCCAAGCTATTCTGGCATCGCCCTTGGACTATCATGGTCGATCTGTGTCCTGCACTGCAATGCAGTCTTCAGAAAATTTGGGGATTTCGGTGATGGGGTAGAATGAGTTAAAATACTTTGTTTTTTTACACTTTATAATGTGTACACAGCCGTTACATTTTACAGCACTCGGAATTGTGCGCAGTGCGGTTTCCACTCTAACCCCATTCACACACTTTAAAATTTGTTTGGTTCAATTCACTCACATTTTTCGCATCCAATCTCCAGGACTACCTGGAGGGCCAGCCACTTTTTCAAAACCAGCCATGCGAGACATTATTCACATGCCTGGAAGCACACGAGGTCGAGGTCATTGCACGGTTGAAATGAGATCCCCTGCTACTCGTCAAAGAGTTTGTCTAGACAGTCACGCAGCCGAACCGTGCAGTTTGCAAGGGGAATAGATTCTCATGAGCCCCTGCAGCCGCAGGGGCTCATAAGAATCTATACCCCTTGCTGGTAGAGACCATCCCGATGTACACTCTCAGACTGAGTAAGTACAACTTTTCAGTTTAATTCCAATGAGTTCCTGCTATCCCAGAAACATGGATACAAAGATTTATCAACAAGAGGCAACTGCGGGAGCTCATGAGGATCTATGTCTCGCAGTTGGATCGTGTTCACTTTTTCTCGGCATTGAAGGCGTTAATTCCTTTTTGAAAGTCGCTTTCAACTTTGGTTTTCGGAAGGTGATCAGACGGCACCGAATTGGAAAGTTGGTGCACTTTTTTTTCCACAGGTGTGTTGTTTTTTTTTTTCTCAACAGGTGTTTATCCGTCTGTGGGAATGTGCAGTGTACTTTTGGCCTTTTGGTTTGTTGTCGAGTTGCAAATATAGGTGCATACCACATACAGGCTTGGAGGAAGACATTGTAGGGAAAAAAAAAAGATTCTTTCATATTTATCGCTCGCGCTTGCCAATGAGTAAGAAAGAGGATCCCATCACTAACCTCGCGGCTTAGGGCCAGAAGCCATCATGAAGATGATGATAAGAGACGACTTTCTTGTGTACACCAGCTCTTTTTTTTTCTTCTTCTTCTTCATCCCCCTCCTTTCGTTATTTAAATAGTCCTTGTTTCTGACGACGTGGGCAAGTCCTATAGAATCTTCGTTCGCGAAGTCAAGCCAAGAGAGTTTCTGACACGTGCAATCCTAATCAGTCAGTCAGGCAAGGCAATCAACGAAGCAGTCAATTAGCAGGCAGGTAAATCTTTTTTCCTTTGCTGAGCCTCACATCTGCCCAGATTATGCTCGTAGGCGCAAGGTACAGAGTCGCGGACGAGCAGCACACATATTATCACTGGTAATTAACCCCAAAGTCAAGGGTTATAATAACACTTCATAAACATATTTTTTTACAATCGTGCGCCTGTGTTGCGAACGTTGATGTTGGCTTGAAGAAGCCTCGGGGGGGATAAGCAAGCAAGGCCTGTGATTCATCAGCGATGGTGGCTCCGCCGGGGTCAGGTATTATCTCCCTTTTAGCCGTGGGGTGCAGGCTGTATCGCACTATCTCAGGTTGGGTTGAAGGCTTCGCACACTCAGTGGGGTGTTACGGAGTCCACAAATGTGTTTGCTGGTCTGCGATTTTGGATCTTACGGCCTTCGGCCGTAAGGTCCAAAATCACAGACCAGTACACAAATGTAGATATTACTCGCAGCCGATTTCAGTTTATTTTATTCCAGCTGGTGTGATAAAATGTTTGTTTAGAAATTTTATTTAGAAAATTTGGTCACATTTTCCATTACATACCTCAGCACACACGCACGCACTCACTCACATGCATGCACGCACTTTAATGCACATGGGCGTGCGCAAACACACACACAGACAGGCACACACACACGCATACACACACACACAGGCACACACACGCGTGCGCACACACACACACAGAGGCTTACACCACACACACACACACACACACACACACACACACATACACACAGAAGCGCACACATGCACACACAAGCTATCTTGGCTGCCTTGTGGCATGTGTGATCTGTTTATGTATGGTAGCTAAGGTTGTTTAGCTATGTGGCACTTTTTGTATAATTATAGTGTCTGAAAGAAAGTTCAAAAAGTTTTACATAGTGTATGTGAATGGGCGGTTTTAGTGAAAACATGGCCAGCTGCCAATAACAATTTGTGAGTTGTGCTGCTGTGTGCGCCAAAAACCACGCTCATCTCCACTTTCTCATTAACCCTCATCATTCGGAAATCACTATTGTGTGAAATAAGTTTGACTAAAATAGTTCAAGGGTGGTGCCAGAATAGCTTGGCGCCTTTAGGCGCCAAGCTATTCTGGCACCACCCTTGAACTAAAGCCATTGGCCTGTATCCTTATCTGTAAGTATTATAATGTAGCTTGCAGTGTACAAATTTGAAGCTTTTAGCCTCAGGATGATATGGTTTAAGGGCAGCGGTTGTTAGCCTCTTTCCGGTAGACTTTTCGCAGTACTGCGTGGCATGTTGCATGTTCGCAAGCGTTGCTCCTCGGAAATGTTAGCGGGAACTGTTGTACCATTCTGGGAACTGTTATACCATTCTACGGCAAAAGCCAGCAAGTCAGTTTTTTTAGAAAAGCTAGATTTTCATTGTTGTGCAATGAAAATCTCGCTTTTCTGAAAAATGGGCGTACTGGCATATTGGCAGTACAGCGCCGTCATCAACTCTCAAGTTGATGGGTCAAGCATGATACTGATGGTGATAGTTCAGCTGTGATGTTTGATTTAGTGATTAGCATGACGTGTCCTCTCTGCACTGAACAATTTACTTCCACTGGACACGGATTCAAGATTATGTTGTTGAAATCATTGTAAATTCACTGTCAAGTATATCCTCAAGTATATCCTCAGGCTTCAAAGGAACGTAGACACAAAGCTATGTTAGCAAGAGGCATAGATCCTCATGAGCCCCCGCAAATGCGGGGGCTCATGAGGATCTATGTCTATTGCACTGGGTTGGGTAGTGTTCCGCTTGTCTCGGCAGCAAAGGGTCAAACGGGAATAGCATAGCAGACACTTCCGAACAGTAGCAGTTTGTTTTTGAAGTGAACGTCAATTGGCAAATAAGTACTTCACCGGTGCTGCGCAGAGGGCTCATACCAGACTGCTTTTTACTGAAGCTGCTTGTCAGACTAGTCTAAACATGGCCGTGGAGGCGAAAGATACACAGCTGTGGTAACGAAGTGCGTGCGTACCGCGCTTCCTTTCACCTCCTCACTTACCTGTGATTGTGAATGCCACCTGTGTTGTTGTGCGCCTCTCAGCTTCCCTGTTTTCCTCAAAGGCTGTACGTGTTGTACTCTACGATGTATACAGGCAAGCCTGGCATCTTTCTTTCCTGCCGGCTTTCACAGACAAGGACTCCGTGAATGTGTGTGTGTGGTAGTAGTGTGCGGTGATTTTTGAGTGATTTTACTGTTTTTGTCTAGAAATATTTGTAGGTTGTGTTGTTCTGTGCAATAAAAACCGCCAGGTCCGCATCTTTTCTGTTTTAGCAGTTTTCATTCTGCGTTTGTTAGGTGAGGATTTTGACTGACTTTTCTGAACTGGTATTGTCTGGAAATGCTTAAGCAGACGACACTTTAC
This sequence comes from Semisulcospira habei, assembly GCA_036245525.1. Taxonomy (NCBI): domain Eukaryota; kingdom Metazoa; phylum Mollusca; class Gastropoda; family Semisulcospiridae; genus Semisulcospira; species Semisulcospira habei. Next base: position 204,234,188 of record BTPG01000005.1, read on the forward strand.
CTTCAAGGGGCATAGATCTTCATGAGCCCCCGCATTTGCGGGGGCTCATGAAGATCTATTCCTCTTGCTGCGTTACAGTTACATCATGTGAACTCTTGATCAGAGCATTGAATGATCACGACGGCGAAAGTTTTTCTCGTCAGTGAGGCGATGTTTGGAAACTTTGACAAGTGCGGTTTATTTGCAAAGTATAATTATATGGACGGCTCATGAGATCAGAGGCACTTGTGGTCAGAATTTACACTGTTTATTCCAGATATGTAGGATGGTTTTGTGCTGAGTGTAGGAGTAGGAAGGAAACTCCGGACGGGAAGTGTGTTGGTATGTGTATTAAAATTTCACCCGTAATGCTTCCTGCACTAAAACAATCACTCATCATTCGCCGTGCGGAAAGAGGAGTTTCTGGTGAAAGATATAGAGAGAGCTAGGCCGAAATATATTTATGGTACGGGCTCAGTTTTCAGTTTTCATATTATGTGTGTTCCTCGCTTTCAAAATACGAAATGGTGCTCAGCAAATTAGACTTTGGGGGTGGGGGGGGAGGGGAGGGGAGGGCATTTCTAGTTTTGCTGCCACCAGCCATCGCTTGTGTGGTGGGGTTTTCTTTTTCTCGTTAGTTGGATTCACTCGTGTATGTGTGTGCTGGTCTGTGAGTTTGGACCTTACGGCCATAGCCGTAAGGTCCAAACTCACAGACGAGCACACACATGGCTTACTACAAGCTGAGAGATGAGATACATGCTGCACAGAGAGAGACTGAAAAACTGTTGCGTTGTGGTTTTAACCCTTTTAGCCCCGGTTCTCTACAGCAGGAGATGGCTTGTCCATGATCATTCAAGGTTAGTGCCCGATTAGCTTGGCGCCTTCAGGCGCCAAGCTAATCTGGCACTACCCTTGAATGATCATGGTCAATCCATCTCCTGCAACTGGTACACAGTCGTTAGGCATCACCTCCACAATTTTAGAAATGGGACCTGGGGGCTAAAAGGTTAAGAGCTTATTCCGAAAGCAGATGCGTGCTGGTCTGTTATTTTGGGCCTTCTTCCTTTAGCCAGCAAAGTACAAAAGACCAGCACACACGAGTGATGCTTTTTACCAGGCTGATTAATTTTTTTTACGTTTCATGCTTTGCCGTCGGCCATTGTTCGTCTTTGCGAAAGCTGGGGGCAGAGATACTGAAATGGGCATATATCTTGAACCAGATTTTGGAGCGGAAATATTTTCTTTCGGCACTTCCAGAGCCAAATGCACGTCGAGAGAAATGTGCAGCGGAGCCTGTTTTGAGCGACCGCCCTTTTGAGAGGTCACCTGTCATTCAAGAATGACTGAAACCACCTAAATGATGTCTGTAACCCTTTTAGCCCCAAAGTCCCATTTCTCCAATTTGGGAGGTTTTGCCTAACGACTATGTACCAGTTGCTGCAATGGATTGACCGTGATAATTTAAGGGTAGTGCCAGATTAGCCTGGCGCCTGAAGGCGCCATGCTAATCTGGCACTACCCTTCAATTTTCATGGTCAGTCCATCTCCTGCTACAGGGACTCGGGGCTAAATGGGTTGAAACAGGCGATATTGTCTGCCCTTCAGGCACCCGTCTTTCAAGACCAGTTTTTCTGGCGAAAACATGATCGCTGAAAACAGGTTTTGTTGTGTTAGAGCCGAGAAAAAAACGGAACCCCCACTCCACTGCAAGAGGTCTAGATCCTCATGAGCCCACGCAGTTGCGGGGGGCTCATGAGGATCTATGCCTCTTGCTGACACCACTTTTGAGTCCATGTTCCTGCAACTTCTAGGGTGTTTGTTGGTCGTGGATTAACGCAGTCTGCGTCAGCTGCCACTGCAGGGGGTAAACCGGCAGACCAGGCACCGTGTAGTTGATTATTTTGCCAGTTGACGCAGAAAATTCTTCTGAACGCTAGTTGACGCTGAAAGCGAAAGCGTCACGTTTCATATCGGCCGTGTATGGAGGTTTTCAGTAGATTATCAGTGCCTTTGTCAACTTGTGTTACAGTACAGTAGCAACAAAATTTTTTTTTTTTTTTTTTTTTTTTTTAATCTTACTGGTGCTCTATGGGCTGTCAGTGTGAACAGGTACATTGCATGCGGTTCAACAGGAAAACTTTTTCACATCGTCTGCAAGAGGCACAGATCCTCATGAGCCCCTTGCAGGGGCTCATGAGGATCTGTGCCTCTTGCAGACACGAATTGTCTTATTTTGTGTTTATTTCTCAAGGAGAGGAGGTTAAAAGAGTCGGGCTGTACGACTGTGGAAACTTTCAACAACACCTGAGTAGAAATAGGAGGGGAGGGAGTTTGAAGGGGGTGGTACCCGCCTCCACCTTCCTTCTCTCACTCGTGCTACTAGAGTATATATGTATATGACACAAACAGGTGACAACAAGCACCTTCCATCTGCAACAGGCGCAGATGTTCATGTTCTCCATTTTAAGTAGGCGTATGTGTGTTCTTGAAGTTCATTTCAGTTGGCAAGAGCTATAAAGGATCGCAAGCCCACATCAGCAAGCGCAGATCTTCATGAGCCCCTGCAACTGCATGGGCTCATGCAGATCTACGCCTCTTGCCGATTTCAATTTACGTCAGTGTTCTTTAAGACGCCGGAGTTTTTTTCAACGACTTCACGACACAAACTTGTGACCGATCCAAACTGTCAAGCCTAGCGTACACTCGATCGCAACGCATACCACCGGCTTAGTGTCGTATGGCTGACGACTATACACGGACTAGTATGTGTTATACGGAAGTTTAATCTCTCTTTTTCCAAAACTTGAGTCTCGCCTCTGCAAGGCCGGGTTACACGGAAACTTTGTAACGCGCGTGGGTGTTGTTGCATTGTGTACGACGTTACAATCCCTAAACGACATGGCGTTCCACGTTGGAAGAGCGGCGAGTGACGGCTTTTAGGAGGTTGGAGGTTGTAAGCTGAAGTTGTGGGACATTTTACGAGCAGTGAGAAAACTTGTGGACAGAGAAGGGGGGGTATTAGCCGTGCGCGTGGTCCCTTGAGAAAAGCGTGTCAAGTTTGTGTGCACAGTGAAGGACGAGATCATCAAAAAAATGCGGCACGGCGTGTTTGGGGCCTGTCTGCGCTAAAGCTGTCAGTTTGTCACTATAATTATGATCAATTAGTGCGCGGGTAAATGTGTGCTGGTTTGTGAATCTGGACCTTGCGGCGTCAGCCGGACCTGACGCCGCAAGGTCCAGATTCACAAACCAGCACAAATGTGTGATTTGTTAAAGCGTCGCATCTTTTATTTTGAGATGGCTTGAAAAAAGACAGTGTTTGACGTCGACAGTTTGTGTGTGCACAGGACGGATTATCTTACAGTGTATTTTGTTGTGTGTGGGTCCAACTTTCGGCTGTTCAATCATCTCCGTTTGTCATTACTGGGTGAAGTTAGTGTACATGTGTGCGATTTCGTAGCAGCCGTGTCGTTAACAGGTGGCTTGAGAAATTCACCTTGAAGGAATACGATAAATTTAGCAGATACCTTTACGCGTTAAACGTATTGGGATAGGTTGATGGGCATTTACCGGTTATGTGTGCACTGCACTGTCATTATTTCACGAAGTTAATTTACGTGTGTGTGGTTTCGTAGCAGTCGCTTCGTGAACAGGTGGCTGGAAAGAATTTATTCATCGTGAAGAAATAGATTTAACAGATAGCATTAGATGGTTAAACGCGTTGGGATTGGTTGGCGTGAATTAATGTACATTTGCACGATTATGTGCACTGCAGTGCACTTTGAAAAGGGAGTTAAACGTGTGTTGGGCGTATTTTCAAGTGGACTTTACTGCCGGCCTTTTGTGGTGGTCTGTGATTCTGCACCTTACGGCTGTCAGCCAGAGGGCGTAGAATCACAGACCACTACACTAATATAGACCTGGAACTTGCGGAATGTTGACATAGTGTGTGTGTGTGTTCGCAAGCTCGTTTGTTCTTTCACCACTCTTGTCAAGGGAGGTAAACTAGATCTCTGCCTGCGAAAGCATTTCTTGACGATGGGATGCCTTTGACGAAATCGCGTGGACGGCAAATGCTCTCACAAACCAGATGAGTTCACGTTGACGAAATATACTCCAACAATCTGCCTTCTGCAACCGCGTGTAGAGAGAGTACTTTGCGTGTCTAATGGAACCGCGTTGATAGAAAGTACATCGTAAAATGTAAGTGTGCGTTGGACTGTGACTATGGCCTTAACTCATCCAGCTGTAAGCAAAATCACTTACCAGCACACATAGGGGTTTTGAGTCACGTTGACAGCGGACGCTACTTAGAGAGCTGACAGGACACAATTCAACTGTCGCTTGGCTGCGTGTATGGTAAGGTTAGCTAACAACCCCGGTGAGTTTGTAGGGAGTCTGTTTGTTACCTGAGGAATTTGTAGGCTGACCGCTTCGCGTGTGCTTGTACACCAAACTGACAAATGCATTCGCGCAGTTGTCACTCAGGGCCAATATGTAAAGGACAGATTTTCAAGAGCCCGCGCTAAGCATAGGCTCAGACCTTGTCTTCTGTAGCCCATTAAGAGGAATAGGTGTGTGAGTTTTGTTGGACCAGGCGGATGTAAGCATAACCCCTTGAATGCTACTGACGATACCGTTCGGCGGAAAAGACGCGCTGTGCGCGTCTTTTCCGTCGAACGGTATCGTCAGTAGCATTCAAGTGGTTAACTTACGCCTTTGTTTTTCTGACTGAGGAAACCAGCCGTTTTTGTGCGTGAAGATTTACCGCATGTTTTCTCAGCACTGTGGGAAACGTACATATTCTACAGGTATCATGCACAAGCGCCTGGCTTTGACGTACTTCTCGTCAACGTGACAAATTGACGGTTTAACCCTTCGGCTGTCCGTAGCGCTTTTTGTCGCGATGATTCCCACAGGAGTCCTCGCGACAAAAGCCGCTACCGACAGCCAAAGGGTGAACGCAAAGAAAATATCCTCTGTAGCTCAGTGGTGGTGGAACCGGGATGTGCCCAATGAGCTGATCAGCATTACGTCACCGTGTTAATGGTGCCAGCAGGTATAGACAACCTGATACAGATGAAAATGACTGCCCGCGGAACTTTTCACACCGGACACGTGTTTTCTAATAAACAGATCAGAATTGCGTCATCGTGTTGAGGATACCACCAGAAATATTTACCGGTGTAGGTGATGATGAATGCTGGCGGATCCGACCAGCGAGACGTGTGCTCTGTTAATGTGGAACTTTCAGGCTTAGAACAACAGGCGACCAACTGATGAGAACTGCGTCATCCTGCAGCACGTTCCAACCTGATAATGAGCTCCTGTTGACCACCAGCCACCAACCACCGCTTGTTCCACGATCAGACTCCACCCCCCTATCACTACCCCGCTACCAGACCCCACTCTCGCACCCCCACCCCAGACCACCTTTCTGCTGCTACGATGTTGAAGAATGGGCAACTGTTGTTGCAAAGGTGAGAGACTTCGTTGTATGTCTTATCAGCTATTTGCAGGACGTCTGTCTGTGGCAGAAGTCGGCTCTGTTTGTTTTCGTCTCTGCGTTCATTCGTGTGCTGGTCGGTGATTTTGGGTCTTACGGCTGAAAGCCGTAAGGCCCCAAATCACAGACCAGCACATGTTCTATTTGTTCGCTTGTTCGAGAAGTACACGGATGCGTGTTTCAAATTCAGACCTGAGAAAACCTTGCCTAGAGTCCTCCGCCCCACACATTAACTCATTTAGTCCCGACGGACAACAGGCGGAAGGTGGATCGACTGTGATAATTCAAGGGTAGTGCCAGATCAGCTTGGCGCTATCAGGCGCCAAGCTGATCTGGCACTACCCTTGAATTATCACGGTCGAGCCATCTGCACCTGGGAAATAGTCATTAGGTGACACCTGGGGTTAAATGGGTTAAATTCAGACCTGAGAAAACATTACTGAGAGTCCTCCGCCCTGTACATCTAATTATCCCCAAAAGTGCGCCACAGCACACACATTCGAACGCACGATCAGTAGCTGTAGGTTTTTATTGTATAAAGGAAGAGGTTGGCGAGTGAGAAAGTGTCAATACCACACACTTGGTGGTAGAGAGAGATTGAGATTTGTACAGTTGTAGAAACTTCGCTAAACTGCTTCGCGCAACCGGTGGCCGAGTGAAATCAGGCGGTAGTACCGGTAAGCGAAAACCCGGGCCGCTAAAAATACCGCGGGATCAAGCACGCAAACACATTTCGCATTCTAGCCACTACCGTGGGCCGTCAACGCCGACTATTTTGCGTTGAATGTTCCCACACTTTTAACGCAACTGCCATCTAGTAATATTATGTCTTTCCTGAGCCTAGTTGCGTTGCTTGATTTTTCGTGCAGTAGGCGCAACCACCCGCGAGTTGTGTCTACACGTACCATACCGGTCTGATGTCCTACGAACTGTGTAACGCGAGACCGTCGCAGTGGCCATAAATTTGGCCCGTCCAGACGGGCCAAATTTATGGCCACTGCGACGGTCCAGTACGAGGATCTCATCATTCGCCTGTGCCAAACACTCGAGTCTACAGACTGTGCTGTACGTGCTTAGCGTCCCTGTGGGCTGGAGCCGGGGTGGTGCCTGTCGGATTTGCTTCCCTTGGGGGCTTGAGAACACGACAATCGTTTTAGCGCAAAAAAAGTGTCAGTGTCTCTGTGCTGAACTCCGTAAAGTAATGCGTGGACGCATTTTCGCCTGGACACTCGTAACTCTGTCGCTTCCAGCGCCACGTGCTGAAGATGGATTGATCAAAATAGCTATAGTATAACGCCTTTGCTTGAGGATCGGAAGACAATAAACGCTTAACTCATTCTACCCCATACACACCACAGCAAGATATGGATCGACCATGATAGTTCAAAGGTGATGCCAGAATAGCTTGGCGCCTATGGACGCCAAGCTATTCTGGCATCCCCCTTGAACTGTCATGGTCGATCTGTGTACTGCACTGCAAAGCAGTCTTCAGAGGAGAACGGCAGCATTTGGGGATTTAGGTGTTGGGGTAGAATGAGTTAAAAAACGTAGTGCCTGAAAATTGTTTTTGGGACTGAATTGGTGGGGGGGGGGGGGGGATGTTTCGTTCCGGCTCAGTATTGGCCTAGCAAGCAATGGGTCCTCGGATCGACGTCCACTCTAGTGGAGCAGCCGAGATCGACGTCACCTCGAGGATCGTTTTCACAATGGTAATACGTCGCAAGGATGCGCAGAACCTGTCTCGTTCATTGCCTGCGCCGTCATTGACACCCCACCAAGACCAAAACGTCCGTCTCTTACAATTCTAGTCAGTAGTCGGTGTCTCACGGCTCAGGTGTCATCCCAGCAAAAAGGTCTTCGGGCCGAACGTTGGCCGCATTAGGACCTTTTGCTTACTGGACCAAAGTCGGTTAATTAGCTTTTAATTATCGTTTGGACAGGTAGAGCAGTCGGTGGCTACAAGAAGTAATGGTTTTGTAAAGGGGTTGGGGGCGTTCTGGTCAGTAGCCGTGCTGGTGTCAGGCATATTGCGGTTAATGTTAGACTGGAATAGAGTCCTGTAGTTGACGCCATCCATGTGTAAGAGACAAAGGTCATTTCGGTGGAGGTTTTCAAAGGTAGAATATGATGCAGACTACAAGTTTTCTTTAGATTTAAAGAAAAAAGGGCTTTAGGGTTTGAGGGTGTAAGCGTGCAGTCAAGTGAAGATAACTCCACTCCCCTCCTGTCTTTCGCTCCCACACGCGAGCGCACGAACACACACACACACACACACTCGTTCAGTCACTCTTTCACACACACACACTCACGCACGCACGCATTCTCTCTCTCTCTCTCTCTCTCTCTCTCTCTCTCTCTCACACACACACACACACACACACACACACACACACACACACACACACACACACACACACACACACACACACACACACACACACGCTCGCTCGCTCACTCACTCAAAGGCGGCGTCATATTTCGTCTGTGGCATTCTCATCACTCAGCAAGCAAAACAAGGCAGCACCCAGACCTGTATTTTCTCTTACACGCCCCTATAGCGTATCCTCCCAGCTCCCGAGATTGACCCACAATACGGATCCAGCCGTCACATGTGCGATACTAAGTGTGCGTGCGTGCTGGTCTGTGATTTTGGACCTTACGGCTGTCAAGCCGTAAGGTCCAAAATTACAGACCAGCACAAGTATTGTCACGCTGCAAGCCTGTTTTCATTTTTTAACAGTCACGCAAAAGATAGCGAGGTTGTCACTGGGAAGGTTTACCGCGACGTTTAAACAGCTCTCAGAACCGGCCATCATGTCATGGCCAACACCAGGGAGATTTCCTTTACATCCCACAGCACACATTTCGTGGCTTTGGCTCTCTGTCAGTGTCGGCTGGTGAATTTGGAGGAGGAACTGGGTACAGGTAGCTCAGGTGGCATAGTGTTCGACTCTCTCTCTCTCTCTTTCTCTCTCGTCCGAAAAGGTCGTGGGTTTGAACCCAGCCGGGGTAAAAAATTAATACAGATTTTATTTTCGGTGTCTTTCAGGTCACCTTCGTGGTGGTTTAGCGTCTACAGGTGGGTTTTTTTTTTGGTGGTGATTTTGGAAAGTTCGGCTCGAAAGCGGGATGGCCAAAATCACAGCCCAGCCCAAACTTGGGGGCCTAGAATCGTAAGGCTCAAAATCCCAGAGCGGTACAAACGTGTCGCGTCGTGGCTAACACCGTCAGATTTCACCAGTGGCCCACTGCACACATGACGCGTCTATGTCAACACCGCACTCTAATCCTGCAGATCGCAGTGGAGGAGGCAGCTTTGAGGCGACGCCTCTGTCTGTGTTGGTCTGTGATTTTGGACCTTACGGCCTGACGGCCGTAAGGTCCAAAATCACAGACCAACACACACATACTGGTCCTAGAGTCGTAAATGGCAGAGCAGCTCTCAATTTGGTCGAGTACATTGTTCCACCCGGTAGCTAATGCGATGATTGTAAAACTGACACGAGTCGTCATAAATTCTGATGCCAGGAGTGAGATCAAGGTATACACTGTAAGATTAACCCATTTAGCCCCGAGTCCCTACGGCAGGAGATGGATTGACTATGATAAGTCAAGGGTAGCGCCAGATTAGCAAATCTGGCACGACCCTTGAATTATGGTCAGTCCATCCCCTGCAACTGGGTACACAGTCGTTGGGCAACACCTCCAACATTTTTAGAAATGGGACCTTGGGGCTAAAAGGGTTAAGGTATACACTGTACGTGTACATTCGCAGTAGTTAGTTTTGTATGTATGTATGTATGTGCATGCGTGTCTGTGAGAAAAAGCCGATAGAATTTGCCAGGAAGGTATTTCAGGGTGTCAACTTTCGTGGGCAGTGTCGCTATGCATAGAACTTATCTGTCTTTGCTGAAATACGATCCCGTAGAACTCCGTGTTGGTAGCCCGTGTATCCGAAACGTTTCGTGTCATCTGAATGCAGGGCTTCATACAGAGTTTCGTGTTGAGCAACCGTCTTTAACCCTTTGAGCCCCAAGGTCCCATTTCTGAAATTTGGGGAGTGTTGCCTAACGACTATGCACCAGTTGCAGGAGATGAATTGATCATGATAATTCAAGGGCATTGCCTGAAGGCGCCAAGCTCATCTGGCCCTACCCATGAATTATCAATATCAATCCAACTCCTGCTGCAGGGTCCCAGGGCTTAAAAGGGTTAAGGGGTGAAAAAGGTCTTGTAAGACAGGTGCTCTCCGAAGAGATGTCGTCAAATGCAAATGTGTCACCTACCTGTCATTAACCCATTCAGCCCTGACGCACTGCAGCAGGAGATGGGTCGACCATACTAATTCAAGGGTAGTGCCAGATTAGCTTGGCGCCTAAAGGCGCCAAGCTAATCTGGCACTACCCTTGAATTATCATGGTCGATCCATCTCCTGTAACAGGTGCATAGTCGTTGGATGACGCCTCCAAAGTTTAGGAAATCCGTGCGTCGGGGCTGAATGAGTTAAAAACTGTTAAAAACTTTTATAACTGTGGACCGTGACACGTTTATGGCCACCTAAAAAAAGATGGTCTTTGATGATCTCTCATAAAGTTGGTCGCACAAAACAGGTTCTCCTGTATTTAACTGTCGAACTTTCTCATCGTTCTTCAAGTAACGTAGCGGTAGACATTTGATATCGAGCGTCAGTTTTATGGTTACTACAGACCGGTTGTAAAACTACTCGCGCTAAACCGCACACGCCCTAAAGGCAGCACTTTGGGGGCATTGACCTTGCTGAACTCTCAACAACAGCATTTGCATATATGCACCATTGTTGCACAAATGTTCTCGAGTCTCGGAGGTGTTATGCGTTGAATCCCAACCTCGGGGTCGAGCCAACCTCGGCCAAAGTGACATAATTATACTACTCATAAATAGTAAGGTATATTAACATTTCAGCTATACCTTGCTATTTTTGAGCATTATATGTCACTCTGGCCGAGGTTGGGACCCAACATTATGCAGAGATTGGGCAGTTTTGCCACGTCGGCATATTTTTGTAGTCGAACACTAAATGCGTTAAACTAGCAACCCCGCCCCCTCCCCTCCTCCCCCCCCCTCCACCCACCCCACCACATCCCACCCCACACACCACACACACACTTTACACACCCTAACTTCCAACTGAGAAATTCATTGTCATCTGCATGTATGTGCGCCTTTGTGAAGTGTGGGAACCAGCCTGACTTATCATGGCCACCCTATTAACAAAACTCGTCAGGTAACTTTACGCTGTCAGGCCTGTCGTCCACACGCCCCTTCATTTCCTTCGCCTGAGTAGTGGAGATGGTAGTTCATGGAACTTATTCCTGCATACAAGATACGTAGATTCTCATGAGCCCCTGCAGTCGCAGGGGCTCATGAGAATCTACGTGTCTTGCGCTCAGTAATCATTCTTCTGTATGCGGGATTTACTTGTAGATCTGTGGAAACGCTGGCTGAGAGAAATAATTTTATCTCTGCGTAGTCAGCAGGTTCTTATGAATAACTGTGCGTCTTGCAGAAGGTAGAGGTTTGTTGAATGACCTGGTTGAAATACTGGGCTTTTGTTGGTCAGTCAACCAACACAGGAATTTACGCACCCAGCATTAAGAGGCGTAACCGGTTCGTAATTGAATTGTTGTGTAGGGTGTGTGCGTGTAAGAGCGATATTTTCAAACTGATTTTATGTTCGCGGTATGAAATACGCACGCGTGCACATTCATTAAGTATGACACAGTTAAGGCATTTGAGACATGCCGCGTACGGATACGCGGCAATTTGCCGCGTAACCGTGTGCGGCATGTCTCAATGAGTTAACCCCGTCACAGCCGATACGAAGCGAAACCCATTAAGTTGCAACAGGCAGTGGCATACAACTGCGTGGGAATAGTACTTGCATGACTGTTCAGAGCGTGCCGATACATTTGCACAGTACGGCATGTGTTATACAGGCACAGGTTGATGTACACGTAACAAAGGTTCAGCTTTAACCCTATGGCTGTCGGTAGCGCTTATTGTCGCGATGATTCCTGTCGGAATCATCGCGACAATAAGCGCTACCGACAGCCACAGGGTTAAAAATGTTTCACGATACATGCAAGTGGCTAATAAGAGTAGGTATATGAATATGACCGTGCGTATGATTAGGTTCGTCACGCCATAACGCAGGGTGACGCAAACACGTCCGTGCATGACAGCAGGTCAATGAGATGACAATTATCAGTCCTTCAGCGTGTCGTGCACTATCTCTTCATCGACCACGAGATCATTGCGTGGTACACACGTTGTTGTATTAAGTTAACAAGGTTATTATTAAGTCGAACTCCCAGTCACACGTGTGAAATGTTTGCGTCACCGTCACATACTGGCTGTGAAAATCGTAAACGTGTTCGTAACGCTTGGCTGTCTTTCTTTATTTTATTATTATTGTTATTATCACTATTATTATTATTATTATTTTTTTTTTTTACTACAACGCAAAAGCTGATTATTTTAAGCTTTAAGATGTGCCATTACAGAGCCGCCCTCAACAATGTATTGATATTACACAGTTGTTCCATGTCCATTGCGACGATTTGGAGCCATAAGGTCCAAAATCAGAGACTAGCGCAAAACATGCAAGTACAAGACAGTTATATCTTGAACCGCTCGGAGATTACTCTGCACTGAGGTAGTCGCTACAGCTCCAAAAACACATGGCCCCACGAGCTCCTTAGCATCCGCGTTATCGCGAAATTGTTTATATTACAGCGGACGGCAGACGCAGCCGTCCCGTTAGTCCCTTTCCTTTTTGTCCCTCGTCTCCTTGATTGCGTGCGCAAAATAAGGTGAACTTGTGTGAAATCATTGAAAATTCGCATCAACTTCATTAAAAAAAAAAAAAGAACTTTAGAATTTTTTAGTGCGTGTACGGGTTAGCGCATTTTTGGGGAAACAATAGGCGCACAGGCCCCTTTTCGTGTTTGTCCTTGCTAAACTACAACATTCTTAGAGAGAGAAAGAGAGATGAAATGAAACTTTATTAAGAGAGAGAGAAAACAATAGCCTAGTGATAATAAAGTGTAAAAATGGTTATAACTAAATAGTGTATACACGGTATATAAGTGAAGACACAGTCGTACTATCCGTGAACTGAAAAACTCGAAAAGCTTTTGGTCAGGCAGGGAGCCGCAGGAGCAAATAGGAGGGGAGGAAATACGGTCGCGGCGGGTTTGTTATGTGCCAGATATCTCTAACGACAGCTTGATGATAACTGACTCGCACCCACACTTGCCGGAATTTAGGGACCTTTTTTTTTCCTTTGCTTTGACGTTAAATTGGCATTGATTTTTTTTTTAATCTGCATGCACTAGCAGTGGAAGGGTTAATCGTGTTGTATCAGGTCGGTGCCCAGTGGAACTCGGTACAGCTAAGCTAGTGGCACTGAATTCCCCATTGTTCTAACATCACCTGTCATTCTGACGTCTTGTTGACAGCACCGCGCAGCCCTTCATGCATAGAGCCAATTGCCTCACAGTCACACGTTTAGATGATTTGCTGTATGCAGCAGGAGATAAATATATACACTATAACATCTCAAGCAGGGACGGATCGTGAGGGGGTGGGGGTGGAGAGAGAGAAAGAGTACGAAAGGGTTCCGGAACTCCAGACCCATTTTTTTTTATGCTATAAATGCTGTAAGAAAGTCCCTTTTGGGGGTTTTGCCCCCCCCCCCTCCCCCATGTTGTTTGATATTTTGGCGAGTGGCGAAAGTATACACACACACACACACACACACACACACACACACACACACACACACACACACACACACACACACACACACGCGCCTTCTTACCCTATGTGCTGCCAACGTTGTTTGATTTTTTTTCGGCCACTGTAAGCAAGGTCTGGCGTCGGGGAGGCCTTCCCCCCACCCCCCTCTCCAGGTAACCGATCCGCCCCTGTCAGTGCCCATTGTTCTAACGTCACCTGTCGTTCTACCCCTCTTGTTGACAAAACACTGCGCAGCCCTTTATGTGCGGAGCCACATGTTTAGATCATCATTTTCTATGTGCAGCAGGAGATAGATATATGACATCTCATGCATTGAAGTGCCCATTGTTTTAACCCATTCAGCTCTGACGCACTACAGCAGGAGATGGATCGACCAAGATAATTCAAGGGTAGTGCCAGATTAGCTTGGCGCCTGTCGGCGCCAAGCTAATCTGGCACTGCCCTTGAATTATCATGGTCGATCCATCTCCCACAACAGGTGCATAGTCGTTAGGTGACGCCTCCAAAATTTGGGAAATTTTGGGGTTGAGTCGCTCTGCCCCTCTTGTTGACAACACTGTGCAGCCCTTAGTGTAAAGAAGTACCCAACAGAGAAAGAAACACGCTTAGAAAAGACGAGTACAACACAATTGTGTTGTACCCGTCTTTTCTAAGCGTGTTTCTTTCTCATCGAGAGATGCGCGGAACAGTATCACTGAGAAGATGCTACAGTTCTGTAACTCACCGCCATCATGCCGAGCCACGCACAAGTCACTCTCTCTTGTGAGTACAGAGTATATCTTGTAAGCCCCAATTTGGCCTCGACTGCACGCAGCCAACACGCAAGAGTCCTATGCACGCCCGCATATTATACTCAACATAGTCCCATACATGAGTCTCTACTCGAGATAGATCTTGTCAGAATACCTTCCCTCTGCCACCGCGCTCACACTTTCTACTAGACTCCGCACTTAATCTGATATCGCGCTTTTTACGAATTATCCCACCGCTCCCATTAGAGAGTTACACACCATGTATGAGTCAGAGAGATTGGCTTTCGTATCAATGAATCACATACTTCTCCAAAGCGCATCCCCCCCAGTCGCCAGAACTGCAGCTGACGCCTTAGGCTCGACATGCCTTGACTCTCCCGTAACACGATACTAATCTATCACACCTCTCGCATTTCTCCATGCGCTGTCAGTACGTCACCCACTCAGCCACGCTGTGACTCCAATTCGTGCGAGGCGCCTGCTAGCGAGGAGTAATAACGCGCGAAGCTTAGAGCTGCGCCAAGCACCGCAGCTCCAGCACGTGTGAGACCCAAGAAAAGAGCACACTCTCTCCCTCCCACAGTCCACACACTACATCGCGGAAGACTGATAACTCTGATAGTAGACGTTGCACTCTTTGCCTCTCCTCATCAGCCACGCGCAGACACGCGCCCCACCACAGAAGCGAGTTCGTATCATCTTAGCGAGTGATCAATTTTATAAGCACAGAGACTACCCCGCTCGCACACTATAGTGCTACTACCATAATCTCACGCCGCGGCGGAGCCGTAGCGGAACGATACACTGACCCTCTCATAGACACTACTACATCGAGCCTGCAGCATGAACCTCTAACTTCTCGCCTGGCCAGACCCACACACAATCTCGCGACCACACGCCTACGATCAGATACGAGCACCTGCGCACCTCAACAACTTGTGCACCCTATTGTCCACATCACTGCCCGAGTCTACATGTATATCCTATAATAGTTGTCTAAACCCATGCCACCGTGCGATCATATCGTAGAAGTCGCTACGCTCACGAGTTGTGTACAGTGACAGCGCATTTGTCGATGATAATACACCACTTCCTCCTAACATAAGCTCTCAGACCGAATGTCCTCTGATACAAATAATCCCCAGGCGATGAGATATCTATCTCACCCTCTATAGATCAAAATCTCTCAGTCTCATCCGAATCGGCCTTAGGCAGTCTATATATGACGCGCATCAGATATCTGCCTCATCACAGATATCGAACACTATAAATTTACACTACCACTAACAGCCCAGCCCGCTCTGCGTCCGGGCATCAAAACCCGTATGACCTTACCCCCACAAACACCCCGAGCGTGATTGACTCGCACTGTTCACCCTGTAATAGATCTCTATTAGCGAATAGCAGCACCTGCTGTAGATAATCGACCTTGAATAGTTACGCTGAACCACGCCTCCGAACTATGAGTTTGTTGAAGATGGTAACTGTGGCCCGCTCAGATCTCACAATAGAGATGTACTCATCCCACACCCAAAGCCTCCTCACCGCCGCTACCAAATGTTCAGCAATATACCAACAATATATCAGTGATGATCACCCGCTCTTCGATTTCTCTATAACCATCTCCACATCGTGATCACTATATTTCCGCCATCGTATACAGGATACACGATTTGTGCGCTCTCCTTGCCTGCACCAGTCTTGACCCGCATCAGTGAGTCAAAAAATTGTCCTGCACAAACCCACTGCGTACCTCGTAGACCTCACTCCACCTACTCGCGTATGTACATACCCAATAACTATCGCATATGCCTCCGTCTGTCGTCTTCTCCTACGCACGCCGTCACTCCCGCACTGATCACGCACACTTACGTTCACGCCCCTGAAACTGATAACATAGCTCTGAGAGATGCGCCGACTCGCACATAACAAAGGACACGCTGCACCCCTGTGTCGCCACCCTCTCATCATAACACCATCTATATACAAATCACTACACTTCCCTCTACCCTCCCTAAATCTACCCCTCCCATACCCCTCACCTCCTCACCCACCTCCCACCACACCAGACCATACCACCTACCATACACCTCCCCAGCCCCACTTATCTACTGATCATACCCAGACTCAATACACCGCGCCACCACACCCCCCAAACCTACCGATACAGTAGTCAGAACCTTGTCCTTCCCGCATAAATTTTCATACCCAACCATTCACTTCCTCCATAACACCACACTCGCCCAGCCACCACTCCCGTCCATATATCAGCCATAACATCCATACCCCTCCCATTCCCCCTCTCCCCACTGATGTGCCCCCACTCCCGACTCACACAGACCATCCGCCCCCTCTACACCCAAACCCCCACCACCCCCCCCCCAACCCCCCCACCCCCCACCCCCAACCCCCCCCACCACCCCCCACACCCCCACCCCCCACACCCCCCAACCACAACCCCCAACCCCCACCCCCCACCACCCCCCACCCCCACACCACCCCCCCCCACCCCCCACCCACCCCCCCCCCACCCACCACCCCCCCACCCACCACCCCACACCCCCCCACCCCCCCACCCCCCACCCCCACCCCCCACCCACCCCCCCCCCCACCCCCACCACCCCCACCCCACCCACACACCACAACCCACCCCCCCCACCCCCAACCCCCCCCACCCACCCACCACCCCCCAACCCACCCCCCCACCCCCCCCCCACACCCCCACCCCAACACCAACCCCCCCACCCCCCACCCCCCACCACCCCCCACCACCCCCCCCCCCCACCACCCCACCCCCCCCCCCCACCCCACACCCACCACCACACCCACCCACCCCACACCCCCACAACCCACACCACCCCACAACCCACACCACACCCCACCACCCCCACCACACCCCACACCCACCCCCCACAACCACCACCACCCCCACACACCCCACACCCCACACACCAACACCCCACACCACCCACCAACCCCCCACACCCCACCACACCCACCCCACACAACCCACCCCACCCAACACACCACACCCCCACACCACCCACACCCCACCCACAACCCCCACCACCCCACAACACCACCACCCCACAACACCACCCCCACACCCCACACCCACCACACACCCCCCCACACCCCACCCCCACCCCCCCACCACCCACCCCACCCCCACCACCCACCCCCACACCCCCACCCCACACCACCCACCCACCCCACCACACCCCCCCCACACCCAACACCACCCCCACCCCCCACCAACCCCACCCCACCCCACCCCACCACACCCAACCCACCCACACACCACAACCCACACCCACCACCCCCAACCCACCCACCACACCCCACCACCAACCACCCCCACACCCCACCCAACACCACCACCACCCCACACACCCACCACACCCCCCACCCACACACCACCCCCACCCCCACCACACCACCAACACCCACACCACCAACCCCCCCCCCACCCCACACCACACCCACCCCACCCACCCCACAACCCACCCCCCCAACCCCACCCCCCACCACCCCACAACCACACCCACCCCAACCACCACCCCCACACCCACACACCAACCCCCAACCCCCACCCAACCCACCCACCCACCACCCCACACACCCCCCCACACCACCCACACCACCCCACACCCCACCACCCACCCCCCCCCCACCCCCACACCACCCCCCACACCCCACCAACCACCCCCCACACCACCCCACCCACCACACCACCCCACCCACCCCCACCACCCACACCCCACCCCCACACACCACACCACACACCCCACCCACCCCCACCACCACCAACCCACAACACCCCCCACCCCACCCCCCACCACCCACCACCCCACACCACACCCCCACCCACCCCCCACACCACCACACCCCACCACCACCCACACCCACACCACCCCCCACCCCACCCACCACACCCCCACCACACCCACCACCCACCCCCCACCCACCCACCCCACCACCCCCACCACCCACCACCCCCCACCCCCACCACACCCCCCCAACACCCACCCCACCCCCCCCCACCCACACCCCACCCCCCCCACCCCCACACCCACCCACCCACCAACACCCCACCCCCCCCACCCCCACCCCACCCCCACCCACAACCCCACCACCCACACCCCCCACCCACACCCCACACCACAACCACCCCACCACACCCCCCCACACCCACCCCAACCCCACACACCCCCCCCAACCCCCACCACACCACCCCCACCAACACCCCACACACCCAACAGACCCCCACCCCACCAACCCCAACTCAACTCCCCCACAACCCCCACACACCACACACCCCCCACACTACAACATAGCCAACTGAACTCCCACCACAACTACACTACCCATCACCCCAAAAGCCGAATCACCCAAGCACCACAATACACCACTCTTACAGCACACTGCCGCATCATGGAACTCTGCACATCAGCTCAATATCCTGCCATCTACTCGACTCGCTCACAGGCCATGAGTAGCGGAGTGTAAGCGCAGTACAGATCGATAGCGCAACCTACTAAGACTCAGCACTCGCTGTATACTCGCCAAGATAGTATCACTCACCATATCATCAGATACAATATAATGATATTGTAGAGTCGCCTACAGCATTGCTATCGATCGTGTAGTAGAGTAACTCGCCATAGGCTACAGCTCATCCACAGAGCCACACTCTCCATTGATCTGCACGACTGAGCTGTGAGATCCATGCCTGCCGCATCGCATCATCATACTCCCGCACAACTCTGGACAAGCGTGCAAGTGGTGTGTGCATACTTATTCAAAAGAGACGCCGCCGCGCTCTCGACGGAGTTAAACAGTAAGAGTTAGATCTCACAGACTACCGCGCCTCAGTATAACAGAACTTCCATCATACTTAAGCGCCTCGCTGCTCCTCCTTTGTCGTTACAGCTCCTAAGCATAGATCCATACTAGCTCAATATCTTAGTCGCAGAGTCATGATACAGCATAAGAGACTAGACATTTACCAGAAGTGCATCACTACTCTTCCTGTTTGTTTTCCTCTCAGCCAAATATAAGAACGTATGCACTCACTAACTCACATACATAGATACTACTCTGTCCTCTGACCGCTCTCCTATCGATCAGATTAAATATGACGGCTACGCAATGATAGATCAAGTACTGAGTGTCGCCTGCTCTCATGAGGTCGCTGCTATATTATCTTGTCTTGTATATCTAGAGAGCTTGTCCAACTCACCTGTATCAATCGCTCTCCTTATCCTGACATCTCTCAATAAGGCATGCAGGCGTGCTACCCTATAGTCTTGAACGTAAGTTACTCAAACACGGTCATGCTGAGATTGTATCACCGTCCAATAGAGAGCGCGCCGCGGAAGCTCCTAACAAAGATTCTCTACGCCTGTCACAAGATGTGAACTGCCATTGTTACTCACGTTCCCTCAAAATTATAGAACATTACAGTCTAACAACAGTGAGCTAGATTGCGCCTCGTATGTCGACTATGCTAGATGCTCTTCTCGCCAGAGATGACTAATCGTCACAACAGCGACCCGCCTAATAGTGAGCATCAAACTCTAGCCCCACTTGTAATGTAGTGGAATTTTGTTGCTCAATACAGTCTGTATGAACCCTGTAAACACACGGCGACCACCGAACTCGCGCCAGTCCGAGATCGCTCTCCGCTCGCAAATACAAGCCCGCTGTATCTAAAATGCAATCGAGACTGTTACTATATCACCCTACATACACAATAGATGCTGTCTTAGCAGCCCAGATCCACTATAGCCTGGTCTAAATCTGAGAGACCTCTGTAGCCTCTGAGGAGCCACCTGTCACAGCCATCCGACACACGCTGTTGCTCAGATCGAGTCGCACAAACATCGAGATACTCTTCCTCCTAGTCTCCATATTATACATGGATATCCGCGCAGACACAGATATATATCCTCTTTCTCCTACGAAGTTAGTCTTTCGAACACCCGCCGCGATCAAATAAATCCATACTGAATCAGAGCATGAGCCTTCGCCCGCTCTGGCCAAAAGTCGCACTATACGGCCGCCCACGTCTGAGACAATAGTTTATCAGCTGACGTCACGACCAGCTCTTACGTGAGGTCACATATCGGCAAACAAATAGCCGCATTCGACTCACGCCAACTATAAAGAGGCTACCACGTAGAGCCACCTACGCACACCTACGCCACTCGATAGCCGTCTGTTCGCGCATGCCCACGCCTCTTCACAGAGTCCTATACAACTAGACCTCTAGCAAATAACTGAATCCCAACATGATCGATATGATGTCTATGATCACAAGAATTGCGCGCCTAGAGCGCCCCACACAATCAAGGGAGTGATAGACACCACCTGTCACACATTATATCAACCTCTACAATAGACATATCTACCACACTAGCAGTCACCCCCCCTCACCCATAGGATTCAATTCAGACGTGCAGACCGCCCTGAAGTACCTCACTCAAAGAGCATCGCACATATATCTGCTATACCCACTAAATATCAAACTAGCTGACTAATACATGACCGAACTCTATAAAATCGAGGCGCGACCGTCGCATAAGACAGGATACCGGCACCTCGGATTACTTGTATGCGATGCCTCTGAATGGCCCAGTGAGGCCCGCAACTAGGGCGGCACACTGACTAGCGCGACACCGCGTGTTAGCCCAGATATCTAGCCTACCCACTCCAACAGAGTCCGCATCTCGTCGCTCCGCAAGTCCGCTCGTCGTGCCCGCACTTACCACGACTATGATTACCTGCGTCCACGCCGCCGTAGCCGTAACCTTCTCGTATGATACTCGCTCGAGCTTCTAAATTTCGCTCACTATAGAATAGATATCGCCTCAACTCCCGCCGCGCGCCACTGCCTTTCAACTCCCCTGTGAACGGTATCACTCTAGCAAGGACCACCACAATAGTTACGAACGCACCCTCGGCCCCTCTACAAGCCGTTGTCAGATGACAACTACGCTCGCACCACATGTCTGCACATGCGACATGACGCCTGTCAGACCAATAATCGAGCAAATACATATCCACACGCATCTCAAATAGCCCAATATAAGTCTGTAACCTCGAGCAAGGATATAGTCGATGTGATATAGTCTATACCGATCAAAGCACACACTATACCACCCGCAAAGGTGACCTGAGTCACCCGACTGTCTAGCTCGAGCCACTCCCTTCGATCACCTTCGCCAAGACATAGCACAACTTATATATCTCAGAGAGCTGTCAAGATACGCGCCGTACCACTAGAGTTCTCCATGTGGATGGCTGCAGCAGTACTATCGTAAGAGACACGCACACCACAATTGTCCCCTCTTGCTTCTGGACTGCGCGCACCGCCCAGGATAGACTTCGAGAACACTACACTCCGCGCCCCACACTGGCTCTACCATCAGATTGTAACTTGCCTACTGCCCATAACCCACATACTCACACGAAACCTGACGCTACCAACTCTACGCACTGTTCCAATAACTAACAAACTAACTATGAATTGCTCACTCGCTGCCTTCTCAGTATTTCACTCTAGATCATATATCACACATCCTAACCCTCAGTCCTGCTTCGCCCCTCTCTACCTCCCCCTGTATAACCCGATATCTAAGAGCTCGCTACAGATCAGAATAACATAGGCCTGAGTAGTAGCAGACAAAGGGCAGACAATGCTGTTGTTATGACACACCATAAACTATAGATATGATCAGCAGCGCCACAGCTTATCTCAACTTTCTAGGAAATGATTCTCTTTCGCGTAACTAACTCAAGCCCTAGACCACACTCACACAACCCCATATTGAGATCCCACAGCATGATACTAATCTTCCCCCTGACGATGATCCCTCTTGCATTGTCATCTGGGCCACCAACTATCACTAACCGCAGACACCCCCTGATCAAGGTACATCAAACCACTCCACAGCTAACACCACTCAAGACCTCCCCTATGCACCTCACTAACATATCACAAGACTCGCACTACACGCCTATTCAACCTGCCTATCTGCAGTATCCTAGCTACCGATACACGTCACTCGATCTGACCCCCCAAACCCAGAGTAATCATATCTAAAGAACTCACAGATGGAGAACGACAACAACGGACATGAGTACCCCTTGACGTCAAATTAAAACGTGCACTATCTATCTACTCTCTCCTCTACTATCCAGCTTCACCTAAGTACCGATAGACTCGCACACATCAGTAGAGCGCGCAATAACTACCCTTTACGCTCATATGAGCCTACACATGGCCCTTAGACCTGCTGCCTCGCGTACTATAGACGGCCGCAAGAGAGCTCATCCCATATATCTTGAAGTAGAGATAGAGTATAGAAAATATACATAAATCTACTACGTACAAACTCGACGCAATCACTCGATCGCTCCTCGATACGCTGTCGCAGATACGAGTGTTCTACGTATCAAGAGAGTCAAGTGCTAAACTTTCCATACCGTGAAGGCACACCCTCCCTCTATCACCAGCCTACGCCGAGTTGGGTTGGCATGATAGTTCAAGGGCTCAGTTACTATGCCGCTACATGTAGATCGCTGAACGCTAGTCAACATAGACGCATACTCTATACGACAGAATCCACTTGCATAAGATACACATAGGCGACCGCCATACTTCACCGTACACGACGTTGAATTCGCACTCAGTTCCACGAACCTCTCGACACCTGGATGTAATACTCAAATGATACAAAGCTACCATCGCACATCTCTCCGCCTATAAAGCCTGGACTGAACGATAGTCTTACCTCTCTCGAGATAAAGCATAGTACGAAGAGTAGTCTAGCACCAGTACTAGAGACTCGGGACGGCCTCTACATGTCATCCCGGTACTTTCCGAGATGCGGCATTTATTGACCTATAAGTCAGAGTGAGAGAATAATCCGCTTCATACAGGACGGCCGCGACCGCACGACTCTAGGCGTACAAAATGATAGAGTCTCCTACAGTAACCTCGATAAAGTATATAGCACCTCCACAGAGACTACTAACTCCTCTACTTAGAGCGCTTCCTACTAAATATATAGTATCAGTCATCACTATATACTCTACTATGAAGACGAAAAACACCATAATCAGATTGGCTATTAGACAGAGACTCATACCCTAATATCATCCAGACCTGGATCAATAATATGTCGAAGATCGTCTCACAGAGAGCAAACCAATCACTAGACACGTCTAGATCCGCTTCAATAAATCTATAACAGCCAGCTCCTACAGGGATATACAATATGTATGCCCATCCGACTCAACATAGACGCTTGCCGCAACGTGCAGATCGTGCACGAGAACGCACGCTCCTACGCCTCTCCACTACCACATACATACTAATAGCGCTTTTACATGTTACGCTCTTACACCCGCGAGTCAACAGAAAGACAATGAGGACTCTCAGATTCAAGTTTGGCGCTCTCCTCCCATTCATGCTTCTCATAGCGAACGTATGCTCGATGACCCAATACTCACACAGAGCCAATCACGGCCTGAATGTAGAGGGAAGCATGCACCGCAAGCGGCATAGCAAGCTCAGTCAAAGAAGAGCTAGACACACGGAATCCCATGGATACTCACTAATAAGATAAACAGTAGTGCTGGCCTCGTCGGCAACAGC
Source organism: Semisulcospira habei (assembly GCA_036245525.1). Taxonomy (NCBI): domain Eukaryota; kingdom Metazoa; phylum Mollusca; class Gastropoda; family Semisulcospiridae; genus Semisulcospira; species Semisulcospira habei. Next base: position 204,257,892 of record BTPG01000005.1, read on the forward strand.
CCAGATATAAATATAATAGAGTCTCTCACTCTAAAACATACGAGTCTGATAGACACCATGACGAACGATGTCTCCTCTCCTCGAGTCAGCCACAAAGTGACACTTGTAGATGACTCCACCTCATAAATATAATAACTCCACCGCACTCCGATATCACATGACACGTCTACTGTCGTCCGAGCACAGCGTCAGAAAAGTGGACCTCGCGCTTACTCCAGATCCGAGAACGCGCACAGAGACCAGTACATCGTGACTCCGCCGATCAACCTGAAACCACCCCACCAACACACCAACACACCACCCCACACATCCACCCCACAACACCATACACCACTAACACCACCCACCACCACACCACACACCCCACCACCCACCCACCCACACCACCCCCCCCCCCCACCCCCCCCCCCACCACCCCCCAACCCCCACCACCCCCCACCACCCCAACCACCCCCACCAACCCCAACCCCCCACCCCACCACCCACCACACCCCACACAACCCCACCCCCACACCACCACACAACCCCACCCACACCCACCCCACCCCACCCCCACAACCCACACCCACAACCACCACCACCCCACCCAACACACAACACAACAAAAACCAAACATACAAACCTACCAAGTATCTAGATGACACACACGTCTTGACCGAGACATATATGTGTATCTATGGACACGGGTACACAAACAAATACCATAGATATCACTATCATACCGCTTACCCTACTCTGTAACCAGACGCAAGTTGCCAGACCGCCCGATGGCACAACACTGCTGCACGAAACCTATTGCTATCTCTAGAATGAGGTCTAAGAGATCTCTAGCGCCCTTGACCATCCAAGTTCGCGTAAGATCACCCCTGAACGCTTATAAATGAACTCCATTAGGCCAACTCACTCACAATAGCTCACTGATCAATATCGCATATCCCCCGACGTGTCCGCTTTCTTCCTCGCCTAGAGATTACTCCATCATGCCTCTCACTTGATACATGATAGCAATGAACGCGACATTGTATATCGAACTTGATGAATAGAGACCTTCTACAGACATCACCACAGACATACGCCGACGCACTATCATCTTCGCCCCACCCTCGCGCAAAAACTACTGACATAACGCAAGTCTCATGCGAGGACACCGTTTTGAGCTCTAACTTTCAACACATTCACTACCATCTTATACATAATCGCTCGAAACCTAGAGACAGATATTCTCAGATGATTAGTGACTCATCCAGACGCGAGATATCAACGCTTTATCTTCTCTGACTCCTCACATGAACACAAAGCGATGCATGATTTAGCGCTGTCTCTCGTCGACAACTGCTCCACTCGTACCTATGCGTGATGATTCGGTCCGCATACATCGTTCGAAGTGTCCTAGACGACCGTAGCAATGAAGTCCAAACACCCCACTTGCTGACAGCACACACTGCCAACACCACGGTCTCCGCTCAGCTTGACCACCCTCTCGCTGCCCTCGCAAGAACAACCCACCCCAGAGGTCCTACATAGTATATGGCACAGACGTGAGCTCAACAATATCTCTCTCTGACGCCGGAAGGAAAAGTAGACATGATGGAGATACGTAGCTCTATGTGATTAGTAAAGTCCGATCGCGCGAAGAGCTAACTCTTCACGACACTCTATAGACCCTCTTGTGACACCAGACCACCGATCACCACCACACAACTAGGATACTGAAGATATAGGCACTAGAATACCAAGAGTGCTACTACCGCTCAGATTAGGGAGAGATTGACCAGATTCTCGCTTGAGACCACGCTCACACAACAGAGCGAGTACGGCCATACTCGCCTCCCCATATGAGATGTGGACATCCACCCATACTTTGTCTCTCAAGTCGCACAACTCGAGCTCAGATCTCTCTAATCAGTACTGCATTCGAAGTCAATAATACAATACACTACACTAGATCACTTCAGAAAGAGTACTAAAAGGATACCAACTAGCATCTAAATCAGCCACCTTCTCAGGAGAAGATCAAGCGCCCAAGCACACGTACTCTGAAGTAGTCCTACCCGAAGATGACGTGATGAGCACTCCTGCGAGAAGATCGTGAACGACCTCCCCTGACTCTCAAATAATCTTCCCGCTCTATCCACGCACCCCGCCGCCAACCAGATCGCCCAGTGTTTATACCAGTTCTCCAATAGTCCAGCCATCGAAGCCCCTATCCAGTTCCCCTCCCATAGCTCCCAACTCCTCGCATAGCTTGCTACGTTGGCGATCGGAGACCCTACGCAAACCCACTCTCGTCCACAGCTCAACCTCTACAGTACACACAACACACTCGACATCACCTCTCTCCACATAAGTCACCGGATCCACCCCAGCTTCGTCCTCTGTGTGTCATCCCTCATTCACGCATCTCGTGCCCCACAATTCGACAAAGGCCTTGACTCCCCCATCTCAGCCCTTCGAGCCCACATTGCCTCAACCATTAGCTCGCCCCTCCAGCGCTCCCACCCTAAAATCCCTCAGATCCGCGCAAGTCTTCGCTCGCGCAATGTATTCACCCCCTCCCGATCGTATAGCCTCGTCGACAAGAGTCCCTCGCTCGACCCGCGCGACACCCTCCTGCATTACTCAGCACATAGATGCGTCCTTCACAGCCCAAACCTCAGTAGAACCTCCTCGCTCGCGATGACTCTACATAGTCACTCACACATCCCAGACCCCCAACACGCCCCCACCCCCCCCCGTCCCCGCCCGAGACCCACCCCCCCCCCACATCTATGTGTGTCTCAGCTCTCTGCGCCCACATTACCCCCGCGACAACTGAGCCCCAAGAGCCCCCCCTAACCCCCATCCCCTACACACCCCCTTCCCGCGCGAAGACCCCGAGATGTCCTGTAGTTAGTTACTGATAGTCGCAATGCTGGGAGGTAATTGTCAGTATGAGACCACATGTGTAGTCGCACGAGCAACGATTCGCGCAGAGGTCAGTTTCTGAGAGAGGATCCTGGAGTAAGTGCGTCGCTCTAGAGTTTGATCTCCGATGCAGCTCCGCGCGGTATATAATCTGTCTCAGGAGAGCCATCTGATGCGACAGAGGTAATGAGCATATCCGCAATACCTCGCATCCCGTTGATGATCTGTGCGCGAGAGCCGTAGCGACGCGAGAGGTGCGTGTCGCTCATGTATGTATAGACAGAGTGTTCGCTTCAGATGTGTTGAGTATGCAGTGTACAAATTAGAGAGCTTTTAGCCCACATTATTATTTTCAGATTGGGAACTCTCCTGTGTGTGCACGCAAGTTGTACGATAATAGCAGTAGTGTATGACTCCGGCACAAGCTGTAGCCTCTAAGAATCATTACTCAACACGCTAGCCATCTAAATCACCACTGGACGACACCCTCCCTCGCACCAGTGATATAAGAGCGCAATCGGCTCAATATATGGATAATAAAAGCTATCTCTTTGGACCAATGTGCTCAGCAGCTCGGTGCCCTAGCAGCTATTTTACTTCTTTCACAGATGTGCGTTTGACCGTCGTGCTGGCTGAAGTATTTCTTGTCACCGCAGTTCTCTCACAACTCACCTTGATGGAAAATTAATACTACTATCAGTAACAAGCTGTTGGTGTGGAACCGCTTACCGGTGTCCGGAATCACGCGGCCACTGTTGTATTACTAGTGACTGCATGCAGATGTGCAGCACATTCGCAGATCCACTCCGGGTGGGGACCTGTAGACTGAGGATATAAATGTGGTGGTCTGCCAGCAAGAGGCAAAGATTCTCATGAGCCCCTACGACAGTAGGGGCTCATGAGAATCTCTGCCTCTTGCAGATTGGAAGTTATTTGGCTGGTGGGCTCAGTAGTAGTTGTTTATGCGGGTAGACCGAGCCGGTAAGGTGTGTCAGTCAGATTTCATACATCTGCTCAGAGCGGCTGGTATCGTCTGCTGCACGCAGCCGGCTAGAACTGAACTCTTGAGGGGGGAAAATGTCTGCAGACGATAACCGTATGTATTCGTCTCTGAATTCAGTCAGTCTTTTCCTCCATCGAAACGCCATTGAAATGCCATTGAAAACGACTGTTTTGGTGTTGACTTGTCTAATCAGGTATCAGTTTTATGCCCCGCACTAGATAATATGTCGGTGTGTTGGTATGTGATTTTGGACCTTATTGTTTAAAGCTCCCCACCCGGGTCTGCCCTGGGGGACTTGGGTGGGGTTAGGTATTTTTTAGTTCCCAGGGTCACCCTGGTCAGCCCCACAGGGTGGGTTTTTCTCTCTATTCTGGGGCATGTGTTTCTGTCTACCCTTTGTCCATTCACCTGTATTTGCCTTTTTAAAACTCTCCCTACTGTCTGCACTGCTTGTAGCTCTTGATATTGGATGTGTTTTGCTAAATGGTCTTAGCTTTATTTAGGCCCCATGTGTTAGGTTTATTTAATGTATTTGACCGGCTGGCGACATACATTCAATGTTCTGTTTATTTTTTTTTTTTTTTTCACAAGCAGTGCAGGCACGTCCTGAGAAAGCCTTGTTGCTGTCGGGACGTTAAGCAATGTACAATCAATCATTATTGTTTAAAGCGATAAGAGCTAAGATCATATTCCAACGCACACAAACAGTGCACTTCCGATTTATCAAAATGTCAGGGGACCCAATCAAAATGTCAGGGGACCCAATCAAAATGTCAGGGGACCCAAATGTGTTTGTTATATCCGAAGTGTGTTATTAGCGAAGTAAAGAACATACTGTCGATTTGGGGCATGTATGGGAGCGTCGATATAATTATCTCTGGCGTGTTGTCTTCTTCTTCTTCTTCTCGAACACCGTCACACTTGGAGTTTGGCTCTCAAAATGAAATCTGTGGTCTTCTGTAGCGCCTCCACAGGCCCGTACAGTTTCTCTTGTAGAGTGGCGGGCTTCGGCCATATCTCCTCCCTCAGCGGCTGGTGGTTCCCACAGTCCTGGAGGATGTGCTCTGCGGTCTGCTCTGCTTTTCCACAAGGGCACAGGAGAGATGGCACGAGGTGGAAGCGTCTGTGCAGGTGGAAATTGAGTCGGTTGTGCCCGGTCCTCAGACGAAAGATTATGGTCACCTGCTCTTGTCTGGACAGCTGATGGTAACTGTCTAGGGGCCGTTGTGGTGGTCTGTACACAGACTTAATGATGGTCTTCATCTCTGTGAAGCTGACTCCATTTTCATCTTGTTCTTTCTCTGCGCCCACTTTTGCCATTCTGTCAGCTTCTTCATTGCCGTAGATGCCACAGTGTGAAGGGATCCACTTGATATTTTGCAGTGCCTCTTGTAGACGTGGCAGTTTGCTTGCTGTTGCTGCCTCAAGGACAGACATGGCATCAGTAAGGAAGACAATCTGGGCATCACGGTCTGCAGTGCCACTAAGGGTGTTAGCTGCGCGGACTAGGGCTTCCACCTCAGCTCTGTAATTTGTGCAGTGAAGGCCTGTTGGTACTGCCTCTGCCTGCCATTTTCCGTTTGGGTACTGAATGTACACCCCAGCCCCTCCATCCTGAACTGCATCTGTGGCTGATCCATCGGTGTATGCCCGTATCCATGCTTCCTGGGGATACTTTTCTTCGAGCATGGCCAGTGTCAGGGCTTTCTTGCTTACAGTGCTGTGCTCATCTCTGGTGGTGATGTAGGGTACCGTGGAAGAGATGGTGATGTTTTCTGGCTTACTTTCCCAAGGTGGAAGGTCGCTAGCAGGATTCAGTGGCGTGTTGTGTGTCCGGACTTAGCTGTAAGCGAACTCGTTTTCCCCTACACATTTGTCTGCCAGTGTATTATTTCTGCATCTCACGTGGATGCGATTAGAGTGATGTTTTTACAAGTTCTACACGTGTACGTCATATGCGCGCGGCTTACGGTAAACGGGGGTGATGGTTGTTTACGACATCCAGGTGACTGTGTCTCCGGTGTAAGAGATCGCTGCGTACCGTTATGTTTAGACTCGTGTATGTGGGACAGCTTGGAGTTGATGGATCTTTGTGTTGGTCTGACATTTTAGACATTACGGTTGGAAGCCGTAAGGTCTAAAATGTCAGATCAGCACTGACACAGATGAAATTGCCTGTCGGTGTTCAAGTTTTGCCCGTTCCGGTATGTGCGTGACTGACTGACTGTATGCGTCTGTGATAAGAGAGAGAGAATCCTTTTTAAGATGCTCACACGATAGAGCAACAGAGAGTGTTTTCATCCAGTGTTCGGCTGATTTTTAGCCGCTGGCTGATGTAAGTGGTATTCCTTTGCCAGAGAACATTTCCTGGTATCGGCGTATCATTCCCGGCGTGCGTTTCGCCGAATTGGCAGACGTCACCCCCGTATTGGTCTAGCAGCTGCCCTTAATAGACGATCAGCCGTTTACAAGATAGTGATTTTCTTCAGAGTAACAAAGGTTTGGGAGTGTCAAAATAAAGTCTAGTATGAATAAAAGCAGCATTTTAAACCGCCGGAGGATGGAGACATTTTTCTGTAGCACATTTTGTTTCCAGTACCGGCGTCTGCAGACGAAACCAGGACTGTTGCAGCCCGGCATGTTTTCTGGGGATCAGTAGTTTACGCGGACCTCATTGTTCCTGTATTCAGTTGTAGTATGCACTGTATGTTACTTAAAAGTAGGGGCTAATCTCTCTGTTTGTTTGTTTGTTTGTCTTATTTTGACAAAGGGTATTTACCCGAAATATTAATAAATTGTGTTGTACCCGTCTTTTCTAAGCGTGTTTCTTTCTCCGTTGGGTACTTCTTTTCTGTCTCTAGGAGTACTTAGCCTATAGCTGCACAAAAGAGGAACTGTATTTTGCTGCTGCGTAATTTGCAGTTTGTCTGCATATTGACATTTGAAGTTTGCTGCAAGGATTCTTAGCAGCTAGCATTAGCACTGACACTTGTATATATTGGGATTAAAACGAGAAAAAAAACAACAAAAAAAAAAACAAAGAAAGGTGACAGAGAGATGATTTAATAAATCAGTCAGTCAAGCAATCGATGAATATGTTTTATGATGAACTGCTAGGGTTTTTGTTTTTGTTTTTTTGAGAGGGGGGGGGGGGGGGGGGGCGGGCGGGCGGGAAGCACGTACTGCATAATGTTTCTATTTATCTCACACACTATTACTGTTTCTTTCTGTGTTTCCATCACCCACTCATAACACCATTGGGCTCAATCTCATGTTTTATTTGAGTGATTTACAAAATACATGTACTTGCTTCTGTTATCTTATTTTCTTACTGGCTTTGACATTTTGCTGGAAGATTTACTGTCCCATACTTTAAGCCTGTCACGCGTAATGCATGTGGAGGTTGACTATATCATTGATATGTGTGTGTAGGTAGCTTTTTGTTTGAGGTGGCAGTTGTTGCCTCATCTCTAAGTTTGGTGCCCCTGTGCATGTGGCCACAATACTATTTACTGAACTGATGGCTTCATGTGCAGGCTAGTTCACGGTATCACTGGTCAATGTGTATTGGGCAGCCCATTGTTTACAAACAAACAAAAAATAAGTACAAAAATAATTTAAATAAATAGTTATTTGGGTATTACGCCGAGCAGGCGACTAAGGCCATCTCACGGCGGTTAAATAAATAAGATAAAGTAAGTCATACCTGGGACATACGAATGCTAAGTAAAGGATAGATTATGAACATGCACAGATGTACATGTCTTTTGGTGGGTGTTCTGTGGTTTTGTGGAGTGCGGTTGGGAGCGGGCGGTATGCCACCTATTACCATCTATGTATGTGTATATTTTCTTGTTGTATGCTGATGTATGTACAAAACCTACATTACAAACAAACAAACGTAAATAAATAATAAATGTAAATAAATAAAATAACTAAGTCAAAGATATCTGGGACATATGAATGCCAAGTAAAGGATAGATTATGAACATGCACAGATGCACATGTCTTTTGGTGGGTGTTATGTGGTTTTGTGTGTGTGTGTGTGGTGGGGAGCAGGTGGTATGGCACCTATTACCATAATATGTGTACATGTATGTTCTCATCTTGTATGCTGATGTGTGTGTGGTATGGTATGGTATGGTACGGTGTCTCCAGGGCGCACATATCCATCTAATTAAAGATGCTCAAGGCACCGCCGTAGGGATGGAAGCTGGAGCTTTGAAAGCCTGCTGCTACCAAGCGCTACTTTATGTGCAAACCTCCACCCGGCTATTAATGTCGGTGCATGTGAAATATTTCTCTGTTTCCATTTCACCGGCCCTACCGGGTCTTCTCTTTTCGATTAGTGGTAATGGGATTTTTAACGTGCGCACTTGGTGATTATGCATGCTGTGCACACGAAGGTGAGACAGGCAAAGGTAAGCCGAGTGTACGTAAATTTGACTCGATGGGAATGAGGAAAAGTCCACATCCCATTCCTGCCCACCATGGGATTCGAACCCGGTGCAAACCTACATCACAAACAAACAAAAATAAATAAATAGTGAATAATAAATTGAAATAATAAATAAAATAAGTCGGAGATACCTGGGACATAATGAATATGCATGCTAAGTACATGTAAAGGATAGATTATGAACATGCACAGATGTATGCATATTAAAAAATTTCTTCCATATCACTAGTGATCATGTTCATCAAGGAATTTTTTTCCTTCCATAATAAAAAGATAAAAAATAAATAGGTAAATGAATGCATACGTGAATCGATAATAATAAATATATAAACATGTAATATAATGGAGAGGGCTACTATATGTATTGTGTCTCATGCAGTCCTGATAAAGATTGATCATAAGAGTTCTTGTGAGTACTTGAGTGCGCCATTTTGAATCTAGCGACGCGAGTATGCTTACAGCATTAAAAATATAACTTTTAAAATTATTTTATCGTAAATATGTATTCATGTTTACTCGCTCATGATTTTAATTTGATCACTGGAGTAATCTTGTAACTTGAATTATTGACAGTTTTAATGTTACGCACAAAAAAATGTCTTGCACCTTAGTTGATCCGGGCCCTGTACGAGAACTGGTTCCCCTACAGCGAAAAAAATTTAATAGCGCTCGAAAAACACTTCTAAGAAAATGTCTCCATCCTAAGGACAAATATTGTTGTTATGCATAAACCATATGGCATTAGTACTTTCGTTTCGTACTGCAAACCATTGTTACTCTTTTGACGAACTACTCAAGTTACCTCTGCAGAAATTGCGTAAGCGGCTAGACTATAATATGCTTCCTGCCGCCTTTCCGACTCCCGGCGTGGCACACAACACGACACGCATTCTGTAATGACTATGCCTTCTGATAATTATGATGGATACGTCGGATTCAAATGAAATTTGTGTGCGTATATATATATATATATATATATATATATATATATATATATATATATATATATATATATATATATATATATATATATATATATATATATATATATATTATAGTTCTCGCTAACAATTTATGTAAAGCGCATCGCCGATATCGGAGGCGCATGAACTAGCTAATCAAACTTCTACACCAGACTTGTTTCATTCAGTATACATGAAGATGGATCGATCATGATAGTTCAAGGGCGGTGCCAGGGTAGCTTGGCGCCTAAAGTCTTGAACTATGCTCAATCGCCTTTGAGGCGCCAAGCTATTCAGGCACCACTCTCAAACCAATCATTTGTCAATCTCCCGAATTGTATTTATGTAGTCGTGAGGGGCGGGTGGTTGTGAATGTGATAGAACCACAGAAGATCATCTGTGTGGCAGGCAGATAAAAGAAATGCGATATTTGAAAGAGAGGCCTCCTCCTGCAAGAAAAGAGGAAAGGGCATGCATGGCGTATTGTTGGAGCGGAGCCGGCTTTCGTTTCAGTGATAACGTGATGACCTTTTCCGTAGGCCGTATTTTTGCTGTGATATGCTTTTCTTAGGTTTTATGGCGCCCGAGTAGCTAAGCATATCTTTCTGCACACACGCGCATTCAGTCTCTCTCTCTCTCTCTCTCTCTCTCTCTCTCTCTCTCTCTTGCTCGCTCACCCATATTTTGGCTATTGAAGTATTCAATGACTGACTTTGTATTATAGTATGTTTTACTTTGACAGTTTGCGACACAGCATGTTATTAGATGAACACATAGGTATTTGTGTGTGTGTCAGAAAGAGAGAGAGAGAGAAGCCTTGCCAGACGAGGGCGTTGTGTGCACTGTGCCAAGGAAGCGGAATAGCTGCGATTAGTATATCATAAAAATTATCGGTTACCCAAGGGACAGAACAGATGTGGCCACTGTAGACAGGGGACTGTTTTATAAAGGTGGCTTATGTACTAAACATTTTTCTGGGCTATTTTTCTTCGAGGATGGCTGCTGTACAGTTACGAAGGTGGCCGTTACAGTAGGTTTGAGTGAAGCTGAATCGGCAAAACTGCAGGCGTTTGTGACAGGTTATGTGCATTCTGCTGTAAATTTTTCACTCTGCCAAGCCTGGAACCGGGGGGGGGGGGGGGGGGGGGGGGGGGGGGGCATTGGCTAATTAAAGCACATTTTGTTTTCCAGGTGTGGATGGACCATGATAATTCAAGGGCAGTACCAGATTAGCTTGGCGCCTTCAACTGTCTGTCCATCTCCTGTTTAAGCCTGTCACATTTGAATGAGTACTTTTCGCTGTCAGTGGACGCGATATATGTGTTTTTGAAATCATTGTAAACTCACCGTCAAGGAACATGGATACAGAGTGTTTTCATCAAGAGGCATAGATCCTCATGAGGCGGGGGCTCATGCTGATCTGTGCCTCTTGCATTTGGGTGGGGTGAACGAGTTATGTTATTTTTTCCTCAGTTTTGTTTTGAGACCCTTTTGCTTCATATTTAGCGAAAACAAATGAATGTTTTGCTTGCTGTAGAGAGTGTGGAAGAATTGCTCTGTGACCTACAGGTTTCATGATTATCGATAGCAAACTCACGTTCTGTATCTGTGTTCTGTGTTACAGAGAGTGTGAAAGAGTCTGACGAGGAGAAACATGAGGACGCAGAGAGAAACAATGATGGAGGGGGAGATGTTGCCAACAGCAAGCACGCCGACGGCAACAACGCAAATGTCAACGTTGTCGCCACGAGTTCGGCCGCCACCACCAACAGCGCAACAATGGTGTCGGTGGTGTCCAGTGACGTCACGGTGACGGTGTCAGGGGCAGTCATGCCGGTGTCAACATCAGTGACGACACAGGCAGAAATCACCCCCATCACTAGTAACACAACAGGTGAGTATCATCTCTCTGTCTTAACGTGGAATTTTTTTTTTTTTTTTTAGCAGATATTCAGTTGACTTTTCTCTAAACCTGTAAGTACTATCACAGAACTGAAAAATTATAGTTTTTGCACATAAAAAGTGGTAGAATTTTACAGTCATTAGCCCATATCATTCGGAATACACCAGTGTGTGAAAGAAGTTTGACTAAAATAGTTCAAGGGTGGTGCCAGAATAGCTTGGCGCCTCTAGGTGCCAAGCTATTCTGGCATCACCCTTGAACTAAAGCCATTGGTCTATATCCTTATCTTTAAGTACGGTAATGTAGCTTGCATATGGCAGTGTACAAATGTGAAGCTTGTAACCTCAGTATGATACGGGTTAAGGAATAAGGTACAAGTTGCGTAGTATTGAGAAGTTTTGCAAACCGTGATGTCTGTCAACTGTAAACGAATCAGATAGTGTTCCTAGTCCTACTCATCAGATAGTGTTCCTATTCTTGATGATAAATGGGCCCCTTAACTGCTGTTTGACACATGCTGTATTTCAGAAATTTTTGTTAACTCATTGTACCCCAAGACCGAAATCCCCAAATGTTGCTGTTGTCCTCTGAAGACTGCATTGCAGTGCAGGACACAGGTCAACCATGATAGGCGCCAAGCTATTCTGACATCACCCTTGAATGTATAAGTGCCGCTCAGTTCAGTCCATAAAAGATGTTTGTGTGAGATGTGTAAGAGTTATGTGTAAAGATTTTGTAGTGTTTACTTTATCCATTTGGAATTTGTAGCTGTGCAAGTGCAGGGAGAAAATGTTCATAATTATGCTATAATGTTTTTATGTCTTGTTTGTACTATTTGTTATAAATGTACCACAACCGAATTTCTCTTTTCGAGATAATAAAGTACTCTTATTCTTATTCTTATTCTTATTCTTAACTATCATGGTCGATCCATATCTTGCTGTGGTGTGTCTGGGGTAGAATGAGTTAATTCAGCTCCAAAGAGCCCCAGCCGTAGTCAGCAAGAGGCATAGATCCTCATGAGCCCCCGCAACTGCAGGGGTTCATGAGGATCTATGTCTCTTGCATTTGGATTGTGTTCACATTTTCGAGGCAATGAAGAGGTGAATTATACTCTGAGGGCAAAAAGATTGACATCGCAAACTGCATGAATATTTTGTGTTTTCCTGGTCGCATCATGTGCTCCGTCTTGATAATAATAAATCAGGCCTGGGACTTTTCTGAATTTTTTTGGAAATCCGATTTTTTTGGGGGGGTGAAGTTCCCCCACATGAATTTTTGTAAATCCGATTTTTTTTGGGTGAAGTTCCCCTACATGAAAATATACTGATTGCGAGTCTTGGACTCTTTGCTTTCCTAAGATTTGATCTCAATCTGGTCTCATGTCTGATAAATACACAGCAAAACGTTGCATTGTTCCCACACTGATCAGACTAAATGATTTCTTGCAGTCTCATCCACTCACGTGCGTCCCATCATCGTGCCCCCCATCCCCAGCCCCTCAGTGCACCAGCGCTCCCCCTCCCCCAACCCGCCCTTCCCCACGCAGTCCATCCCCCCTCCCCGTGATGAGGAGGTGCGGAAGTCCCCCAAGCCCACAGAAGTCCAGCGGCGAAACGTCTCGGTCAGTTCCTGTAGTGAGGAAGTCAACACGTCCTTCACAGAAGTGCCTCGCAGACAAGTTCTCTTCAATGGTGAGTGGAAGGCTGTGTTTCCAAACATATAGCTATGCAACAGCGGCGCATTAGGCAATACGGCGAAAAAGTAGCATAACAACAGGGTGGAAAATTGCTTTGTTTTTTTGATGGTCAGTTTTGTTTTGTGTTTTTGGTTGTGTTGGGAGCTCTTATTTATTTGATGATTTACAAATGTTTTGTCAACAGAGAAAACTTCTAACTTGAAACTGAATTGTGTTGCAGACACACCACCAGTACAGATTGCTCAGGGTGGGTTTGTGAACCGACCGGACGATGATGACAGTGATGATGATCAGGATGAAGATGAGGACTTGAATCATGCCCCGGTCATGTACAATGACGAGGGGCAGCCAGTGCGGCCCTACCCCCCGTACGAAGCCATCCCAGCCAGCGAGCCTGACCTGACGCGGAAGCCCAACAAGAGCGCGCTGAAGACCAAGGGCCAAGGGGGACTCGGACAGTACCATGGGGGCCCCCTCTCGCCACCGCCCCCATTCCCTGGCTCCGCAAGCTCCAGTCTCTCTCGGCCGCTGGAGACCTCCCCCGCGCACACGCATTCACCGTCACCCGCACCGACGGATGTGTCCTTCAACTTGTCCTTGACAAGGTCAGGGTCACCGGCCGTGGGGCCGGCCAGGGTCGGGATGAGCATTCCACGCCCTCAAGTCCAGTTCCAGTCGCAGTCAGTGTCTTGTGTCTCACGTAGCTTGTACGCGTGCATGCTTAACCCTTTTAGCCCCGAAGCAATACAGCAGGAGACGGATTGACCAAGCTAATTCAAGGGTAGTGCCAGATTAGCTTTGCGCCTGACGACACCCAGCTAATCTGGCACTACCCTTGAATTAGCATGTTCGACCCATCCCCCTGCAGCTGGCACGTAGTTGTTAGGTGACACCTTAAAGTTGGGAATTGCGGCCTTGGGGTTAAATGGGTGAACTCTAGGCTGCTACTGACGGTGCTGTTTAGCGGAAAAGATGCATTGGTTCAGTCATGCCCTTTTAAAAACGCAACAGAAACAGTTGTGAAATTGCATAAGAACTCCAGCCATCCGAACACAGACACAAAATAAAGCAAGGCAAGCGGCGTACAACCTTGTGAACCCACACGACTGCAGGGCGCCCAAGAGGTTGTGTGCCTCTTACATTTGGTTGGTTCTGCCTGCGTTCTAGCAGTCAGGGGGTTAAAATCTTGGTACCTAGCAACTTTTTACAAATGTGTATACAGCAGCAGATATCATTTGAGGTTGAGCTGTTGTGTTAAACTGTACCTCTTGTCCGCCAAGCAGTATCACCCCTAGCAGTGAAAGGGTTAGGTTGGGAAATAACGCCTTCAGTGTGAGGCACAGTTTGAGGTGATTTTTGTCAGCCGAAGGTGTTGAGGCATCGATATTCACGAGCCTTCATGAATACCTTCTTTTTTTCATCGTTTAGTACCAAAAAAAAAAAAAAACAGTAATCACCCATGTAGACTTCATGAAAAAGCTATTGATCAATTTCCTGAGGTGACTTTCTTTGTCATTTTTACTTGTTTTAGTTTTCTGTTCACATTTGTATGTTTTAAGTTTAATTCCTTCAGTTTACAATGTTTTCCAAACACAGTCTGCATGGACACAGCTTTGTTTTGAAATCGTAAATTGAACGTCGCAGATCCCCTGCCGTCGAAGGAACGTGAAGACAAAGTGGCTTCAGCAAAAGACATAGATCCTCATGAGCCCCTGCAACTGCAGGGGCTCATGAGGATCTATACCTCTTGCAGTTTGGAGGGTGTTCAGTTTCTCTCAGCGGTGAAGTTGGTGTCAATAAAGATAAATGCCACCAAAGCTTGGCAGTCTCGCATGGATACTCGTTTTATATTTATGCGTTTCTTTTGCCATTTCAGAGCGGGCGACAGCGATAAAGAGAATATGGCCCCTCCTCCCCCACCTCCCCCACCGCCCCCTCACCTGCCCCCCTACCCCCAGCAGATCCAGCCCGACTACGACAACCTGCCCAGTGATACAGACTCCGAAGACGGGGAAATACATTACAAAGACGATGATGATGATGATGAAGATGAAAGTGAGTTTTGTTTGTACCCTAAATTTAAAAACGAAGAGAAAAGACAAAAATGTAATCTATTATTGGCTCACGTGCGAAGCAAAAGTGAGTATGGTTTGGGCCAGTGGTCGGTCGGCCGGCCGGCCGTCATCCGTGGTGAACTTTAATGTGGGTATTTTCTCGGAGACTATACAAGCCACAGACTTCAAACTTGGCCCATGGATACTTTGTGGCAAGACCTTTCTAAACATACCAATTTGATTGACCTCTCACAAAAGTCAAGGTCACAAGGGATCAGGAAATAAGTCAAAAATAGCTATATTTTGACATTTATTTTTTCTTAAATACTATTCACAACTTCAAACCCAAACTTGGTACAAAGATACCTGATGGTAAGACCTTTCTATGCATTCTAATTTGGTTGATCCGTTGGAAAGGTCAAGGATCACAAGAGCTCAGGAAATAGGTCTTGTTAAACTTGTTGGGGAATAAAATCCATTTTTTTAAAGTTGTTAATTCAACACCAAAGAGTCTTTGCAGTCCGAGGATATTGGATACAAAGTTTTTTCAAGAAGAGACATAAATCCTCATGAGCCCCCGCAAATGCGGGGGCTCATGAGGGTTTATGTCTCTTGCAGTTGAATCACGTTAAATTTTCTCAGGGCAGTGAAGTGGTTAATGTGATTATTTGACTTTGCAGGTTCTCTGGCAGCAAAGGTGGCGCGTCAGGACAGTTTAGCGCGTTTCCTCAGCAACCGTCCAACCAAGCGTGACCTGGTGGACAAGAACATCATCCCCGCGCACACGGACCAGGAGAAGGCGGACCTTCGCGAACAGATAGGAAGCAAACTCATTCGGTACGCTGCTAGATGCACTTGGCTTAACCCAGTTCTTCCTGAGACGCCCATTGCTTGAAATAATTTGGACCATGATGCAGAGCTGCCAAGTACTACGATTTAGGCGTAGCATGCTACGATTTCGACATGCTAGCTACGATGCTACGATCGGCCGGAAAAACTACGATTTTTTAAAACATTGACGTCATTTTTTTTTAGACCTTAAAAAAAAAGTTCATTCATAAAAAAGCGAGCGACTCGCGGGCCAGCCACGAACTGAACTGAAAATAAACCTTTGACCTTCACGTAAAATCGTGTACTGTAGCCGACCAATCGCGTTGCGTTTCAACCCCAGGGCGGAAGTGCCGGAAGCACCCGAAGCGTCGTTTTACCATGAAAATGGCGACGAAGCGAAAGGCACCCACAGAAACTAGCCATTTCATAGGATAGTGTGCGATGTGATACACTTTGTCACAAACGGCCGGCCGAAAAAACAGGCCATTTTATCGGATGGTGTGCGATGTGATACACTTTTTCACAAATTGGCGCCTGCGTGTGTGCTACTCCTTTTTCTTAAATGCTACTCCAAAAAGCTCCGGATGCTACGCTTTGGCATGATGGTGGGTTGGCAGCTCTGATGATGGTTCAAGGGGCACGCCAGAATAGATTGGCGCCTGAGGCGCCAAGCTATTCTGGCACCACCCTTGACCTAAAACGTTAATCTCTCTCTTAATCTGTAATGTAGCCGTCGTAGGACAATATAATTTGGAATACACCAGTGTGTGAAATAAGTTGGACTAAAATAGTTCAAGGGTAGTGCCAGAATAGCTTGGCGCCTCTATTCTGGCACCACCCTTCAGCTTAAAGCCATTGGTCTATATCCTTATCTGTAACTAAGTACTAAAATGTAGCTTGCATATGGCAGTGTACAAATTTGAAGCTTGTAGCCTCGGTATGATATAGGTTAATGAGGTCGCAAATGAGAAAAAGATATAACATTCTTGCAGAGTTAAACACTTTTTGGCTCGTGCGACAGCAAAGTGAGCCTATGTAAAGGGCCAGTGGACGTCCGTCTGTTGTCTGTGCAAGCTACAAGCTTCAAAATTACCCCAAGGGTACTTTGTGGCAAAACCTAACAAAACATGCAAATTTTATTGACCTTGCTTGAAGGTCAAGATCACACTGGATCCAGAAATGGGTTATCAAAAAAAGTCGTATTTTGACATAAACTGTCGTCAAACTGTCAACTATTTTCAAGTTCCAACTCAAACTTGTTACAGAGATACCTGTTGGTAAGACCTTTCTATGAATACTAATTTGGCGTATCCAAAAAGCAGTGTAATTTGGCGTCATCTAACATGCAGTAAGGGCATGTTCCTTGAAGCAAAGTAACTCTTAAACTACCATAACTAAATGACTTACATTCTATAGAATGGGAGTCATTTAGTTCCGGGAGTTTAAAAGGTAAGATAGACACACATGTACTGGCTTTGCATTTATGTTGGTTATTCTGTTTTACAGACGGTTGAGTTTACGGCCAACGTTGGAGGAGCTAGAAAGCCGAAACATTATTCACAGTATGTATTTTCTATTCTTTTGCTTTAGTACAAATAATTTTCGAATTCTTTTTTAAATTTATTATTTTTTTTTTAAATTTGTTGAAAAAGTGACTGACAGTGCTTGTTTAGTTTTCATAATTATATGCTGGTCTGAGATTTTGAACCTTACAACTGATGCTGTAGGATCCATAATCAAATTCAGTTCAAATTCAAATTAAAAAAACTTTATTTATCCCTTAAAGGGCAATTACAGTTTGTGGATGGGAGGGACTTTAACATGTTAAATAATTAAAAATAATAATTTTTTAAAAAAAAATTTCTAGAACATTATAAAAAACTTAAACAGCATTAATAACAACACATTTACGTCTTACTGTCCACTTACACCCTTCCATCCAGGCCACCGATGCCCACACGAAACAGCTGTGTAAATCACACACACGCACATAATCACAGACCAGCTCATGTTTGTGTGTCTATGTTGTGTGTACATAATAATAATAATGTATATTTTTAAGGCGCCAATACTTTCGATAGAAAAGTGTATGCATGTGCTTTCTCATCCTAACCCTTTCGCTGTTGGTAGCACGTTTTGTCGCGATGATTCCTGCAGGAATCATCGCGACAAAAAGTGCTACCGACAGTCAAATTGTTAAGAAGCAACTTGCAATGCTTTAGAATCTGTGCGTGCATGGGCTGAAAAAGTTGACCTTCTGTATTGCAGCTCTGTCATCGGAAGAATACTTGGCTGAAAAGGAAGAGAAGAGACGTTTTCTCATAAGAAAGGTGAGCGTCATTTTTTCAGTGACAAAATATAGCATACGAGAAAGAACGGCAAGCAAGCAGCCCTAGAAAAAAATTAGTAGTGTCGTTTGCAAAAGTAATTTAATTAGTAAAATACACCACGTATCGCAATGGCCGCCAAATATTTGTGAGCAAACCAGGAACAGATTATGCCTTGTTAGTTGTAGTGCCCACACGCAAGGGGAGGAAACCCTTTGTTGGTCACTAAAACGTTTTTAACTCATCCTGTCCCAGGTACCAAATCCCCAGATTTTGGCGTTGTCCTCTGAGGACTGCATTGCAGTTAAAGGAGACAGATCGACCATGATAGTTCAAGGTGGTGCCAGAATAGCTTGGCACCTATAATCGCCAAGCTATTCTGGCACCACCCTTGAACTACAATGGTCGAGCCATATCTGGCAGTGGTGTGTCGGGACTGAATGAGTCAATGCGTTATTTTGGTAATTTTATGTACCTGAGAAAGACGAGCTATTTATTATTTTTACATTAACCCATTAAATCAAGGTATTTGGGGGGAGATGTTACATGAGCGAGTACAGCTGAACACATTTTAAGTGACCATTTTTACCAGAGATCGCCTCTTATTAACCCATTTAGCCCTGACGCACTACAGCAGGAGATGGGTCGACCATGATAATTCAAGGGCCAGTCAGCGCCAAGCTAATCTGGCACTACCTTTGCATTACCATGGTCGACCCATCCCCTGCAACAGGTGCATAGTCGTTTGATGACGCCTCCAAAATTTGGGAAATGCGTGCGTCGGCTGATTGAGTTAAAGATATGTAGCCAACTAAGTGATGGTCTTAAATGACAGGTGGCACCCTTGCCCTTCAAGATTTCTGTTGAGAGAGCATGTTACGATTGTGATTGTGTTGTCCTGTGAGAGCATACATGTGTTAATCGTAGGAAACGATCTGATATTTATTTGAGCTATCATGGTTATGATTCACGTATCTTTTTAAGTAACATTTTCTTTCGGTCGCGCAGAGCGGAATTCACTTCGTTATGATACGCCAAGTTTAGTCCAGAACGTTCTAGAAAGGTCGCACTGTCTAGTGTCCTCGTATGTGTGATGTCGGTAAATTAGCGACACTTCGCAACATTTTGTTTTTCTGTGCGCGTGAATTGAGCAGCCTTTTTTTTGGTTTTGTGAATGGTTGAGAATCTTCTAGAGCGGATATGCAAGGTCTTGATAGGGCTACCATACTTTTATGTGACTTCATTACATATTAGGATTTAGAGCTGAAATGAGCAGCCGAGTTTTTGTAGCCTATTTTAGTGATTCCAGAAAATTCTTATTTATGAGTTTCAGTTGAGTGTTTTGTTTTGATTGGTTGCGTTGTGTGATTTTCTTGGAGTGTTCTGGAAAGTGATTGTGTATATAAGGAGGGCGCTGGGAAAGCACGTTTATACATTGTCTTGCATTTGTCAGTTGTAGAGACACACGGTTATCGTAGGTACGTGGCCCGTATAAGGTGTACGTACATTGTGAGAGATACAGCGTAACAGTGTGGTGTACATTGTAGAGAGACTTTGTGTCGGCAGTGTGGATATTCGCAGAAGAGACTTTGTATCAATGTTGGTGCATTTAGAAGTGCATTGTGTGGAGATCGCATCGCTGAATTAAAATATTGTTGGAACTGTTTCTCCAGTATTGTCTACATCCTTAAGCCACGTGTGACGGATTGCAGCTGAATGAAGTTTATTTAAAAGAACCTTACGTGTGTGCGTCTGGTGTGTTTATCATACTACGACTACAACTCCACCACGTAACAGAGCACATCTTTTTAGATTCTGTTTTTCTTGCACAAATGTGATAGCTCAAAACAGGTTCCTACGGTATAGAGAGAAGAAAGTCTTCTCTCAAGATGCATTAAAATACATGTATGTCTTCTTGTAGTTAAATCTACACATATGATAACATTTTTGCTCATTTTGCGTGCAGCTGAGTTTCCGTCCCAGTGTGGAGGAGTTGAGAGAGCGGAAGATTATCAAGTTCAACGACTACGTGGAGGTCACGTCAGCTGAACAGTATGATCGCCGCGCTGAGAAACCATGGACAAAACTTACACCTAAGGATAAGGTATGCTGGGCTTTCATGCACTTCACCATCAAATTTTGTATTGTGCTTTTTTTTTTTTTTTACCCTTTGACTGCTACTGACAGAGTTTGGCAGAAAAGACGTGCAGTTATATTATTCTCCACCAAACTCTATCATCATTAGCAGTCAAGGGTTAGAAGAAATTAAGCAGCTTGGGCCAGTTTTACATGACTGACGTTAAGCTGATTCTGATGTAGGAATGTTGTGTTTGTCCGTGCAGGCGGTGATCCGTAAAGAATTGAACGAGTTCAAGAGTAAAGAGATGGATGTTCACGAGGACAGTCGACATTTGACAAGGTCAGTTTTCTACATCACCCACCCCCCTCATCCCTCCCCCCCCCCCCCACCCTCCTCATCCCTCCCCCCCCCCCCTCCCCCAAGCATCTTTTTTACAAGATAAAAGTGGTCCTAAAATTCTGGTTCTGTCTCAAGAGAAGTCTGGAAGGGCAGAACGCGTCACCTGTCATTAAAGACCATCATTTAGATTGCGACAGTCACCTATATGGTGGTCTTTGATGACAGGTGATCTGCCATAAGGGTAGCCACTCAAAACAGGTTCTGCTGTACATAGATTCTCATGCAACAATTTGTGCATGGTTGAAGACGAGTTGATGTGGCAACTACTTTTTACTTTTCTCATTCCATTCTTCTAAACTTGATTTTACTGAGATTCCTGCCACCTGTTTTCATGTTCTGCACATACGATTACACCTTGGAGTCTGTCGGCTGTCATGCTTAACCCTTTTAGCCCCAAGGTCCCATTTCTCACATTTTGGAGGTGTTGCTAACGACTATGTACCAGTTGTAGGAGATGGATTGATCATGATAATTCCGGGGTAGTGCCAGATGAGCTTGGCACCTGAAGGCGCCAAGCTCATCTGGCACTAACCCTTGAATTATCATGATCAATCCTTCTCCTGCTGTAGGGTCCCGGGGCTAAAAGGGTTAATAGTAATAATAACAGATGCTTGATATAGTGCCTAACCTCCTAATGAAGCTCTACAGGCACTTTACAATCAGTAGTAGACGCACACAGTACACAAACATATGTGTAAATACTGGCAAGTCTACAAAAAACGACAAACCTAAATAATAGAGCCACGAAAAACTCTGATGTGTATATTTGGGGTTAGTAGTTAAATTCAACTCTCTCCATATTATTAATCTCACAAATAATCACAAATAAAAAGTGAGGTAAGCACTGGCGGTGGATGGGTACAGTTAACATCCCATGGGAAAGCACTCGGTGCTGGACAAACAGTTGGATTCCCTAAAGGGGTCATGGGATGCAACTGTTTGCCCAACACCGAGTCATTTCCCTTGGGATGTTTACTGTCAAAGCATTGAAGGTTGCGTGCTTCGCAGTATCACCTTTATGAATGTTCTAGGTACATCTTTCAATAATACGACCATATGACTTTTCTGGCTACAGCCGGAATTCCAGAAATTGCCTTTTTTTTTTTTTTCCACAGGGGGAATTGCCCCCATGAGTCCTGGGGGCCATCTGCGGCCCCCAGAGCCCCGCTTTAGGATTCAACTTTTTTTTCTGTCCCATCCATGTACGACACTAAAGAGTTAGATTACAAAGTAAAAAGGTAAAGGCACTGTCAGGGGAGAGAAGTGTGCATGATCGACCAGTGATCATAGACCTACGTGGCCACAGCACAAAAAAAAGATAGGAAAGAGGGGGTGCGCTAAGAAAGTGGCTGGAAGCAATGCATATAGAAGGCCCCCCCCCCCCCTGGAAGGGGGGGGGGCGTATCACATATCCCACTGTTCCAGCCCCTTGGTGCATGGAAATTTAAATCTAGGTCCCCCAAAGGAGGGGGGGGGGGGGGGGGTTCAGATATTTAGCTGGTGTGGACAGCTGTTTCGGTCTTGGCGACCTCTTCAGCACACCATTGGCAATACTGGAGGAGGCAGGAATTTCTGCCTACCTGCAATGACGGCCACATTTTACTGTGGTGTCTGCAGGCATGCACCAAGGGGCTGGAACAGTGGGATATGTGATAGACCCCCCTTGGGGGGGGAGGGGTGGGGGTGGCGGCGGGCTTCCATGCATTGCTTCCATGCATTGCTTCCAGTCACTTTCTTAGCACACCCCCTCTTTCCTATCTCTTTTTTGTGCTTTGACCACTTGGGTCGATCACTGGTCGATCATGCACACTTCTCTCCCCTGACAGTGCCTTTACCTACTTTACTTTGTAATCTTCCTAAAAAATATTGGCACTGGCAGTCTCCCCTTTTCTTTTCACTAAAGAGTTATCTTGTGAATTTTGACTGTTGTAACTGAAGTACTTTTCTACACATCTTCTCACTTGCTTAACCCATTTAACCACACGGCCGCATTTTCCAAATTATAGAGGTGTCGCCTGACGACTATGTACCAGTTGCAGGAAATGGATTGACCATGATTGATAATTGAAGGGTAGTGCCAGATTAGCTTGGCGCCTTCAATTATCATGGTCAACCCATCTCATGTTGTAAGGTGTTGGGGGCCAAGTGGGTTCCTGGATGGGCAGAAGAGCAGTAGTGCCGCCATTTACATATCCAGCTTGCATGGCTTTTGAAAAAATGGATAGGAAAGTTTTATTGACGACTGTCGTCAATAAAACTTTCCTATCCATGTTCAAAGCATTATCCCTTCAATGCGACTGGAATATTTGTTTTTTGTTTTGCAGGTTTCATCGACCGTGAGTGGACTAGCACTTCCTCAGGGACAGAGTGCACGTACCAGACCAGAAAAAAAACACATATATTCTCTCATTCTGTAAACTCTGTTCATCACTGATTCCATGTTGGGCAGGCGTTGTTTTTGTATTCGCTTGCACGGCCGGGTGCACTGGACATTACGTATCACATGCGACAGAGATTTGAAAATTCATGAACCCATCGGCTGTTGGTTGCGCTTTTTGATGAAAGAGCTACTGACAGCCAAAGGGTTAAAATTGTAAGTCATAAGCTTAAACCCCCCAAAAAATAACGCCACAATTTGAGGAATGGTTTGAGCCAGTCAAAGTCAGCAAATGGCATGGATCCTCATGAGTCCTTGCAGGGACTCCTGAGGATCTGTGCCTCTTGCAGATGTAAGTTGTTGCATGGTTGACTGTTGCACATGGAATTCAACAAGGTCGTCCATAGGGTCATCCACGTCTATGACACTTAAACTCATTGTGCCTGAGGTATGAAATGCCCACATTTTGGATTATGCCCTGAGGACTGCATTACAATTCAGGAGACAGATCGACCATGATAGTTCAAGGGTGGTGGCAGAATAGCTTGGCGCCTGTAGGCGCCAAGCTATTCTGCCACCACCCTTGAACTATCGTCGTCAAGCCCCATATCTTGCTGTGGTGAGTCGCAGGCAGAATGAGTTAGCAATAATCGTCACTTGTTATTTCACAAGGATACTCTGAGGTGACAGTTTTCGAGAAGGACTCGATTTGATCTCTTGGGATTGTTTGTTTTTCAAGTTGTAAGAGGCCTGAGGGGAGGTTACATTGAGGATTCATTCACGGCTGGTGGGAGAGTGATGCATTGTGTGGGATACAAATTATTTCATTTGAGTAGAAACATTATTTTGACTTGTCCTATCTGGTCTGTGAAAGAAATCGCACATTCTGCCCTTCAAGATGTAATTTTTTTTTTATCCGCGAACCCAGAAGTTATGCTCGGACTCGCACTCAACGCAAGCCATCTGCACGAGGCACAGATCCTCATGAGTCCCCACAGCCTGGGTGGGGGGGGGGGGGGGAATCATGAGAATCTATGCCTCTTGCTGCATCATTTTAACCCATGCAGCCCTGATGCCCTACAGCAGGAGATGGGTCGACCATGATCTTTCAAGGCTAGTGCCAGATTAGCTTGGAGCCTGTCGGCGCCGAGCTAATCAGGCACTACCCTTGAATGATCATGGTTGACCCATCTCCTGCAACTAGTGCATGGTCGTTAGATGACGCCTGCAAAATTTGGGAAATACGGCAGCGGGGCTGAATGAGTTAAATTTGTGAGCCCCTATCAGGTGAGGTCATGTGTGCTAGGGGTGTATTATTTATCTTGAGCCCTATCAGGCTGCAGGGAACGATTTTGTTCTATGCCATTTGTTGACCCAGTTTCAATGTGATTCTCAGAAAAGACAATTGACTTTAGGCATCGGTCCTAATGCACCCCCGGCAGAGTGCAGGGGTTCATGAGGATCTATGTCTTGAGGAGTTGGTTGACATGTGTGAACCTCAGTCAGAGGAGGTCACCGAGTGTTTATTGTAAATTGGTGATGAAAGTATGAATTTGTGACGTGAATGATTTGTGTGCTACACTGTGATTGCGGACTTTTGTGGCATGCAGCCCTACGGTCCAGAATGACAGATCAGTACACATTGACAAGAAATGCTCCAGCAGCTAAGCTGATGTTTCTGTAAACGATTCCATGGTTTTCAAGTGTGTGTTTGAGTCGAGCAGGGCACGTCCACGTGCGAGCACATTATGTTGGCACTTTGTTGACGCGAATGACCCAGTAAGCAAAAGCTACTCAGGTCGACGTCAGCTGCAGTTGGACCGTGCGCCGGCCAACTGCGGCTGACGTCGGCCTGAGGACCTTGCACTCACTGGGGACCCGTCTTTCCCATTTGTTTGTCGCAGCATTGATATGCATTTATCACGTTACATGCAAGATGGTCAATCACACTCTAACTTTCCCTTACAGCAAATTGGGTTTTGTCGTTTCTTGTGTCTCTGTCATTTGAAATGGTGACACATTTGTTATTTTTAAAGACGATGCTGGTTTTGGGCTCTTGCGTGATGGCAAAAGTGAGTTTGTCTACTGATTTTTATTGGCAGTGCATGTTGTGTTTTCCACATTAGACCAAGCGTTAAGATTGTTCTTCACGGAGAACATCATATTTGATAATTAAAAGATTATAAATTAGCGAGACATCAAGTCTGACTGTACTTCGCATTCCTCCCCATGCTAGGTTTATCGGAAACTTTGAACAAGAGCAAAGGTGAACAAATGCCAAGCAGGGTACTATTGCGAGCCACCTTGCCAACGTTTTAAAGCCCTGTCTCCGCAAACGTATTGTGATCAAGACCCAAGGACATATCATTTAACTCATTCTACCCCAGACACACCACAGGAAGATAAGGATCGACCATGATAGTTCAAGGGTGATGCCAGAATAGCTTGGCGCCTACCGGCGCCAAGCTATTCTGGCATCACCCTTGAACTATCATGGTCGATCTGTGTCCTGCACTGCAACGCAGTCTTCAGAAGACAACGGCAAAATTGAAGGATTTCGGTGTTGGGGTAGAATGAGTTAACTCATTTGTGGCCAGCCGCATCTGGATGTGCGGCTTATGCCGACACAAAGGTCCTGGCTTATGCCGACACAAAGGTCCTGGCTTATGCCGACACAAAGGTCCTGGCTTATGCCGCGCATCCAGATGCGGCTGGCCGCAAATGAGTATACAGAAAGTCCATAGGCAATCAGGGTCATTTACAGCCATATAAAGCTGAAACAAGAAACATAACCATCCAAGTTGAAATAGTTATTTTATTGTTATCAGATAGACAGCTCATTCCCCCTCAGTACAATACTACTCCACGACAGAAGATGGATCAGCCATAATACTTTAAGGGTAGTGCCAGATTAGCTTGGCGCCTTCCAAGGCGCCATGCTAATCTGGAACTACCCTTCAACTATCTTGGTAAATCCATCTTCTGCTAAATAGTCTTGAGAACAACTCCAATTTATGAAATTCTACCTATAGGACGAATTGGTGGCTCTTTTATCTTAACTCATTTGAGATCGGCCGCATTCGAATATGCAGCTTGATGTTGCACATCTGGATGCAGCATGTGTTAAAGACAAGGTGATTGGAACAAGCATGTGTTGATGTTGCTCATTATTCAAGGTTTGGTGCTTTCAAGGGTTGATTTTTTTTTTTATTATTTTTTTTTTTTTTGGGGGGGGGGGGGGGGGGGGGGGGGGGGGGGGGGGAAGAAACCTGTAGAGATGTATGTACGTTTGTGTGTTCAGTGAAGTTGAAGTCTGTTTCTGCACATTGCTACATCAAGGATGTTTCCATTTGAATTTGATGTGTGCTTTTTGTGAGACTGTGACCTGCTTTTGATTGTTGTTTCACATTTTGATGTTGACGTAGAAATTAAAATCTTTCAGTTCAGTTAGTTCACGATGGTATATTTTTTGCTAGGAAACTTTCGAATTGCTGTTGATGCTGAGGAGGGATGTTCATATGATCACCTGTTTAAGCCCTGATACAGTGCAGCAGAAAATAGACCGACCTTGACAGGTAAAGGTTCATGCCAAAAGACAGTTGCCCCTCTAGCATTTTTTTTGCCTCTTCTGTTATAGGTCTAAGTTAGATGCACACATCTCTAGTTAAAGAGGGTGTGGGAAATGCTTTTTTAACCCATATCGAACTGAGGCTAAAAGATTCAAGATTGTACACTGCCATGTGCAAGCTACATTATAGTACTGACAGATAAGGATATAGACCAATGGCTTTGCACCACCCTTGAACTATTTTAGTCAAACTTATTTCAGTATTTCACACACTGGTGTATTCCGAACGATGATCAGGGTTAACCATTTTGGGCTCATGGCCGCCGAACTTGTTGACAGTTTTGGTGGCTGCATGCTCTGGAGGGAACACCGTTTTACTGCCAGTGGACGCAGATTACTTTTTTTTTAAAATCATCGTTAATTCAGCATTGAAGATCCCCAACGGTCCAAGGAACATGGATTCAAAGTGGTTCCAGCAAGAGGCATAGATCCTCATGAGCCCCGCAACTGCAGGGGCTCATGAGGATCTATGCCTCTTGCAGATAGTTGGCGTTCAAGTTTCCTCAGCTGTGAAAGGGTTGATATGATCGGCTGTTTGTATTTGACGTAACATTCCAACTGATGCACTCGCTGTTCGAAAATGATTGTGCAAGTTTCGTTAGAATGGCAAGTGAGTTTGATGGGTTTTTGTAATGGTTCATTCCTTTGGCTGCCGGTAGCCCTGCCGACAGACAAGGGTTAACCCTTTTAGCCCCGGGGACCCTGCAGCAGGAGATGGCTTGATCATGATAATTCAAGGGTAGTGCCAGATACCCTTGAATTATCATGATCAATCCATCTCTTGCAGCTGGTACATAGTTGTTAGGCAACACCTCGAAAATTTGAGAAATGGGACCTCGGGGCTATAAGGGTTAAGGGTGTGCAGGTGGAAACAAATGTGCACTAGTTCATGTGTTTGAACATTACGGCTCGTAGTCGCACACCAGCACACCGCTCGATCTTATTTCAGATGTAAAGTAATACAGTTGAACCCTTTGGTTGTGCGCAGCGCTTTTTGGCGCGATGATTCCTGCAGGAATCCTTACGACAAAAGGCCAAAGGGTTCATCTTTACTCCTTCCCTTGTGTGCTGTGCATTTAACCTTGTGGCTGTCGGTAGCGTTAGCAAGAAATATATCTGTTCCTGGGCTTAGGCAATCATCGGGCATTTTGTACGTGTAAAATTGCGGGGGCTTCTTCGGTACGTTTTGTTGTGTGCAGCTCGTTTTGCACTATTGTATGTCGGCAATCATGCGTTACCAGAATACATTGTTGGCCAGCACAGTGTATGCAGTCGAGGGTCTGTAAATCAGGGGTGAGCGGCATAAAGAGAGAACCCGTGTTAATCAAGAGAAGGATGATGGGTCTTTATGCCAGTACTGCTTGAAATGTGTTTTGTTCATTGTCGGTCGTTTGACGTTCCATAGTGTTTGTTCTTGGGAAGAGATGTCGCATCATCAAGGGGCTTGTTTTCGACATGTTTTGCTGTGCACAAAACTTCACGCTTGTTTTTGTTTTTTTTTGGTTGTTTGAAGCGCACGCATTAAGCTTTTTCAGATTTAGCCTAAGCTAACCTTTGTTTGGTCTGTCAGTAGCGTGTTTTGTCGAGGCGATTCCGGCAGGAATCACCTCGACAAAACGCGCTGCTGACAGCCAAAGGAGGTAAAGGAGAGACGATTGCACATTTTGCTCAGGATTACAAAAGGTGCTTTTCTCGTAGCCAATCGTCTGTTCATCACATACACCCGAGTCCTGTGTACAAAGTTTCATTCGTAATGCATTGCATACTACGGTACAAGAGTGAAAGCTACCAGTCTGCAAGAGACATAGATCCTCGTGAGCCCCTGCAGTTGCATGGGTTCACGAGGATCTATGCCTCTTGTGGCATCATTTACATTTGTGTTCCTCGGAGTGAGATTTGTCAAGAGGCAAACGGTTTTCATAATTTACATTCGCGCTTTATTATTCTGAGAGGAGAAAAACTGGGGCGTGGGGAGGGGTATGTATAAATAAATTACCAGTACTCCATGTTGAATGCAAATAAGTTGTAAATAATCCAGTAATAATAATTTCAGGCGGCATTTCAGGTTTTTAGTTGGCTCATTGTTTTAGCCCACCCCAACCCACTTATTATTTTTTCATGACTTGTACCAATGTAAGTATCACTAAACTGTCACTTGGACCATTTTGTGCTGGCAAGGGTAGCAGTATAATGTAGCCATCACTACACATTGTATTTTGTTATTACTATTTTTTACTAGATAGCTCCGTTTGTTGACATCAGTACTCTTAACAGTCCTGTAGCAAATTTTCGTCCAACTGCAAAAGGCACAGATCCTCATGAGCCCCCTTCAGGGGGCTCATGAGGATCTATGCCTCTTGCATACACTAATTATACCCACAAACTCCTCAACAAAGGCTTTCAGTTTAATTCATCTTTTACAATCCTGACAGCATTTTTTTTTTTAAAACTCTGGCTGTTGGTAGAACTTATTTTCAAGGCGATTCCTGTAGCAATCATCTCGACAAAATGCAATACCAGCATCCAATGGGTTAATCGGACACATTCATTGCCCAGCCCTAACAGTGGATATATAAATGTTGTCGCTGCATTTTTTAAAAATTCTCTAAATAACTGAAATGCCGTGCAGCTGTTAACGTATTTTTTTTTTTTTGCAGACTGTAAATGCTGTAAATGTACTCTGTACAGTTTTGATTTGTATATACTTGAAGCAAAGGTTCACTTTTTTAATTTTAGCTCTACCTGTATATCTTGAGTGATGGAAGATGGATGCATAAATCTTGCATTTTCAGAGAGCTTGGAATTTTCATTGCTTGTCATTTGAGAGTGGGGCGCCTTTTCTTCGTGTCTGCGAATTGGTGCATTTAAGTTGATGGTAAGAAAAGAAGTGTTTGCCGAGCGTTTGTCTGACATGGTCCAGTGTTTTAACACATTTGAGATGTGCCGCCTCCGGAGGCGGCACATCTCGATTAAGTGAATGGTCGTATCAGTAAGATGAGTGTTGCAACAGCCTTTTGCTCACATTAGAGTGTATGTCTGTGTGCGTGTTCTTGTGCATGAATGTGTCTGCGTGCATTCGTTTGTTGGCGTGTTAGTGTTTTTTCTTTTGCTTATCAAAACTTACTGGACAGTTTTGTGTTGCTAGCTTACAATGCACGTTTTCTTTTGACTGTGTGGTTAGCAACCGCCCAATGGATCTCTAAAAGGTGTCGTAAAATCTGAAATTTGATTAAATTTTAGAGTTCTCATTGCTGTGTAGTGTTGCATGTGCATCATGCTTCTTTCTTGAAAATTCATAGAGCAGGCGTTTAATTCTGAAATATGGCTTGTACTTGACATAAATTCTTTTCACACTTTGGTGTAAAAATTGTGCTTGCACCTAGCCCTACAAGCATCATTGGGAGACGAGAGAGTCGTACACTTTCCAGCCACCCACAAGTCTTCTTCATATGTGAGCTTCTGAGCATCTTGGTTGGTTGTGCCAAAAGGCGAGGCAAGCACTGGTAGATTTCCTGCAAGTACGTGTCTGGCTGGCTGTAATGTACATTGCGTAATCTCCCGACAGCAGCAAGGACTTAACAAAATGTACATCTGCCCTGCATGTGTGGGTAAAATACATTCATCGTGGCTGATTTTACCGTCACCATTTCAATGTAGGTTTCTGAAGGAGTTGTCAGGCAGTCTGTGCAGCATGTGGAAAAAAACAGACCGTTCATATTGACCTTTCACCGTCTTCATTTGAGTGTAGGTGTCTGAGGGTGTTGTCAGGCGTTTTGTGCTCCTCAAGATTTGATCTCTGGATTTTTCTCTCGTTTTGTTTTGTTTGTTTCCTCTCTGGTGTTGAAATTGGCTTGTAGAATATTCATTGCGAGTGCAGACTGATAGATATTTCTTCCATCTGTTGTGCATACACCATTTGAAATTACTCTTTCTGCTTATTTCAAAGCATCAAGAAATTTGTGGTCACTTAGAAATTTGTACCAGTTGAAACATCAAGGTGAAAACAAGAGATATTGTCAAGTTCAGTAGTTTTCGTTTTAACTGCTTCAAATCCCATGAAGCATGAAAAATGTTGCAAGTAATTTTGAAAACTATGCTTTTATGCATACACTTGTACAATTTTTTTTTTTAAATGGGCGTGTGCTACAACTCTGCTTTGCTTTTTTGCTGTTCGACTCGCATTTTTTTTTCTCTTTTCTTGCAGCACCCTGGTAAATATTAAATATGAGCATTTTGTGCCGGCTCAAAATCACAAACCAGCACACATTTTGTAATTTTATACCTTGCGGCCAAGAACCTCAAGGTCCAACATCACAGAGCAGCGCACTTTTTCACGTCCTGAACTTCCATCCTTCGTGTAAATTCCTTTTATAAAACAAATGTTTTATAACTTCTTTGTCCAAGTACAGTTTTTTGGTCCATGAATGAAACCATCGACACAAAAAAGTACTAGTGTGTGTGATTGTTCTGTGTGGCTGAGAAAAAGTCGTTGCTTTTTGTATATTTTTGTACCGGTTTCTTCTTCAGTGTATGTTCGGCCTGCATCTGTTCCTTCTATGACTCGCACGCTCTTTCTGCAATCTCCTGCCCTCTCCAAGAGGCGTAGATCCTCATGAGCCCCTGCAATATGCGGGGGCTCATGAGGATCTATGCCTCTTGCAGATGATTTACGTTTGTGTTCGTTTGAGGGAGGAGGGTCATGACTATAATTTACCATGGTGCACACCCCTTTCTCTGTTCAATATGCATCACAATAATGTCGAACATGTAGAAACTCGTAGAATTTAAAACTGTTACATGCATGTCTGACCTGGGCGTGCTTGCAACCCATGGCACTGTAAACAGTGCCGTTGGCTGCATGGCCAAGGGGGTTAATAAAGAAACTGTTTTCATGTGAAGCCTGTCGCTGTGGGTATTGCTTTTTGTCGCGATGACTCCTTCCCGAATCATCACGACAAAACGACATACCTATGTCCACAGGGTTAGACTGCCAATGTAATGTTCATTTTTTTTATATACAACATGCAGATTTATGCTTGTGCCCTCCATTGAAGTACATGTACAGCAGAAAGAGAGAACTCGTCATTAGCACTTCTGCTTGTGCGTGGACTTGGTTGTCGCAGAATGGGTTGATGGTTGAACGATGCATCAGACACGGATATAATCTATAATTATTATTATATTCTGACCCCTTCCCCGTCCAGGGGTGTATAGGATTCACCTTATCAGTTTGCTTTTGCACAGGCAGTCATCTTATCCAAACTTTTGGAGGCGTTGCCCAACAACTATGTACCAGTTGTAGGAGATGGATTGATCATGATAATTCAAGGGTAGTGCCAGATGAGCTTGGCGCCTGAATGTGCCAAGTTCATCTTGCACTACCCTTGAATTATCATGATCAATCCATTTCCTGCTGCAGGGTCCCAGGTTTAAATGGGTTAAGTACAGTTTAGTCCAGGTTGTAGGCGATTGCACTCTACTTGCTGGCAGTGTGTGTCATTAGCAAGAAACGCTTTGCTGCCTGCCAGTCTGGACTCTCGTTTTCGGTGACAATCTTCGTAAAATCGCTACATACCGTCAAGGTCATGGTCACAGTGGAAAAGGTATCGGTGAATTCATGAAAAACCATGGACCAATCTATTCCCAGTTTTAGTTGATACTCTACCTCAAGACAGTCATAACCAGAATGTTGCTACGGTCAAGGTGGCTATTATTTGTGTAATGCCCATCAACATCTCCCTCTCTTCTTAACCCATGCACCATTAGTGCGAGTCGCTGTATAAATGTTCAGACGACAAAACTGTCTTCTGGCCGTTGGCGGGGAAGGGGTGCACAGCGATGTCAGGCGCAAACCTCATTATTTGTATATATAGGCAATCCCCCTCATACTGTGCTGTGCCTGAATTTAAATAAAATGGAAATGACAGAACGTTTTGTTGTCTTTGTCAGGGCAAGTGACCACGTGAGTCACAAAGGGCAGGTGATGGATCAGCCATGATGGTTCAAGAGTGATGCCAGAATATGGTGCCCTAGGGGCACCATATTTTGGCATCACTCTTGAACTATCATGGCTCATCGGTCGCACCATATTTTGGCATCACTCTTGAACTATCATGGCTCATCGGTCATCGGAAGACGACTCCCAAATTCAGAGATTTCAACTGTTGCGGCTGTACATGAAAAGTCTGCAGTTTTAAACGTTCACATACAAATAGCTCCCTTTTGCAAAATGATAGGCTGCCGTCTGCCTTGCTGCTTGCATATTTTGTCACGGTTCTTGCATTTGCTCTTGCACGAGACTCGCAAAGACATCTGTACAAACGCACATAAAATCTGCATATAGATTCACATAATCACAAACTCTGTTCTCCCTTTCTCAATCTCGCACGCACACATGCGCACTCTTTCAGGAAACCGATGACAGAAGCCGGTTTTCAGGAGATTAAACCACTTAATATTAATGGACAAGATGGACAAACAGATCCCAACCTAGGTGCAGTCGTGCGCCTCTATGTCTGGGACCATTCTACAACAAAACAAACTGCTAAATACAGGAAACTGTACAACAAAAACATGGCGATCATCATCAAAACAATATTTTTCAAAGTTGCTGATCGCAGAAATGGATGAGAGTGTTTTAAACGATGTGTGCTGGTGTGCGATTTTAAAAGTGTCACTTTCAAAATCACACGCCAGCACACAAATTTACAAAATAATAGAGTGGTTGCAATAAGTCTGCTGCTAGAGTGAAAATGCACAAGTTACCATACCGTAAAAAAAGCATCAAGTGGCAAGTTTAGTGATAATATGACACTGACAGATGACATCTGGCATCAATTCAAACACGTGACACATGGTGTAGTGTAGCATCACTGAACAATCATACTCTGCACAATAAGACCAACGCAATCTAATTAGCCGTACTGTGAATTAGGTTAAACTTTGAAACTAAACTAATGCCACTCAACTTTCAAAAGTGTTGATTTCTAAAAAGTCGCCATGCCATCTGCAAACGAATGAAATTTAGCGTCTTTGATAATTTTGTACACACAATTAACTGTCAAGAGTGATATAAAAGAACAATGTTAGCAGTAAAACGAGAACCAACGACTTGTCAGAGTCAATGCTTTCTTCGAAGACCGAGTGCCAAGAAATGGCCAACCGCTTACGACAGCAGCTTGCAGAAGTTAGCAGCGAGAAAACAAATCCCTCTGAAATGCTGCAAAACATTCCAGAGAACCAGCTACAGAAAAGTCTGGATGCAGGAGAGCTATAACACGTTGCTTAACCCGTTTAGCCCCGGGACCCTGCAGCAGGAGATGGACTGATTATTATAATTCAAGGGTAGTGCCAGATAAGCTTGGCGCCTTCAGGCGCCAAGCTCATCTGGCACTACCCTTGAATTATCAAGATCAATCCATCTCCTACAACTGGTACATGGTCGTTAGGCAACACCTCCAAAATTTGAGAGATGGGACCTTGGAGCTAAAAAGGTTAATCATGCAGTAACCATACAAGTTTCCTGGATAATCTGCGGCTAGTTGATTACCGGTACGCAAGCTATAGAATCAGCTTACAAAACAAAGTTGCAACAAGATACCTAGTAGGAAATCCAATTTACGTCACCACCTTCAGTTGCCACATTCCTTCTGCGAATGAAGATAAGTAGCGGCTAATCTCTGTCTATTTCGACAAAGGGTATTTACCCGAAATATTAATATTAATAAATTGTGTTGTACCTGTCTTTTCTAAGCATGTTTCTTTCTCCGTTGGGTATTTCTTTTCTAATCAGCCTTACACACAATAGCTGGAGATATGCTGACCATGATTGTTCAGTGGTGGTGCACCCTGGCACCAAGCTAATCAGCACTACCACTGAACTACATGTGTAACAGTTGATGCACATTCTGTTATAAATTACAGAACACCTCCCAAATTTAGGATTAGCAATGTGAGAGTCAAGGGAAACAATGTCGGCCGAATGCTCCAAAATATTCTCAGCAAACAAATAATGCAGTCCTACAGTTAATTCGCTATGCTTAACAGCATGGTAAGGGACATTTGTGACAAGTGACAAACTGTTGCCACAGAAAGCAAGATAACAATATTGACATCATCAGTAACTATCGAAGGATCAAACACGGAAGTCAACAAGAAAGCAAATTAAGAATATGCCAATACCAAAGGTATGTGATATATGCGGAGAAAAACTGAAAATATGCACTATTGTTATAAGCAACATGGACTGAAACAACACATCTATTGGGTGCAACTTACATACTGACTTACGGAAATAAAATACTTAACAAAATATGATACCAAAAAAATTAGAGAAAAACTCTGCACTTTTGATTTCATCAGACAGGAACTAATCAGAGCAGGTTTTTCTTATAAATTACAACTGCAAAAATTCAAAATTTGGACATACACATAATGCTAAAGAACAGCAAAGAAGTTCATCAGTCAATCGGTCTATTTCTGCAACATGCAAACACAAACACATAAAAGAAACGAAGTCTCTGACCCCTTGGATGAGTTGTACGAGTGAGCTCTGTCCTGCGCCAGCCACATAGCAAGGTGCTCCGCTATAGCGGGGTGAGTGTAGTGGCGCTATAGCGGGGCACCTTGCTTAGTGGCTGGTGCAGGACTAAGCTCACTCATTCAACTGGCCCCTTGTACTGACAAACTGGTTGTTGCATGCACATGGGTCTTAACATGTACAAATCAGCACTGACCATAAGTAACAGTACTAACACAACTCTTATCCATGAAAAAACTGAACAATGATTACAGCTCAGATTACACTGTACACGTACACGTGTACAATTTACAGTATGGTATTGAAGTAATGCTGCAAGAACCAGCATAGTAAAAGAAATGCTACACACACACAAAGATGCTTGCAATCCCTGCATCCAGATACAATTGCACGACTTGCACATCACAACAAATACGCTGCCAACACTTCTGGGTGTATACACGTGAACCATACACAAAGGAAACGACAAAAGATGAGAATGTATGTCAAGACGTTTACAATATGAAGGCGATACACAAAAGTTACACAGAAATAAAATGGTCTGCGATGATTACTCTACAACAGCAAAAGGACTAGCCTGACAATGGGCACTGAAGTCCTAATACACTCCGGAAAAGAAACTCCACTGATGAATACAAAGACTGGGACGACTGAACTCAAAACTGAGGATGCAAATGGAGCCAATCTCTGCCAGCAAGCAGCGCAGCATCCGTCACAATCCATCTGCAAGAGACATAGATTCTCATGAGCCCCTGCACCAGTAACAGTACTGCAAGGGCTCTTGAGAATCTATGTCTCTTGCAAATGGATCGGGCAATTGAATAATGATCATGTCCAATGAGCGAATATCGAACAATGCAACTGTACAAAATGTTTGCTGCCACATTGAGTAACCGTATCAAGACTATTAACAGATGATGGATACAAAGTTACCAGAAAATGAGAAGATACACTGTGCACAGGTTCTTCCTTTCAAAAGAAAGTGCTACGATCTAACCCCCTTTTTGCACGCAGGCACCAGTGCTGTCAACAGTAGAAGTGGCTGCATGCACACCAGGGTCTAAGCTAATGCCTCACTTGACTCACAACCAGCAAATGATACGGCAACAAGACAGATCTACACCTGTGTGGCAAGAGACCGCACAATAATGACCAAACAAATCAACACGCACTATGCAACATAGATGAATGAAGAATACAAAGTTAGGTGTATTGTCTACATGGCCTTTGACTCATCACAAATGTTCATTCCTTAATCATCTTCACACTGTACGACCAAGACCGTCCTTCCAAAACCAAAACCAATGAAACCAACTTCTTGTCCATCCTGTCACTGATACACCTGACACACTACAGCGGGAAATGGTTGGACCACAGCAGTTCCAGCACAGAGCTAGGTTAGCTTTGCCGCTGAGAAGATGTCAAGCTAATCGAGCACTATGTGATCTAACATGGTCCATATATGCCCTGCAATGAGTATGTAGTTATACAAGAAAACTCACAAGTCCAGGAAACTGGCGGGCTTCTCATTCCTCCTCATCAGCAAATAATGCCCGTCAGAATGCTCTCCACCGTACGACTATAATAATAATAATACATGGTATTTATATGGTGCATTTCTCATATTTATAATATAACTCAATGTGCAGGCGAAAACAACAGACACACATACACAGAGTCTGCAGGGGGTGTGTACAGAAATATCGTAGAAAGTCTGTGAGAAAAAGCAAGTTTTTAACTTTGCTTTGAACTGCATAAGGGTGGAGGCATTTCTCAGCTCAGTTGGTAAGGAATTCCAAATTAAAGGAGCAGTACATCTGAATACCGGCAGATTTGAGATGGAACTTTTAGAAGTTTCTCTCCCAATGAATGCAGTGAGCGAGAGTGCTGGTAAGTAATAAGACTGGAGGAAAGGTATGACGGAAGACTGCCATCAAAGTGGCGGTATGCAAGGGTCACCATCTTAAAGTTTATGCGGGATTGGATTGGAACCAAAACTCAAACCCCTTGCGCGTGCAGCCTCTGCTATTGCTTACACTGTACTGATGGTTTATTGCACAAGGTCAAGTGTTAAGCCTTGGCTGTCAGTAGCACTACTGACAGCTGAAGCATGAAGTATACAATAATGCACCACATGGCCTTCAGCACTATGACAGATCTGCTCCAAACATATTGCAAAATTGCTCACAGAGCCCTGTGCGTACAATCCAAAATGCCTACCCTCCGCAAGAAGGTGAGATCCTCATGAGCTTGCGCAAATGCTGGGGATCACGAGGACCTACACCTCTTGGTGACTCATCCATTTCAAACAGAAATGGATCAAGACGGCTCATTCAGTAAGATATTGGCAGGAAGACATTATATTGTTATCGGAAACATCCACAATGCCCAAGTGACATGCGAGTACTACAATATGCCAAGAACTGGTTGCGAAATGATGAAATATGCATTTGCTATAACTTGTGCAACACAGGTTGAAAATGTTACCCTATATATTATGGATATGATTACAATGATAGGTTCATAGCAGCTGCCAACAAATGCTGTTTCATATACTTTGTGTGAACTGATGATGTTGTCAATGAAACCTTTAATCAATGTGATTAACCATCTTTCAGACAAACCATTTCCATCTGCAAGATTCCTCGTCAGCCACAGGGGCTCATTAAAATCTATGCTTTTTGCAGGGTGGTGCTGGTATCACTCTCTTACGTATCAGCTTCTCAAACAGAGAGCTTAATGAGGCTAGGTTCCTTGAGCACAATACGAGTCTAGGAAATGGGATGATAGAGAATGATCAAACATTATAAGTTACGTCACTAGTACAATGTACCGTGCTAACCACACTGACTGCCAGTTGAAGTCAATGTTAGGCTAGGAATGGCCAAAATGTTCACAACTCATTACTGTAATACCAAGCCTTGTCTTACGTAAGTTCATTTGAAATGAACATGTAAACTTGGTAATTTTTATGAACCCATTCAGCTCCGACACAAGACCGACCACAATAGTTGAATGGTGGTGCCAGGAAAGCTTGGTGCCCAGAGACGCCAAGCTTTCCTGGCAACCATTCAACTATCATGGTTGATCGATCTCCTGAACTGGAATGCATCTGCAGTATGACAACAGTCAACTTCAGATTGGTAATGCCAGGACTCAATGGGTTAACACTTAAAGTCTGTGTGAAACATCACAGTCTAAGACACTGCTAATTTCATTACACTAAATTATTTCATCTGTTTTCACATTTCACCCTTGCATATTAGTCTGCAAATGGAAGAAGCGCTTATCTGTGACCTCTACTAGCTCTAGTTTGCTCTGCTCACACATTGTTCATGTTGGCTGCAGCCAGCATGGCAAGGTAGTCCACTTTTTTCTTGGGCCGTGGGCCGCTGGATTCCTGCTCCGGGTAGAACAGAGTGTATTTGCGTTCAGTGGCAGTCGACTGTGGGAGAAGAAAAAACAATCAATGACTGGACAAGTGTGTGCACACACACAGAGGCAAGCTCATTTTACACTGCAGTTTGCAGAAGAGACTGGAAAATGAAACACTCCACTTTGCAAGTTTTGTCGAAACATTAACCCATCACCCCAAAGACACACCAAATGAAGAAAGATCATCCATGATAGTTCAAAAGTAGATTAACGTGGTGCCTTCTGAGGCACCACACTAATCTGGCAGTATCTCTGAACCGTCATGGTTCATAACACCTCCAGCAACTACAGTCTTTTCTTTGCAGATGCCTCCATAACTTTGGAAGTTATTTTCATTTTCAGTGCAAATGTGGTAACTGACATCTACAACAAGGCTATATGCAACATAGCACTATAATCACAGACTACACACAAAAGCACACAATGCATCCAGAGAAATCTTTTTGGGAACTGTTCACAAGAAATCAAACTGAAAACTGACCAGGCGAGACTTGATGTGCTTGGGAAGTTCTTCGTCTTCAGTCCACAGCTCCTGGCGTTTCAAAGGGTACAGCTGGGATCCGTCTTCAAACTCAATCTGAACACAAACGAACGACGATAAACATGCCACGGTCTACAGCTTCAGACAGTACAGCTGGGATCCATCTTCAAACTAAATCTAACCTCAAAAATATATGTGTTGGGGTTCAGCCGTAAGGTCCGAAATCACAGACCATCACACAAACCAAAACTTTGCCAGTCCTGTTCATTTTCTGAGGCTACTTGGCTCAGCTAGGAAACCTTGAACACTCCACCACCACTGCCATATGCAAGCTACATTACAGTTATGGATATAGACCAATGGTTTAGTTCAACTTAAAGGGTGGTGCCAGAATAGCTTGGCGCCCAGAGGCGCCAAGCTGTTCTGGCACTACCCTTGAACTATTTTAGTCAAACTTATTTCACACACTGGTGTATTCTGAATGATAAGGGATAACATTGCAGGTTCTTACCGTGTACTCGTCCTGACAGTTGACCCCACGGAAGACTGCTCCATACAAATCACCGTCCGTCCAGCAAACCTGGATGTGTTTCCCCACTGGGGGCGGACCGTCCCGCACACAGTTATGGCCCTAAAGAAGACAATAACACGTCAAGCAATAGGGTCCAAATTCCAAAAACTAAAATTGTCCTCAACAAACTACATTACAGGTCAGGAGATACTTCAACCATGATAGTTTAAGGGTGGCGTCAAAATAGCTTGGCGACAACAGGCACCAAACTATTGACACCACCCTTAAAATATCATGGTCGATCCATATCTTTTTCTAGTGTGGCGGAATGGGTAAAGAAATATTCATCAACTTCACCTTTGCTTAATGATCTCTCTTACAACTAC
Organism: Semisulcospira habei; assembly: GCA_036245525.1. Classification (NCBI taxonomy): domain Eukaryota; kingdom Metazoa; phylum Mollusca; class Gastropoda; family Semisulcospiridae; genus Semisulcospira; species Semisulcospira habei. The sequence continues at coordinate 204,297,870 of BTPG01000005.1, forward strand.
AGGGAAGAACCTCTAACAACTGGTGCCAAAACAAATGGCTTACTCCTGAGAATTATGCGCAAAAAACTATTGATCACTCAAAACACAAGGGTCGAACACGCGAACTACTGCCTGGTCACTCAAAAGACTGAACTTAGAACCTCGTCAAACAGCAAGCACAACTCAGAATATCTTTTAGCAATTAGCAGTCATGGTCAGTTAGTCTCCCCCAGTTGATTTGTAATGTACAGTACATACTGTGTGTCTTGACTAACTGCTAATAATTTTACTTCTATTCAGAAGCAACTATTACAAATTCTGGTAATTCTGTGACAAGGTGTTTGTACTGCAGCATAAAAAGGAAACTTACAACAATGTCCTCTGGCAAAAGGTCATCACTGACGGAGCCATCATCAAAGTCGACCTCATACAGCTTGTGTCGGCTGACCTCAATAATGGAAGCATGGTAGTAGCGACCATTCTTGTGTTTGGCGATCACTTTCCCCCCTACTAACAGGTCATCCAGGCGACGCTGCTTGTTCTGTAAACATACCTAAGTTTTAATAATTCTGATCTAACATAAATTTGTAATCTGTAGTTGTTGTTATTGTTATTATCACATATTATATTGTTACATTTCTAAAGCTAAATTATGTAAGCCTTGTGACAAACATATTCCTTTTGCAACAGTTTCTGATCACTACAATGACAGTAAGCTGAACTATAGAAAGTTTTGGAACCATGCAAGCAAAACAATTTACACACAAAAGTATGGAGCAAGTGTATGGTCATTCCAACTGAAACTGGTGTTTGTTCACCTGAACTCGGTACAACAGAATCATGAAATATGAGCAAAATATGAAAGACGTGCTGCTCCAGTCAGTTTTCATTTGTTAGGCAACCTCTACAAAACTGTACGAGCCAAAGTGTGCACTCTTCTAGGACTTCATATCCCCGCTGATAACAACAGATCTGCACAAGGCACATACAGTCTGGTGAACTCCAGTGGGTCGCAACCCCAATGCATGAATACCCTTAGCCAGCAGAACTTGACACTCCCAGCAAGACACTCATTTACAAGAGGCACAGAGCCTTGTGAGCCCCTGTGAACAGCGAACAGCGAGGGCTCACAAGGCTCTATGCCTCCTGTGGACTACTGTCCAGCGGCTCCCAGGATGAGCAGACTGCAAGATGCTCTTTCAGACGAGCATCACTTGTTGATGATAACACTCTCACCTTTTCCCGATGGTTGGTCTGGTGCTTAAGGCAGGTGCAGTAGATGGGGTAGGGCCAGTCGCTGGTCTCAAACTGTACGCTGGCTGCGTAGGCGCAGGTGGGGTGAAAGGCCTGAGTGCAGCGGCCATGCGAACACTGAATACACGTGGAGGGCTGACCCGCGGCACCGGTCACTGGACCACACTGGGAGCATCTCTACACGTACAGACAGAAACAAATATTAATTTTTCTCTAAAATGTATTTTTTCGAAAAATACTTACCGATGACATGACTGTCTGGAAATAGTCTACTTGCTTACCAATTTTAGCCTAAGACCCAAAGGGTCCCCCCACGAGGCTCTCGGGGATCCCTAACAGGGACGAGAGTAGCCTCCCCTACCCATCCGGTCACGTGCCCGGTGGTGTCTCCTTTAGCCAGTTGTCTACGGAGTTACCAGCGGCAAGCGGGGAGGAGGGAGGGACCTCCGAGTCATGTCATCGGTAAGTATTTTTGGAAAAAATACATTTTAGAGAAAAATTAATTTGTTTCCTCAAAACACATTACCGATGACATGACTGTCTGGAAGAATGCCAAAAAGGAGGAGGGTGCCGCAGAATCCCTTTCTGAAACCTCATTAGGGACGAGGACGGCCCGTCACTCCTGATTACACACTCCCGACAATTTTAGCGAAGTGCATACCTAAGGCGCCAGGGGCGCCTGGAGGGAGTGCTGTGCCGCCGAGATGTCGCCCACCAGAGAGAGGTTGTCGCGCTGGGCCGTCAGGTCGCGGAGGTAGAAGCGGGCAAAGGTGGTTTCGGCCCGCCATCCCACTGCAGCCACAATGTCCTTAACCGCGCAGTTGCGGTCGAAGGCGAGACTTGCAGCCATAGCGCGAACTTCATGGGCGCGTATCCTGAGGGCCTCGGCTCCCTGTGGGGAGAGGTCGCAATAGGCGGACCGTATTACCCAGCGGAGCCAGGAGGAGATCGTTTGGGCAGAGATGTCAGTTCTGCCGGCGGTCAGAGGCAAAAAGAGACGAGTCCGTCCCCTCCGTACGGACTTGGCGCGACGCAGGTAGATACGGAGTGCACGCACCGGATCTTGCTGCCGAGTCTCCCGAGGAAGGTCGGGCCCCTTAAGCGGGCGAATAACGATGACCTGAGGCGCCGTCAAGGGAGATCGAGTCTTAGCGAGAAAGGACGGATCCGGGAGAAGCTGAACGGAGCCATCCACCCGGAACTGCAGGCAGGAAGGGCGAGACGAGAGCGCGTGGAGCTCGCTGACGCGGGCTGCCGTGGCGAGGGCCACCAGGAAGCAGGTCTTCCGAGTCACGTCCGCGAAGCTGGCCAGAGGGAGCGGTTCAAAACGGTCCGAATTCAGCCAGGTGAGGACCCAGGGTAGATCCCAGCGTGGAACGAGGGAGCGGGAAACCGGACGCTGCAAGCCGAAATGCGCCATAAGGTCGGCCAGGTCCTTGCAGGCACCAGGGTCGGGAAGGCCGAGGTGACGGTAGGTGTCGGCAATCATGGAGAGATAGCCACGGATCGTGATGGGAGCCAAACCTTGGTCATGGAAGAGCCAAAGGAAGAAGTCCGCGAGCTGAGGGGTCGTCAGATCAACGGGGGAGAGACGACGGTCCGAGCACCAGGCACGAAGCACTCGCCACTTTCCTTCGTAGACACGTCTGGTGGAAGGTCTGCGGGCTGAAGCGATAGCGTCCACTGCCGCACTCGAGAAGCCTCTAGCGGAGAGGGCGTGCCGCACAATCGCCAGGCGTGTAGGAGAAGTCGCTCGGGGCAGGGGTGGAAGAGCGGCTGGCGGGGCTGCTTGAGCATCGTGCGAGGGGTGGGAAGTGGAAGGGGCGGATCCGTGGCGAGACTGAGCAGGTCGGTGGTCCAAGATCTGTCCCAGGAGAACGGGGCCACCAGGAGAAGGACTGCGTTGCACCCCCGGAGCTTGAGCAGGACTTTGGGGACCAGGACCGTCGGAGGGTAGGCGTAGGCAACTAGTCCGTCCCAAGAGATCGAGAGCGCATCGACCGCCCAGGCCAGCGGGTCGGGAATCGGGGAGACGAAGAGGGGAAGCTGGTGGTTCCACCTGGTGGCGAAGAGGTCGACAAGGGGAGTCTCCCAACGCTCGCAGATCAGGCGAAAGATGTCCCGGCGCAGGGTCCATTCTGTGTGAAGAAGCTGGCCCCGCCGAGAGAGGGAGTCTGCCAAAACGTTCAGGTGACCTGGAATGTGACGGGCTCGTAGGGAGATGCCGCGGTCCTCGCACCAGCGAAGGAGTCGGTAGAGAAGGATGCAGAGGTCGGGCGAGCGGGTCCCTCCCTGCTTCTGTATGTAAGCGACGACCGTGGAGTTGTCGGAGAGGACAAGGAGGTCCTGTGTCCGAAGATCGGGTTCCCAAGCGCGGAGGGCCTGCCAAACTGCATTCAGCTCCAGCCAGTTGATGTGCCGCGAAGCTAGGTCCTCGTTCCAGTGGCCGGCCGCATAGCGAAAACTCGGGAGAAGGTGAGCGCCCCACCCGGCGAGACTGGCATCGACGCAGAGAGAGAGACGGGGCAGTGGTGAGGTCAGGGGAATCCCGGAGCCGAGCCAAGAAACGTCCATCCAGCGAAGCAGATGGGGCCGCAGCATAGGAGGTATCGGCACCAGGGTGGAGAGATCGCCGGAGGACGGTCTCCAGTGGAGGAGAAGATGCAATTGAAGAGGACGAGAGTACAGACGACCGAGGGGAAGGAGATCTGCCGCAGCACTCATCAGGCCGAGGAGCTGGAGCCACACCCTGGCGGGGACAGCCGCTTCCTGAGCTACCAGACGGGCGAGATCGGCGAGTTTCTGGATCCGCGGCTCGGGAAGACGCACTAGGTTGCAGTCGGTCACAAACTCCATCCCCAGGTGCACGAAGTGGCGAGAGGGAGTGAGGTCGGACTTGCCGGCGTTGACCAGGAAGCCGAGGCGAGATAACAGGAGGAGAAGCGCATCCCTGTCCAGGAGAAGAGAGGCCACCGACTGGTTCCGCAGAAGAAGGTCGTCCAAGTAGTTGGAGATCGGGCTGGAAGAAGAACGACGGGCTCTGGCTACCACGGCGTTCATGATCCGCGTAAACACCCACGGACTGAGGTTGAGACCGAAGGGGAGGGCGCGAAACTGGAAAACAGTCCCGTCGATGGCAAAGCGGAGGTACCGGCGGGAGGCAGGATGGATTGGGACGTGCAGGTAGGCATCGGACAGGTCCAGGCTGACAGCGAAATCCATGGGCTGGACGGCCGCACGAAGGGACCTGGCTGTCTCCATCCGGAAGGACGGGGCGGCGATGAACCGATTCAGGGCGGAGAGATCGATGATCGGCCTCCACTTGCCTCCAGGCTTGGGGACGACGAATAGTCGGCTGTAGAAGGCGGGGGAGTCGTGGCAGGCGACGACCTCCGTAGCAGCTTTCTGGAGAAGAGCAGCGACTTCTCCGCGAAGGGCATCGGCCTTGGGCGGGTCTGACGGAATCTCGGTCCACAGGGGGGAGCGCCGAAGCGGGGGCGGGGAACGAAAGGAGATGAGAAGACCGACTGAGACAAGGGAGAGGATCCACGGGTCGTCCGGAAACAGGGAGCGCCAGACGTCTCCGTGCAGAGCGAGCCTCCCGCCGACAGGCGACCCCGAAGCGGTCGGCGGGGGCGGAGGCGAGTAGAAGTCAGGGGGCCCTCCCACGCCCAGGGCGGCGGGCGGGCTTGGGCCAGGCCGGAACGGCAGGTCGGGCAGAACGGGCGCGGCCAGGACCGGGCGCACGGGAAGAGGAGAGAGGACGGGAGGCCGAGGCGGAGGCAGGGGCCGTCGCGGAGGGTCTGACGAACCGCAGGGCGCGACCCGAGGCCTTGCGGGTTGGCGGAAAGCGAGACGAGGGGGCGCTGGGCCAACGGTCCTTGTTAGCTTCCTTCAGGGACTGCCAGGAAGGGCCGAAGAGGAGCGGAGCGCCGACCGGGGCCCGGCGTAGCTGGGACTTCACATCACGGGGAAGACCCGGGCAGGACTGGAGCACCACATCACGCCGCATCAAGTCACAGTTGGCGGCCGCTGCCATGGCGTTGACGGACGAATGGTAGGCCGCTCGGTTGGCTGCAACAGCCAAGGTGTGAAGATCCGACAGCAGGGGAGGAGCAGAGGGAAGCCAGGCTGCCTCGATACGGCTAATGAAGGCTTGTGTGAGGAGCTCCAAAAAACCCGAACAAGCGAGGGCGTTACGGACGAGTGAGGCGGTACGTTCTAGGCCGCGAGGCAGGACACGGTTGAGCTGGGAAGAGCCGCCGGCGAGCACCAGCGCAGGCGGATCCACCGCAGGCAGCGAGCACGAGAAGGATTGCGAGTGGCCGGCGTACCAGGACTGCCGAAAGGCGATGTCGACACCGGAAGGCCAGCGGCGGTCAGAGAAAATGTCCGAGTCGGAAGCGGAATCTCGCTGGAGGTGCGCAGACAGGGCGTCAGCTAGGTCGCGGAAGGCAGGCGGCTGGGGAAGCGACTTGAATTTCTTAACCTGCCGAGCAGCGTCCACAAAGGCGGCCGCTTTCCTCTTCAGCGGTGGGGAAGGTGGGCAGGCATCCGCGGGAAGGCACGCCGCGATCAGACGGGCGGCGTCGTCCAAGGCTCGGAGAGTCTCGCCACGAGGAGAGGACAGGGTAGCTGGAGACGCTGTATCCTCCGCTTGAGAGGGCGAACGGCTGCCGGACCCAAGCAAGGCCGACACGGAGTCCTCGGGCAGCAGGCTTAAGGTCTCTCCATCGATGGCAGGCGATGGCAGCGGGGAAGACCGAAGCACCGTAGGTAAGCCAACGCGCGCAGGCGGTGGAGGAGGAGCCGAGGGGCTACGCTGACGCCGGCGCGGGGAAGTAAGAGGCGAAGGGCGTCGGGAACGATGAGAGCGTCGATCCCGATGAGAACTACTGCGCCGAGAACGAGGCGGAGTCCTGTCGTCTCTACGACTCCTACGAGAGGAGTGTGGTGAGGGGCGCCGAGAGGAACAGCGCTGCGGACAATGGCTGCGCCGACGGGAGGCATAAGAGGAAGTCGAGCGAGAGGACGACGAATGCCGGGGGCTAAGTCTCCTATCCACGCGACGAGGGCTAAGCCGACGGTCGACCTCAAGGCGCCTGGAAGAACGGGGACGGTCTCTTCTGTCCCGAGGAGGAGGAAAAGGTGACAACCGTCGCGGTGCCCGGGGCTCAAGGAGGGGGGCACGTTGCGGACTAGCAGCTGGGGCCGAAAGGCCACGGTGAAGGGTAGAAGGCGACGACGGTCGCGGTGCCCGGGGCTCATGGAGGGGGGCACGTAGCCGGCTAGGCGACTCGCCGGAGGAGTCAGCGGGCTTAGGAGGGGGGGCCATAAGGCCAACACGTCTAGTAACAGGCGACAAGGGTCGCGGTGCCCGGGGCTCAAGGAGGGGGGCACCACTAGACGGAGAGGCCGAAAGGCCGACGCGTGTATCGACGAGCGACAAAAGTCGCGGTGCCCGGGGCTCAAGGAGGTGGGCACGGAGCCGGCTTGGCGACTCGCCGGAGGAGTCAGCGGGCTTAGGGGGGGCCACAAGGCCCACGCGTCTACTAACAGGCGACAACAGTCGCGGTGCCCGGGGCTCAAGGAGGTGGGCACGGAGCCGGCTTGGCGACTCGCCGGAGGAGTCAGCGGGCTTAGGGGGGGCCACAAGGCCCACGCGTCTACTAACAGGCGACAACAGTCGCGGTGCCCGGGGCTCAAGGAGGGGGGCACCATGCCGGCTTGGCGACTCGCCGGAGGAGTCAGCGGGCAAGGGCGGTGCGGACACCGTAGCAGGAATAGTCTTACCAGGCAGACGAGGCGTGCGTTTCTCCACTTCCGAGGAGGGGAGCTTGACTGGGTCCCGGCGTGCTGTGACAGGTCGCTCGCGCCGGTAGAACCTCCAAAGCTCCGACCAACGAACCTCCGGCCACGAAGAGCAGACAGCGCAGGCGAGGTCCGAGGAGCAGCCAGAACACGGAAGACAGACTTCATGCCGGTCACTAGGCCACTGAAAGTCGCCGCATCGGGGACAGGTGCGCACTTGATGACTGCAACACAAACCCAAAGATGAAAGGCGACCGGCGGCGGGAACTAACCCACCTACATAACTTCCGAACCAGGGAAACGAGTGAAGCTCACGACGAAACGCGAGAGAGAACCAAAAGGCTCGAGACGAGACCGACGTCCGGCCCAGCCGGGCGAGACGTAGGCGGCGACCGAGACGTTACCTTTCCATGGCGGAGCGCCGAAGCACAAACCACCGTGAGCGATGGAAGCCGAGAAGCAGAAGAAGGCCCCAGGCCCAGCAAACAGCACGAGGCACAGACGAGGGCTAGCAGAGAAGAAGGCGACGCCAGAAGCAGAGACGAGAGGCTAGGCGAAGAGAGGCCGGTCGAACCGTACACAGTCTACGAAGGGTCAGAGGCTCAGGTAAACGCGTGCGTACGCTAACAGCGAAGTAGACAACTGGCTAAAGGAGACACCACCGGGCACGTGACCGGATGGGTAGGGGAGGCTACTCTCGTCCCTGTTAGGGATCCCCGAGAGCCTCGTGGGGGGACCCTTTGGGTCTTAGGCTAAAATTGGTAAGCAAGTAGACTATTTCCAGACAGTCATGTCATCGGTAATGTGTTTTGAGGAAACAATAACCCATTACATCCTGCAGCTGACATTTTTTTTTCAAATTTGCTTATTGTCCTATGAAGGCTATATCTCAGATTTGGAGACAAATCAATATTTTAGTTCAAGGGTGGTGCCAGAACAGCTATTCTGACTAGAGGTGCACGCTATTACCGTATACCGGTATTTTATCGGTTCGGAAGCCGCTCGATACGGTATACCGGTACGGTCCGGTATACCGCGAATTGCAATAGAAAACGAAAGTAAACTTCTTTTTTTTATATAAACCGAAAGTAAATGTTTTTTCCTAGAACAAAGAGGCAGTTCCGTGAAAGTGCGGCAGACAAAGGCACAATGGCTGAAAGTGAGTACACGATTGTGGCAAATGCTAAAGCAAAGGCCCCTATATGGCAGCACTTTGGAGTCAGAAAAAGAAAAAAATGACAGTTCGATAGTGGAGAATATGGCGGTGTGCTTGACGTGCAATGGCGATGTAAAAACTGCTGGTGAAACCTCCAACATGAACACCCACATCAGGAGACACCATCCACAGTTATTGATTACCACACAGATGGAAACCTCAAGCGCACAGAGTGAGCAGCCCCCAAAGAAACAACAGCGCCAGCAGAGCCAGACCCTTGCGGGAGCTTTTCAGATCCTGGCGAAAAAGGCAAAGTATCCTACAAATTCTCCTCGTGCAAAGGCCATCACAAACCAAATTGCGCTGTTCCTCATCAAAGATTTGCGACCTTACAAGTTGGTGGAGAGCAAGCACTTCCGAAGCCTGATTGAAGCACTCGACGACCGTTACCAGGTTCCTTCTCGTAACCACTTTTCAGAGCTGGCTATCCTTGAGATGTACAAAAACATGAAAGCCAAGGTGATTGATGACCTTCAGAAAGCCGAACAAGTGAACAAGTTAGTTATAGTATGATAGTGCATGCGTATAAAGTTATGCATGTTAAAGATTTTTTCTCAATTAGCGGTTCAATGAAGGTGTGTGTGTGTGTGTGTGTGTGTGTGGGGGGGGGGGGGGGGGGGTCGGGGGGGGGGGGGGTGGGCTTGCTATATCTGTCGTCTGCAGAATCAGTCAAATAAGTCTGAAATTTTCACTTTGAAAGTCTTATTATAATTAAATTGTCAGTCTGTCTATAACAAAGTAAGTCCTGTAAAGAAATTACGAGCGTACTAGCACTGAAATTGAAAGGTGATATACTGATAAATCACAACGAGGATGCAAAATAATAGACGTGAATTCCAGTGCAGGTAACTGTGACTACAGATGGATGGACCTCCAGAGCAACAGACGCCTACGTCACTGTCACTGCTGTGTTGGTGGTTGATTGGCAGATGGTGAACTATGTGCTACAAACAAGACCAATGCCTGAGAGCCATACAGGTAATACAGGTCTCTCTCTCTCTCCCTCTCTCCGTGTGTGGTTTGTGTATGTGTGTTTGTGTTTGTGTGTGTGTGTGTGTGTGTGTGTGTGTGTGTGTGTGTGTGTGTGTGTGTGTGTGTGTGTGTGTGTGTTGTGATAAAAGCTGTAAAACAAAAAAAAAAATCAACATTTAGGAACGATTGTGAGTTTTTTCCTCCTTTTGTGTACATTTAAAATAACTAGAACTGATTGATTTTTTATTTCATTGTTACAGCTGAAAACATCACCAGGGTCATCACGGAAGCAATCAAAGAATGGAAACTGCCGGGTGTGCTGGGTCTCACACTTGTGTCGGACAACGCATCAAACATGGTCAAGGCTGGAAAGCTGCTGCAATGCCATCTGCACTTGGGATGCTTTGCACACACCTTGCAGTTCAGAAGGCGCTCAAGGTGGATGGAACCGCAGCCATATTGAGTAGAATCAGGCGGATATCTACCTTCTTTCACAGGAGTCATTTGGCTTCCAACCTTCTCCATGCAAAGGCAGAACTGCTTCAACTGAAGGCAAAAAAGCTGAAGGTTGATGGTTGTACCAGGTGGAACTCCGCCTTTGACATGCTGTCACGATTTCTGTACCTGCAGGATGCTGTCGTAGCTGTGATTCGCTCCAAAGAACTGAGCTATCTCAAAGAGCGTGACATCACGAGTCTGAATGACGAGGAGGCCGCCGCCGCACATGAACTTGAAGCTTTTCTGAAACCTCTGAAGGACATGACGACCTTTATGTGCACGGAGGAGATGCCGACTTCGTCTGTGATCATGCCCCTTCTTGAGAGTCTGCTTGGCGAAAAAGGACATCTTCGCCCAAAGCCAGACAACTCCATGTCCGTCCAGCAAATGAAGGCTATCATGGCAGCAGATCTGGAGGGCCGGTATGCAGAACAGAGAGAGATGTTGCAGACGATTTCAGCTTTGGACCCACGCTTCAAGTCTTTCTCCTACATGGCACCAGAACGCGATGGCATCTTCCGCAAACTCACTGACGTCACAGTGAGCTTGCACACAAAACCCAAGACCATCGAAGCAGTCAAAGCAGATCCTGGAACTTCAGCAGAACCTGGAACTTCAGCCACCCCCAGTCCGCCAGCTCTTGATGAGCATGCCCATGATGTTGAGGTTCTTGAGGAGATCCATGAAGAGCATTTTGTAAAGACAGAGAGACCCGAGGACGAACGGAAGTACGAGAGCAAAGGAGCGTGCCTGCTTGACTCCCTCCTGGCAGATGTCTTTGTCACACATGTCGAGCCGAGCAAGACCACCTACCAGCAGGGAGCTGAAGAAGTCGAGAAGTATTGAGAGGAGAAATCGATTGGCATGGCGGAGAACCCACTCTTGTGGTGGAAACAGAATGAGTACCACTTCCCTCTGTGGGCTAGGGTGGCGAGGATTTACCTCGTCATCCCGGCTACGAGTGTGCCCTCTGAGAGGGTGTTTTCGACAGCTGGGGACATTCTGACCAGCCAAAGGGCTACCCTGAACCCAGAGCATGTGGACAAGCTCCTCTTTCTGGAAAAGAACTTGTAAATTCATGCTCTGTTCTTTTCAGAAAATGGAGACTGTCCTACTGATATGGCTGCCATGCCTAATCGTTTTTGTACAGTTCAATAAAAAAAAAAAAATTAATTAAAAAAAAGCATTAAAAAGTTTCTCTTAGTAGGAGTGTAATTTTCATTTTCTGATTTTTTTTTTTTTTTTTTTTTTTTTGTTATCCATCCAGAAAGTCTACGTCTGTAGGTTTCATTTAATGATTCAGTGTTTTTTTTTCCCCCATAGTATTTGTTTACCTGATTTTGTATTCAAAGTGAACACTGAATAATTAAAGTTTGTTTATAAAAAAACGATCACTGGTGTGTTTGAGACTGTCTTTTCTCATTTTGTTTCAACTTCTTCATGCATTCTTGTACGTACAAGTGGCCAGATTGTCATCAAATTTCATGGGATCGGGGACGGCGGTATACCGTTGGAAAATATCGGTACTGGCAAAAAATATTGCGGTATATCGCGGTACGGCTGTCTTCACGGTACACAGCTCTAATTCTGACACTACCCTTAAACTACCAGTCAATTCTTTTTCAAGCAAAAATGTATCAGGGTGGAAAGGGTTAAACCTAGTATAAATCAACACAACTTTATCCTCCTTATGCATGCAGCCATCTGTCCAGCAAGCATCACTGGTGACTGCATACACAAGCCAGGATAGAGCTTTTTCTATATTTTGGAGGGGTATTACAGACCGCTTTAACCCTTATCATCCTGATACACCCATAGCTTGAAATGAATTTGACTGATAGTTCAAGGGTGGTGCCAGAATAGCTTGGCGCCTCTTCTGGCACCACCCTTGAACTAAAACAGTTGATCTATCTCCTAATCTGTAATGCAGCCTACAAAGGACAATAAGCACATTTTACAAAATCAGCCTCAGGATGTAATGGGTTAATGCGCGCAGGTATGGATAGTTTCCGAACCTTACCAGCTTTCAATGGCACTGCCATCTCTAAACAAGAAAGGCAAAGCCATTATGGCTCAAGTGTATGACCGATTTACTATTTCCTGAGCTCTTGTGACCCTCGACCTTTCCGAGGGATCAACCAAATTAGTACGTATAGAAAGGTCTTACCATCAGGTATCTTTGCACCAAGTTTAAATTTGAAGTTGTGAATAGTATTTGAGAAAAAATAAATTATGTCAAAATATAGCTATTTTTGACTTATTTCCTGATCCCCTGTGACCTTGACCTTTGTGAGAGATCACTCAAATTGGTATGTTTAGAAAGGTCTTACCACAAAGTATCCTTGGGCCAAGTTTGAAGAATGTGGCTTGAATAGTCTCCGAGAAAATGCCAACGTTAAATGTTTACCACGGACGACGGACGGACGACCACTGGCCCAAAACATACTCACTTTTGCTTCGCACGTGAGCCAACAAAACGGCAGACAACATGGACAAAAGAGGCACACCCACCAGTTTTTGTCGTGCTTGTGACAGTTTGGAGACATCAACTGGGCTGCGTTTATGAACATCCAGAAAGCTGACCTCTGACACAGCCAGAGCACACACAATGTGCGCCCAGTTGCCATCAGTCGTGGGCTTCAGGGCCCCACCTCTCAGCACACACAAACAACATTCCTGCACAAACAGCAAAAGACATTCCATCAAATAACATGAAAGTACGGTCACAAAACAACTTCTAAAACTCGCTTCTTTGAAAGGTAAAAATAGTGCAGACTCGACACCTGAAGTCTTCAAAAACAGAATTATCTCCTCCATCTCCCACAAAAGAACTATGTTGCCCATAATAACATTAACCCTTTTAGCCCCAAAGTCCCAAATTTTGGAAGTGTACAACTATGTACCAGTTGCAGGAGGTGGATTGACCATGATAATTCAAGGGTAGTGCCAGATTAGCTTGGCACCTGAGGGTGCCAAGCTAATCTGGCACTACCCTTGAATTATCATGGTCAATCAATCTCCTGCTGCAGGGACTCGGGGCTAAAAGGGTTAAGGAAAGAGATCAAGTATCACTGATAATGTTCACAGATATCTGTTCCATCTGCAACTGCTATGTTAAGTGCTCAAACTCTGAGACTAAAAGAGTATGTGCTAATCCTTCTTGCTCTGCAAGCGTTGGAATTAATTTGTTTCTTACTACAAGAAAAGCAGCAATACGTACAGCATGTGTAGCGAAGGCCTCACAGCGACTACACTTCCAGTTGTCAGGATTCTTCACTCGTCCTGCGCCATAGCAACCTGTGCAGCACAAACAGTAAACGTTGGGACACTGAAATTAAGCCCTTTAGACCCGATGCACAACAGAAGAAAACACAACTGTGATAGTTTAAAGGGTGGTGCCAGCTTAGCTTGGCGCCTATGAGTGCCAAGCTATTCTGGCACCACCCTTGAACTTTTATGGACAATTAGGAATTTCCATCCTAAGGCTCAACAGTATTTAAACCTTTTAGCCCCAAGGTCCCATCTCTCAAATTTTGGAGGTGTTGCCTAATGACTGTAACAGTTGCAGGGGATGTACCAGTTGCAGGGGATGGATTGACCATGATAATTCAAGGGTAGTGCCAGATTAGCGTGGCGCCTGCAGGCGCCAAGCTAATCTGGCACTACCCTTGAATTATAATGGTCAATCAATCTTTTGCTGTAGGGACTCGGGGGCTGAATGGGTTAAGCATGGCCAAGCCGATGAAAATTCGGAACCTGTCTTTCTTTGACTCATGCCTGAGACGTTTTTGCTCAGGTGTGCCAGAGTATAAAAAGAAGACTGACAGTGACTTACTGGCATGAACGGTGACATTACAGTTGGTACATGTGAGAAGGGGGGAGAGACCGTCTTCCTCCAGCAGGGTATAGTCACAGAAAGGGGTGGGGTCATCCTTGCTGATGGCAAACACCATCTCGGGCACCATGGGAAAGGAGCGACGAGGCACTATCATCTGCAGGCCAGACTCGTCAAACAGCCTTTGCTCACTCTTAATCTGAAATTTTTTTTATTTTATTTAAATTAAATCATTCCTGCACCCAAAGTGCACTCGTCTGCGATTCAGGACCTTACACTTCTGGCTGTAAGGTCCAAAGTCACAGACCGGCGCACAACATAAACCAAATTTAATTCCTTATCAAATTTTTGCAGATATCCTCCCGTGGCCTATATCACAGTTCTGGAGACAGATCGACCAAGATATTTCAAGGTTGGTGTCAGAATAGCTTGGCGCCTAGAGGTGCTAACCTTTTCTGACATCAACCTTGAAATATCATGGTCGATCCACATCCCTTAGTAGTCTTTCAGGATTTTATGGGTTAATCCCACAGACGCATTTTAGAGATGTCAGCTACCCTTGAATTCTCAAGGTCCATCAGTCTCTTGTTAAAGTGCACCGTGGCTAAACGGGTTATTTCAATTCTTTAGGACTCTTTCTGGCTGGCAACACATGTCTGAGAGTGAGAGAGACAATGATCCTCATGAGCCCTTGCATTTACACATGTTCTTAATGCCGAGGGAAAGCAGTGAAATGTCAGAAATACATGCTTTTTTCCTGATCAAATAACATAAGAACTATACATTAAAACTGAGAGCAGGTTACCTAAAATTTCAGTTCAAAAGAGACATGAAATGTCTACTTACGTCAAATCGTTTAAAGAAGGCACAGACGGCACAGTTAGGGGGTCGGTGCGACATGGCTTGGTTGTATGCTCGCTCAGCAGCCATGTTGACCGGCTGGCCTTGCCACAAATTGTCCAGGTGTTGTGCCCATGGGGCTGGGTGATGAAAACTGACGGTGGATGGGTCAGGCATAAATGTATCTGAAAGGGTGAATCACATTTTTCATTGCATATTTTTAATTTTACTGTACCATGTTTCATAGATCTTTTGCCCATCTAACTCCATGGCCACATTTCTCAAATTTTGGAGGTTTTGCCTAATGACTATGTACCAGCTGCAGGAGAATGATCGTCTATGATAATTCAAGGGTAATGACAGCTTATCCGACACTACCCTTGAATTATCATGGTCAATCCTCCTGCTGTAGGGTGTCAGGGCTAAATGGTTGAACTAGAGAATCATCTCACAAACCAGATAGGTGAGGCTAGTGCTGGCAGAATTGTACAACAAACCAAGGGGAATTACTCAGCGCTGGACAGACGAACAGTTAGATCCCCTGCCCCATCCTATCAGGCACCCAATCGCCAGCCCACAGAGAAATACGCAGGTATAGAATAAGACGATCATTCCCCTTGGTTTGTTGTAGAGAATCATAAACACAAAATGTAGGAGTGTTCCTGTTTTTGTGGGAATGTTCCTGTTTTGTGGGAATGTTCCTCTGCAGCTACATAGGTTTCTGTGACAGACTGACGAGTGTGGGTCAAGGGTGGTATGCGAGAGAGCTTGGTGCTTCACAGTCGATACATATTTTACTGTGCTGAATAGCTTCACTCTGTCACATGGAAGACATAGACAGCACATTCTTTTAACCCCTGGGCTGCATTTCCCAAACTGTACAGGTTTCATCTAGCAACACACTAGTTGCAGGAGATGGAGAAACCATCATAATTCAAGGGTAGTGCCAAATGCCATTATCACCAGGATCATGCAAACACTCCCCTTGAATTATCATGGTAATCCATCTCTTGCTGTACGTGTCGAGGCTAAATGGGTGAACATGGGGGATGCAGCCTAGAGGATGATGCTGATGCGGCAGTTGTATAGTCACGGATTCAATTAGCAGGATGGAAAATCGCACATATAAGCACCCGTCATTAGCATTTCAAAGCTCTAACTTCCAGCCCTGTGGCACCTTAACCCTTTTAGCCCCTAGGTCCCATTGCTCAAGTTTTGGAGGTGTTGCCTAATGACTATGTACCAGTTGTAGGAGAAGGATTGATCACGATAATTCAAGGGCAGTGCCAGATGAGCTTGGTGCCTTAAGGCACCAAGCTCATCTGGCACTACCCTTGAATTATCATGGTCAATCAATCTCCTGCTGTAGGGACTTGGGAGTAAAAGGGGTAAGCGTCTTGAAATGATCAATATGCGTGCGCAATTATGTGCATTATACCCTACCGTACTATATGATACCAACACAAACAGAGCTGTAAAAGGAATGTTTAAATTCAGCCAATCACCCAACTCAAATGTTGAAATAAGCCAAAGAGAACAAAGTGCAAAAAAGTATATCCGGTTTTGTGTGTGTGTGTTGTTGTTTTTTTTTGTTTTTTTTTAAACCCACTTCATTACCAGAACACAAATGGCAACAGCCAAATACTAGAAGCACAGATCGACACAACTTAACCCTTTTCATCCTGATACACTTTGCCTGAAATAAATTTGACTATGACAGTTCAAGGGTGGTGCCAGAATAGCTTGGCGCCTTAGGCGCCAAGATATTCTGGCACCACCCTTAAGCTAAAATCTCCGAATCTGCAAAACAGCCTTCACAGGACAATAAGCAAATTTAACAAATTCAGCCAAGACGTGATGGGTTAAGCCATCACAGTTGCAAGGCCTCATAAGGATCATTGCCTTCCACTAAAAGGCACAGGTGTAATCTTCGAAAAGTGAACCCACCTTCCTCAGAGCTGCTGGACTTGCCACTGCTGAAGTTCCCTTTGTTGGTGTGAGCCCCTGGTGAGGAGGAGTCATTAGTCGATTGTTTCTTTCGCTTGGTTTTGGAAGTCTTGGTGTCCAATGTCTTGCTCACAGAGTCTATTATCAAATTCATATTGTTACTGCTGCTGCTACTGCTTCTATCATCAAGTGTGTCCATTGTCACAGTCTTTGTATCACAGAAATCGCTGGTTGTGGAATAATCACTGAGAAAGGCGTCCTCTGCGGGCACCTTTTTCTTGCCTTTCTTGGTTTTGCCGTTATTGGATGCTGCAGACTTCCGCTGCTTGGAGGCCTACAAAACATGGACGATTCCAAATAACCAGAATCATGCAAGCAATCATACCAGTATGCCAGACATACAAACACGTTTTACAGTCACTTGCACGCTGCAACAGTGTAAGTGAAATACAAAGGAAACAATCGTGACTGACCACCAGACTAACACTTCTGTCCTGGTCAAAACTCTGTGTGCATACATGTGTGTGTGTGTGTTGGGGGAGGGGGGGGGGGGGATATTTCATGAGAACTGCAAGGATTCCAAGTGAGTGCTAAAGATCATTCACTGATTCAGTAACAAAGCTTTCATGAATGAAATACTAAAGCAGAATACAAGGAATTAAACCAGCCATACTCCATGCACTCACTGACTCAGTCACCAATTCAGATTTTGCACTAAAAAGTGTTTTCCTTCACGCATCACTGAATTTCAAGTCACTGAAGAGAACTGAGAACAAAGGTGGCTTGCCAAGCAAGTACTGGAAAGTATCAAGGGAGACAATCAACGCATGAAGCTTGACAAACAGAAAAGACAGCCTGAGTTATGACAATGCATGCAACGCACACTGACTGCACAAGGCTGAGAAAACTCCAATCATTTTCACTTTACTTCATACCGCCAGCTTCTGAGAACAAAACAACAAGCATGCCACATGACCTAGCTATGGACTACACAGTCCTTCAGTCATACACACAGATTTTCATGACAAACATTTGCTGACCAATTAACCCCTTCACTGCCAGTGGATGCAGATTATTTCTGAAATCTTTGTTAACTCATTCGCGGCAAGCCACATCCGGATGCGCGGTGTAAGCCGCGCATCTGGATGTGGCTGGGCGCGAATGAGTTAACCCTTTGGTTAGCGGTAGCACTGTTTGTCACAAAGATTCCTGAAGGGTGAAACCGTGAATTCAATGCCAAGGAGCCCCTGGCCAACAAACATGGAAACAAGTGGTGTCATCAAGAGATGCTGATCCTCATGAGATCACACAACTGTGGTAGTTCATAAGGATCTTACAGCTAGATTGTGATCATTGTTTCCCTGCAATGAAGAGGTTAAGTATACAGCTGTACAATCAGAGCGTGTTAAGAATATAGACGTACAATCAATTTCCCTGCACCAGGTATGATTGTTGATGTTAATGAAAAAGTCAGACAAGTTACACTGAAGGAACACCATAGTAAAACAGTTGTGTTGTATTTATAAGCCATTTAACCCATGTCATGCTGAGGCTGATTTTTTTTTTTTTTAATTGCTTGTTGTCCTAAAAAGGCTACATTACAGACTAAGAGATAGCATAAACGTTTTAGTTCAAGGGCGGTGCCAGAATAGCTTGGCGCCTTAGGCACCAAGCTATTCTGGCACCATCCTTGAACTGTCACAGAGCTAGAATAGCTTGGCGCCTTAGGCGCCAAGCTATTCTGGCACCACCTTGAACTATCGTAGTCAATTTTATTTCAAGCAATGGGTGTATCAGGATAAAAAAATAAGTTAAACTGTAGATGAAATGGGACACTTACCAGTTGTACTGTCTGAAAATTAGTTAAACTGTAGATGAAATGGGACACTTACCAGTTGTACTGTCTGAAAATTAGTTAAACTGTAGATGAAATGGGACACTTACCAGTTGTACTGTCTGAAAATTAGTTAAACTGTAGATGAAATGGGACACTACTTTTGTTTTTAAAATGACTATGAAGTTATATACTAGTTAAGTTCAGTAAAATTAAGGTGGTGACTGTTTATGCCGGAGCGACTGTCTGAACACCGGCGCTGTACTATGGCGGCGACGGGCCCCCAGGTGCTGTTTGACCGTTGTTCAGTTTTATGTTGCCTAGATCGGAGATCTTCTCCGTATCGACGCGGGTATTTTGTTTCTGTTGTTAACTTGTTTTATGTACTAGTTTTAGCCAAGTAGGAACTTCAGTAATAAAGAACATTATAATAGTGTGTTAAGGGGGCATAGGGCTGTCTTAGCGGTATTCTGTTTTTGTCAGGGAGGTTCAGGTCGGGATGAGGCCACTGGCGCTGGCCATTAGATGCCTTGGCGACGGGCTTCACCCGTCCAGAGTCATTGTCCATTGTGTAGCTCTGTGATTGTAATTTGTGGAATGAACGAGTGAGTGAATGTAAGCAGCACCTGTGGTGGCAAAAATGTGAATTTCCCCATGAGGGATTAATAAAGTATTATTGTATTGTATTGTATTACCAGTTGTACTGTCTGAAAATTAGTTAAACTGTAGATGAAATGGGACACTTACCAGTTGTACTGTCTGAAAATTAGTTAAACTGTAGATGAAATGGGACACTTACCAGTTGTACTGTCTGAAAATTAGTTAAACTGTAGATGAAATGGGACACTTACCAGTTGTACTGTCTGAAAATTAGTTAAACTGTAGATGAAATGGGACACTTACCAGTTGTACTGTCTGAAAATTAGTTAAACTGTAGATGAAATGGGACACTTACCAGTTGTACTGTCTGAAAATTAGTTAAACTGTAGATGAAATGGGACACTTACCAGTTGTACTGTCTGAAAATTAGTTAAACTGTAGATGAAACGGGACACTTACCAGTTGTACTGTCTGAAATTAGTTAAACTGTAGATGAAATGGGACACTTACCAGTTGTACTGTCTGAAAATTAGTTAAAAACTAATGCTACATGCACCAAGAGGGGAAAAAAAGATGGAAAATTAAAAAAAAACAGTCCTTCATTCATCCCAGTCATCCCTTCTGTTTGTTGGGGGCAAAGATTCCTTCATGCACGCATGAGAACATAGGCCCCTTGCAGAAGGAAGAGCCACGAGGCCATTATAGGGCAAAAGCCAGTGTATGTCCAATTGCGTTCACCCTTTGCATGTCAGTAGGGGTTGTAGACGTGATAATTCTTGCAGGAATCATTGCGACTAAAACTACTACCAGCATGCAAAGGGGTTAACCCTTGTAGCCCCAAGGTCCCATTTCTCAAATTTTGGAGGTGTTGCCTAATGACTTTGTAGCAGTTGTAGAAGATGGATGGATCATGACAATTCAAGGGTAATGCCAGATGAGCTTGGCGCCTGAAAGCGCCAAGCTCATCTGGCACTACCCTTGAATTATCACGATCAATCCATCTCCTGCTGCAGGGTCCCGGGGCTAAAAGGGTTAAGAAAAGTGAGGTTTTTATCTGTGGAGGCACTACAGAGGTCCACAGATTTCATTTTGAGAGCCAAACTCCAAGTGTGACAGCGTTCGAGAAGAAGAAGAAGTGAGGTTTTCATTGTTATACAAAGAAAATTTAACTTTTCTCAAAAATGGCCATACTGGTTTTTGACATATAATAGCAAAACTGTCTTGATGGCAGATGATGTTTGCTGACAGTGTTTATTCTGCATGCATTAGAGTAAAAGACAGAAACTGAGAAAGCACACACAACAAGCTCTCAAAATTGAAAGCAAGGAAAAGACAACCTACGGAGCACTGTCAAGCATTGTGGTTAAATTGAATACACCATATCGTTCACAAAAACAATGGGTTAGAACTGCAATACTTAGCATGTCCATCATGCAGCACACTTAGCACACACATCAACCACACACACACAACCACACCACTGTCAGTAACAAACTATTTCTGGCATACATTTACTACTGCACCATCCTCAACAAACAAGTAAACTGATGCTGGTGGTGAAAATCACCAGACCACTTAACTCCAAAACATGTAGCCACCTGTACCGTAAAGAGTACTGTTGGCTGCATGCCATTGGGTTTAATCCTTTGGCTATCAGTAGCACATTTTATCTGAATACTACTGCAGGAATCATCACTACAAAAAGCACTTCTGACAGCTGAAGGGTTAAAGAAAAATCTGATAAGATACAGTGAGACCACTTTCATAACCACTGTGTTTTTGAAAACCAACGGTTCTGAGTCAATGAGAAAAATATACCGAGGTACAGCAATACATTTCTGTTACCAACTCACTAGTGGGGGTCACAGCTTATGTGTTGAGGAGGCATGGCAAAGCTTGATAATTAGAACGAAAAATGGAAGAAAGGTGCACATATATACCTTGTTACCTTTGCTTATGGGCAGCTCGCCTGCAGAGGGGTCTGCATGGGGCCAGGCTTCGGGGGAGGGGGCCAGACCCAGCCCCAGGTCACCCAGGGCAGGGGAGGGCAGATCTGTGGGAGAGGGCAAGGAGTAGTTATGGAGCTGGGAGAAGGGAGTGAGGGTGGGGGGCACGCTGCTGTCCAGACTGCTGCCACTGCTGCTGGGAGGTGGTGTGTGGGGATCCAGGGACACACGGTTCAACAGAGGTGGCTCGTCTCCACCCAACAAAGAGCCAGTGTTCACAGCACCAGGAACTGTGTTGACCCTTTTATGTATGCAGCCACCAGGATTGTTTAAAGTACCAGCACCTGCATGCACAAGGGGGTTAAGGCCTCCCAACATGCTGCTGGTGATGATGGGTGCAGGGTGAGGGGCCAGCTGGCGGGGGAGTGCCAGGTTTCCTGCCATAGTCAACACTCGTCCTCCTGTGTTGATGAACAGTGGCTGCGTTGTCACCGACGAACTGGTCAATCCCTTCAGCTGAACTGATGAAGCTTGAGTTGTGACAAAGCCCTGCAGAGGATGAACTGTGATAAAGATCCAGCGACTATCTCTCTACTCCACATGAACACAAATGTATCGCTTTCATGGGTTTATACTAATTAATACCAGTATGATTACACGTCATAACCATGTTTAAACCAAGTCTACCCAATATAAAACACAATAAAAAATAAAGAGAAAAGACAAACTGCTAGTGCCGAAATCATCAGCCCTGTAACACTCTGATTCAAACTTTATTTGGACTGCCGACTATTGCAGGGAATATCCCAACAAAGAAAGAAGCACGCTTAGAAAGTCAGTTGCACCACAATTTATTAAATAAATTGTGTTGTAATTGTCTTTCAAAGCGTGCTTCTTTTTTTGTTAGGTTATTCTCTGCATTTTAATACTTTTGACTGCCGACTATTGCTCTAGTTTCACAAAATTTTCACAACTGATTTATGTTTGACGTCTAAGTGCATCCCTACAAAAAATATATTTTATTACTAGCACAAGCTATAACGTGACTATTATTACAAGGTGACAGATTGTGATCCCTCAGACCATTACAGCTCTGTAGCACTCTTTCTGAGATTAAACTAATGTTGAAACTGCCACATTGCTATTCAAGTCAATATTAGTAGTAATTATTCAAGTCAATATTATAGTAATAAATCTCAGCACACAACAGAGATAACACACAGAAGAACTCCCTGTTAAAAACAACATTCTAAACGACACCCAAAGTGCAGTGCCCCACAACAACTTACATCAGCATGTGCTGAGAGTGGAGATGCAGTTCAATGTACAAAAGCTAAGCTTGGTGAATTCGAAGACAAAGAAAGCAGATTAACCCCTTCACTGCCAGTGAATGCCGATTGTTTCTTAAATGTTTGTTAACCCATGACATCCTGAGGCTGATTTTGTAATATTTGCTTATTGTGCTATGAAGGCTACATTACAGATTAGGAGATTGATAATAATAAATAATAATTACGGTATTTATAATGCGCTTATCTTATAATAATTATAACTCTAAGCGCGCACTCACAACTCGCGCACGCTTTAGATGACGACTCAACGTACCACAAATAGTGAAATACATTACGAAAGTCAGCTTATGGTGGGGAGTGTGGTCATATAGTGCTAGAACTGTTGAAAGAGGCGAGTTTTGAGGGCAGACTGGAAGGAGGAGAGAGAGTGGGAGAGTGTTCCGGGTGGATGGACCGTATACAGAGGAGCGGGAGCCGAAAGTGCTGAGTTTGGTGCGGGCGATGAGGAGGTGGAGAGGGTCGGAGGTGGAGTGGAGGGAGCGGGAAGGAGTGTAGGGGTGAAGTAAGATGGAGAGATAGGCAGGAGCGCAGTTGTTCAGGGATTTGTAGCAGAGAGACAGAATATTGTATTGGATGTGTTGTGGGATGGGAAGCCAGTGAAGGAGTTTGAGCAGGGGAGTGATGTGGTCGGATTTTTTCTTTCTGAGGACGAGGCGGGCAGCATTGTTCTGGACGCGCTGGAGAGTGAAAGTGGTGGAGTGAGGGAGGCCGGAAAGGAGAGAGTTGCAGTAGTCGATGCGAGATAGGATGAGAGAGACAGCAAGTTTGGTGGCAGTTTCGGTAGTGAGGTATTTTCTGATCTGACTGATGCGGCAGAGGTGTAAGTAGCATGCCTGGGCCGTGGCGGAGACGAAGCTGGTCATGGTGAGAGAGGAATCGAGGACAACGCCGAGGTTTATGGCTGAGTCATTGAGGGATTATGATTGTATGATTGTACATTGCTTAACGTCCCGACAGCAACAAGGCTTTCTCAGGACGTGCCTGCACTGCTTGTGAAAAAAAACCTAAACAGAACATTGAATGTATGTCGCCAGCCGGTCAAATACATTAAATAAACCTAACACATAGGGCCTAAATAAAGCTAAGACCATTTAGCAACACACATCCAATATCAAGAGCTACAGGCAGTGCAGACAGTAGGGAGAGTTTTAAAAAGGCAAATACAGGTGAATGGACAAAGGGTAGACAGAAACACATGCCCCAGAATAGAGAGAAAAACCCACCCTGTGGGGCTGACCAGGGTGACCCTGGGAACTAAAAAATACCTAACCCCACCCAAGTCCCCCAGGGCAGACCCGGGTGGGGGTCATTGAGGGAGATGGGGGTGCTGTCGAGTTGAAGGTGGAGAGAGGGAGGGACCTGGGAAAGTTTTTGGCGAGTGCCTACCAGCATGGCTTCCGTTTTGTCGTCGTTCAGTTTAAGCTTGTTTGCCGTCATCTAGTTTTTCACGTCTTCGTAGCAGTCAGCCGTGCGAGTCAGTAGTGACCGAGTGTTGTCAAGTTTGTCTTTGTCTAGTAGTTGTGAGTCGTCAGCGTAGAGGTAGTGGTGTATGTGGTGAGACTGGATGACGTTGGACAGGGGAGAGGTGTAGAGTGTAAAAAGGACCGGGCCCAGGACGGACCCTTTATAACTCCGCAGGAGAGCGTGACTGGGTTGGAGGAGACGCCGTCGATGGTGACGGACTGCTGTCTGTCGGAGAGGTAGGAGAGAAACCAGGAGTGAGCAGAGTCAGTGATGCCAAAGGAGTGGTGAAGGCGGTGGAGGAGGATAGAGTGGTCTATAGTGTCGAAGACAGCAGAGAGGTTGAGTAGCAAAAGAAGGGAGATGTTGCCCGAATCGATGGAGAGAAGCAGATCGTTTAAGATATGTAGAAGGGCTGTTTCAGTGCTGTGATGTTTGCGGTAGGCAGACTGGAAGGAGGTTGTTGTCAGCGAGGTGGAGGTTGAGCTGGTTGAGAACGACCTTCTCAAGAAGCTTGGACAGGAAAGAGAAATTGGAGACTGGGCGATAGCTTTTGAGTTCGTTTGGGTCGAGGTTGTGTTTTTTGAGGAGAGGACGGACGATGGCGGACTTGAAGGTATCAAACGGAACCGTTCTCTAGAGATGTGTTGATATGTCGGTAATGAAGGGCAGAAGTTTTGGAAGGCTGTCCCAGTAGAGAGAAGCTGGGAGGGGGTCTAGTTCGCAGGTTTTGAGAGGCATGGACTTTATGGTCTTGAAGACTTCGTCCTGAGAGACGGGGCGGAAGGACGAGAGAGGGGTGCCGGAAAAGGGGGTGTCGGGAGGGCAAGGTGGAGAAGGCAGAGTGTCGAGTGTGTTGCGCAGAGTTTGAATTTTGTCAGAAAAATAGGTGGAAAAAGCGGACGGGAGTTCTTCTTTGCTGTGTGTGTGTCGGGGAGAGGAGAGTCTTTAGATCAACTGTTTTAGTTCAAGGGTGGTGCCAGAATAGCTTCGCGCCACAGGCGCCAAGCTATTCCGGCACCATCCTTGAACTATCAGTCAAATTCATTTCAAGCAATGGGTGTATCAGGATGATAAGGGCTAATGCCAAACAGCACCAGCTATCAAAGATTATGGAGAGAAAGTAATGTCAGAAGAGGCACAGATCTTCATGATCCCCTGCATATGCAGGGCCTCATGACAACTGATGTCTCCTGCAATTGGATGATATTCAGTTTTTCTTGGCAGCGAAGGGGTCACGTATCTGACTGACACAGTAGTCAAACATTACGGCCTGAAGACTATGTTACAGAAACCTGCGGGGTTGACAATTTGACATGTAAAGTCAGACCACCAACTTCTTACAATCATCATCTAACCACAACAAAAGCTGCAAGAGATGAGTCAACCATGAAGAGATGCCTCAATCGCTGATTTATCTCCTGCACATTGCACATAGATTTAGTATTACTGAGTTTGTTCATCAAGCACTACCCTTGAGCAATCAAAGCAGCATGGTGGATTAGTCTGCCACTGTTAGCCTCCATAGAGTCTCACCTGCATTGGTTTCTGCAGCTGTCTCTGCCTGAGAAGGTTGGCCACAGTGGCCTTGCTACTGCCAGCACTAGCTGAAGTATCAGACGACGATGTAGCATCCCCAGGTGAAGATTGCTGCGAGGAAGAACTCAAGTCTTTGGCTGCTGGAGAGGTTGGCAGCTGTTGGGAATTTGCTGTATGGTGCACTGTGCCCCTCCCTGAACTTATTGTCTGGTGAGAGAACACTGACTGTTGAGGCATTACAGTGGGCTGTGAAAGCATTGTCTGAGATACAACAGTTTGCTGAGAGGCCTGAGTGAGTGGTGTGGTATGGACTGTCAAGGCCTGACCCTTGGTAACCAGACCAGAGTGAGGCATTGTGAGCAGGGAGGTCTGCATGGGCGTGCTGTAGGTGACCGTGTTTCCTGTACCTGGCATCACCTGGGCCACACCCTGCAGAATGAACTGGGTCTGTGGCTGTAAGGAGGTGATGGTGGGAATCAATGTGCCCTTAACACCAGTCTGCTGCACCTGATCTACATGTCTGGGCTGAGTCACCACTGTCACTACACCTGTCGGGGACATAGACACCACCTGCGTTGTGTTCAGACTGGTGACAGAGGGTGTCTGTACCACGCTGGCTGTTGACATCAGGTTGGAGTTAGATGACACAGTCACAGCATGTGTAGGACTGTTCATTGTGTTTGTCACAACTGACGCAGGACGACCTACCCCAACCTGCTGATTTTGCTGCGTTACAATGACTGTACCTGCTGCCTGATCTCCCTTAAGTGTGGCTGTATTGGCTGCATTTTTCTTGGACTTGGATGGTCTGGGGACCCTCGGTTTTGCTGGCTTTTTGGTATTGGTGGAGGGGGCTGTGCTGAACCCACTGCCATTCTGTGCTTCCAGTGACTGCCGCACCTGGTCAAACAATGATTAAACTGTAATTAGTAAAGCAAAGGTCCTGATATGATCACACTATGATTTAAAACAGATAAAAGCCGACTTCAAAAAACAAAACAAACCCTTAGAAAGTGGATGCGTTAAAAGCAATATGAAGACTCAATTTCAACAGTGAAGAGCAGTAGATTCAACGATTACTATCTATATACCTGTCTTGCGAACTGTGATGCTGTCTCCAGAAGACAACTCAAAAACTCTGGAATTTTAAACCCATTACATTTTGAGAATGAAATTATCCCTTTTTTAGAAATCCTTTGAGGTGTATATCACAGTTCTGGAGACAGATCGACCACGATAGATCAAGGATGGTGTCAGAATGGCTTGGCACCTGTAGGCGCCAAGCTATTCTTACACCATCCTTGATCTAACATGGTCAATCGGTCTCCAGACCAGCCTTAGTTAAACTATCATGGTCGATTCACACCCTGTTGTAGCATATGAGGGATGTATGTGTTAACCATCTGCTACGATGTGTTTAGCGTACAACGGCAAGAAAGAAACAGAAACAAAACGTCCAACCTGTACCTGCTCCTCCAGCTGTCGCTGCTGTTCCCTCTGCTTCTCCTTGGCCTCCTGTAGTCTCTGTGCCTGTGCTAGGATCTCTAGGATGCGCTGGTCCGTTGACTTGATGCTGGCATGAGGAATCAGGTCAGACAGGTCCAGCTGACCCGCAGTCCCATGGACACCCGAACACGAGACAGGACTCTTGCTGTCACTGCCCCGAGAGATGGTGCTGCATGTGCTTTCTGGACGTGGAGCGATCGCTGGCTGTGAGGACAGATTCTGGGGTAGTACAACTGGAGTTATTGTAGTCGTGGGCAGTGGAAGACTGTTAGACACAGATTGTCCATGTTGGCTGGTGGCCCTAGACATAACCAAGCTACTGGCCCCTTGCAGGATCCTGGCTTTTCTGCTTTCCGGGCTGGTTGTGGTGAGGACTGGACAAAATGATGGCTGGTCCTGAGCAGCGGACATAGCCAGCTGTGGTGGTGACAGAGAAATCTTTTTGTTGATCTTTGGTGATGGGACGGGGGACAGAATGGGCGGCTGGGGCGACCCTTGGTCAGGTGCGGCTAATGTGAAAGCTGCATAGTCATGCTCTGCCTTCAAGATGCCATTGGTGCTGACAGGCAAGATGCGCTGGGAACTGGCCTGAGGTGATGTGAGTTGTGCCCACTGCTGGGCATGTGTCGGTCCTGTCCCATGACTGGATTGTGTGACAGCCTGGGGAGTGACAGGCTTGGACAGTATGTTGGTGCTAGTCAGGCTGAGGAGTGCCCGTCGCTCCTGGGACGCTTGAAGTAAAGCAGTGGTGGGTTTATTGGTGGGGTACATCTGCTGCTGACCAGAGCCTTGGGCATTGTTCTGTGAATTGAAAAACTGTAGGGTTTGTAGCGAATTGCCAGCAGGGCTCCTGTCCGACTCCTCTGTCCAAGTGCTGGCCTGGCAGCCATTCTCCACGACACTGGTTCTGGGACTGACACTGTGCGAGCTGCTGGAGGCTGCATTGGCCTGGCTTGGGGCACCCAGATTGGTCCCGAACACAGGGAAAGTGGTCGCTGATCCCCCCATCATGCTGGCTGCAAGTCTGAAAATGCCAACTCCTTTAGGTACCTGAGATGCGATGGAGGAGATGCGGTCAAATGGTATGTCCTTCGAGGTGCTGGCTTGCTGGTTCACCAATGGCATTGCTGGCACTGTGCTGTTCACATCTTCCTGCTTGGTTTCCAATCTAGGGATTTTTTTGGGGGAGGGGCCACTTGGATTGGTGGTGTTTATAGGAAAGTTCTGTACTTTTTGCTTGGCGGTAGCTCCTCTCTTGCGGAACTGCGCATAATCAGCAGATGTTGCCTGTCTCATGGCCTGAAGCTCGGCCAGCTTTTTGCGGAACTCGTCTTCATAACTGATGGTAGTGTCAGGCTTCATGGGCATCCCTTTTGCTGGAGTCTTGGTTTTCGTGTCCTGGTAGTAAAAGTCGATTTTTGCTCCTGGAGGACTGGGAAGATGCTGCCGAGAGGGAAGCTTCTCTATCATCTGAATGGACATCTCAGCCTTGACAGGGGCTTGTTTTATGGGTTTTGATTTGGCTTTCTTTGGCTTGGCTTCTGACCCCTCCAGAGAGTGTACAACTGGATGTTTTGACTGCTGCTTTTTCTTGGACGTGTCCTTTGCTCCAGACTGGACGTCAGCCCCACTAGGGGCCTTCTTTTTCTTGGATTTTGATGCCTTTTCTATTCTGTCATCAGCAGATTTCTTTTTCTCTTTCTTCTTGGCAGCTGCCTTTTTCTTGGCCTGGATTTCAGCAGCGATATCAAAGTCCTCATCATCCTCATCATCGCACTCCTCATCAGAGTCATCGGAGTCCAGGGACTTCTTGGTCTTCTTGGCTTTAGCCCCCTTGGTGAACTGTTTGGACGGTGGGTGTCGCTTAGACACTGTCCCTGAACCATCCTCTTTCTTCTCGTCACTGTGGAAACAATCAGGAAACAGCCTATCTGTTTAGTGCTTTGGCTGATGGCAGCAGTTTTTGTCATGATGATACCTGCAGGAGTCATCGCAACAAAAACTGCTACCAACAGCCAATGGGTTAATCCCTCTGTGCATGCAGCCATAGGTACAGTGGAGTCCAGTGAACAAGAACACGCTTTACAAGAATTTCTGGTTAACATGAGACATTTCTGAATTCCCGGCAGACAGCCCTCTTGTTCTCTACTAAAATTTCCTGCTTAACAAGTGATGATTTTGTTTCCCCAACAGAACAATTTTAGTATTTTCACCTGTTTAACACAAACAACCATCCCAAGGACCAAGACGATGCCGTCCTCTATGTAACGCTGCATGTGGAAGCTTTGTTTACAGAAGTATCCGCAAACTATGTTATGCAATAGCTACTACACCTGAACAATCGCATGTTAACTTGCACACCTCATTCCAATCTGCATCACCAATGGCCGAGGCTATACATCGTTTGCAACCACTAGTGCTCAACACCTCTCCACAAGTGACGGAGGAAGGTAATAGACACATGCCCACCACAGGTTCCATACACACACTGACTGGCACAAAGAGGGGGGTGGTAGTGGTGGGTGACAGAGGAGACGGATGGTCATTTTTAATTTGGAGCCCTGTTTCTGAAAATGATCAGTCGGTGGTAAGCACAGTGAGTTAGTCTAGACGAGATTCTTGCTTTCACACTCTTTATTCAACCAAAGACAAAGACTGCCCATGTTACGTGCGGCGGGAGTGAGCACGATTGGGGAACTGCCATCTCAACTGATGAGTGTTTCTGTATCTGACGATCTTGTCCATTTATTCAGTCAGTCATTTTTAGCATTTTGATTTTTCATTTCTCAATGCGACAGTGATAAAACACACACAGATCTGATGTGTAAGCAATAGACACAAAGTGCTACAGTGGGTGAAAACAGCAGTTCCAAGGATAGTGACACAGATCAACGTGAAGCGTACAGATTGGTACACAGCTAAAAATAGCACACTAGCTTCTACACTGCACATGGTTACAGAGCTGTTTTTATCAGATGGATTGTTGTTTTCCTGATGGACTGCACATAAAATTCATGAGGTCAATTGTTTTCCTTCCAGTATCACTAGGCAGGCATTGTCATGGAACCCCCAGGGAAAGAGGAAAAGAGGTAGGCCGAGAAACTCCTGGCGTCGAGACCTCTAAGCAGACACTGGGAACCACCTGGAGTAAAATCGAAGGAGAAGCACAGGACAGGAGTCGCTGGAGGTCTCTCGTCGACAGCCTATACCCGGGTAGGGGTGACAGGCGTAAGTAAGTAATTGTTTTCCTACTGAGATGAGAGGCAGGTAGAGTATTATACTATGCACTTTTAACCTCCACTGGCTACAGGGCAGGGCACACTCAGTTACATAATTATCTCCACACACTCTCTTCTTTTAGACTGTGAAGAATTTTTAGTCTAAATCTGTTAAAACGAATTACGCTGGACACAAACTAATTTTCTCTGTCCCCAGAAATTTGTGTTAAGTGGACTCCACTGTATGGTACACAGTACCAGAGGCCGCATAAACAAGAGGGTTAAAGGGTTTAAAGCCCTGAAGCATTTAGGAAGCAGTCTAAAACACTAAGCACAAGTTGAGGGAGACTGACTCAGTGACTGTGATAGCTAAAGGATAGTGCCTGAAGTCACCATGATGAATGGGCACTACCCTCAAGCTATTATCGCCACTATTCTCCTGCAGTTTGTGTTGTAAACAAAACAGTTTAGCTCTGACAGCCAGGAAAACTCTGGTGGTTCAAGGGTTGTGAAAAAAGCTCAGGCAAATAATGATGGTGAACAAACAAACCAAGGGATAAAAGATCATGCCGCTCACCCATTTTCCAACAGCCTGTAAACGGAAGAGAAAACAGTTGACAGACTTTCTTCTTTGTGATTATGGGAGTTTTGTGAGGTTTTTAAAATAATATAATAATAAACAACACAAACAGTGAAACAACTATGTTTTATCCTTCAGTTCCTCACTAACCGACCTGTTTACCCCTTGCTCACTGCAAGAAACATTTGGGTCAGCTAAAATAGGCAGTTTCCAAGCTGATTGCAAGGTATTCCTGAATTTCTCATTACATTTGCAAATTTCTGCAAATGTCTCAATAAAATAGCATTTGCCCTCAAAATTCTTAGCCTCTAACTTCCTTTTTTTAAATCAAATGTAATACAAGCAGTCAGCGCCTCAAAACTAGTTATCTCTGTTCCATGTGCAGGGTAAACAGGTCTGCTGCTTTCACTACATTAGAAACAAAGACACACCTTTTAGCATGTCGCCTGACAACGGTGTGCCCCTCAGGATGTGGGGCAATATCCTTGCCTTCTATCCACGCATCAAAACGCTCCGGCTGGAAGCGCTTGACAAATGTGTCCATGTTGATCTTAACGCCATCTTTGCGACACTCACACTGCAACAAGGGAAATTAGTCACTCATTCAATCGATCTTCATAACACATACACTGCAACAAAACATAGTCACTCATCCAGCTCAAAGAGATTCTCAACCTGCTGGAGCTCAGGACCAAATCCACTCATTTGCCACCAAATGTGAGATTTCTTGCTGGGCAAAGTCATGTTTTTGAGAGCCCAAACGGTGAATGCAAATTTCTCCAAAGAAACAGAGTGGCAGTTACAGTCTTTAAGATTTCATCACTAAAACAACATTTGCGCCTGGAACCACAGTATATCCCCCCCCCCCCCCCCCCCAAAGTACCAAGGGTGACTGAAAAGTCCACGGAGTAACTATACCCCATAATTCACAGCCAGCAAAATGTATTTTTCTCTAAAATGTATTTTTTCGAGAAAATACTTACCGATGGCATTACTATGTGGAAGGAGCACTTAGCCTATCAATTTCAGCCCAGGGATCGTTGTGTACAGCAAAGCCACCGAGGAACCACCCGAGTGAGCTGTACCAACATCCCTGAGTAGCTTCCCTTCGCTGAGTAGCTTCCCTTACCTCATACAGGCAAGTGCGCAGCGTCACCAGTCTTGCTCTTAACTTACTGGCGGCGAGCGGGGCGGGCCCTCCGAGTAATGCCATCGGTAAGTATTTTCTCAAAAAAATACATTTTTGAGAAAAATACATTTGTTTCCTCGAAAAACATTACCGATGGCATTACTATGTGGAAGAAGAATGAAAAGGAGGAAGGCGCCGCCAAATTACCCCCCACTGCGGAAGCATTAGTGAAAAAGGCTGGGATCAACACCTCACAATTTCAGCTAAGCGTTACCTAAGGCGCCTGGGCGCGCCGGTATGGAGTGTTGAGCTACCGAGACGTCGCCCACCAGGGCCAGGTTGTCCCGCTGGCTTGAGAGGTCACGCAGATAGAAACGGGCAAAGGTGGATTCTGCTCTCCATCCTACTGCGGCAACAATGTCCCTTACTGCGCAGTTGCGGTCAAAGGCGAGGCTGGTCGAGACGGCTCTGACTTCGTGCGCCCGAATTCGTATCTGATTGGCCCCTGCGGGGGAGAGGTCCTTGTATGCAAAACGGATGACCCACTGCAACCATGCAGAGATAGTCTGTGCAGCCCTGCCACGATACAAGGGCAGAAAAGGCGGGATCGGCCTCTCCGGAAAGGTTTCGTCCTCCGGAGGTAAATCCTTAAGACCCAGACAGGGTCCTGTTGGCGAGACTCCTGGGACTGAGAAGCGTCCGGAGGTTGATCACTTGTGCCCTGGCCGAGGGGAGTCTGTTCTTGGCGAGAAAGGCCGGGTTTGTGAGGAGCTGCACGGAGCCATTCGTCTTGAACTGCAGGCAGGCGGGCTCTATGGAGATGGCATGCAGTTCGCTAACTCGCGCTGCTGTGGCGAGTGCAAGGAGAAAGCAAGTCTTCCTGGTAACATCGGCCAGACGGGCCAGGGGCTCAAACCGCTCGGAGTTGAGCCAAGTGAGCAGCCAGGGAAGGTCCCAGCGAGCGCGGAACCGGACGACGTAGCTCAAAACGGGCCATCAGGTCCGAAAGATGCCTGCACGCGCCTGGGTCGCTACGCCCCAAGTGTTGGTATGTGACGCGATCATAACCAGGTAGCCCCGGATGGTGATGGGTGCCAAATGCTGGTCCTCAAAAAGAGATAAGAATTCGGCCAGGCGCGGCAGTCAGCGTCATGGGGGGAAGAGCATCAAGTTGCGCACCAGGACTGGAGGACGCGCCACTTTCCTTCGTACACTCTGCGGGTGGAGGGTCTGCGGGCTGCAGCGATAGCTTCCACCGCTGCATGCGAGTAACCTCGAGCTGCGAGGGCTGCCCGCACAACAGCCAGGCGTGTAACTATGGCTAGCCTTTCTGGGCACGGGTGGAAGAGGGCTTGTCAGGGCTGTTTCAACATCGTGCGAGGCGACGGATGCGTCAAGGGGGGGGGGGGGGGGGGGGGGGGGGGGGGGGGGGGGGCCTGTGTGGAGAGGCTTAACAGGTCGGTTGTCCAGCTCTTGGTCCAGCTGAACAGAGCGACCAGGAGGAGGACCGCATTGCACCCCCAAAGCTCCTGAATGATCTTGGGGATCAGAACCATGGGGAGATAGGCGTAAGCCACGAAGCCGTCCCAGGGAATGGACAGGGCGTCCACGCCCCAAGCGAGGGCGTCCGGGATGGGAGACACAAAGACCGGTAGCTGTCTGTTCCACCTCATCGCGAAAAAGTCGACCAAGGGAGTCTCCCAGCGGGCACAAATCATCTTGAAAATCTCCGGGCTGAGGGACCACTCGGTGTGGAGGGGCTGGCCCCGACGGGATAGGGAGTCCGCCAACGTGTGCAGGTGTCCTGTGCTGTGGCGAGCCTTAATAGAGATCCCGCAGTCCCGGCACCAACGCATCAACTGGTAAAGGAGCATGCAAAGAGGCGGCAAGTGCATCCCTCCCATCTTCTGGATGTACAAAACCACCGTCGAAAAGTCGGACAGCACTAACACGTCTTGGCCCTGGAGCCGAGATTCCCAGTGATGGATGGCCAACCAGACGGCCTGAAGTTCCAGCCAGTTGATGTGCTTGTCCGCGAGGCTCTGCGGCCACTGGATGTGCGCCCCAACCCGCGTGGCTGGCGTCTGCACAGAAGGAAAGCAGCGGCGGGGGCAAGTACAGTGGAACACCCGTCCAGAGCCACTCTGGGTCCATCCAACGGAGGAGATGAGTCCTGATCAAGGGGGAAACCGGTATCAAGGCATTGAGGTCGCCCAAGGAGGGGCGCCAGTGCATGAGCAGATGGAGCTGGAGAGGTCGTGCGTACAGCCTGCCATGGGGCAGGAGATCCGCCGCTGCGCTCAGGAGACCCAGAAGCTGGAGCCAGATCCAGGCTGACACTGATACGGTAAGGTACACAAGGCGGGAAAGGTCCGTCGACTTCTGGACACGGGGCTCAGGTAACCACACGTTGTTGAAATCGGTCAGAAATTACATGCCCAGGTGAACGAATCGACGAAACCACAAGGTCTGACTTCCCCTCGTTGACCTGGAAACCTAGGCGCAGAAGGAGACCCATCAGCGAATCCCTGTTACGATTGTGGTTGTGTTGTCCTGTGAGAGCATACATGTGTTAATCGTAGGAAACGATCTGATATTTATTTGAGCTATCATGGTTACGATTCTCGTACCTTTTTAGTAAGATTTTCTTTCGTTCGTGCGTTGAGCGGAATTCGCTTTGTTATTATGCTAAGTTTAACTGGAAGCTTCTAGAAAAGTCGCACGGAGAATAGCGGTCGATCTTTGTTTTGCGTAGATTCGCGGAGTATAGATTAGAACCTTCGAGCAGGTCGCTCTGTCTTGTGGCCGCGTACGTGTGTCGTCAGAAGAGTAAGAAACATTTCGCTACTTTGTTTTATAGACGAGTCATAGTTGTTTACTGTTCGCGTGAAGTTGGCAGCCGGTCAGTACTGTTTCTGAAAGATCGTGAAAGTTCTGGAAGATTCTGACTAGGTCATGAACTGCCTACCATACTTTTGTGAGACGTCATTTTACATTGGGATTTGGGGCTGAATTGAGCAGCCGAATTTTTTGTAGCCTATTGTAGTTATTCCAGAAAATTCTTTCTTTATTAATATTTATGAGTTTCAGTTACGGGTTCCATTCTGATTGGTTGCTTTGAATGATTTTCTTGGATTATTCTGGAAATTGGATATACTATAAAAGATTGGTGCTGGGAAGCACATATATGGTCAAGAGTACGACTGGGTGTCTAATGGTAAAATCTACACCCTCCCTCACAAAACCTGCTACAAAATTATCAGAAGTGGTCAGATCAAACTAAGGTATACATCATTTTGTAGGGAAATGGATAAGGTTTCGAGTGATACATGATCTTTGGGTGACCACAGAAGAATTTGGGACGTTATCACAGTTTTTGGGACCAAATCCGAATTATAACTTGAGAACAAAACGTGACACATTTTACACATGCTCCATTGAACTCAGATTTTCAAAGGCATGCTGCACTATGAACAATCACTGTTACTGTCACAAGATGTTTGCAATGTTGGCCTAAATTACCATTGAGCTGATGATTTTCTAGAGCGAGTTGCTTTTGCATAATTCACCATAATATAAGAGCCTGCTTGAACATAACACGTGTTGTAAATTTTGTCAGCAGAAATCATACTACTATAACACATTTTGACAAATGGTCAATTATTAAAACTTATGTGTTATTTTGTAGAGCAGAGTATGTACCTTGTTTTTTATGATGAAAGGTTTGTGGTTCTTACAATTACATGGAAAATCAAATGATCCAGTTTTGAAGATTTGTACTCAGAATGGTGTAAATGTTGAGTTATGTTCAAACAGCTTAGGCACTTATTTATCTCTACTAATCCGTTGTTTTTGCTGAAGACAACTGGTGTAGTGATTTTTATATCAAGGTTTTGAAGAGGATGCATGAGTAATAGATGAAAGAAACCCTTTACGAGGTTTACAGTGTGCGTCCAAATTTTGGGTGTAAATTGTTATGTTCAAGCAGTCCAGCAAAATTTATAGATATATTATTTTCTTGTCACTTATTCTGCAATAAATGTATAGTAGCACTAATACTATACTTATTTAGACAAGACCTTGGTAGGCCCAAAAATACCTCATTTTGTTCCGTTGAAATAATTTTATTGTATTTTTTTCTGCGTTCTGGCGTGTAAATGTTATGTTCAAACCAGTATGCACATTTTTTTTGTTGAAGGGTAAATTTTGTTGTAAATCATATAGTAGATGATGCCAACACATAAAAATAGTTATGCACATTCTGGTACACAACACATTTGAAACCCTTTTCAATTTTTCCTCGTGAACATAACTTGACACAACTTTGTGGGATGTAAAGTTACGTTCAAACATTTATCACCTAAAATCACTTTATAAAAAAACTACCAATAGCTGAAAAGATGCTGTTTACTTTTTTATAATAATAAAGCATGTGATACCTTCTAGGATAAACATTTCTTTGTTTTATGTTTGTACATAACTTTACACCATCAGTACATCACATGCACTGTGTAAAGTTACGAACAAACACCAATTTCATTTCTTTGGCCGTCCTGCAATAAAGTAGGTAAGATAACCAGATAAATCTATAAAATATGAATTTCAAGACCTCTAAAATTTTAGTGACTGCAAAACAAGATAATGTCACAGCTATTCCTCATGAACATAACTCTACGCCCTGTCATGTTACATTCATGCAATGATGATTACATTTCCTGTTGTGCATTGAAATTTGTGCATTAACCTTTATGCATGCACTATCTTAATATTTATCATCACAAACAGCTTTCAAATCTGCATTTCATAACTCTGCACCTTTACTTTTGTGCTTTAGAAAATGGTCCTGTGTCGTCATGTTATGTTCAAACACGCCATGTCATTATTTTTTACCTTTCTATTTCATGTTTTTGTCATGAAATCATGTTAGTGCAAACATCATTCTTCTTTTGTACACTACAGGCAATCAACAAATTTCTAAATAATTCTACTTGTCAAGTTACAGGGCAAATGTGTGAATGTGACTGTGTAAAGTTATGTTCATGCATCCTGTTTTCTGTCTTTTTGCTACTGTTTATTTAATTATGATGGACTAACAAATGAAATTTTACCAGAACAGTATGCACACTGCTTATAGGTGAAAGCAGGCTCGATGATAGTGTCTTCTTTAGAGACTTCTCTTGAATAATCTTAAGATTTTTCCTGTGTGCAAGTCAGAAGGTGTAAAGTTATGTACAAACACTTGAAAAGTTGCAACAGCCCTTTTTGAAAATCACATAAACATCACTAGTTTTATATAATGGCTGTGCTTGTTAGTGGGATTGGTATGCATACTTATTTTTTCCCAAGAGTTTGTGATTTGCCCTTGTGAGACCAAAAATATATTTGGTGAAGGTGTAAAGTTATATTCAATATTGTGAATGTAATTGAATTTGTGTAAAATCTCGGCTCAGTTTGTAAAAAAATTACTTATTTTCTATTGGAATAGTTAACAGCAGATAAAAGTCTTCTAGTGTAGTCATTTTTAGCTTACAGAAGCTGTATCTGATTGCATGAGATAAAAAATGAGAATAACATTGCAGTGAAGGTGTATTGAACCACTTTGTCAGTATTCAGAACGAGTAAACATTATTTTTTTCAATTGGCTTTTGCACTTAAATTAAAATAGAGACATGTTTCTGTGCATTTAGCATAATATTTTAAAATTAGTTCTCCAAATAAAATTAAAAATTAGTGGCTTTTGGAAATTATGGTGTAAAGTTATGTTCAAACAGTTTTATGGCGTAAAAGGTTGCATTTTCCACAAACACACTTTATTTATAGACATACCATTTATTCTGGTTGGGGAACATACTTTGAAACATACAAATGCAAAAAACTGCTTACAGCTTGTGCTTGTTGTGAATTGTTAAATGTGTGACATTGTAAATGTTATGTTCAAACTTTAAACTTCAATAACAACCAAACTGTAAATAACATAAAAATTTTACTTAGTGTCAATGTTTATGTATGCAAAGGTACATCAGATTTATATGAAACAATAACATTATTTTGCTTTTGAAAATGCAGGGTGCTTGTCACACCTTTTGGACACCCAGTCGTACTCTTGACCATATACATTGTCTTGCATTGTCAGTTGTAGAGACACACAGTTTATCGTAGGTACGTGGCCCGTATAGGGTGTACATTGTGAGAGACACAGTGTAATGGTGTGGTGTACGTTGTATGAGAAACATTGTGTCGTCAGTGTGGACATTTGCAGAAGAGACTTTGTATCAGTATTGGTGCATTTGGAAATGCATTGTGTGGAGATCGCATTGGTATCGTATTGAATAGTGTCTATCGTTTGAACTTTGTTTACGTCGCCATTTTGACTCCCCCGCAGCGCGGCCGGTTGCAGGCCTTTTCCGCTGCCCTGTTTTTACGTGCTATGCGCTAGTGTGTTAAGTGTTTACTGTGTGAGTCTGTTCGCTACCCGCATCTGTTGCTGGTTGTTGTTTGTGTTCCTACCGTCCTATAGGTTTACGTGTGCTGCCCTAAATTTGTTATTTCCCGTCGACATCTCGCCCTCCCCACTTGTGATCTCGCCGCTGAATGACCGTGTTTGTCCCCTTGTAATTTTCTTCCCCTGTATCCCTTCTGCCCGTTCAGTGTTGGTTTTTGTGTATTATCAGCGTCGCTCCCCTACCACACTCACACACACAGACACCTAAATGTACTTTTTCTCCCTTGTGTATTATCAGGTCGCTCCCCTACCACACCGATCACACACACCCTACTGCACCCTCGACCTGTCTTTCTCTTTCCTGTCCTCACAAACAATCATGCTCATCAGATACACACGCCAACAACTGCTATCTCTACGTCGCCACGCCACCTACTGCCGCCGACAGTGTTGCAAATGCCTTACGTGGCATCCGGTCGCGAAAGAGAGGCCGCAGGGGTGGAATTAGCAGAAGGCATGACTCACCAACACACCCACACACTTCTTCCCCTTTTCCTATGTCCTTCCACCCCTTCTGCCTCCCCGCCTTTTCCCCATCCCTTCCTTCTTCTCCTGTCTTCCTCACCTATCGCTCCATGCTCTCCTCGGCAGCCTCCTCCCCCACCCTCCTCCTCCGCCTGCTTTTTCCTCCTCCTCCTTGCTCTTCCTTATCTTTTCCTACTCTCCTTCCTCCCCCTTTCCCCTCCCCCCCCCCCTCACCCTCCTCTCGTATCCTCTTTCATGCCCGGTTCTCCTTCCCCGTCTTTTCCTCCTCCCCCCCCTTTCCACCCTCCTCCTCCTTTGTCCTCTTCTTCATCCATTTCTTCTTCCTCTTCTGTCTCACTCAACCTAAAACTGTCTGTTCAATGCACAGTCTGTCTGCAAAGATGGCAAAGCCAACGTGATTTCAGATTTCATTCTAGACAATGACCTAGATGTTGTCGTGATCACCGAAACGTGGCTCCGCTCAGCTGGCGATGAACCCATCATCGCCAGCGTCACTCCGAGTGGCTACCACCTGGCCTCTTTCCCGCGCGCTTACAGAGGGGGTGGCATTGCCATCATCTACAGGGACTGTCTCTCCGCTCATCTCTCCTTCTCTCAGTCTCTACCTTTTGCTCATCCCTCCTTTGAATCTGTCGAGGCCGTAGCAACATTCCCTGGCCAGTCCCTTATCTTCTCATGTATCTATCGCCGCCCTCCAAGCTCTCAAAACAAACTCACAAACTCCATGTTCCTCACCGAGTTTGACCTCCTCCCCGACCACTACAGCACACGACCCAGAAAACATCCTTCTTGGCGACTTTAACTTCCACTTCGACAAACCCGACCACCCTGACAAAAAAACGCCGTTGCACATCACTTTCAAACCACAATCTTACACAACACATCACCAAACCCACCCATCGACTCGGCCACACCCTCGACTGGATCACCACCCGCACCTCCGATCAACTCTTTCTTGACTCTGACACCTCCTCTGTGCTTCCCTCTGACCCAGCGTATAGGATGCTCATCGGTCATTGACGCATACAAATTTGAAATGACGCATTGCTCTGTCAGTGAGCAGGTCATATGACTTGTTCATTTTTATGACAGTCACTGAGACCCGCGCCGAGTTAGTTGGCGTGTATGAGAGAGAGAGCTATGGCCAGCTAGCTGAAGCTCTAGTGCACTGTATGCCTACACAGTCAGTCCTCAATGAACAGAGTGCATCCTAAAAATTAGGGAGGCGGCGGCCAGCTGCCAACAGTGATGGGTGACACTTGCCCCCTCTCTCGAGCAAATGTAAACAATACTGCAAGCATGGGCCCTGACTAGGTACAGGGTCCAACATTATGCAAAACCGCTTTCCACCTGTAAGAGGCATACATCCTCATCCGTCCCCAAGGCTGCATTAACTTCTCATTGACGCTCATTTTGATCCTCGGGAGTCGGTATGAGGGTGCCGCAAAGGTCTAGATGTCTGAAGCCAGATTTTTCATGCAGTTCAGCAGTTCATGTATTCATCAGAGCATGGAATTACTCGTACTAAAAAAAGAGGAAAACCCCTTTTCACTAGGGGGGTCCGGGGGCATGCCCCCCCCCCCCCGGAAAAATTTTGAAAATTTACATTAAAATTTGTGCAATCTGGTGCATTTTAGAGAGAAACTGAGCAGTTTAACCACCTAAAAATCTTGCTTTTTTTCCGTATTTTTTTGGGTGCACTTATTTTTTGTGTCAAAGGTTTAAAAGTTATACTAAAACTTAAAGTATTCAACAGAATATATCCAA
Source organism: Semisulcospira habei (assembly GCA_036245525.1). Lineage (NCBI taxonomy): Eukaryota > Metazoa > Mollusca > Gastropoda > Semisulcospiridae > Semisulcospira > Semisulcospira habei. The sequence continues at coordinate 204,338,142 of BTPG01000005.1, forward strand.
ATGCTTATTAAAAATACATCTGAATGTCTTTCCATTTTTCATTTTTCTTTTATTTGAGTTTAATTATATAATATATATACTTTCTTTAATAATCTCTGATTAATCAGCTGTAAGTATGGATTCCTTTTCTCTCTTATTTAATACTATGGTCACTGAACTGGAGAAAGGTTATATAGATTTTTCAACATAATTTCATCAAACTTTACTGGAAAAAAATACATTGTAATAAATTTATTCACCATCAAGAGTAATATTTCCAGTGGCACTGCTTTTAGCTTTCTTGTGTTTCGCTGTAGACACGTGAGCATCAAGAGCTACGCGGCCGCCTAGTTAATATCAAACTCTGCGCAGTTCGCGGTAATACGCCTGCCCACAGGCCGCTAACTTGCGAATACACTGAGCGCGGAGCTCGTCGTTTACGCTTTTCTCGAGCCAAGTCCATCTCCAAATATTCTTGGCTCCAGAATCGTCTATTCTGTCTCCGCGTTTAAGTATTTTCTCTTTGCCATATTTTGACCAGACTACGGCTACCACTGAAGACCGGAAGCGACCTGTGCGAGCTAAAGCTAACGCCTCGCTCAATTTTGAATACGCGATTTGGGGATATCCGCCACATAAAGATCGCGAAACACGGTATTGGTGACTTTACGATTTTGTTTTCGGCGGAAATTTTTATTTTCGGCGGAATGGCAGCTTCATTTAAGCGGAAATCCGCCAAAAAGAGGAAAATTCCATGCTCTGATTCATAATAGGGGTGTAGGGGGGCTCTGGATAGAGGTAGCACCTTTGCTGTTCGGCAGCTGCGTCCTACATAGGACGGACGGGCATCACTGGTCCTCATCCATCTCCTTAATCTCTCTCGTGTTGGCTCCAAGCGCCACACCCTGGCAAACCACCTCAGCTGGTGGGCTAAACCACGTGAGGGGGTGGTGTTCACATTGCACCACTAGGCGGATGAGCTGTTTCTGACAGCCAATGGCTAGAGGACGGAGGAGATCAGGTTGGATCCAACAGCCAAATGTTGGGGAGTAAACCCTTCAAATCAGGAGTGGAGCCCTGAAGGCAGACAGTTGCCTGTATTCACGCACTGTTCTGGCAGCTCCTGCAGCCAAACTGGTGCCAAACGTACTGCTTTGAATTCCTTTGGATACATCAGCGAGGCCGAGAGGGGGATCTTGACGACTGGGCACCCCATGATCTCCATACACTTTGCACGGGCGCGCGCTCACGCGTGTGTGTGCGTGCATGCTGTGTGTGTGTGTGTGTGAGACAGAGAGAGAGAGAGCACACATATACATATTTGCCTTTGCTGTATGAATTCTAATGTACTTAATGATTTTCTGTGTATTGCTTTACTTTGCATTTTTACTCATTTTATATTTTTGTGCGTACGCGTTATGCGCGTACGTATGTCTGGAGTGCGTGTCCGAGAGCGTGTGTGTACATGTGTGCGTGTGTGTGCAAGTTTGTGTTTGTGTGTGTCAGCGTGCGTGTGTATGTGCGGGCGTGCGTGCGTGAGCGAGTGCATACATGCGTCAGTGTGTGGTATGTGTATGTTTACATGTCTATGTCATTTATGTAGTAGATGTAGCAACGGCAAGTTTGAAAACTGGTCCTGTTACCAATAACTTCTACCGTTGGAAAATAAAGGTTCATTGTTCATTGCCCAGGCTTGCGCCCTGGAGAGGTCACTCCAGTCCAGAACAATGCTGCCCGCCTCGTCCTCAGAAAGAAAAAATCGGACCACATCACTCCCCTGCTCAAGCTCCCTCACTGGCTCCCCATCCCCCAACGCATCCAATACAAGATTCTGTCTCTCTGCTACAAATCCCTGAACAACTACGCTCCTACCTATCTCTCCAACTTACGTCACCCCTACACTCCCTCCGCTCCGCCTCCTCATCCCCCGCACCAAACTCAGCACTTTCGGCCCCTGCTCCTTCTCAGTATATGGTCCATAAACCTGGAACACTCTCCCACTCTCTCTCCGTCAGAAACATTCGCTCTCCTCCTTCCAGTCCGCCCTCAAAACGCACCTCTTTCAACAGTTCTAGCACTACATCACCACACTCCCCACCCCAAGCTGACCGCCGTAATGTTTTTTCACTATTTGTGGTACGCGAGTCATTGTCTAAAGCATGTGCATGCGTGTGCGAGTTGTGAGTGCGCGCTTAGAGTTACATTTATTATAAATACCGTAATTATTATTATTATAAGGGTCGTTATAAGAATCTATGCATATTGCTTGAGATTTTATCTGATAGTGTTACTCAAACTAAGGAAGTAGAATGGGACTAAGTAACGATTATAATCCACATCTGCAAGAGGCACAGATCCTCATGAGTCCCCTCTACCCGCGGGTTCATGAAAATCTAACTGAGTCTCGATTATGATTGGTGGCTCACAAAGCAACACAAAGCCGCTGTGCCTACTGAAGAGGCTTCAAGTTCAAGGGTGACCGAGCGTGCGGCTGTGGGGAGGATCACATTAGTTCGTCAAAAGATGGTGTTCGTTATGCAAGTGTATTCTCTTTGTTCGTTGTACACTACTTTCGACTAGGCCGACAACATCCGTGTTTTTTTGTTGTTGTTGCTGCTGCTGACATTTCAAAATTGAAAATGCCAAAAACGTGATTTTTTGTTGACTTATTGATTTTCAAAATGACCTATTGATTTTATGTTCCTTCGGCCATATGACTTATTGACTGCAAAACTCAACCTAATCACTGCTGACTACCTCGCTATTCTCGTCTCCCTCAACCTACCTCCCCACAAAAAAAAACAAGCTCCTTGTCTCTCGTCGCAAACTAAAATCTGTCAACCGAGAGAGCTTCTTCGACGAAGCTGTCGACCTTCTCCTGGACCCCGCCTCCTCTCCTGATCTTGCACCCCATTTCGACTCCTCCCTTCAAAAACTTCTAGACACCCATGCACCTGTCACAACCTGCTCCATACCCAACCGACCCCCCTCCCCCTGGCTCACTGATGACATAGCTGAGGCCAAGCGCGAGCGTCGACAAGTGGAACGCCGCTGGCGCTCATCTGACCTCACCGTTCACAGACAGATCTTCCAAACAACTAGATCCAAAGTCTGCAGAATGATCTCCGACTCCTAACACCTTCAAAACAAAATCCTGGAATCCACTTCTTCCAAAACCCTCTACGCTACCATGAACACACTCCTAGGCATTTCCATTTATTTTTCCGACAAAATCCAAACTCTGCGCAACACACTCAACACTCTGCCTTCTCCGCCTTGCCCTCCCGACACCCCCCTCTCGTCCTTCCGGCCCGTCTCTCAGGACAAAGCCCTCAAGACCATAAAGTCCATGCCTCTCAAAACCTGCGAACTAGACCCTCTCCCAGCTTCTCTCTACCGGGACGGCCTTCCAAAACTTCTGCCATTTATTACTGACATCATCAACACATCTCTAGAGAACGGCTCCGTCCCTGATAACTTCAAGTCCGCCATTGTCCGTCCTCCCCTCAAAAAACACAACCTCAACCCAAACGAACTCAAAAACTATCGCCCAGTCTCCAATCTCTCTTTCCTGTCCAAGCTTCTTGAGAAGGTCGTTCTCAACCAGCTCAACCTCCACCTCGCCGACAACAACCTCAGCAGTCCCTTCCAGTCTGCCTATCGTAAACATCACAGCACTGAAACAGCACTTCTACATATCTTAAACAACCTGCTTTTCTCCACCGACTCGGGCAACATCTCCTTTCTTACACTACTCGACCTCTCTGCCGCCTTTGACACTATAGACCACTCTATCCTCCTCCACCGCCTTCACCACTCCTTTGGCATCACTCTGCTCACTCCTGGTTTCTCTCCTACCTCTCCGACAGACAGCAGTCCGTCACCATCGACGGCGTCTCCTCCAACCCAGTCATGCTCTCCTGCGGAGTTCCACAGGGGTCCACTTTTTCACACTCTACACCTCTCCCCTGTCCAACACCATCCAGTCTCACCACATACTCCACCACCTCTACGCTGACGACTCACAACTACTAGACAAAGACAAACTCGACAACACTCAGTCACTACTACTGACTCGCACGGCCGACTGCTACGAAGACGTGAAAAACCAGATGACAGCAAACAAGCTCAAACTGAATGATGACCAAACGGAAGCCATGCTGGTAGGCACTCGCCAGAAACTTTCCCAGCTCCCTCCCTCCCTCTTCAACTCGACAGCACCCCCATCTCCCTCTCCGACTCAGCCAAAAACCTCGGCGTTATCCTTGATTCCTCTCTTTTCATGACCAGCTTCGTCTCCGCCACGGCCCAGGCATGCTACTCCCACCTCCGCCGCATCAGTCAGATCAGAAAATACCTCACTACCGAAGCTGCCACCAAACTTGCTGTCTCTCTCAGACCTGCCTACCTCAGATTTTCAGTTTCAGTATTCTGACTGGCAAAATGTGGTATTCTGGGACCAAAATTCGTATAACATTTGATTATAATAAATAATATTAAGGTACCGATAACACATCTATTTTTAACAAAAAGTGAAATGGCTGACCTTTGGCGATCTTAGAATCAGGAAACATTGTCTGAAACATGGCTGTCATTCTGTCTGCTGTGGCAATCGGTAGGTTGCATTCAGCAATAAACTGCACCATGCATACTTCAGCATCTGTGACTTGCCGAGTGAATTCTTTTTTGCTATCCTCTGAGCTGATCTGCTTTTTGAATAAAGCTGTAATGTTTTGTGTCTTTGGAAGATTCTTCCACTGACATTCGGCTGTTTTGTGATTTTGGCCGGCAACATGCCTCTCACAATCACTACGTCCACCGTGATCACAACTAAAATCTCTGACACACGCCAAGCAGTGGACGAACGTCAGCCCCTTCTTAGACTGCACAAGAAATTGCCACTCATCCGTGTATGAAGACAAGAATGTCTGCTGTCGTTCAGGCTTCTTCTCCTTTGAAACCGAAGTCGACGCTTCATCCATTTCATCATCAGTTTCATGGGCTCTTATTTTTTCTTTCTTTTCTTGGCACCCGTGGCAGACATGGTTGAACTTAATGTAGTAATCTCTGACGGTGAAAAGTTTCAATTGTTTCTTACTTAAGTATGGAGCGCAGTATGGCGCCGTGTGAAACACGAATCATCTTAAAACCCAAAACGAACATCTTATTACAAAAAAAAAAAAAAAAGTGCCAAAATTCGTATTTGTTAAGACCTTTGCGTATTTTCGTATTCTAGGTCTAAAATCCGTAAAAATACAGAAAAATCCGTAACGGTAGGCAGGTCTGCTCTCTCAACCTATCTCGCATCGACTACTGCAACTCTCTCCTTTCTGGCCTCCCTCACTCCACCACTTTCACTCTCCAGCGCGTCCAGAACAACTCTGCCCGCCTCGGTTTCAAAAAGAAAAAATCTGACCACATCACTCCCCTGCTCAAACTCCTTCACTGGCTTCCCATCCGCCAACGCATCCAATACAAGATTCTGTCTTTCCGCTACAAATCCCTGAACAACTGCGCTCCCGCCTATCTCTCAAACTTACTTCACCCCTACACTCCTCCCCGCTCCGCCTCCACATCAACCGCACCAAACTCAGCACTTTCGGCCCCCGCTCCTTCTCAGTATACGGTCCATCCACCTGGAACACTCTCCCACTCTCTCTCCGTCAGAAACACTCTCTCTCCTCCTTCCAGTCCGCCCTCAAAACTCACCTCTTTCAACAATTCTAGCACTATACCACCACACTCCCCACCCTAAGCAGACTGTCGTAATCATGTATTTCACTATTTGTGGTACGTGAGTCGTCGTCTAAAAGCGTGTGCATGCGTGCGCGAGTTGTGAGTGCGCGCTTAGAGTTATAATTATTATAAGATAAGCGCATTATAAATACCGTAATTAATATTTTTTATTATTATGACGGCATCCATAAGTCTCGTGAAGACCCAGGGGCTGAGGTGGAGCCCAAAGGCGAGGGCGCGGAACTGAAAAACCTGTCCGTCGAAGGCAAAGCGGAGGAAGCGTCGCGCCGACAGGTGACTGACGGCAAAGTCCAGGGGCTGAACGGTGGCTCGCTGCGCCCGCGCAGTCTCCATGCGGAAGGGGGGCGAGATGAACTTGTTGAGCGCCGACAAGTCGATGATGGCGCGCCACCTGCCGCCCGGCTTCGGCACGATGAAGAGGCAGCTGTAGAAGGCTGGCGAGTCGTGACGTGCTACTACTTCTGTGGTGGCCTTCCGGAGTAGGGCTGCGATCTCAGCCCGAAGCACAGCCGCTCTGAGCGGGTCTACCGGGGACTGTGTCCCCAAAGGCGAGCGTCGGAGCGGAGGGGGCCGCCGGAACGTCAGACACAGTCCGTCCGTGACTCTACAGAAAGTATCTAAGGTTCGTCCGGCAGCAGCGACCGCCACTCGCGCCGACAGGTGACTGACGGCAAAGTCCAGGGGCTGAACGGCGGCTCGCTGCGCCCGCGCAGTCTCCATGCGGAAGGGGGGCGAGATGAACTTGTTGAGCGCCGACAAGTCAATGATGGCGCGCCACCTGCTGCCCGGCTTCGGCACGATGAAGAGGCAGCTGTAGAAGGCTGGCGAGTCGTGACGTGCTACTACTTCTGTGGCGGCCTTCCGGAGTAGGGCTGCGATCTCGGCCTGAAGCACGGCCGCTCTGAGCGGGTCTACCGGGGACTATGTTCCCAAAGGCGAGCGTCGGAGCGGAGGGGGCCACCGGAACGTCAGACGCAGTCCGTCCGTGACTCTACAGAAAGTATCTAAGATTCGTCCGGCAGCAGCGACCGCCACTCGTCACTGTGCAGTGCTAACCTCCCGCCGACTGGAGACCCAACAGGCGTCGGCGGGGGCCGAGACGGGATGGCATCATTGGATCCGGCCGCACCCGGTCCGCCGAGAGCCCCGGGGCCAGGCGGGGGTGGAAGCGGATAGAGCCGCGCGGGGGGCAACCGAACTGGGGCTGTCGACCAAATCGGGAAGTGGTTCCGACTGAGGTCCATAAGGCGGGCCTGGGGAACCACAGGGCGTGACCCCCGATCTGCGGGCGAGGGGAAAGCGACGGCGGTCACTTCTAGGTGCGCTGGGTCACAGGTCCTTGGAAGATTCCTTCACCTGCTGCCAAGGCAGGCTGAAGAGCTGCGACCCATCAACAGGGGCCTGGCGAAGTTGCATCTTTACTGAGGGAGGTAAGCCAGGACAACATCAAAGGAGGCTGTCACAGCGCATCAGATCACAATTGACAGAGCCTGTCAAGGCCTTAGCAGAGGCACGGTAAGCTGCCCGATTGGCCACTGTGGAGATTGTGTGGATATCCTGTAACTGGGAGTCGCTGGAGCGCCCAGACTCTTCAGTGCAACAAATGATAGTCTGCGCCGCCAGCTCCAGAAAACCGGACCACACGAGGGTATTTTAGATGCGAACCACCGTAGTATCAAGGCCGGGAGGCATGAGCCGTCGAACTGTCGCTCTGCCACCAGCAAGGGCCTCCGCGTCCAAGTCCACCGCCGGAAGGGGACAGAGGAAGAAGGGAAGTCCATTATACCAGCGCCGTCGAAAAGATCAAAGTCCTCCAACTAGTGAAAGTCCGAGAAAAAGTGCCTGTCGCCAAGACGTCCTTGCCCGAGGTGTGTATTAAAGGCCTCCATGATATCGCGAAATCCCGGGGGGGGGGCTGCGGTAGGGACTTAACGCGCTTGGGCTGGAGGTGGGCATCCACGAGGGTCGAGGACTTGCGCTTAAAGGGGGGGGGGGGGGGGGGGGGGGGGTTTGCACACGTCCTATGGGAGGAAGGCCAAAATTAGTCTAGCAGCCGCGTCTAAGGCCACACACCCATTGGACCCAGGAGCGCCGCGGGGCGAAGAGGGGGGGGGGGGGGGGGAAGGTGAAAAGGCCGCCTCCTCACCTCTTAAGAGTAAGAGCAGTCGCCAGGGGACCACAAGACAGAAGCGGAGTCTTCCGGGTGCAAGCTAATCATGTCCTCCACGGAGGTCGCACCCGGGGAGACACTCAAGCGCGGCGAGGGGGAGGCCAGCAAAAGGGAGTCCCGGGGAGGAGGGGAAGCCGGAGGTTGGCGAGGATGGAAGGCGCCTACCTCAGAACGAGAGTCTCGAGCGGGAGCGGCTTCGATAGTCCCGCAAAGACTCACATGAAGGCGGAGCGACGCGGGAGGGGGAACCTCTCCGGGAACGAGGAGGTGAGAAATGGCGGAGGTACGGGCGGGAAAGGCGATCCCTGGAGGATGGGCGCCGCACTGAGGAAGCAAAGGAAGGGACCACAGAAGAGGCCCGCAAAGCCGCCGAGCCCCGGCGGGCCGTGGACGAAAGTCGCTCTCTCCAAGCGTCCAAGGGAGAGGGTGACCGAAGGTGTCGAGTTGCGGTACCCGTAACTGTCGCGGAAGGTCGAGAGGAGTAAGGAATAGACGAAAAACTGCGTTTACTCACGTGTGTGCTCACCACAATGGTTCGGTCGCGTTGCCGCTGTAGCGCCTCTCACCTCGACCGGTACGTCCGGAGGGGAGGGGTGGCATAGCGCTCCGTTGCCCACGAACTGTCACTGAGAGTGGGGGGGAGTAAAGCGGGCGAGAAGACCGGGCGCTGAGATGGCGGCTGGGCTGAGCGGGTCACGGACACCACGACATCAGACAACGCACGCCGTTGGCCGGTGATGGCAGAAGGCGTAGTAGCAGTACGGGTGTTCCCAGAGGACAGACTCCCCAGGTGCGAGTGTGGGTCCTGGGGGGTAGCGGGTCATTCCCTGCGGTAAAATCCCCATCACTGCGACTCTTGGAGCTCCCGCAACGGCGCACACACGTTGCACGTCCGAGAAGAAGAGCAGCCGGAACACGGCAGGCAGACGGAATGCATGTCAGTGGGCCACTGAAAGTCTCCACACCCCCGGCACGTCTGAACTGCAACAGAGGAGAGGTACGGGGTAAGAGGAACACGACCGGCCATGTGGTCGGACACGAACGCGCCACAAACTTTTTAAAGTACGAGCCAGACAAATATCCGCAGGCCAGTGCCGCAGCTGATCCGGTAAATTCCATCCACACCAATTGAAAAGATGGAGGAGACAACAGGCATCCCACCCCTGCGTATGAGAAGAGATTGCAAAGCCTTGATACAGTCCACAAAGGTCAAGTCTTCCAAAGACCATCCTATGAACGCTAGGATGAAACAACCAACCTCAGGGAGACTGAAAAGATCAAGCTTTGTGAAGGAGACGAGAGCACTGCAGAGAAAACACCAGGCAAAGCTGCCTGTGCAGGTAGAGGCTCTGAATCCTGCTAGCGACCTTCCACCTTGGGAAAGTAAGCCAGAAAACATCACCATCTCTTCCACGGTACCCTACATCACCATCAGAGATGAGCACAGCACTGTGAGCAAGAAAGCCCTGACACTGGCCATGCTCGAAGAAAAGTATCCCCAGGAAGCATGGATACGGGCATACACCGATGGATCAGCCACAGATGCAGTTCAGGATGGAGGGGCTGGGGTGTACATTCAATACCCAAACGGAAAATGGCAGGCAGAGGCAGTACCAACAGGACTTCACTGCACAAATTACAGAGCTGAGGTGGAAGCCCTAGTCCGCGCAGCTAACACCCTTAGTGGCACTGCAGACCCTGATGCCCAGATTGTCTTCCTTACTGATGCCATGTCTGTCCTTGAGGCAGCAACAGCAAGCAAACTGCCACGTCTACAAGAGGCACTGCAAAACATCAAGTGCACCAGACTGGTGCTGCAGTGGATCCCTTCACACTGTGGCATCTACGGCAATGAAGAAGCTGACAGAATGGCAAAAGTGGGCGCAGAGAAAGAACAAGATGAAAATGGAGTCAGCTTCACAGAGATGAAGACCATCATTAAGTCTGTGTACAGACCACCACAACGGCCCCTAGACAGTTACCATCAGCTGTCCAGACAAGAGCAGGTGACCATCTTTCGTCTGAGGACCGGGCACAACCGACTCAATTTCCACCTGCACAGACGCTTCCACCTTGTGCCATCTCCCCTGTGCCCTTGTGGAGAAGCAGAGCAGACCGCAGAGCACATCCTCCAGGACTGTGGGAACCACCAGCCGCTGAGGGAGGAGATATGGCCGAAGCCCGCCACTCTACAAGAGAAACTGTACGGGCCTGTGGAGGCGCTACAGAAGACCACAGATTTCATTTTGAGAGCCAAACTCCAAGTGTGACGGCGTTCGAGAAGAAGAAGAAGATCCGGTAAATTCCTGGACTCCTGGCCGGAGCAGTACCCAAGGCCTTACCTCGTCATGTCAAGATCATCAGGTTTTAATCAATTTGTATTCGTAGTGGAAGGGAGCCGTAGGCTAAAGATAATCTGCTTGCAGGAAGCTAAGCGCGAAACTGGTGACGCTGCACACTTGCCCATATGAGGTCAGGGAAGCTACTCAGCGAAGAGAAGCTACTTAGGGATGTTGTACAGCTCACTCGGGTGGTTCCCTGGTGGCTTTGCTGTACACAACAATCCCTGGGCTGAAATTGATAGGCTAAGTGCTCCTTCCACATAGTAATGCCATCGGTAATGTTTTTCAAGGAAACAAAGACCAATTCAATCAATCAATCAATCAATCAACTTTATTGTTTGAGACATGTTGCCACGTACAGAAAAATTTGTCTCGCCACCTCAGGTGCAACTCACAATCACCCACACTCATACAACAGTTTACACACAACAAATGGACAATGGCTCAGGACGGGTGATGCCCATCGCCAAGGCATCTCATGCCGGCGCCAATGGCCCCAACCCGACCTAAACCTCCTTAACACAAAGCAAACGAAAGACAGCCCTATCATAGTATCTCTCAAACACGTAATATAATGCTTTTAAACTTTCTGCTTGGCTGAGACTAGTTACACAAATGAGAAATACACATAAACCCCCCCTCCCCCCAAAAAAAGAACGAATTATACTTTCACAGTTGCTACCTGGGGGCCCGTCACTATACGCACAGCACCGGCTATTTGACAGTTGCTCAGGCATAAACAGTCACCACCTTAACTATAACTTAACTAGTAACTTCATTTTCATTTTTAAAGCAATAGTAGTAGAACTACAGGATTAACGTGAAAGCAGTCTAAAATGGTTTCTAATTTTGCAGATGCAGGGGCTCATGAGAATTTAGGCCTCTTAGAGATGGGACAGGCTGGCTGAAAAGTGGTTCCGCCTGAACACAAAAAAGCTAAAAATTGAGCTTTCTAGGGTTAGGAAAAGCTGTACTCAGTACATTACAGTTCAGGATAAAGATATACTAATATGATGGTTTAAGGGTGGCATTAGAATAGCTTGGCCCACAAAAGTAGAATAGCTTGGCCCACCATGAACTACCATAGTGGATCCATATCTTGCTGCAAAGTCAGGTATGAAAATGTGAAAAATACATACCTGCAGGCATCGCTTGCCATACTCTATCCAGCGCTCAGTGGCAAAGTTAGTGGACTCTGCACAGTTGAAGCCATGATTGTAGCCAGAGTGGTAGCCATAAGGAAAAGTGATCATGATCTCTCCTGCCTCCTGAGTGATCTAAAACAGCAGAACACAATGATCCATGAAAGCAATCGACTCCCACAGACAGGACACCACTGCTATCAATCGTCAGATGAAGTGGCTAAATTTATCAGGCATGAACTGCCAGTCACAAGAGTTGAACTTTAACCCTTTTCATCCTGAGACACTGCTTGAAACTAATCTGATAGTTAAGGGTAGTGCCAGAATAGCGGTGGCTCTGGCACCAAGCTATTCTGGAACTACCTTTGAACTAAAATGGTTGATCTATCTCCTAATCTGTAATGTAGCATTCATAGGACAATAAGCAATTTTTTTTTTTTAAATTTGCCTCAGGATGTAATGGGTTAAAGGCGTTTTTCCATACAGCTAAGCAACAGTAGAGTGAAGCGGTGGCGACTGCGACCAAAAAATTAGAACATAGAAATAAAGAAACACACAGAAGCGAAGCAATTAAATTGTATCACTTCACGGAGCGATAAAAAGAACAATCACACAGTGACTGTGGAGGAAAACGGCTTTCAGTATTTGACAATTAAAAAAAAAATCTAAACAACTGAAATAGGGGCACGAGTCGTGCCGCTATATAAAACACACAAAGTTTTTCCGCATGTCACTCTGCTTCTTTTCAGTCGCACTGTTTACTGCACCACTGCCATGTTGCTTCAAGGGAACACAGCTTGTGACTATTGCCCAGGCCTTCGTAGGTGCTTGCATAACTCTCATACTGTAGTTTATCAGCCCCGCTGTAATTTATCAGGCTAAAAGCCCTATACCTGAGCTGAAGGGGCCAACCATGCACTAAGTGCACCAATTAACCCTCTTCTGCATGCAAGTGCATATGCCAGGCGGCTCTTGAAAATATCACCAAAGGGAATCAACTCCGTAATTTTGAATGGGTGACATTTTTTTAAAAATGTAAAAAAATATTTAGACAAATCTTGAGAAAGAGCAATTATTTTTTCTAAAGTGTTAAATCAATAAAGATATAAAATAAACATTTGTTGAGCTGTAAAATGTGTAAGGAAATAAAGGGGAAAAATCTAAAGTTGAATGAACTGCAGTTTTACGTACTGTGAATCTCAGTTGCTGATGATCACAAGCTTTATCCTCAAACGATGATGTTGACTAAAAAAAAACGATCCCCAAGTCATCCCATTCCAAATCTAAGTCAGATTCTTCCCCTCTTCCACCAAGTCTTGCTCTGTAAATCCCTCAAAATCTTCATAGTCACTGCTCTCCCCCACCAATGATCACCACAGTTCGAGGCCAGCCATTCTTACTGACACTCGATTCACACTTGAAACTTCAAAAATTTGTTGCTCCATAAGGAAACGTCCAAAATGCACATGGCGTGCATTGACAGTAAGTGGAAAGAATCTCGAAAATGAGGCTTGTGGTCTCGCGAGATTTCTATTACCATGGTAAACATGGCGGCCTCCACTGTATACACGTGGTTCAGCGGGCGTTACCGGGCGTTCTATGCACAAACGCTGTGTGTTTTCAGCGGGCGCTCTATGCAGAAGAGGGTTAAGAGTGCAAAATCTCTCTTGCCTACTAAAACTGACGCTTACCTTATTGACAGGAATGGAATATTTCTTCAATATGTGAGGAGAGATGAGGGTCATCTTGTGACGCAGAAAAGCTGGGCAGGCCTGGAAACTTCCAGGGAAAAAGCCTGCAAATAATGAAAACGTTAAAACAGGAGTAAAAGACTGTTTCATGCGCATGCATAATTCGCAGATATATTGTTGCGACGGTTAAGTTTTAACCCTGACACACTATAACAAAAGATGGATAGACCATGATACTTAGTGGAGTTATCGAAATACACAGGACAATTGGTGCCTCTGTTTTGATCATGAGGCAGCAAAGCGTTGAATTATCATGGTATACTATTATCACAAAATTGGTATACTATTTAGAGGTCAGTTCCAGATTTGTGAATTTTTATCCAGGGACTCAGCGAGTTAACCGTTTGGCTGGACATCGCGCTTTCATCAGTGCATTTCCTGTAGCAATCACCTCAACAAAAAGCAATATGGACCTTAAGCCAAAATGGTTAAAACCCATTTACAAAAGAAGACCAACTACTTCCACCTGTCTATACCTGCTGTAGCTTTCCCAGGTTTTGCGACAATTAGAAACAAGAATGACAAAACCCTTGTCACTCATTTGCATGAACACATGATGATGTAGTGACCTCGACTGTGAAAATGTCACTCAAATGTGAATGTGTTTTGCAATACATTACATAGTTGGCCACAGTACAAGCTGAGAAATTCTGTTTTGCCAACATACATGTTCACCCAAACTGGTTTGCATAGAAAGGTCTGATCATCAGGCATCTCTCAGGCAAATACTTTTTGGGTAAAAACATAAAAAAGTTAACCTATTTATTGACCATATGACCTAGCTAGACCTATGAGATGAGAGTTCCCTCAAATTTGTGTATGTTTACAAAGGTCTTGCCACTAACTTTCTTGGGCCAAGTTTAAAGTCTATCACCTGAGTAGACTGAGAAAATGTCAGCATTAAAGTTTACCAAGAATCACACAGATGAACACTGGCACAGTCCACAGATTCAATACATTTGCTACCACGTGTGACCTAAAAATCACCTTGTGCGAGTCGTTCTAGACGCTGGCCATGTTCCGGCGGTACCGTGTACCAGGACTTGGGGGCACCAAAGTGTAGGTAGTTGATGCTGTACAGGTCCATGTCCTCAGTGTGCCAAGCGAATGTTGTCTTCCACATACCAAAGTACAAGTATGCTGTATTCACCCCCTCAATCTTGATGCCATAGTCACCCGCCACATAGTCCAGGATAGTCCCAAGACGGTTAATGTTCCAGATGTCTTGGTCATCATCCGTGATGGAGCCAGAAATATCCGCCCCATAAATGGCGTTCCCGAATGTGGCGTTCTTCCAGTACTTGCGCTCTAGTTCCTCATAGTCAAAATGCTTTGGAGTTTGGTACCTGAAACGCAGTATAAACTTGCTAATATTGGGAAGTCAGTACTTGTTGTCAGTAACACATGCAATTTTCTGATGCATTTAGAATTTACTTTTTTCACAATATCAACACTTAAACCCTGACAGCCACCAGAAATGAGTACTCAAACTGTACAAGTCTGATCATTTGATAGAAATACATATAAAATAGATGTAAATGAACCAAACAACCACAGACCCTCATGATCCCTTGTGTCTGCAGACATACATACATGTGGATGTATGTCCATTGCAGTTGGCTGTCACTTGCTGAGTCTCTGTAGTGTGGGGTTAATGACCTAAAATTATCAACTGTGAAAACCTTGAATCCAACTTAATCTAACCGATCGTTGCTCATCACCAAAGTTTCAAAGACAAAGAGCAGAGTTACCCAGGACAGTGCTTGACCAGCCAGGACTCAACTCAAGAGCAGTTTACATAATCAGAACTGAAAGCTATTACGTTTGAAATGGTTGACAGGAACTGACACACATGTACACACAGATGTTCTGAGAAAGCTGTCAGAAACAGGCAGGATGTACATTTCCAGATGGCAGGACAGGCAGAGCCATTCAAACTGGGAGAGAACCAACAAACAACCAAGCAGAATCATGTGCTGTGCTAGCAGCTGCCACAATCTTTAAAATTCTTAAAACCCCAGAACTAAATGACTTCCATTCACCTCTGTAAACTTAAAAAAACCAACGCACACTTCAGACGAACTTATGGCACAGATGGACGTGTTGCACGATAAAGGGAGTGCTGATGAAGAAGAAACATGCAAATTCGTACCAATACTATTCCAACTTTGTTCTACAGCAAGAATTTAAGTGGAACAAATTAGCACTTACTTTTCAGAGTTGGCTAGTTTCTTGAAGTCGTTGACGTGCATGGCCTTTCTCTGGATGTTGTACTGTGTGTACAGTCCCTGACAGCCCTGCACCACTTGCTCGATGGGGGCTGGGATCATGAGGTCCAGGTTGTCATAGCCAGACTTTCGTGGCACCCATTCTGAGGGTGGTATTACCTTTGACCCACATTAAAAACAAGAAAGGTAAAGCCTTTATGGCTCACGTATATGACTGATTTACATATATATGTGTGACCTTTGTGACAAGGGCTGGCTTCTGCAGCAGCAAAATCCATGGTTTCAGAAAATGTAAGCATTTTTCACACATCTGTCAACCCCCCGTGACCTTTGTGACAAGTTGACTAAATTGCAAATATTTGGGAATACCTACAATTTTATAAAAAATCAGCATTTTACACACATTTGCCAGCATCTTGTGACCCTTGCCCTTTCCAAGGGGTCATCCAAATTAGTATCCATAGATAGGTCTTACCATCAGGTATTTCTGTACCAAATTTGGGTTTGATGTTGTGAATAGCATTTGAGAAAAAAACATCTTTTGTCAAAATATGGCTATTTTAGACCTATTCTCCGCGTTCTCACGACCATTGACCTTTCCGAGGGATCAACCAAATCAGTGTGCATAGAAAGGTCTTCCCATCAGGTATCTCTGTAGTAAGTTTGGGTTTAAAGTTGTGAACAGCATTTCACATTTGAGAAAAAACATCTTTTGTCAAAATATGGCTATTTCGGACCTATTTCCTGAGCCCCTGACCTTTCTGAGGGGTCATTAAAATTAGTATGCATAGATAGGTCTTACCATCAGGTATCTCTGTACCAAGTTTGGGTTTGAAGTTGTGAATAATATTTGAGAAAAAAAAAAAAAACATCTTTTGTCAAAATATGGCTATTTTCACCTATTTCCTGAGCTCTTGTGACCCTTGACCTTTCAGAGAGATCAACCAAACTAGTACGTATAGAAAGGTCTTATCACCAGGTATCTTTGTAACAAGTTTGGGTTTGAAGTCTGGAATAGTATTTGAGAAAAAATAAATTATGTCAAAATATAGCTATTTTTGACCTATTTCCTGATCCCCTGTGACCTTGATCTTTGTGAGAGATCACTCAAATTGGTATGTTTAGAAAGGTCTTACCATAAAGTATCCTTGGGCCAAGTTTGAACAATGTGGCTTGAATAGTCTCCGAGAAAATGCCAACGTTTAAGTTTACCATGGACGACGGCGGATGGACGGTCGACCACTGGCCCAAAACGTACTCACTTTTGCTTCGCACGTCAGCCAAAAATATATCAACACTGACAAACTAAGCACTCAATGAACTGAATCTAGCAGTAGTAATAGACTATAAAGAACTTACATTGGTGGATTTCATTAACCCATCAAATTAAAAGTGGGAAAGGCTTTGCATGATATACCAGAAAAGCGACAAATATTTTTATAACACTAATTCACTATGCATACTAAAGCAATTGTAGACACACCAAGAAATCTATAAAAGCCAGAAATGAATTATCTTGTTGAATAAATGAAATCATGCAGGTTTACTATGTTGCCGTCCTTTTAAAGCTCATACCTTGGCTAAGCCTGCCTTGTGAGCACCCTGGGACTCCATGTATTCAACATACTTGCTGAAGTTTTTGAACTCATCCATGGTAGGTCGGAAAACCATGATCCTGGGCACAGAACTGCCTCCACTTGAACTCTCCATGACGCCTGACCAGTTATGCCCTGGCTTTAGCACACCAGAAAGTAAACACCTGGCAGCAAGACAGAAGATGCATAAGACAACTGGACAAATTATCCACTGTGGAATATTTCTCCATCGTTCAATATTTCCCCAGAGTAGAATACTTCTTACCATTGGGATTACGGATCATTACCAAATTGTTCTGATAATGATGAACCTTGGGACATGTTATTTTTTTGTCTCCCGTCTGCCTACACTTAGTACAAAGGGACACTACCCCACTTGTTCTATTTATAGTTTATTTCAATGAAAATTGAAATGATGTTGTGCACCGCATAAGGTAATCTCTACGAGAAACATCTCAAGTGATATTGATCACCACTACAGTTTAAACTAGTCGATCAGAAAAGACAAGTCCAGGAAATTTAAAGAGAAACACTGTAGAATTCAGGCATGTCTCTCAGGCAAGTCGCTGCAGATTGGGGTCATTTATCGATGAAGCCCAAACAAAATGGCGTCGCATCCAGCGACCCAACAACTCGCCACATACAAGAACCGAATAAAATGCTGAATGCGGCGATACAATGGCATGCGCTTCTGGCAAATACTTCTTCTGGTCGATTTACAGACAGCTAGGGGCTCACAGATACAGCAGCATCGACAGAAAGCACACATACAGAATTTTTTTCGGGCTCATACGTTGAACAACGATTTCGAGTGAACGACCACTACCCCCGCTTCATCCCAAGTTTAAATCCCATACATAAAACCACGCCAGACACATTTAAAACGAATCATGATTAAAAACAATGGTACTGCTATCGGGATAATGCAATTAAAATGTGCCTACCTTTTGCAAAGTCTTGAAAACACCCAAAGTATGACAAACAACCTCCAACACAATAGCCTACGTGCGGATCGGGTAATGGAGACAGACGTGTCACTCAAAAGATTTCTGTTTGCGATGTACAATATAGTACCCAAAGAACGTTACAAATTTGTGGGATTAATCATAGTAAGATCTTCCACGGTGAGAAAACAGCATTGAACATTACAATAACGATAATAAACATACTTTCTCAGCTGGTTTAAGAAAATATTTAACACTTTGTAGCGGAATAATACAGAGGAGAGGTGCGCATGCGCAAACGCATTACTAATACCCCGTACCAAGAAACGGAAGCGCGCACGCGATAAGCCAGCACGTGGTCTTGTTATTGTTTGTAGTACACACCGGCAACGCCTCCGTCGAGTGTTGGGAAGCTCCCTTCGACTTGCGATTGCCGTCAGGATGGTGATCACACATGATAATAGAACTGTATGATGATTAAAAATATCGTTTCAAGTTTAGTCATAGCTAGTCACTCTGATGACCGTCACTGATGACCCTCTGAAGTAGTCACTGGCTCCGCACGGCGACCTCAGGTTGACTGCGGCCGGAGTGGCCGTTCAACTCATCACGTCATGGATGAGTGGGTTCCACTGCAGATTGTTGGTTAGTTCGGGTTTAACGTCCACGGCACCGAAGTGTTAATGGACGGCCCTGACGGGCGGGTCCGACCAGGGCCGAAATCCGTCTATTACCTATGACATAAGACATAAGACATTCATTCACCAAGTTACAAAGATTTTTGTGTGACATGGCGACAGTAAAAAACATCCTCACTTACTACACATGCATTCATCATGACATACACTCAGTCGCCTGTATACAGCACTACACAATATTACACACATCAGTCCTATGTCACAATCATGGAACCACGTTGTTCCATGGATGGTGATGAACTGAGTACAGCGGCTTCTGGAAAGAAACTGCATCTAAATCGAGAGGTTCTGGCTTTCAAAGCACGAAACCGCCGGCCAGAGGGCAGAGTGTGACAGATCGCGAACCTCGGATTTTTCCTGCCTTCCGTTCCGGCGTGTTTGAAGATGGAGGCGACAGATGGAAAGTCGCAGCCACTGAGCTATTTTGGAGGCAGTCTTAACAATGTGCTCGAGCTGGTTCTTTTCTGTTGCGGTTGTGCTGCCATACCAGACAGTGATAGAGAAGCACAAGGTGCTCTCTATCACCGCGCGGTAGCGGAACTGTGCCATGATACCTCTTGACACTCATACCGAGTTTCCGCAGCTGTCTCAGAAAGTGGAGACGCTGTTGGCACTTTTTCACAATGGCCGTAGTGTTATTGTCCCAACCCAGATCGCTCGAGATGATGGAGCCGAGAAATTTAAACGAGTCGACTTGTTCTACGGTTTCCCCATTGATGACAAGGGGCAGTATCGGGACTTTGATTTGACGAAAGTCAATCACCACCTTGTCTTTGAGACATTCAGGTCATTTTCCGAGCACCAGTCGACCGGCATTCTCCGAACCTCGTCTCGATACACAGTTTCGTCGGCATCAGACAACAGGCCTTCAAGGGTGGTATCATCGGAAAATTTCAAAATTTTTACAGACGGGGTTGCGGAGACACAGTCATTTGTGAACAGGGTAAAGAGAAGCGGAGAGAGAACGCATCCTTGTGGAGCGCCAGTGTTCAGTGTTACCGCGAGTACGACCTGACTGAACGGCACAGGCGCGCTCCACTGGTGCCACTTTGATATACCAGGACCCTTTCAACGGACATGCTATTGAATATGCCCGTCTTTTCCCCCTGGATTGCGAGTCCAGCTACACGGCGGGGCCGGCCGGACGGGGACTGATTCGACTGAACCCACGACCCGGCGAAGTCCTTTCAGTCGCGGCGGCTCTCCGGCCGACGCTTAAAAAATGAGCTATTTCTGACTTTCTTGTTGCTATGCTATGCTATTTTAAATGGATAGGGACTTCCAGCTCTCGCTGATTTCGTCCAGGGAGGGGGGGGGGGCGGGGATGGGGGGGGGGGAGGGGGTCTATATTTTGACTGTTTTTCGCTGATGTCCGCGCATCGCTTTTTCGTTCAACCTCTCATCATGGCTTTTTTTTTTTTTTTTTTTCGCCCTGCCAGCTGTTGCCCTCTTTGTTTGAGGGGGGTTGGTTTTTTACTAACCCCCCTATAAGTGTTTCTGTTTATCTCTGGAGGGGGTGTTGTACCCTCCATTGCCCAGGGAGTGCATGGACGAAGGATGCTAAACCTCCCTGGGTACCCTATTTATTTTAATGGGTGGTGACCGTACGCAGGCGAGCGGGGAGTCACGCGGTGTCGGAGTGCCAACTAGGGTACCGCTCGCCCCCCTGGGTTGTCTAACCCCCCTATCCCGCAGAGTGGACCTTCCAGGAGTGTCCTCCTCTACGTCCCAATACGGGGAAGATGGACCCCGGAGCCGGCCGCCGGCCCCCGGCCCCCGGGTGCGTCCCACCGAGGATCTCGGTGGGGGGGGGGGGGGGGCCTCAGGTGCCCGCCGCCGGCCCCCGGCCCCCGGGACCCTCTCACCGCCAGGAGGGGGGCAGTTGGTCAAAAAGCCTCCCGGTAGAGACCTATGGGGCATTCCCTCGAACTCCTGGGGGGGGGGGGGCAATCTTAACGTACCGGGGCGGAAAAATAAAGGAAAGTAACGTGTACACACAAAAAACTAACAAACAAAAAAACAAAAAAAAAAAAAAAAGGATGATGTGATGGCCCGGTGGTTCCTGGGCACCGTCCCCCCCCCCCCCCCCACGCCTGAGCGGACCCCCCGATCCCGGCGGTGGCCTCCGCCGGACCGGGGGGCCCACCCCCGGCGGGGGGGGGGGGGAGGGGCGTCCACGGACCGGGTGATTGGTGGTGATGAGGATGATGAGATGTCTCTTTATTAACCCTGGGGGGTGGGGGCGGGTGTGGGACCATGAGATGGAGTGGTGATGAGGACGAGAGTGACCTGTGTTTAGCTGTTCGGCCCTGTCGGGCCCACGGCAACACTTCGCGAGTGGATAGTTTGAGAATAATTGGGGAGGGGCCGGTGGGGGACGGGGTCCGCCACCGCGTGACTCTGGGAGGGTGTTATCCTGCGCGTAGGTCATCACCCATTATCTACGTTTATAAGGAGTGCATTGACGATGGATGCTAAACCTCCTTTATTTGGGCCTATTTTATTTGAGTGGTTGCCCCCCTTCGTTCAGGCTGGACTCCGCCCGGATTTGCCTGCAGTCTCTAGTTACTCCCCCCTGTGTTCCTCCCCGGGTCCTACTGGTCGGTCCCGGGTGGCCCAGCGGGGGGCCGAGATGCCCGAAAGCGCTCCGCGGTTCCCGAGCCCGGCCTGCCGTAGTTTCTTGTTGCGAAAGTAGTCGCTTAAATACACTGAATAACTTCAGCCGGTCTGCAGTTAATGACCTGCATTGGCTGAGCCCGTCCGGGACTACTGACTGAGACAGGGCAGCAGCGGCTCGGCCAGCGCGGGTCAGTCACGACTGACATCCCTGCCGCTGTGGGTCGGTCCCCAATGCGCAAAAGGTCATCGGCCGGGTCACGACATCCCTGCGGCTGTGGGTCGGTCTCCAATGCGCAAAAGGCCATCGGGTCGCCGTTGGCTCGCGCACGTCCGTGCGGCGGCGCGGGCCAACGGCGGCCGACGTACCCCCCCCCCCCCCCCCCCCCCCGATGGTCTTTTGCGCGTCATCGGGTCCTGCCAGATGGCCGGCACCGTGTCAATGGAGTCTAGTTATTCTGACACTGAGACTGACAAATACTGATCAGTTCAGTGCCGGTGGGCACACGCCATCAAACTACAAATGATTTTGACTAATTAACGCACGTATTTCCCAAATTGTGAGGCATCATCTAACGTCTATGCACCTCAGGAGATGGATCGACCATGATAATTCAAGGGCAGTGCCAGATTAGTTGGCGCCGACAGGCGCCAAGCTAATCTGGAACTGCCCTTGAACTATCATGGTCGACCCATCTCCTGCTGTAGTGCGTCAGGGCAGGGAATGAGTTAATGCAATCTCTGATCACGTCAGCTCAACTTACTATATTACCCACTTGTCCCCGGTTCACGGCAGGAGATGGATCGACCATAATACCGTCTTCAGAGGCACTGAGTAGTGCCAGATTTGCTTTGCGCGAGCCACCAGGCGTCAGCTAAACTGGCACTACCCTTGAATTATCATGGTCGACCAATCTCCAGCAACTGGTACATACTCGGCGTTGGGTGACACCCCCCCCCCCCCCCACCCAAACAAAACAAAACAAAACAAAACAACAGCAATACAAATCAAACTTCCTTTTAAGTTATGAAGACACTCTACTGAGCAACATAATGAACAGTTCTGAAGTAAACGTTCGCAGTCAAACGGCCACAGCCCGAACTCCCAAAAGTATCGCATGGTGTACGGGCCTAACCCGGAGCAAAAGGTCATCGGGATGACGTCGACCGACGTTGGCCCGCGCGGGCCAACGTCGGTCGAAGTCACCCCGATGGCCTTTTGCGCATTGGGTCACAAGAAGCTCGGGTAGTCAAAAGCGGATAAACAGGGACTCACGGACGGTGTGGCATTTACTTATCATTCTTTTCAGCCTACAAAGGCATATAATAACCCTTTTTTAAATTCCCGGTAGTTTCTATATCATAGGCCTCCACTGTGATGGCTTAATTTAGTGCCGTCTTAATTTAGTGCCGTCTTAATTTAGTGCCGTCTTAGCCTTGCTACTGACTAAACAGCCTGGGTCGCCGCCTTGTCTCTGGGTTAGTCTCAACCTTGTTAACCTCGAAAAGAGTGAAATCCAGACCAAAAAGGTGACTGCCAAGCGTGTAAAATGGAACTGAAGAAGAACCCAACGGAGAAAGAAACACGCTTAGGAAAAGACAGTTACAATACACTTTATTAATATTTCGGGGTAAGGGTATTTACTCGAAATATTAATAAATTGAGTTATAACTGTCTTTTCTAAGCGTGTTTCTTTCTCTGTTGGGCACTTCTTCGAAAAGAATGGCATCTAGAAGGCCGTGTGTCAAAATGGTTGATGTGATGCATCTAGTGTGGAAGCACAGTGGTGTAGTGCTTGTCACTTCTCGCCGCCGCGGCTTTCAGCTTCCACCGCTGGCTAGCAGTATTGCGAAAAGGAGGGCAGAATGCGTCAGTCTCTCTCTGCCAGTACATAGATTCTCCAACTGACAACAAGCCTCATGTAGTGCCTCCTCGCCGGCGACCCACGGTAACTGAGCACCTTACGGACTCAGGCTGAACTCAGGCTGAACTACTGGGGAATCGGAGGAGGTCTGGCCCCCATACACGCGGCATGCAGGCCCACCGCCGGTGTGTGGATACGCCCTGATGCCCGTGAACCAGACTCCCAGCTATGGGTAAATAGCCCCACTTTGGGTGCCTCGGGAGAGGCAAAGGCTAGGGGAGCAAACCCCGACAGAAAACCAACCATGGGCAGAGTGGGCTCAGTAGCCCTGGTAGGCAGCCATTCTCTAGGTGCAACTCCTTACAAGAGTGTGGGTAGATTGGACTTGTCAGCCTTGGTCGGCAGCCATGTCTAGGGATGGGATCCGAACAAACTCACTGGGTAGACCAGACGCGTAAGCTGTGGCAGGCAACTGGCCTAGGAGAAGTCAACTCCAAAATTAAAACAAGGGCAGGGGAAGCTCTCAACCCCAGCCGTTAAGGAAATTCTCCTACGAGAAGGAAAACTCCGAACTGAAACCAATGACCAACGAAGTCGGAGTGTCGCTGACTATGCCATCTGGTATAGTGTGGAAACCCGTCAGGGAAACGAGCACACACACAACCCTCATGGATTATGTCTCAGATGGATATTTCGATATGGTGTCGTCCCCGTGGACCAAGGCCAGGCGGGGACGCTGCCGGGCCCCCAGCCTCTAAGGGACCCACTTCAGCGACTGGCCGCTGTGCTAAGCCGGGAACCAGGGGGAGGCAGAGTAGTGCTACTGGTCTCTCTACAACCCCAACGACAGCTCTTAGGATTGCGCAGTGGAACGCAGAAGGCATTCAGCAAAAGAAAACAGAGTTACACGCCTTCCTGAAAGAGAACAACATTGATGTCATCTGCATCCAGGAAACTAACTTGACAAAAAGCCGCAGATTCTTCATCAGGGGCCTTTTATGAAACTCCGACGAGACAGACCCACTGGACACTAAGGGGGAGTAATAACTCTTGTCAGGCATGGAATCCCGGCGCTTTTGATAGAACAGACAGCTGCAGGCGAACTTGAGTTTGTCACCATCAAGATCTTCCTGCAAGATGAAGAACTTCTCATCACCAACTGCTACAGCCCTCCCACCTCAAGGCTTGATCTCCATACCATTCAGCTCTTGCCAGAAAACTACATAATTGTTGGGGACTTCAACGGTCACTCACCCAGCTGAGGGCATGAAGACTTGGATCGCAGAAGAGAGGACATAGAGGACTGGCTCATAGACAACCAGCTAGTCCTGATTAACCAGTCTGACGACAGACCAACATACTATTCCAGAGCTTGGAAGAAAACATCAGCTCCTGACCTCGTCATTGCCACAGAAGATGTTCAGAAACAAACCACCAGAGTCGTAAATGATCAGCTGGGCGGAAGCGACCACCTCCCTATCATCATGCACATTGCAAATATAAAGACTGCCGGCGAACACCACCGAAAAAGAGCCAGCTGGAACTTCAAGAAAGCTGAATGGACAACATATCAAGCCCATGCTGAGGTATTCTGCTGCATCAACCTAACAGAGGACATAAACAAAACTGTCAAAAAACTGACGGAAGCCATCATATCAGCAGCTCAGAAATCCATTTCCCGTGGCCGCTTCAGAAAAGAATATAAACCCTACTAGAGCAAAACTCTGGCCGCCCTTCACCAGCAACTCTCAGAAGCCAGATATGACATGGAGAAGAACCCAGCACCAGAAACAACTGCCAGGCATAATCAATTGAAGGAGGACTTCAACACGGCAAAGAAAAAAGAAATCTGTCAAAGCTGGCACGAAAAAAACATCCTCACTCAGCCTGGACCAAAGCACTGGACAACTATGGCGTCTCACCAAGACTCTGAACGAGGATGCCACAACCACGTCTAGACCCACAGCACTTGCCGAAGATGGCAAGCTCCACACAGGGAAGAGAGCTGCAAACATCTTTGCTGATGCCTTTCGGATAGACAGTACTCAAAAAAAAAAAAAAACAGCAAAAAGAAGAAGGGAAATGAGCAAGCATCTTGGACCAGCTGCCAAAAGGAAACTGCTTGAACTTTTTAACCTTTCATGGAGAAAGGGTGTTTTTTTTTCCCCATCAGCGTGGAAGAAGGCCACCATTGCGCCCATACCCAAGAAAGGTAAGGACCCAAACAGGAAATCAAGCTACAGATTTGTCAGTCTGCTAAACTGCCTCGGCAAGACTCTCGAGTGCATTATCAACAATAGACTTCTGTGGCATCTGGAAACCAAAACCTGATCACCAAAGAACAGACAGCCTCCAGGAAGAACAGAAGTACTGAAGACCAGCTCATCTAGCTCGCACAGTCGATAGAAAATGCCTTCCGGGAAAAGAAGAAAATAATCGCCACCCGTTCGTTGACCTTTCCAACGCGTTTGACAAGGTGTGCAAAGTGGGTCTTCTTCTGAAACAACTGACTGCTGGAGTTGCCGGGCGAATGTTCAGCTGGATCAGGAGTTTCCTCAGCCACAGAACCGCGAGGGTCAAGCTGGGTGACAGCCTGAGCTACACCGTCAAGATCAGGGAAGGTGTTCCCCAAGGAGGTGTGATTTCCCCCACCCTCTTCCTTGTCTTCATAAATGCCATCACTGATGGCCTCTCCAGACACATCACAAGAGCCCTGCATGCTGACGACTTTGCCATGTGGAACGCCTCAGGGTCCACTCCAACTGCTACAGTCAGAATGTAAGAGGCCCGCAACATAACCTCCAGATGGTCGAGGGACTGGTGTTTCACCATCAACAGTCAGAAGACAGTCTCCACTTGCTTCTCCCTCTCCAACTCCAAAGAGTCCCTCAAACTAACAGTCAACAACCAAGATGTCTCCCAGGATGACACTCCCACCTACCTTGGTGTCAAACTAGACAAGAAACTGACTTGGAATCCACGCATCAAAGAGACGGAGAGGAAGGCCACGGGAAGACTGTCTCTCATGAAGAAACTGTCAGGCACAAATGGGGAGCAAACAGCAGCATCCTTAAGCAGGTGTACACAGGAAACGTCCGTCCTGTGATGGAGAATGGCTCAGCAGCCTGGGCCACTGCTGCCAAGAGCAACACGAGCAGGCTGGCCAGAGTGCAGAACGCAGGCAAGCACATCATCACAGGCGGGCTAAAAACGACACCCATCCACACCTTAGAAACCACCACTGGTCTTCACTGCCTAGACAAAAGACGGGAGGAGAAGGTCCTTGCTCAAAGTGAAAAGTTGCAGAGACTGCCCACCCACCAAGTCCATCAGCAACTCCAAGAACAAACAAAAAACAGGCTGAAGAGGAGCAGCTTCAACCAGCTCACAAAACAACTCACAAGAGCTTACCAGGACACCATCTACAATGCCTCAAATGGTCGAGAACCTCTTCAAGCTGCTGAGGACTGGAACACCTCCCCGGAAAACGTTTTCTTTGTTACTGATGTCCCAGGAATAGCCAGCAAAGAAAGCCAGTCAGAAGCATCATCAGGTCTCCCACACTGGAAATGCTGGACCGGGATTACAATGCATCAGTCTGGGCACACGTTTTCACAGATGGATCCTCAGACGCAGCTGTCAAGAATGGAGGCAGTGGAATTTTCATCCGCTACCCAGATGGACATACCACATCTAAATCCCTGCCTGCGGGAAGACTGTCAACCAACTACGAGGCTTTACTCACTGCTCTACGAGAGGCTGCCAGCCTTGTCGGTGCAGACGATCTCATGCCCTCACACATCGTTTTCCTGACCGACTGCATATCCACCATCTAAAGCCTGCAGTCCCCCAGTGAGAAGCTGGCGAAAGAAACACTGCACCTGTTGGTCGCCCTCTCACGCCTAACACAAGTGGCTGTTCAGTGGGTACCTGCTCACTGTAGACTATCAGGAAACGAGGAGGCAGACAGATTCGCCAAGTTCGGCAGCAAGCTTGAGCAACCAAACCAGGAAGTCAAAACCTTTATTAAGCGGCACTATCATGCAGACTGACAGACGCAACACAACCCACCATCTGATGACCAGTTAAAACACCTCCAGCGCTACAACATACCACCATATTCCGTCTAGGGACTGGTCACTGCCGACTGCGTGCACACTTGTACCGCCTTGGACTGTCACACACTGCAGCCTGCTTGTGTGAAACTGGTTTACAGACCCCAGAGCATGTACTGCAGTCCTATCCCCTGTACCAAGACGCCAGGATACAGCACTGGCCACATGGAGCAACGCTGGCAGAGATACTCTGGGGCGGCTCCATTCAAGACCTACTACAGACCACGAACTTCATATCAACAACCTGTTACGTGGTAGAGTTGTAGTCGAAGTATGATAAACACACCAGACACACACACGTAGAGTTCTTTTAAAATAAACCTCGTTCAGCTGCAATCCGTCACACGTGGCTTAAGGATGTAGACAATACTGGAGTAACAGTTCCAACAATATTTAATTCAGCGATGCGATATCCACACAGTAATGCACTTTTAAATGCACAAACTACTGATACAAAGTCTCTTCTGCTATGTCCACACTACGACTCAATGTTTCTCATACACAGCGTCTCTCGCAATAAACTGCAAACTGCATGTCTCTACAACTGACAAAGCAAGACAATGTACTCACGGGCTTTCCCAGCGCCCTCCTTATATATACTACGAAATTCCAGAATCTTCTACGGAAATCATACAACGCAACCAATCAGAACGAAACAGGCAGCCGAAGCTCAATAAAATAAATATAACAGGCTTCAAAAACTCGGCTGCTTACTTCAGCTCTAAATTCTAGCGTATAATGAAGACACATAAAAGTATGGTATCCCTATCACCACGTTCCATGATAGCTCAAAAAGGTACGAGAACATTCCCAAAACAAAATAAAAGCTGCTCAATTCACGCGCACAGGAAAACAAAAAGTAGCGAAAATGTTGCGATGCCAACTAACCGACGTGACACTTACGATGTCACTAGACAGTGCGACCTCTCCAGAACGCATCGGACTAAACACAACAAAACGAAATCGGCTCTACTCACGAACAAAAGAAAATCTTACTAAAAAAAGGCACGTGAATCGTAACCGTGATAGCTCAAATAAACAACGGATCGTTACCTACGAACACAACCACAATCGTAACACAACCAATCTTGACATCTGAGGCAGAAACTCGGGAAGGCTCAAGAAGAAGAAGAATTTAGAAGGCCTACTCACAAAAATTAGGAAGATATCAAAATTCAACTGAATTTGTTTTTCTTTAAATTGGTATAATGGCATGTTATGTCATTATACTCCACCGCCAATGTATCGATTCTGCGATTTGTTGGTAATTCACGTTGAAGTTATACAGTTCCTTACTTTGTTTGAGCATTGTGTGTCGCTCTGTCCAATGTTGATACGGTGTCTACGCTGGGACCCAACAATGGACACGAGAACCTTTTGCATCCTGGTGGCAGTTGACTAAAGCCGCCTTTTGGACCTTCCGGTCTGGACACAGACCACACGAAGTACATTTAGTCAGAACAATTTGTTACCCTTTTCACTCTAATACACTACTGTTTGAAATAAAATTGACTATGATAGCTTTTGGGTGGTGCCAGAATAGCTTGGCGCGTGAGGCGCCAAGCTATTCTGGCACCACCCTTGAAATAAAATGGTTGACTCTAACTCCTAATCTGTACGTAGCCTTCATAGGACAATGAGCAGTTTAAAAAAAAAATCAGCCTCAGGACATAATGGGTTAAAGGCTACGTACTCTAGGCAGTATCTCTATGAATGTTTTCAGTACGTCTTATAATAGTGTT